>CAWTZC010002533.1:9610000-10319003 GCA_963919715.1 Microtus obscurus | reverse complement strand
CCCTCCACCTGAGGCCTGACCCTGACTCCATTTTCAAGTCTACATTTTAAACTGTTTTAGCTTTCATGCTCAAAAAGTAAAAACCCTAAATATTTACTATGTGGCCCTACAGGGGAAAAAATTGCAGATCTGTGTCCTAGAATTCATGCCAACATCCAATACGAAACAAGATAAGTGCCCAATTCCTACCCTGCCTATTTCAGAAAGATAAGACATTCAAATACTTTGAAAAGCAAAACCATTATAAGGATGTAAGATATTATTACAGACCATTGTCAACACGTACGTACTCTTGAAATGAGATGTCATTATTGTGGCGATTGTATTTTTTATGGTGCTTTTTAAGACAAGTAGGAATCGCTCCTTGTGTCACACCCCAAATCCTTTTTGTCTGCAAGCTAGCCCAGAGAGAATTCAGATTGGCTTCATGCCATGGTTGCTGGCAGTGACATATCTATAGGGCCAGCATGCATGCAGCTTCTGTGTGACCTCTAAGCTCCCATGTTCACCAGTGTTGGGCTATGCCTGGAATACAGGACTTGACTTCAGCTGTGCAACACAGCAACGAGAACTAGGAACAGTTGTCAGTGGATGTGGGTGTGCACACCTATAATCCCAGTACTCGGGACTGAAGCAGGAGCCCTTGCTTCGAAAAATATATAAGACACTGTGCTAATGGAAGGCCTATAGATGAAATGGCTCGGAGACCCTTAAAAAATATGTTTTGGCATGGGCATTTTGTTGTTTTTGCTGTTTTCATGACAGGATTTTTCTGGAACTCACTCTGTAGAGCAGGCTGGCCTTGAACTCACAGAGATCCACCTGTCTCTACCTACTGAGTTCTGGGATTATAGGCATACACCACTACCACCCAGCCTTTTGGCCAAGATTAAGTGTGGTATGGGCATTTTTAAAACAGCACAATGTTTTGGGGGATTATTTATTTATGAAAAAGGGGGATACACATATCAGAAAGTGTTTTAAGTAAAATGAGATTAAGTAAATTTATAGCTAGCCCCCCAAAAAATAATCTTTATTGACAGTAAGTAGGAACAGAACTGTAGATACACTCGAAGATGAGAAACTTTATTTCTTTTAATACTGGGATTAAACCTATGACCTCATGTGTACTCTGTACCCTCTCTACCCCTGAGCTACAACCCCATCTTTTTTTATTTTGAGACAGGGTCTCAGGTTGCCCAGATTGGCCTTGGACCCATTCTGTACCTACTCCAGCCTTCAGCTTGAATCCTCCTCCCTCAGAATCCCAAGTAGCTGGGAATAAGGGGGCTGAGCTAAAGGTTTTCAAACGGGAAAGAGAAAAAAAAAGCAAACACTGTGAAGCAAAGCCTCCTGTGGCTGGTTGGCAGCTGGTTAAGTCTTTGAAAATACCAAGTAGGGGCTGGAGAGATGATTTGGAGGTTAAGAGCACTTGCGGCTCTCGCAGAGGACCCCGGTTCAGTTCAACACTCACAGTGTGTGGCTCACCACTGCCTGTCACTCCAACTGCAGGGGATCCAGCATCCTCTTCTGACCACAAGGGACACCCACACACATCTGAATATACACACATACATAAAAATAAAATAAATGTTCATAAAAGGGAAAGCAAATAAGTAAATTTCCCAGGATACTGTTCATCTTAAAGAAAACAGCCTTCAGAAAGGTCTGACAGGGGTTATTAAAGAGGAATTTGCTTCTCTTGAAAGTTCTTGCTTCAACATTAAATCTTCCCAAACCTTTCTCAGTGCAGAGAGGAAGCTGGGGGACAGGAATGCCACTTGCAGACTATACCATCAGGCCTCAGCATCTGTCTCCCCCAAGCATGGAGCAGGCTGCACACGAGGGTCTGAAAGAGCGTAGACAAGGAACCTGTCCATCCCATGCAGTGCTGCTTGCTCTAAGGAACGGCACTGTTAAACCCCAGCAGCCTGTTCCAATGCAACTTGCTCAGCACCATCTCCAGACAGCTATAGGCTGCCCTTCCCATCAGCATCCTTTCCCTGAGGGACCCTCTCCCTACCTGGAACCCTCCTCATACCCACAACAGGCTTGGGGTAAGAGTCTAGTAAAGACCAAGAACATGCCAGGTCCATGTGGGTAGCATGAAACTGAGAAACGCATGGACTGTCAAATATATATGGGGGTAATCATTTCCTCTATGCAAAAAAAAAAGTATTCATCTGAGTTATTTAGGCAGGAACAGAAGTCAGGTATGGGCTCAGTGAGACGCATTTCCTTGTGACGGGAGAAAGGGGGTGATAAAGGACCATAGACTCTCAGTAGAACTCATTGAGCCTCATGGAGCTCCCACACTATATCCATCCCGGAGTGGGCAGGAAACAGGTATCCTTTGCTTTATATAACCTGACATGCTGGTGGGGCTGCCCCCTTGAATAGATCTTGCATAGGAGAGGTGGGACTTTACCAGTGGCTGAATGAGTGTGGGGGGATCTGTTGCCCCAAAGTGTCTCCCTACAAAAAAAATTTAATGGGAGAAAAATACCCCTACTTTGGGCCAAACATGATGGCATATGTCCTTAATCTC
This sequence comes from Microtus obscurus, assembly GCA_963919715.1. Lineage (NCBI taxonomy): Eukaryota > Metazoa > Chordata > Mammalia > Rodentia > Cricetidae > Microtus > Microtus obscurus. Next base: position 10,316,455 of record CAWTZC010002533.1, on the reverse strand, counting down.
AGTACTGTAGGTCCAGGCATGATGGCATATGTCCTTAATCCCAGTTCTGTATGAGCCCATTCCTACAAGGTCAGCTAGGGTTCCTGGATAGGAGATCCTCGAGGCCAAAGGAAAGTCAGAAGAAACAGAAGACAGGATAGAATCTGGAGGTCTGTCTGGTCATGCCGAAACAGCCAAACAGCCCCGAGTTTATTTCAGAATTTGTGCATATACAAAAGCAGAACAAAGCATAGGACAGATGGCCGGTCAGTATCTAACCACAAGACCATTCCTGTCCTTGAGTGAGCAGCCTCCTTTCCAACATGTGCTTGCGCCCAGAAGCAGCCTCACTTTCTATCTTGATGTTCCTGAGGTTTGTCGTCAGCAGTATATACTCTACTAGATAGAGTGTTCTTTTCTCACAGGCTAAATCAGAAGTCTCTCATAGCCCTCAAGGTTATAGGAAAAAGCAGAGCAGGCAAGCTTGAACTCAAATGACTTCTTTAAGTCAGAAATGACTCCAAATGGAGTCACATATGGGCTTCCACATAGTACTCAGAGTTCAAGTTCAGCCTAGTCTAAAAAGCAAGCTTTAAGCTACTCAGAGCTACATAGTAGGACATTGTCTAAATTTTTTTTTTAAATTAGAAACCCTAACTTTTTAGGTCTTGTCTAGACAAAAACAGCTCTCCCATTTAGCAGATGCAAGAAATTTTCTTTCCAAGACTGAGATATTTTGATTGGATTTTCTGATGTTGGCCAAGTTCCTTGAAGTTTTGATGAGTTTCAAATCATCATCCTTTACTGATAAGGCTTAAGATGAAGTCATTTTCCTTGGCCTGAGCATGCCATGGGAACTTGGGGTTGTTCTTGGACTTTCTGTGATACATCATAATCTCTGCATAAGATCAAACTGAAAATCAACTGTCAATCAGTGGGCTGATTAAAGAGATCTGAGTTTGTGGACCAGGGCTCCATGGCACAGGTGTAATGGGGCCTGCAGCTTGACCTTTCTGTTGAGTCTCACTCCATCTCAGTGACCTGTGTGTGCCAGGCTGGTTGCACTGCACCCCAAGGCTGAGGACACTGCCCCCACAGAATTCGATCTCAGGCTCTTTGGCAGGTGGCATTCAGAGGTAACTGGTGGGAGTAGGTCGAATATCCCATCCCCCCAAGAGAGTCCATTGCAGTCCAACCCCCTAACTCTTCGTTCCCAACACAGTGTGGACCTGACCTTGTTTGGAGACTGCAGTTTTGAAAATGTAATGATGTGGACTTGAGGAAAGTCCCCGAAGCCAGGGACAGGGAGTGTTTATTATTGAAGTATTTACAAAGTTAAGAGCACTGACTGCTCTTCCAGAGGTTCTGAATTCAATTCCAGGCACCCACATGGTGGCTCACAACCATACACATATAATAAATAAGTAAATAAATAAATAAATCTTTAAAAAAAAAGTAGTAGAAGAAGAATGTCCCAGTTACCCAGCCTGCCTAGATTTTCTCTCACAGAATGACTGCAGAATTTTGCATTGCACTTCTGCATTCAGTATCTGGATTTCCCCAGGAGAGGAAGGGATCTCTGTATTGTCTAGAACAAAGCTTGGTAAACAGTAGGTACTTAATGAGGAGCTGTTGAATGAGTAAATGGTTAGGTGATGAAATAGGAGGAAGGTAATTTATTGTTCCTTTTCCGGTTGCTGTGATAACCAAAAGTGACTTAAAGGAAACTGAGTTTTCTTGGGCTTATGGTTCCAAAGGGGAAAGCCCATAATGTCAGGGAGACATAGCAGTAGGGAGCCAGAGAGGGAAGCTGAGAGATCACATCTCAACCATGAAGCGTGAGGATGGGAGAAAGAGCTAAAAATGAGGTGAGGCTGTGAACCCTCAAAGCTTATCCTCAGCTACATACAACCCCCAACACTGCTCCGTCTCTCAGAGGTTCCACAGTCTCCTAAACAGCGCCACCTACTGGTGAGCCAAGTGTTCAATTACACGTCTATGGGGGACATGTCTCAATCAAACCACAGATGAATAGATGGATGATTGGATGGATGGGTAGATGTTTGAAAAGATGGAAGGATGGACTTAGGAGGCAAGCTGCTTGCTATGAGAAACTGAGTTTATATTCTCAGAAGCCATGTTAAAAAGAAAAGGCGGGTATGGCACTATGCAGTGGTAATACCAGCACTGGAGAGGAAGAAACAGAGGATCCTGGGACTTGCTTGCTCGCCAGCTTAGCCTAATCAGGGAGTTCCATGTTCAAGGATACCCTGTCTCAAAAACTAAGATTAACAGCAATAGAAGATGACACCCAGTGTCAACCTCTGGCTTACATACACACTCAGAAACACAAGAACAGGCACACACACATACACATGTATGCATGCTTGCATAGGCATGCACACGCACACACACACCCTATGTACAAACCACACACCTACACACACAGACACTCACACACCACACCTATAACAGACAAATACACACATATACAGACACACCAAACATACATTAAACAGATACCACACATACACACACACATGGTCAAGTGTGCACACACATACACACGCATACACACACACCCTAATTTCATTAGATGGAAACAGTTTACCCTCTCATTCATCTTCATAATACTTTAGGATTTAGCACCAAACCAAGGGCTTTCATTTCTGCTTTCTCTGCACCATTGTGAGTGGCTTACGGCTCAGGGTGCCCCTTCTCTTTTCACCCTCTGAAGGGGCTTTAGAAAGAAGATTGGGAGAGACACACTGGCAGAACATTTATATATATATATATATATATATATATATATATATATATGATAAAGCTTTAAAAATGAGAAACAACCCACAGGATTAATCAGGAAGCCAGTGCATAAGCTATATGTAGTTCCCTCCCCAAGTGTTACCACCATGGTTGCCCAAGCACACCACCTTTGTCCTGACAGACACCAGAGGGCAAGGCATGCGGCCGTCCACAGAAATGAGAGCCATCCATTACTCCGGAGGGGGATTTGACAGCATGTGTTGGGATCAGACCTAAAATTCACTTCCAAGGCTGTGGGTTATTACCTCAGACAGGGTGTGTGCAGCGTTCTGAGTCCAACAGGCAAGCTGCTAAGCTAGAGCCCTGTGTCCTGAGGGGAGGGGAGGGGAAGTTCTCAGAGGCACAGAAGCCCTGCTGTCCTGAATCCCAGCACACCAAGCCTTCTTGAAAGTAGAAACTGAAGAGAATAGATAATGGAATTCTATTTCTGAGAACCTTAGGTGGGTACAGATTTTAATGAGAATTAAGCCTGGTATTTTGCCTTAGAAATTAATACAAGAATGACTAAATGAAACAAGAGGGTTTTACCCCCTCTTTCTGGGTTTTGCCAAGGAGTTTTAAAAGGTCAAAATCAGCACATTCATTTATTTTATGGAAAAGTGTTCCCTTTGCCTTCCAAACACACAGGTAGGATGGTTCCTCCTTCCCCTTTAAATAGTTTCTTGTCACCATGTCCCACACATGCCTCCAACTTCATCTACATTAACCTCAGGGCACCGGCAGCCTCCCTGAGATGTTGCACTGTGATGAAAAATGCCCTGGACCACTTCCGAGGCTGGCTTTGCCTCTCAGGGAGACCTTTGAGAAGCCAGGGCACAGCCTGAATCCTGCTCCTTCCTGAAGCTGTTCTCTGATGGCCGTCCCCTGCTGTCCACCAGTGGTAGCAAAGATTGAAGCTGAAGGTGCAAGTTCCAAGGATCTGTCACCATCCCTCAGAGCTCCTTCTGGACCTGCCTTCCTCCATGCCCTCCCAGTCCACTCCCAAGGAAAGCAATTTCTGCCTCTTCCACCAACCTCATGGGGTGTAATGATCTGAATGAAAATGGTCCCCATAGGCTCACAGGAAATAGTGCTAGGAGGAGGTGTGACCTTGTTGGAAGAAGTGTGTCACCGAGGGTGGACTTTGAGGTCTCAGATGCTCAAACCAGGCCCAGTGTTACTCACTCTTCATGCTGTCTGTGGATCCAGATGTAGAACTCTCCAGCACCGTGTCTGTCTGCATGCCACCATGCTTCCCACCATGATGACAATGTACTAAACCTCTGAACTGTAAGCCAGCCCCAGTGAAGTGTTTTCCTTTATAAAAGTTACCATGGTCATGGTGTCACTTCACAACAATAGAAACCCTACCTAAGACATGGGTTATTCAAAGTTTCTCACCACTTTTGTTTAGAAGATAACTTTGTTGAATTATAATGAAGGAGTGAAAAAAAAGTCTGTAAGTTGATGATTTTGGATGTACTGCCACAACCAGGGCACTAAACATATCACTGCCTCCCAGAATTCTTTTCTGTTAATGACTAGAATGAATGTCCCCAGTGGCATGTTCCCCAACCCATGGCACTGGGGGGGGGGGACCTCTAAGAGGTGGGGCCTACTGGAAGGAAGTTAGCTCATTGGCCAGGGATGAGAGACTTCCTGAAAGGGGCTATGGCCACCAAAGCTGTCTGTCTTTGGCTTTGCTTCCCCGGGCTGCCATGAAGTGGAACAGATTCTTAGAGCCATGTCCTCCTATCACAATCCTGTCTCCTCTTTTTGCTAGTAAGTTAAATACTTCAAGTGTTTTGTCACAGAATCAGATGCCGTGCCTTTGTTCTTTGTGCATGTGGATATGTGCGCGCATGTGCACACAGAACACTTAACATGAGATATCTTCTGTGTGTGTATGTGTGCTAATTCATGTGTTGGCACATATATACATGTGGATTCTTGCATGTGGAAGCCAGAAATCAACCTCAGGTTCTGTTCCCCGGGGAACCATGAGCCTCATTATTTGAGGTAGGGTCTCTCATTGGTTTGGAACTCACCAAATAGGCCAGGCTGGATCCACCTTTCTGTACTTCCCCAACCCTGGGATTACAGTCCTATGCCACTACTGTCATGCCTTTAATCTCTGTACCCAGGAGGCAGAGGCAGGCAGATCTCTGTGAAGTTCAAGGGCAGCCTTGAACAGGCTGAACGGGCAGAGCAGGTTCCCAGCCAACCAGAGCTACAGAGTAAGACTCTATCTCGAGATAGATAGATAAAAGGTAAGAGGGAAGGAACAGAGAGAGATAGAGAGAGAGAGAGTCATCATGCTCAGATTTTTAAAGTAAGTTCTGAGATTTGAACCTAGGTTCTTATGGTTATGAGGCAGACACTTTGCTGAGTCAGCTATTTCCCCAGCTCAGAATGCCCTCTTGACAAAGTATCAAGTATACCCATTGCATCCTTGTGACTAGCTACAAGCACTATGTTATAGATCACATACCTGGAACCTGCCCTTCCAGAAAAATTGGAGTCTCATTCCCACTGATGGATACTCCCATCACCCCTTCCAGCATCTCTACCAATCACGACTCTCTCTCTCCTCCTTCCTCCTACGTGTGGGGGCATCTTAGATCCCTCCACGAATGGGAGTCGTGTATATCTGCCCTGCATCTGGTCTGCTGGAGTAACACCATCCCCAAGATTTACCCATATCAGCATTTCTATTTCCATAGCCAAATAAATAGTATTTCCTTCCCATGGACCAGGTTTCCTTTATCCATTGAACTTTCAGGAGCACTGCCGTCGGCTTCATGTCTCAGTTGCCACCGTGTTGCTATAGTGCACATGGAGCATAGACCATCTCTCATTCTTGACTTTCTATTTCTGACTTAGTAGGAATTCTTCCCCGCCTCCTACAACCCCACACAGCAACAGTGACTGAACACCTTAGAGTCTCGACCCCTTTTCAGCATCTCTCCTTTCATCATCTCGAAGTCCCCCAAGGTGCCACATGCTACTCCCATTTTTCGGCTGAGAAGGTTGAGGCTCAGAGAGGTAAAGCCAACCACTCAAGAGCTGATAGCTGGTCAAGGCACTCATGGGGCTCGACTTCAGTATGACATTAGGGTCCTTCCCTGTGCTCAGAAGCTGGGACTAGCTGAGAGACTGAACGCACAGTCCTGGCAGAATTCATTCTATACCACAGCCCTGCTGAAGCCAAGTCTGTGGTCTCATTCCTGGGAATTTTCTCCAGTTCATCTCCTCCTTTTCTGCTCCTGAAAAACACTGTAGCTAAAATGAGCCCTCCCCTGCCACGGAGTCCCCACCAAATCCCACAGTTGGCAGAGTAGAATTCTCTACAGGGACCTTTTGCCAAGTTTACCATGAATATTTGCTTCTATGTGACCTATTTTTTCTGTGGCCTGTCACATCTAGATAGGAATGGTGACACTTTCAGAGTCAGCAAAAGAAATGCCATCCATAATTTGGGGGTGCTTTAATTGAGATGATTTATAAAATGAGTATCATGCCGAGGCACCAGGGGAAACATGAGAATGCCTTCATTTTCCCAAGACCTTTGAAAGCTTCCAGCACAACACGGGAGTTTATATCTTTGGATCAGCATAGCTGATTCATAGCTGGCTTATGTTCCCCTCCTGGCCCTTTGAAGGCCTACTGGCTAGATACACCTACTTTCCCTCACACATGAACAGGATTCTACAGTTTAGGCAATGCCTTTATAGATTCATGATGTATAAAGATACTTTTGTTGCAAACTTTGACAGTGTCCATCATAATAGTCCTCCTCAGAGACAAACACCATCATCATCACCACCATCATCACCACAACCATCGTCAAAGTGATCACCATCATCACTATCACCACCATCATTGTCATCATCACCATCATCATCACAACCACAACTTGTCTGTGGCTGTGTGGTCCTAGAGTACCTAACCAGAGAGTCAAAGCCAAAGCTAGCAAACACAATGTCTGGAGATCAGAGCTGCCCAATTTAGTACTTTAATGAAATTAAAGGTATTAATGATGTTAGTAATGGTGATGTACATATGGTAGTGGCCATGCTGACGATCATGGTGGTGGTGATGATACTGATGTTGCTGATAATGTAACCATGGTGATAATGATCGTGATGACTGTCGACAAAAGTGGTCTTGCTGATAACTATTCTCTTGACAGAAGTCAGGGTCACAGTGGTAATATCATCTTTTAGAACAGTCAAAAATCAAATCTGACTAGTGAGGAGACAAAAATGACATCTTTAGAGCAGTGGTTCTCAACTTTCCTAATGCTGTTACCCTTTAAAACAGGTCATCGTGTTGTGGTGACCTTCCAGGAATAAAATTATTTTTGTTGCTACTTCATAACTATAATTTTGCTACTGTTATGAATTGTAATACAAATATCTGATATTCAACCCCTATGAAAGGATCATTCAGCCCCCATGGGGTCATGGCCCACAGGTTAACAACCACTGCCCTAGAGAATATTTCAATGGGCTGAAGATACCAACATCTTTCCTTTGTCTGTTCAAATATTTACTCTGAGTACATGTCCACAAATGAGCAGCCACAATACCTTAGGTATGGACTCCTCAGAGGAACCAACTGTGACCTCACAAGACCAGCCATTCCAGTTTGCTAGGCCCTGAGGAGGTTCCTGGGATACAGCGTTTCTGATTTTAAGACCAGGATAATCTATGTAAACCTGAATGAATAGGCCATCTTGATTTCCCAGCTTGACTCTGAGATTGTTCATGGGATATGTGTGACCCAGTGTTGTCACCTTAAGCCATTGTTATAGAAGTGAAGGTAGCTGTAGAGAAATCAGTCTTTGACTGAATTGCCTTAAGATGAATTTTGCTGTCTGTATGTACCAGTTGAAAGATTGCACACAAACACAGCTGGTTTCTTGTGAGGAGCCGTTTCCCCCTAAAAATCGTTACAGGAACCATCACCTTGGGGAGTCTGCAGAGAACCCCACACCCATAATTATGTTAAGAATAGTTCTATTGACAAAACCTGCCCCACACCCAATTAGCTGTTATCTGTTAGCGGAACTGCCTTAAACTCCAGCTATCCAGGGAACTAGGTGTGGCAACTCCTGACTTCTTGGCCTACCTGACCGGACATAGGTTACGTGACTGGGACCACGCCAGCGAGATCGCGTGCCCCTGCCCCCCAATCCAGGGGCTATATAAGCTGCAACCCTGTCCCTAATAAACGGAGGCCGTGACAAATTTAGCATGGTCTTATTCTCCTTCTTTTCTAGCTCATTTCCTTCCAGGTAGCGCCCCTCTGAGAGACCCTGGAGTAACTAGATTGCAGGGTGGGTTACTAACCCCTAGACTGAGTAGCCCACCCAAAACGCAATCCACAGTTTCTCCCCCCACACTCCCGTCTCTTGGTTTTTTGAGACAGGGTTTCTCTATATAGTCTTAGAACTCACTATTATAGACCAGGCTGGCCTCAAACTCACCGAGCTCTGCCTGCCTCTCTTGGGGTTAAAGTTAGAAGCCACCACACCCAACCCTGGCTTCTCTTGGAAAGCACAGAGTCCCTGGCAATCCATAACCCACAAGGCAGCCATTAGCACTGCTGAGTGGAAGCTGTGCCCCACCCTCCCTGGACCAGGACTGAGCCAGCACTTGTGACGGGTTTTCCCCAAGTCCAGTGGACCCGTTTGTTTTTCCTGTCCAACCCCTGAAGTCATCTCAATTGAAATAATGTGTGTGATTAGAACAGAGCTTGGATCCTAGGAAGCGCTCAGTGATATGGCCGTTTGAGTTTATGATTCCCGGCTCGGCAATTGTACCACTCAACTCAAGAGCATTGCAATCATTTGGCAGTTAAAAAAAAAAATGGACTGCAGGCCTGTGCTAGAGTAAGGCTGAGCTTCCAAACCATCATCCTAAGCGAAAGGAATCAACAAATCCACAGACACCAAGAACGACTTAGTGACAGCCCAGGGTAAGGAAGATGGAGTAACAGTCAGAGGAGGCAAAATATCTGTGGGGTGATAAAATACACTCAAACTCATTGTAGAGACAGTGGCACAGCTCTGATTCCTCCAAACAGCACTAACTATACATGTGCCTTGCTAGTCACATCTTGATACAGTTGTTTCAAAAACATGAGGCGGGGAGGGGAGAGGAATGAGGAGGATGAGGAGAAGGGGGGAGGAAAGAAGGTAAGAGAAAAGAGGGAGGAGGAGGTGGGACAAGGAGAAGAAGGAAGAGGAGGAGGAAGGAAGACAAGGGGGGAAACTGAATGAAAAGAAGCGGGGGAGATGAAAGATACCCAGTGTATGTGTCTAAGTGCTCCACTCTCAGAGGAAATGAGGTTAAATCAAGAAACAGAAAAGTGCACCCTCTGAGGGTCGGTGACCATGAACCAGCCCCTGGCTGGAACCCGTCCTCCAGAAGGAGCCACCTGGGTTCCTGTCCTGCTGCACACACCCTCGTTCCAGCCTCCCACATCCCGCCTAGGTGGTGTGTAGTCCACGTCTGCCTCTCTAATAATGCGGTAGCCACAGACAGCCTTTCCTGGCACCTAGTGAGGTTTGCAGTCTGGTGGGTGCTGCACCTCAGAGATGAGTCCAAGTCCTCACCCGTGCTGCCTGTGGCTGATGTGTACACCAGGCGTTTCCAGATGTGTACACCAGGCGTTTCCAAATGTGTACACCAGGCGTTTCCAGATGTGTACACCAGGCGTTTCCGGATGGGACAAAGATGAGGAGCAAGGGAAGAGCACGCTGGGTGATGGTGACCCCTAAACCTACATGTGCTCATATGGGACAGAAAGATGTCACCAAGGCACAGACATTGGAGCGAGGCGTCCAAAAGCCAAGGATTTCTGGCCAATAGCTGCAGCTGGAACAGGCAAGGAAGGATTCTCCCGTGGATCTTTGTTGAAAGTATGCCCCCTGTGTATTTAGACTTTGGGCCTGCAGGGTGAGGAGAGGATAGTTTCTTACCAATAGAGCCATCGAGGGTATGTTGATCTGTTTGCCAACTATAGACAAGCCATACAAGATTAGAGTTGCTGTTTCTTCATTTTAGTTTGGAGGACGCTGAGGCACTGAAAGTGTGATGATTGCGATACCCTTGAGTAGCTCAGTTACAGTGAGAATTACAGGCTAACATGGACCCGTCATTGTGCACTGATGTGCCCCTAACAGGTCACAGACAGGTTGTGGCCGGAGTCGGGTAAACTGGCTTCCAGGCATAGGATGCTCATCTCTTCACCAGAGTCAACCAAGCCGAGACCGAGGAGACTCTGGTGAGCCAGAGTGGATTAGGGTTTCTCAATACCAGACCTTGAGTTATCCTTCAGAGCCATAGTGGCAAAGACTGGATGCTGCTGGCATAAGAGCAGACAGGCCAATAGGACAGCATAGAGAACCCTAGGGGATAAAACAGCAAAGCTGTGACTCCTGATTTTGAAAAAAATATACAGTGTAGAAATATCTGTTTAACAAATGGTGCTGGCGAGACTGGAATATCCACTTTTTGGGAAAAAAAGAGTGAAATTAAAACCGTGTCTTTTATTTTGTACCAAAATCAACACAAAGTGAATCAAAGACTTCAATTTTAAACCTGAAACATCAAAGCTGCCAGAAGAAAACATAAGTGATGCTCGTTAAGACATGGGTGCAGGCGAGAGCTTTCCCTACAAGTTCTACAGCACAGGAACCAGCCCCAGGATCTGCACGTGGGACACCATGAAATTAAAAAGATTACACAGAAAAGAATAACTTCTGACAGAGTAAAGGGCCCACGGGATGGGAAAAAATCTTTGCCAGCTGTAATTCAGACATGGGGATTAATATCCAGAATTCTAAAAGAACCGAAAATTTATCAAAGAAAAAGAAAAACACTGCCAACTAACACACTGGCTAAGAAAATGGACAGTTTTCAGAATAAGAGACACTAATGGATAAAAAGTATTTTTTTCTTAAGTGGTCAACATCCCTGGTCATTAAGTAAATGCAAATTAAAACACTTTCGAGACAACCTTTTCCCCTAGTCAGAGTAGCTGTCATCAAGAAATATAACCACCAATGCTGGAGAGGATGTGGGGAGAGAAGAGATTTTACTCACTGGTGGGGGTGGTATGCAAATTAACAGCAGTTGTGGAAATCAATTGGGAGAATGCCCCCCAATTAAAACTGGAATTCCCATGTGACCCGGCTACCCCACTCCTGGGCACGTGCACAGAGGACAGCATACCCCATCGCGAAGACATCATTCATCCTTGTGCCCTGCTGGCCTTGTCAGAATACCCAGGAAAGGGAGTCAGCCAAGACGGCCATCAACACGCGCCTCGACGGATAAGGAAAATGTGGGACCTATACACAATGGAATTTTACTCATTTGCCAGGAAAAAATAACTCACAAAATTTGCAGGAAAATGGATGAACATGCAAAGTATAATGCTGAGATAACATGAAGTTAGAATATCAAAAAACAGTGTTCCCTCTCCTATGTGATATGTGAATCCCAGTCCCGGTAAGAGAGGTGGGGAGCAGGAGGTCGAAAACGTAAGTAAAGCCTAAATAAAGAGAGGGGATCGAGGGGCAGTGGATTGCCTCTTGGGGAAGGAGCATTTCTTTGGTAGATACATGGGGCCGCTGGTGGGTTGCCTATGCTCCCATGGATGCCCGTGGGCAGCATTAACTGAACTTGGTAGGTTACTGAAAGAAAAAAATAATAGTTGATGGGGAAAAACAGTAAGTAGTTGATGTGTAAGCCCCAGGGGTATAAGGTCACCCGGAACATGAGAGAAGAAGGGAGACATGGGGGATTACATGGGAGAATCAGCAGTTCATGGTGGCAGGAGGTTCAGAAGGAGATGAGGAATGAGACATTTGCTTAAAATTGCCATAATGCCTTGCATGCTAACTTAAAGAAACGTAAGTGGGTCATCACGGATGTCAGAGCCTGCCTGCTGCCGCCCCACTCCTCATTATGGGGGTCCCTTGTCACCAGCCCTCAGAGAAATCTCCCTCAGTTTGCAGGAGCCACAGAGCCCACAAACTAGTTCCCCTTAATCATTTGCAGGAAAGCGGCAAGGATCCACCCCGTCCCTCGGCTCTTATTTGTCTAATACAGTGTGGTTCTCTGTAGGATAGGGGGTTTTACGCTGGGATTACTGCTTGTACTCAAAATTAAATGTAAAGCGGGGTTGGAGTGCAGGAAGCTGAGAAATGTCTCCCCTAACTCCTGGAAGGTTTGAATGAACCCGAATCCTAAACTCCATTTTAGATGAAGAGGGGAGGGGGAAGCTTCAGGGTGCTGCTGCCTGCCTGCACCTCATAGTGTGGCCTCACCCTCTCAGGCCCCTTGGAGACATGTTCATTAACAGGCAAAAGTGGAGTGTAAAATTTTTTAGAAGAGAGCAGTTGACGGAGCTGGGAAATGTCCAAGGAAACGGCAGCTTGGTCACATACTCAGCTGCCAGGGCCCGCATCCCGTGCTCCCCAGTCTCAAAATTCAAATGCTGTGCCCGCTGGTATGGGCAACAGGTGACTGTTTTAAAACTTGGAAAAAAAAATCTTATTTCCACAAGGACTTCTAAGGACAGACAGTTAAGTACTTCTAGTAAGTAACTCAGATGGCTACTCGCAAAGATTGTGTCATGGTTTCTACAGGCAGCAGCCTGTAGATCTGTGATAACCTGTGATCCCAGCGATGTAGGAGACTGCGACAGAAGGACTGAAAGTTCAAGGTTGGCCAGGGTTCCAGAGTGAGTTCAAGGCCAGCCTGGGCAGTTTAGTAAGACTGTCTCAATAAAAAGGTTTTGTTTTTTTTTTCCAAAAAAAAAAAAAAAAAAAAAGGCTGAGATATAGCCTAATGCCTGCACAGCATCTGCAAAACCCAATTTTCACTCTCCAAAACCCAGGTTTCAATCTCCAGTTATATATAATGGATTTTAGGACTCAGAATGCTGTCTGTCTCGCTGTCTGCCTTTCACCTGTCTCTCATTAGTGATGAGCCAAAATGTTCCCTTGTCCTCCCTTATCTGAGTCTTTAAATTTTCTTTTCACATAAAAACTAAACTTGGGGGCCTGAAGAGATGGTTCAGTGATTAGGGACACTTGCAGGAGAACCCAGCACCCACACAGGGGCTAACAACCAGCTGTAATTCCAGTTCCATGGGCACCAAGCAGGCCCATAGTGCACAGACATGCGTGCAGGCAAAATACACCTATATCCAGAAAATAGATTTTTTTTAAGTTAAAAAAGGGTTAAATTTAGTGTTAGCATAATGGCTTAAGGGATCTGAAGTCAGAAAGTGCATATGAGTCAAAATTTAAATCTGGAATGTTTGGGAAGTAAAGGGGCTTAATTTCACTAGTCCCTGGGGAAATGCAAAAACTAAAAAAATTAAAAGAGCAAGCCAGCCATCTCACACTCAAAAGCATGGCTGAAATAGAAGAGCTGCCGAGTAAGACCAAGTGTTGCTATGGTAGATGAAAGAGGACCGCACAGGCTCTGGTGATGGGAATAAACAGTGCTTGGTGGTTTCTTCCCATGTATACATAGCACAGTCCCAAGTTTCCTGGAGACCCAGGAGGGTGATAGTGCTGCCCATGATGGTACGGGCAGACAGATGTTAACACACAACAGTTCTCATACCCAGCATAAACTGTCCACCTCGACTAGTGAAGGTAACCAGACGGTAAAACGCTGCTTGTCAGTGAGCAATAACTACTGATGCCCCTCTAGAAAACTGGAGTGGAGCTCATGTCTGTATCTCCAGCAAGTCTGAAGGGTGAGGCAGGGGAATTTCTGCAAAGTCAAGGCTAGCCTATCACCCCCACAATAACAGGTACTGGGGATGTCATGCAATTGATGAGGTGTTTGCATAAGGACTTGAACCTGATCCCAGCACACATAAAACAGGCATTGTGATGTATGTTCATAATCCCAGTGCTGGGGTGGCAGTGAGTAGAGACTGATGGAGGCCCTGGCTTGCTGGCCACTAGTCCACTTGGCAAGTTCTTGGTCAGTGAACCAAGGGGATGCCATTCTTGAAGGATGGCACTTGACATTGTCCTCTGGCTTTTATGTGCCAACGTATGTGCACACACACATACGCACATGAGAAGAAAAACTGGGATGCGGGAAACTAAGCATTTAAAAATTGAGCATTCTGGGGATCATTTTCTAAAAATGGCAAAACGACAGGGACAGAACAGTCAGTGATTGCCTGAGGCTGGAGCAGAGATTAATTGGAAATAGCCCAGGAGAGCCTTTGAGAGGTGGGATGCTCTAGGACTGTGAAGTGGCAGACGTGGGATGCTGTGCACAGATGCTCAAGTTCATCATACTGGGCCCTTTACAGAAATTGAGTCATACAAGCTGGTTCAGGAGCAGCAATACCAGGGAATGCACGTCACTCCATTCTTCAAGCGTGCTGTGTGGTCTGCAGTTTGTGTTAGCACGAAAAAGATCACTACTAGATCCCCGCCACCCCCCCCCCAAAAAAAGGGGGGGAAGGGGAGGTGCTGAAGTTTCTAGCTGGAACACTTGTGTTCCCGTGTCCAGTGTGTGGCATCTTCAGGAAGTCTTAACCATCTAGTCATGGTGGGCCACCAAGAAGAAAGGGGTCAGCATGGGTAGAAGAGAGACAAGAGAGGAGAATCAGGATAAATCAATAACAATACAACTGCATATTGTGTGAAATTGTCAAAATTTTAAAGTCTGTAATATGTGCTGTTTCCTGTCTCTGCCACTAGGAGAGTGATGTTAATGATTGTTTATGCATCAGATACGGGACCTTCACTGGGATGGTCAAGTTGGATTCTGGGGTTCAGGATAGCTTTGCAGAGGCAAAGCTAAAGTGGGAAATGAGTTCCTTGAGCTGTGTGAGGCACAGGAGCTTCCCAGCCTTTGCTGATGTATAGCTGAGGCAGTCCACAGGTCTAGACAGTCTGCAGAACCTGGAGGTTTCTCTGACCCTCCCCAGAGCCAGGGGAGCCACCATCCACAGAATACCTGGTAGAGCACAGAGCTATAAACTCCTCAATCCCATGCCAGCTCCCTGCATGAACACCTGGCTCATGGCCCACCCAGCCAGCCCTGGGCACCACTCAGATGGGGCCAGCTGGATCCTTCCAGTTCTGACTGGCATGGTATAGGAATACTCCACCACCTGATATGCCCTAGCAGGCATGTCTCAAGCACAGGATCAGCAGACCTTGATATAAGGTACAATCATGGTGTCCACCCTGTATTAAAACCCACATGTACTTAAACCCGCCCACCCCTGAGCCAGCCTCCTACCTGAGTCTACCCACACCCGAACCAGCCTCCTACCTGGGTCCACCCACCCCCTGAACTCACCCTTTCCAGCTTTCCAGAAAACTCCCATCTATTCCTTTCTGTATCCACAGCCAAAGCCCCAAATGATGAAGGATCCGTATGTGGTTGTAATGACAACAAAGAAACTTGCCTGGAAAGCCTCTCCCCTGATAGCCTCCCAAACATTAACTCCCAACTCACCATGACCAACCTACACCACTCTGTAAGCATCTCCCACTGGCCAACATCCTCTCTGAAATGCTAGAGCTGCCGGCTGAAGCACCCTCTCTTCCCATCCTTCAGATTTGAATGTGGACGTGATTAACTGGAGAACCCCATGTGTCCAGATTGGAGACCAGCCTGTTTCCCCAGCTGACTGGCCAGGACCTCTCCAGATGTCAGAGCATCAATACAGCCATAATTTGCCCACCATGCATCTGTGCAGTGTGTGGCCCAGGCTCTGCCCTGACAAGTCACTGAGAGTTCAATGCACTGTCCCGGGAACTCTGGACCTTGACTGTTGAGAAACAGAAAAGGGGAAAGAGAGAGGGGAGAGAAGGAAAGAATTTTGCCTTCTCCAGTTTCCTGTTTTATATGTACACCCACACTGGGGAAGAAAGCTCTTTGTCTGTCTGTCTGTCTTTCTGTCAGCAGGGTCTCACACTAGAGCCCAACCAGGCTGTCCTAAAACTTGCAGAAATCCTCCTGCCTCACCTTCTCATATACCAAGTGGATAGCTTGTATGTGTCCTTGTTTGCTTCTGACACTGTGATAAAACACTGTCCAAAACTGACTTGGGGGAGGAAAGGATTTTTGTTGTTTTGGGGGTTTTGGGGGCATTGGCAGTCCATCAGGGGAAATCAAGGCAGATACTCAAGACAGGAGCCTGGAAGCAGGAACTGAAGCAGAGGCCATGAAGAAATGCTGCCACTGTCTTTCTTCTTTGGTTTGCTAAGCCTGCTTTTCTATACGCCCCCAGGACCACCTGCATAGGCTCCGTGCCACTTGTAGGCAGGGTCCTCCCACATCAATCATTAATAACAAAAATAACCCCCACAGATGTGTGTGGTGGGGGCAATTTCTAAATTGGGGTTCCCTCTTCCTAGGTAACGTCCCAGGCTGTGTTAAGTTAACAAAAAACTACTCAGCCCAATATGCCTAATGCTGATTGCCCTTATTGATTTAGATGTTCTTATTCTAAAATCATACAGACATACATGGGGAAATGATGAGAGGGGAGAGGGGAAGAGGACCAGAAAGGGTCCACATCATTTGTACTTCCCATCCTTAGCAGTAAGGGACCTTGGACAGACTCTTCCCCATGGTTTAGGAAAGGCAAATGACCTAGGGATGAACACACAGAGGCATCTCTTGCCATTCTATGTCTTGTGCAAGGCAGAGGACTATGAGCAGACACCCCTGTTTCCCTTCTTCCTCCCTCATTTCATGACTAGAGCAGACTCCACCTTAGGACCACCCGGGAAACATCGTTGGTTTGTAGCAACATCCGCAGCAGCATCCAATGCAGCAGCATCCTTGCAATTAAGAAGTGCAAGAATCCACAAGCAGAGAAAGTGACCACAACTTTGCCAAAATAAAATACATATTTTCCCAAATGCCTCCTTTCTTGGCAAAATTGCGAAACAATGAACTTTCTTTGGAGACATTCCTGCAACTTATTCTATGTGCCACCCCAGAGGATGACTTGTTTAATAGCTCAGTTATCGGTCCGGACCTTGCGGACGGTGCCTAGCAAAATTGAATTGCTTTCTTGTTTTAAATGCACGCTTTAGAAAAGATTCTCCATCTTGCCTTAGAAGCAAATTGACAGCTAAGTTAAGTTTGCCTCCCACACCCCAGTTTCATACCGTGAATAAATTGGAAGTAAATGAGGTGGGAGTTGGGTTTCCCCACAGAGACAGGACCTGGAATTATTGCTGTGTGGCTGCGAGGCCCACAGAGCTGTTAGCATGTGTCCTCGGGGAGGGAGGGAAATTTGCTGGGACTTTGGAGAGCAGCCACAACTCCCTGGGAAGGATGGGTAAGTGGCTCGCTGTCGAGTCTCGGCATTCCTTCGGTAGTGGGAGCTGACACAAAAGCAAAGCTTCAGGACAGAGGAGGAATGAGGCTGGCTTAGCTCCCCGTGGTAAATATAGACAGTGCAAAGCATTATGTGGCTGGACCCTAGCAGGTCACGATGACAAGGGAAACTCTTTTCTTCCCTGAAAGCCCAGGTGCCCTAGGAAGCTAATGAAAATCTTTGCAAAGTATTACCATATATTTTCCCTAGGAGCTAGGGAGCTGGCTCAGTTTGCAAAGTGCTTGCCGTCCAAGCATGAGGACCTAAGTTCAGCTCCCCATCACTACACAAAAAGCTGGTGTGGAAGTGTACACTTGTAATCCCAGGACTAAAGAGGTGGAGACCAGAGGATGGCTGGGGCTCACAGGCCAGCTAACCTAGCTCCAGGCCAGAAGACCCTGTCTCCAAACATATATCAGCAATTGAGGAAGACACCTAATATAAACCTCTAGCCTGCACGCACGCACACACACGCACACACACACACACACACACGCACACACACACACACACACCATTACTACATAATTTACAACAAACTAAGGCATCACTTAAAAGGCACTCTAGAAACAGAAAATCCACTGGTTACTTGAAACTTCCTATTTGTGTAGGTACAAATGAATGATATTCAGATTCTGCCCGATGGAGTGCTGCAGGCTCCAACCAATCATAACAAAGCAGAGGGTAACACTGACCAATCAGAAAGGATGTTGATATGCATGCATGTAGCATGTCAGTTCCTGGTGTGGTTCTCTGTAAGGGCCCTGGTCTCCCTTATTCCTGGGGTGCATTGGTGGAATAGCCTCTTCCAGGATTGTGGTCACATATACTCAGGGAAGTCAACGAAGGATCATCTCCCCCATTCAAAGCCTTCAAAGAAGACTAATCCCAAATGGCCAGACCACACATTTCCCAGGCTAGTCTCCAGCTCACTACATAGTCAAGGATGTGTCTGACCAGATGATCCTCCTGCCTCCACCTCCCGAGTTCTGTATTACATGGTATGCACCACCAAGCTTGGTTTATGAGGGTTGAACTCGGGGCTCTGTGCATGCTAGGCAAGTGCTCTACCCACTGAGCTAAAACCCCAGCCCTCTAGGTAGGTTCGGAAACTCAAACTGGAAGGACTTGTAGACAGTTTGTTTTTCTATCTCTGAACGTATGTTTGTTGCTAAGAGTTCTTCGGCAGTGGCTGTTCCAGGTGTTCAGAGTGTAAGAGCGAATAAGTGGCGGGGTGGGGGGTGCTTCTTCTGTAGACTCAGAAGGAGATAGACACACACCTAAATCTGAATAGAATTATCTCGGGGGCCATTGATGAACTGTGGCAAACATAGCTGCCATGTAAATTTCTTTTCTTGCGACCATGTTCAAGTCCCTGACAAAAAATGAGAAAGGATGGATATCCTGTTGGCTCATGTTCCTGAGGGCTCAGTGGTTGTCACTTAGCCCCATGCAGGTAAGCAGAGTATCATGGCAGCAGGCATGTGTGAGGAGGGACTGCTGCTCACACCCTGCCAGACAGAAAGCCTAGAGAAAGTATACAAGTAGGGGCTGTGGACAGGACATGCCCGCTAGTGGCCTACTTCCTCCAACCACGTCTCACTTCTCAGCCAACAATGCTGTCAGATTATTAATCCATTCAGAAATTATCAACCAATCAGAGGCCTCAGGATCTGGTTGTCTTGGGAACTGCCTCCCAGACACACCTAGAAGTGTTCTTCACTAATCTTAGGCATCTCTTAGTAATACCACATTGAAAATTGTGATGGATCTTTCTAATCAGCACCCAGTTAGCACAGGGAAGGGAGGCTAGAGTCCTGTGGTTATGTGAGGGTACAGCATTCCACATAAGAGGAACAAGACAGACGAAGAGACGAAGTCACAGTAACTAAGAAAGCACAGGATAGGGAGGGAAGGAGACAGAGGCTCTGGAAGATGTGATGTTCCAGCAGAACAGAGACAGGGTCTCCTCATTCCAATCTCAAAGGGCTCGCCTCATATACCATGTAGATAATGGACTCTTGAAATGTGACCCAACCAGCTAAGCTGGAGGATGGAGACCGGCTACCCATCCCACTGTACTCCTGAACAGAATCCTTACAAACTCGGGGTTGGAATAAGGGTTGGGAGCAGAGCTACACCAATCGCACATAAGGATGCTCGCCTGTTCCCCTGAATGGGAAGTGAGACAAGCCCAACCTCACAGCATCCTATTGATCCTGGCCCCCAAATTGGAAGAGAAACAAGACCAAAGAAAGAGAATCTGTGCTAGTAAGGAATGGCGGGAGAGTCTCTCATTGAGACGGGGCTGGAAAAGCAGCCAATGGACAGAGGCACGCTAAACAAGGCACTGTCTAGGAATGCTCGCTGTCAGAACACAGAGTCCTCGGCAGCACAGAACACTGGGGCCTTAGTGCCACAAGAAGCAGCATTCACAATGCAGGCAGAAGGCTCCTGTGTGGCTGAGCACAGCTTGTCCTGAGGACAGGGAATCATGTTGATCTCTTTCCGGCCCCTGACCCCGACAGAGTCCTTTGGGATGACAGTGACTTTATGAAATGACCCTAAAAACAACACTGGGAGAGAGGATGGTACATTAAGTGGAGTGCTCTCCCCACTACAGAGGGAAATCTATAAGCTTGTTGTTATTCTAACATCATCAGTACAGAGGGCACAAAGAGGTCATTCACCTTAGAGAAGTCCAGGTAATGGCCTCACTTTGGTCAGGACCTTTCTCTGCTACTTCCCAGAGAAACAAAGTCTTCTGACATTGGTGCTCCCACACTGTAGCCATGCTGGCTGGGTCTGCTTCCCATCAACTGGGCAAGGGACTGGTACACACAGAGGGACCTCAGCAGGTAGCTTGGTTGCCAGGAGATGAGGTGTCCCAGGACCCAGTTTCCTCTGTGGGAGTGATACTAACCTCCCCTACAAGCTGTGCTGAATGAAAGCTCACATGAAAAATTTCTGTGGAGGGTGGGGAGATTTCTATCCCCTGAAGATGCTAAGTCATAAGGCCCGGCACCTGTGAATCTGAACTGGGGTCAAGTTCAGGAAAAGCCTACGAGTGAGTGCTGCTGACCCAGTGGCTGCTGTCCCTTTAAAGAGGGAAATCTGGGTATCTGGCGCTCACTGGCAGCCATGGGGAAGGCTGATATGGGAGATGAGGATGACCCAGATGACTAGGGTCTACAGAAGTGGCCTTAAGCCAGGAAGAGAAGAGAGTCTAACTTTGAGATAGAGATGTGCCTGTCTATGCCAGGCTCAGCCACAAGCCCACTACAGTGAACTGATATTTCCTTATGAATGTATCTGAGGTTAAGCGCAGCCAGTAAGGAGGATTACAGGTCCTATTAGCATCGTCTGGTATTGGGTTCATCTCCCCTTCTTGTACCACCTACAAGAGCAGCAGGAGTCTGAAACTCATCCATTCTTGAATCCAGAGAAGACCTTTCTCCTTCTAGATGAGGTCATTCAGGAGGTCCTAGAGAAAAGTTGGTCACTGAAGAAGAAAAGAGATGAAGGATATGGACCCCTCACAAAGGGGCTATGTTTTGTTTCATCTTCAGAGAGTTAGGAGAAAACATTAGAAATATCTTTCAAAGACAAAGAACTCCTCAGACAAGGTACGAGGAAGGAGTGGACCAGCAGAAGGACAGCAAGGTCAGACGAGGACCTGACTGCCCACAGCAATTACTCCATCCCCAACACAGCTCAATGACCCCAAGTGGTCATAGGGGATGCCAATGTTTCAACCCTAGGTGACCGCGACCATCCAACTGTGGTGCTTTTGGTAATCCTGCCATGTCATCGGACAGAGTCCTGCGTGACATGGAAGACCAGGGTGCCCCCTGCTTAGATGAAGACACCCCTGAACCTGCCACCTAACTGGGAATGTGCTGTCATGCATGTGATTACAGCATACAGAGCTTCTGTATGATTCTACGTGTTCAGTGGCCAGGAAGGGAGCCCTAAACTCATCCACAGACATAGTCCCTACCCCAACCCTGGGCAACCCGATAGGCTTCCTATCCTATGGTTTAGCTGGATCTAGATTGTCTTACCTGGTGTTAGGTGTCTCTGCTCTGCCTATCTGGTAGCCTGTCTGTGGCTCAGTTCTTGTCGTGGCTGAATCATACTCTGCCTGGTCTCTTTCACACCCAGAATCTCCTCTCCAGAAAACCCGGGGATGCTCCCCACAGACACTCCAGGGATAAGCACCCCAGGCACAACTGGTTACTTCCCTTTCATTTTTAGTGTGTTTGCATCTCAGACTTCTTAATGTATCAAAGGTAATTCTATTCTCTTTATAGAAAAGATTAGAAAAAATATAATTTGTTCAGAAATGGACATAGCAGTTGATGTGAGAACGCTTTAGCATGTGGGAATGCTTTAACATGCTTGCATTGTTGATTCTTTTCTGCAAAGTAGTCTAGTTACCTGGTGTGTAATGGGGTTGTGAGCGGGGAGACAGGGAAACCGAGAGGCAATTATTAGCTTGAAGCCTCTGGGTAGTGGTGAAGCCTCCGGGTGGTGGTGACACCTCCATGGCACCGTGAGGCTCTGACCCCCTAGTCATGAGCCCCTGTTTGATCCTCATAAAGCCAACAGGATGGCATGTGTTTGTACAGAGGGCTCTCTCTCTTTCTCCCCTCTCTTTATCTCTGTCTCTCACTCCCCACCTCCCACACACGGAAAGCGGGGAGGGAAGAAAGGAGGGAGAGACAGAGACAGAGCTGTTCCGTGTTCAGAATGGACTGAGGAGAGGTGGCCTGTGGCAGCGTAACACTTCTCTGGATTGGGTCTAAAGCAGGAGATGGGAGACATCCCTGCTCCCACCAGGCCCTGTGAAAAGCCTCCCCAGGGCTCCTGCTAGAGTCTGGGTTTTAGAAAACAGTGTGATGCTAGGCTATTACCTAGTATGCTACCCACATCGTTAGGAACTGTGCTCTACTGGAAAGGTATTGGGGAAGTTAAAGAACCAAAATGTGTGCCTGCTCCATTGGTATTAAACACACACACACATATGCACACACATGCACACAAACATGGGCACACACACGGGCACCCCTGCAGGTCTGCATGAGCATACACAACTAGCTATGTGCCTTCACCAGACCCGGAATCACGATTTGTTCCTTCCAGCCTCCGGCACGTTGAGAAATATTTTATTCACCTCATCTGTGCTATCCTGTACAGTACTCCAAAGGAACTCAGGATGACAGTGATCTGGATTTGCCGGTTCTGGGATGTCAAATAGTCACAAATGACATAGCCACCTCGTCACGAAGAACCTTGATAAATCTGATTCAGGTGATTCTGAAGTTGATAGAAAAGCCAGGGAAGAATCCAGAATGCCAGACTCTCTCTGCCCACATAGCAACAAACTTGCTGAAGTTAACTGTTCAATGCAATGGCTGTTAAATACAGGGCACTTCTCCCGTGAGTGTGAGCCGGGCTATTTCACAGGCGAAGGGTTTTCTTTCCCTTGTTTCTTATTTCGGTGACTGTTAATCCCTGAAACTGATGTGGCTCAAATTGCTGACATCCAACTAGGCTTTACCAAAGATAAGGGCTAACGTGAAATGATAATGATGTGTGTGTGTGTGTGTGTGTGTGCGTGTGTGTGTGTGCAGTTGTGAAACCGTAACAACCATTTAGGAAGGTAATCACAATTAGCCCATAAGGGACCACACTGTTTAATGAAGCCACTCGCGCTGAAGACCATTCCGGAAGAGAAAATGAAAGACAAGCCTGAGCACAACCTGTAATGACCTTGACTTGGGGATTTCCCCCGGCAATCTTAGCATCTCTAAATAGCCACAGACAAGGCCACCCATAATTGGAACCTGACTTCAGGATTCCTGTGCACTCTATAGAGGCAGGCAGAGCCTTGTTCATCTGCAGGGTGATGGACCCAACTGTGAAGATCTGGGGCTCTGCTTTTACCAGGACCCTCTCTGTGATATGTGTCTGCTTCAAGCAAAAGGTCACCCTGAAGAAAAGCAGGATTTGTGGAGAGGGACTTGGGGGAAACTGAGCCCTAGGTGAAAGGCGCCTGTAGAGCCCTAGACTCAGAGGTCTGTTTGCATCTTTGTGCCGGCCATCAAGCGGACTGCATGCAGGTGGTAATCACCCTGCAGACTCAAAAGAACAGTGTTTTCTCTGTCACTCAGTAGAGTCTGCTTGCAATTTTACAGAACATTGACACAAAGAGACTGAGCAGCCCTGCCTGTGGGTGTGGTGGAGCTGCCTCCCAAGGGACAGCAGACAAAGACAGTTCGGTTTGCAAAACAAAACAGAAACAAACAACCAGAAACCACTTCAAAGAGGAAACCTATGGGCTGGGGATGTGGCTCAGTAGCAAAGCACTTGCCTAGCCTGTATGTAGGAGGCTCCCAGTTTCATGCCCAACACTGCAAAAGACAACCACAGACAAAGGAAGCCCCTCTGTGAGTAAAGCATCACTTGTAGCCTTAGCTACTCCACATTCTGAGACATGAGGGAGGACTCACCCTATCTCCTTTCTGAAGGGTAGAGGTTTGCAACCCGAGGTGAAAGCTAGCTTGCAGCAGGGCCATGCCCCTCCTAAAAATTGTCTCCCTTTGCCTTTCCTGTCTTCATCCAAGGAGTGCTGCTTACTGGCTTGATCTCCCTGACCTGCTCAGCCTGCTTTCATAAACACCTTGAGACCATCTGCCCAGCAGCAGCACCATCCACAGTGGGCTAGGCCCCTCCCACATCAGTAATCCATCAAGAGAATACCCCACAGGTAGATTTGGCGGGGGCAAGTGTTCAGTTGAGCTTTCCTCTCTTCCCAGGCTGTCGAGTTGACAAACAAGATTAGCCATCATACCATTTGAGATGCCGTGCTCCCAGGCTCTGAACATCTTTTGCAGGTAGAGACAGGCATTAGTCAACCCAATTTGGTACCTTTCTTCATGGAATACTCAAAATTGGTTTCTGTTACTTGCCACCCAGCTGCTGTACACCTCTACTGGGTCTCTGCAATACTAAATAAAGAATATGTGTTCTTTATTGTTATTGGAAGCAAGGAAGATGGTCACATGTAAGCCAAAAGTCAAGCCCTCTTAGGACTCTGTTCCAAAGAATGTTCTTCTGGTGTAGTTCCTAAGGACGGTCCCACAGTGTGTCTAACAACCAACGGGATGGATACTGTCCCTTGACTTGGTGTGTCTGGTTCTCTGGCAGGACACGGAACTCCTGAACACAGCCATCCTCACAGGGAAGACGGTGGCCATGCCTGTGAGGGTGGTGTCTGTGGAGGAGAACAGCACAGTGAGGGACATCTCAGAGCTGGTGGAGTGCAAGGCCATGGATGAGGATGTCATCAAGGTACGTGAGCCTGCCGGGGATCTGTTCCAGCCTTTCAGACCCTGGGAAAGGTTATACTGAAGTGGGAGGTTCAAATGGGGTTCAGGTACCCACATTGCAGTGGCGTTATTCACCATTCCGCCCTCACTTCTTCATTCTGCGCCGTGTAATTGTATTTTTCAGATTTCTCAGTCACTTCCATCCTTTCTTCCTGCTCCCTCCTTCCTTTCTCCCTTCCTTCTTTCTTCCTTTCTTCATTCTTTTTTCTCTCCTTCTTCCCCATCTTGCATTTATTTATCAAATTAAGCTTAAATCTATTTACCATAAAGAAGATTGTTTTTTTTTAATCTACCCCTCAAGAAATGCCTCTGAGAGGCTGAGAACACATGCATTCGCTCACACCACTGTTACTTATCTCTTCCTTTAGAAACTTTCAAATTAATCACCCGTATTCACTATACTCACCATGCAGTGCAGGAGACCTAAATCTTCTCTGAGCTGAATTCAGAGAAGCAGGGAGCAGAGGTTGCCACTGAGCTGGGCTGGTGGTAGGTGGGACATGGGAGATGTTGATGGAACAACACGGGATCTCAGTTGGCAGCAACTTGTTGGGAGGACCATTCCACATCCGCTTAATTTCCTAGAGGCAGAGAAGCTACCTCTCAGCCTAAGAAAGCCAGGTGGGAAGCAAATCCAGGAATAAATACCACTGTGGTTACACAGAGAGCAACCTTTAACTTCACATAAGGAGTAATGGCATGGAGCCCGTTGCTGATATTTCCAGGGATGCGATCAGTATCTTTAGGGAAATAAGTGTGTTCGAAATGAAAATTGCCTCCTGGAATGAAGCAGGAGGTGGTCATCCCCTGGCTGTTGACCCAGCAGAGCAGAGTGTCCAATCAGCAAGAGAGGTGTGGAGCAGGCAGCTTTAGTATAGGAGTGAGTCCCTGCAATCAGCCCCATCTGCAGAACCTAGCTCCTCCCTCTGGGTCTTTGACTCATATCCTCAGAACCTGTGCTCTTTTCCAGGGCTTAGGTTAATCTCCTAGCCTCATCCCTGGGATTCCGGCTCTGGTCTGAGGTCACCAGTTCTGCAGAGCTCCTGTGTGCGACTTGGCACACTGTGGGGCGAAGCAGGGCATGTACATGGAACCAGTGCCCATTCTGCCGCATGTTCAAGAGGTTGGGTCTAGATGTTTTCATTGCCATGTCTTTGTGTGACAAAATGGGGTTCCTGGGTCCAGTACAGAGCAACCACCATTCCAGTAGTTTCCTAAACCCATATCTTGAATGTCATCTCATAAATGGGTGTAGACAGAGTTCATGACACATGAGTATATAGCTAGTGGTATCTTAGGGGAAGAACCCTGGCTCTGGGAAACTCTGGCTCTATGTAATGGGCAGTAACTGACCACAAGTCTGGGAGTTCTCTATCATCTTGGGAGAGCCCAAACAGATACGACACACTGATCCATGTTTCCCCATCCAAGCCCTCTAGGAAGTGTCCCCTAAACAGATACCTGCCAATCAGCCAATGGCTACCACTTCCTAATGGCTCCTATCTGAGTCATTCAATCTGTCCAATCTGTCAACTTGACCCTGTGGGTGGCTGTTCTCAGGTCTAACATGTGCAAATAAGTGTTTCTTTTATACAGATGGGCACACATTTGTAAGAATGATGTCAGGTCATCCATATTATTTTTAGTATGAGACTTTTTAGTATGAGAGATTTTTTTTTAGCTGTGTGTGTGTGTGTGTGTGTGTGTGTGCGCACACACACACACACACACATGCTCACACACTCAGAGAGGCTAGAAGGGAGTGTTGGATTCTCTGGAGCTGGAGTTTATGGATGGTTGTGAGTCTCCATGTGGCTGCTGGAAAACAAACTCTGGTCATAAGAGCAGCTAGTTCCCTCAAAAGCTGAACCAT
The DNA here is from genome assembly GCA_963919715.1 of Microtus obscurus. Classification (NCBI taxonomy): domain Eukaryota; kingdom Metazoa; phylum Chordata; class Mammalia; order Rodentia; family Cricetidae; genus Microtus; species Microtus obscurus. The sequence goes on along the minus strand of CAWTZC010002533.1, from coordinate 10,290,004 downwards.
ATCTCCAGCCCCCGTGAACTTTAGAATTATTTTTGATTCTTTAGAATTATTTTTAGTTACTATAAAAGGTAATGGGTTTCCATATATAGTCTCATATATATTATATATTTTCATATGTATGGTGTTATTATGTGTCATTATGCCTATTCTTATCCAATCCCTCCCCCACTCTCCTCCCATCCATCCACCTACGCCCTGGCTGGTCCTCTTCTCTACTCCAAGTTGCCCTCCTTTTTGTCACACAGATTTCATCACCTTCTCTTGTTCCCCTCCCTTTAGATCTCTTCCTCCCTCTTCGTTCCCTTTCTACCCTCATGTGTTACACACATGCGCGCGCGCGCGCGCGCACACACACACACACACACAGTCTACTCGCAGACATGCACACATACACATACATAGTTCATTGACAGACATGCATGTATACACATAATCCAAACACACACAGTATATTCACAGACACATACACATATAATCCATGCACACACAAATATTATTTTCATAGACATACACACATAAACCACCCATGTATACATAGAATATAATCACAGATATATATGCACACACATATAGCATACACACAAACTCTGGAGCCAGTTTCTCTGGACCCCAGATATTCTGTATAACAGTGTCCCAGGTTCGTTCTTCTTTTTGTGGCTTCTTCCATGTGTACATGACCTTAAACACATGCACACACGTATACATAAATATATCTAAATATACTCAACATACACAAGGGCTTTTCAGCCCTGGTTTCTTTTGTATTAACAGCGGCTTCTTGCAGTCATTTGCCCAGATTCCTGGCAGTGCACTGTGAATCTCTCTGCCTAGAAATGCTGGGCCATGAAAGCAAGCCAGCAGGCCTGGGAAAAAGGCTTCCAAGGCTGAAGGATCTATCCTTTCTCTGCCCCATATGTAGCTTCATGAGTGCCTCAGCATCTGTCTGTGAAGACCTCTTTTCTACCTTGAGGTACCTTCAGGAGATGAAGGGTCAGGACACTGGAGAAGCGCAGTGAGCAGCTAGCCCACAGATACCCATAACAAGGGCTGGGGAAGAATATAGATGCTGTATCTATATTGCCAGTGTCTTGGTGGCATCACAAAGTATCTAGTCCCCTACCTTTAAAATAAAGCTGTCTCACAGCCAGTGACATGGCATGGATCATGTGCCTGAAGTTGTTCTACTTGATCCTTGAATCATACGAGCATTGACAGTGCACAGTTGTTGTCTTCATAAATCACAGGATAACTCACTCGGTGAAGACTGATTGCTGTCCTGAGACAGAGGTGACAGGAAATAAAACAGTTGAGGACCCACCCTCATGAACCTGCCATTGATGGAGGAAACCAACAGCAAAAGATGCAGAAATACTATCCAGGCATTGTGCTAAACAGTATTGAGTTGGGGTGACTTTGAACAAGAGGACCTCCTGTAAAGGGACACTTGAGCCCATTAAGAAGGTGGGGAAACACTAACAGCCAACTTGTACAGGGCTATCTGTACCTACTCTGGGATGGCCATGATGGGCTCCCTAAGGGTGCCGCCTCACTCTATAGCCTAGCATGTCTTTTCCAGGTGCTTCTATGGCCATAGATTGGGCTAATGAACTGGTATTTAAGGGAGGAATCTGTGATATTTCCAGTGTGGCCTGTCATAACCTCCAGGCATAAACTCAGCGAGTGGATCCCAGGGACCTAGCTGCAAACTTGTGGCACGGGATGAAAGGGTAACTTGACCCCTGTGTAACCAGATCCCTGCTCAGACAAAGACAAGCCTCCAGGGTTAAAAAAAAAGATAGGTGTGTGGGCAGAAGAGATAGATAGTGCTTTACTTGAAAGCATAAGTACCTTACTCAAACTCAGCTTTTCAGTGTTAGTACAGTTGACATTTAAGGTGTACCCATCATTTGGCATGAAGGACTGTCACTGAGCCTTTCAGAGTATTGACATGCAACCCTGGCCTCTTCCACAGTATCTTCCAACTGTAGTGTTCCACCCCACCCCACAATCATGACCACCATGATTTCCAGAAGGGGCCATAAGCTGGGACAGAGAAGACAACGAGAACATAGGGACAGCAACAGGCTGTGACAATGAGTCTGACCATCAGTTAAGGGCTTTTACAGAGTTTAGAAGGGGTCTAGGATTAAAAAAAAAAATAAAACTAAAGCTTGTCCTGTGGTACAAATTGAAGATCTAGGTTATGTGTAAGCCACAGTGGTGTCTTCCTTAACTAATGGCATTTGCAAAGTCTCATGTCCAAAGGCCATAACCATGTTCTGGAATGAAGTAAATTCTGAGCATGTCTTAAAGCTCACTCACCTCCCAACACACTGTAGCTCTGGCAGATACCATCTCCTTCCCCTGGTCTCCTCCAACCCTGCACGTATCTTCACCAAGTTCCTTCCTTCGGCTCACACTCTATTTTCCTGACCATCTGTCCCCTGCCTGAGCTCAGAAAGGCACAGCCTGTCCAAGCAGACTGGCCTGGGGTGGACCAAATGGACAAGGGCCAGGGCAGCCTGAGGAAGGGTTCCGGCATGCTGTGGGCCTGGCTGAAGTCCACACCCCACTTGCCAGTCAGCGGCTCCTCTCTGTGCCTGCCTTTCCCTGACACCTCAGCAATGGAAACAACACAGAGAGCCGCGTGGCAAGAAGGCCAGCTGGGTCAAGGCCACCATCTCATGTTAGAGTCTGTTAACATGCAGGGTTGGAGCAGTCTGGGTGAGCTCTGAACTCATGGCTATAAATGGAATTCGTCCTCTCTGCTGTGGGCAAGCTGCCCTCCTCAGCAGGCCTTGGGGTTCTCATCTGCAAAATAGGATACTGTCTGTATGCCAAGCTCCCGTGAGGTTTCTGCAGCACTGGTGGGGGGAGGACATATTGCAAGTGGGAAATGAGATCTGGTTGCATGGAAGCCATTGACATTCTATATGTACAGAGCTGGCTCATGAGTTCAGGGATGTCCAGGAGGCAATTTTGATTTCCCTGGGCCTGAATTCCACTCATACACAGTGATAGTCACCAAAATAGAAAGGAATTAGGCCAGGAGTCTGATGATTGGATCTGCTGCATTTGAAATGTACATTATGTAATCTTATTTTGACAAGAAGGCTGAACAGGGCTAAGGTTTGTGAGCCTACCTCGAGCAGAAATGCGCAAGAAAAGAGTTGGATATTTGAAGATCGGCTGCTATTAGAAATGGCATTTAAAGTATTGTGATTAATAATTAGAGCGACGATGGGCACAATAGGGATAGAAGATGCATAGCTGTATCATTTGAAGGAGTGATTCTCAGAGCATCACACAAGACCCTGTGAGATACTTGAGTGTGGTCCCACCACAGTCTTCAAAAGTCAGAGGCTGGGATAGACACTACAAGCTGTGTGTCGACAAACCCTTAAAGTCCCTAGTGGCTAGATGAGAGTTCCCTAGACATCAACGATTGGCAGTGGGCACCTATGCTTTCTCCATGGAAACTGACTCACAGGGTCTCCCCCAGGAGGCAGGTAGTGTCCTCAGAAAATACCAACTCCTAAGGGACATCAAAATAAGACAATTGGCTATGTACCCCGCAACCTAGCTCTTTCCCTCCAGGTCTCCGTGTACAGGTGCCTAATGCTGGCCCGATTGCCCACTGAGCGAGCATTCAGTTCACGTGCACAGCCCACTAAGGGAGATGAAAAGATTCTGAGAAACACAGCCAATGAGCTGGAAACATTCCTGCAGGGATCCGTTTCTTTTTGTAAGAGAACCTGTTCATTTTGTGTGGTACCCTCGTCCCCACTGCCAGCCGCTTAGGACATGATTAATTCATCCGGAGACTTCCCCAGACACGGATGACACCATCAGGAACAGAAGGGACGATGGCTCTATCATGTGTAGCACCGTTGTACCTTTGGTGTCCCTCCTAATCATTTATATATTCTGGAGAGGCAAGGTTCCCACCCACCCGAGCTCAGAAAGGTAATAAACGAGGAAAGTCAATGGTCTGTAAATTACAACATTGATTAAAGATGCGATTAGTGAGAGACTCTATGCTTGGCTATTATGCTAATATGTTCCCCGATCCGGGACAGCATTTACATGCTAATGATAAGTCTGGGACAATGACTGAAATTGCTTCCCATCCTCACACAGTGTGGAAGCCGTTTTAAACCACTCTTGACCTGTGAGTGAAAAGACCCCTTCCTGTGGCCCCTCCCAACTGCTCCATGCCAGTCCCCAGCAGATGGAGAGAATTCTCTCTGCCCAGCCCTCACCATCTGCCCCGCAAAGCCCCGCAAACAGAATAGACAAAAGTGGGGCCCAGAGTAGCCATACCTGGTCCTTCTGCAGAAAGAGCAGAGTGACTGATCACAACAGCTATTGCTCAGTACAGGTTGTTATGTGCTGAGGTCCAGATACCCTGGTGGGGCTCTGCTCTTTCCAGAGGACACTGTCTAGTAGGAGATAGATATGCAAATGACAGTTGGAGCTCAGTGTGGCGTCATGTGGGTAACACCATTAGCTCAGAAATGGTTGCCGGACTGTACCTGTATGCAACTTGCCAGTACAAATCATCTCTAAGTAGATTCTCAGTAGTCAATGGACGTAGAAAGGTTAAGAACTTGCTGGAACTTTTCAGATTAAATTCTTATGTATGCGCCACAGTTGCTTCTACCTCATCTTAGGGTCTCACTTTCTCTCAATTGTTTTGGCTGTACTACCCCTCACCCCACTTTAACCACTCACCCCACCCCTACTTCTTGCTTCTCCCCCATCCCTTACCCCCCTCCCAACCCCACCCCTTACCCTGTTCCTACCTCTTACCCCACTCCCACCCCTAGCCCCAATCCCACCACTCACCCCACTCACACCCTTCACCCGTCTTGAGGACAAGGCTTCTAAAAGCACATCTCATTCCTCACCCCACTCCCACCCTTCACCCCTCTCCCACACCTCACCCCACTCCCACCCTTCACCCCTCTCCCACACCTCACCCCACTCCCACCCTTCACCCCTCTCCCACACCTCACCCCACTCCCACCCTTCACCCGTCTTGAGGACAAGGCTTCTAAAAGCAGAAATGGAAAGGGGAGGGAAGGCAAAGGAAAGAGAGCAGACCCAGGCAAAGGCAGGAAGTCACCCATGATATCCCACCCCACTCTCATGAGAACAGTGATAGTACAAATGTAAAGATCCCAGAGGTCCTGGGTGGAGCAGCATCCCAGAAACTCTTGACATGCTCAGGCCAGGCAAACTTGGGTGGAAGTGTGTCCCTAGACCAAAGTCTGAGAACCATGGATGACCAATGGAACTGTGGGAGGGTGGGTGCAGAGACTGTGAGAAGGCATGTACTGGGCAGCTGCCAGGCCCCTCGGCCATCTGGGGAGTGGAGCCGCTTACCTTCTGAGCAGACATCAGCTTGCATCGTGCTCCTGGAGGCCCCCACAGGCCCTGTGCACACCCAGACTTCAGCCTCAGCCGCAGTTCTCTGCAGATTCAAGTTCACCAGGAGCTTGAAAGCTCTTACTTCCATTTGTTCTCTGCTTTCTTTCCCAGCAAAGGCAACCTCAGCCTGAGAGCTGGAAGCTGGAAAATATCATGCCTCTTGCCCATGAGATGGGCAATTATGGATGCTTTCACGAGGCACCCAGGAGCAGCCAGTGCACCTTTCCACTGGCTTCTCTCTTTCTCTGCATACCTGGGTCTGCTTTCACACTCTTATTCTCTAGGTTTGGTTTCCCATTAAGCCAATGACACTGAATCCTTATCTGGGGCTCTGCGCTGGAAACAAGTGTGTTTCACAATAAAGTCGATCAAACTGGAAGCAGAGCAGATGGCTCAGTCTAGAAAGTGCTCACCAAGAAAGAATGACGACCCAAGTTTAGATTCCCTACACCCGTATGAAAACTGGGTATGGGGGCACATCCCTGTAATCCCAGCACTGAAGGGGGCAACACAACAGGACCTAGAGGTTTGTAGGTCAGCCGGCCTAGCTCAATTAATGAGTTCTGGTTCCAAAAGTAAGGTGGAAAATGATACTGGAGATACCCAACATCAGGTTTTTTGTGTGTGTGCATGTACTTACATGCCATATGTACCTACAGACACACACACATATATAATACACATATGCACATGCACACATACATATACAGATACACACGCATATATATACATGCACAAAATGCATAACACAAACACACATTACATACATATGCACATATATATGCACACATACATATATGCACGCATATCCATACAAATGCACATACATGCACGCACACACATGCACATACATGCACGTGTATGCGTTCTCTCTAAAAGAACTGAATGTGGGTTATCAAAACGGCCATGTGACCTCCATCTTCTCTCTCTCCTCTGTCTTCGCAGGTGTCAGACCACTGTGACTATGTCTTTGTCAATGGCAAAGAGATCAAGGGCAAGGTGGACTCCGTCGTGAATTTCACCTACCAGCACCTGAGCGCACCCCTGCATGTCACTGTGTGGGTGCCCCGGCTTCCCCTGCAGATCGAGGTCTCTGACACAGAACTCAGCCAGGTTAAGGGCTGGCGGGTTCCCATCGTGGCCAGCAAGAGGTGAGCGGTGGGTGAGAAGATGTCCTCAGTCACAACAGCACCGACTGGATTTACAGATGCCATTGACAGGACCAGGGCAGGACCCAGGATGTAGTAGAAGCTGGTGTTCCCACAGCCATGATCTCCCTAACCCTAACAGCATACTCTTTAAAGGTCATAGTTCCAGGTCCCCTGGCAGAGTAGGATGATGTTCACCCTGGAACAAGGTCTTCTGGTTGCAGAAAGCCACAGACCATTCCCCTGCGTGGATCACAGTTTTCCCTGAACAAGCCCATCTCAGCTGAGTGAGGGCTGCCACCAAAGCCCAGTATCTCACTCGCACTTCTCCCTTACAGACTGTCAGGTGACCCAGACAGTTCCCCAGAACCCCTTCATTGTGAAGAGTCAAGAAGAGTAGTGTCCTAGGGAGATGAGTCGATTAAGTGTTTGCTGTGCAAACAGAAGAACCTGAGCTCCATCCCTAGACTGTACATTAAAAGAAAATGCTGGGCATGGGCGGACAGGTGGGGCATTGATATTCAACCAGCCTAGCCTAATTCATGAGTTCTGAACCTAGAAGAGACTTTGTCTCAAAGGAAACAGAAAATGTCTGAGCATGACACCTGAGGTTGTCATTTGGCTCCACATACACACACGTGCCCCCCCTCTCTCTCTCTCTCTCTCTCTCTCTCTCTCTCTCTCTCTCTCTCTCTCTCTCTCTCACACACACACACACACACATATACACATAGTGGCTGCTTACGGGGCCGTGTGAGCTTAGGAAATGGCAGCTGTCTTTTTGCCAGGCAATGCGCTCAAGCCTTTGCATTGCCCAGAAATGGATGCGTGGCTCCCATGGGGGCCCGAGACTCCCGTCTTGAGCATCGCCCTCTGAGACTGAGGCATACACCTGCCCTCTTGTGGTGCTCTATGCTTCTTCCCCCCCATGTCTGAGACAGCACCTTTCCTCCCACACAGACCCACTCGGGACAGCGAAGAGGAGGAAGAAGAGGAGCAGAGAGGCCGGGGTTGTGCCCTGCAGTTCCAGCATGCCACGGTGCGCGTCCTCACCCAGTTTGTGTCGGAGGGTGCTGGGCCCTGGGGCCAGCTGAGCCACCTCCTCAGTCCAGACTGGCAGTCTGACATCACCCACCTGGTGGCTGACTTCATGAAGCTGGAGTCCCCGCACATAGCCACCCTGCAGGACAGCAGGGTCCTGGTTGGGCGGGAAGTTGGGATGACCACCATCCAGGTAGGAAGCAGGAACTTGGGCTCTGTGTCCTTGACTGGTACTATTCTTCCTGGGACTAGGGGTGCCCTGGGGGTAAGGCAGGTCACTGTGACAAGTTCATTGTCTCCATGATGGCTCCACAAGGTGACATGGGAATAAGAATTAAACTTGGACCAGCACTTCCATTTCCAGTCTTCCCTTACCCATTGGAGCCCACCTCAAGGGCTGTACCCATGTTCCCACCAGTCCCACCTCCCACATAGTTCTCCAGACTGCCTTCTATCCCCTTGCATAAGATTTGTCTTTGCCTGTAACACCCGGTTTTGGTGTTACACCCTCGGTACAATTCGCGCGCAGCTGTACCGAATGCGAGTCAGGGCAAGGACCTGGAGATTGAACAAAAGAGACAGAGACCAGGGTCATTCGAAAGGAGATCAGCCGAATGCCGTTTATTCAGACTTGGGGGAGCCTATTTCTAACTAACTGCAGCACAAAGATCGCTCCGCCCAGACAGGGTGGAAATTACCATATTAACAAAGAAGAAGATTACCTGTAGCTAGTCACCAGGTGGGCAGGGATAGCAGGAGACACACAGGAAGCTTAGTTAACTGATTATAAACTGTCCCCGCCAATGCAGCCCAGGAATAAGGGAGACCAGGGCCCTTACAGGTCCTCCCTAAATATAAATTATGACTAGGCCTGTCTTGGGTGGCCTTGGACGTCAGGCAATACCCCTTACCCGTCATTGGAAAGCATCCAGGTCAAAACATTTCCTGTCTTAGGTTGAGGCAGCCCCCCAAAAGCCTTACCCGTCTTTGACTCACTAGTCATCAATCACCGAGTTCAGCCAGATTTGTGCTGAAAGATTCTCTGGGGCAATAGCTAAGAGGACTTGCCATGTGGCAACATAGACCTGAGCTTGCCTTTGGCTCTGGCATCATAACTATGAAGATGATGCTCCAGCACATATAAGCATCCTATAAGGAGACTGTGCCTGTTCAATCCTTAATAATCCTGCCCGAAATTGGAGCCCTTTAAGTAAGGTCTCAGCGCTGGTGAAAGGAACCCTGGTATAGCTAACTAAAACAATTTTAGGAGCCAATTCGTAAATTGTACACCTCAGGGTTCATGAACAACAATAAGCTTATTACTGTAGGATCTAGCAGTGGTCTTTAACCACAACCAAGAACAAAATTAACTGCAATATTCATATGTGAATTTAGCTCAAATTTAATGCTATGGCATTTGCAACCTGCCTGAGAACGTATCCTTGTGCTAGCAGGAAGCAACTGACTGACTAAAGAGAATCCAGCAGCATTAGCTGCTGTGTCAGCAACCACAATGGCTGCCAGTATTATGGGAAGGGTAGATGGGTAGACGGGCAATCCTTGGCACTCGGACCACCGCAGCCAGCTCCTCAGGAAACCCGCAACTCTTCAGTTGACAAGCCAGAATCTCCTTGATCTCTTGGCTCTGTCCTGTCTTCAGGCTTCTGGACAGGAAAATCCACAGCACTCACAAGCCGCTCAGATACCCAAATTGGATTGTCAGCATCCTGTGGGAAAACACAAACAGCCCCTCTGCCCCACAGCAGTACGGGATCTGGATTATACCAGGTGCCATCTGATAGATTCTTCCATTTTACATGAGGCATACCGGAAGAATCTGGCCGCCAATGCCTGTCAGCAGCAGTATGAGATTGAGCATCCACAGTCAAAAAATTTAAAATGTATAAAATAAAAGATAAATGCTCTCGGGGGGTGGAACCGTATTCTCCCTTTTTTGTTTTATGTAAATAGGCTTTGAGCGTACAATGCGCTCGCTCGACTATAGCTTGTCCTTGAGGATTATAAGGTATACCCGTTTTATGAGAAATAGAAAACTCAGAGCAAAATTTAGCAAAGCCAGTGCTAGTATAGGCAGGTCCGTTATCAGTCTTTACAATTTTAGGAACTCCCATGTAGGCAAAAGCCTGGAGACAATGACTTTTAACATCTCGTAATCTTTCTCCTGTGTGAGCTGAGGCAAAAATGAGATGAGAATATGTATCCACGGTTACGTGAACATATTGCATGCGCCCAAAAGAAGGAACATGGGTGACATCCATTTGCCATAAATGATTAGGAGCAAGCCCACGAGGATTAACTCCCAAATGGGGAACAGTTAAAAGTTCTGTACACAGAGAGCATTTTTTAACAATATTAGTGGCTTGCTCTCGAGATATCTTAAAGTGAAATCTTAAGGAACCAGCATTGAGATGAAAACGACTATGAGCTTTTTCTGCAGCTTCATAAGATTCCTGACTCACTACATAAATTTGACGAGTAAGCTGATCAGCCAAAGCGTTTCCTTCACTCAAAGGACCAGGGAGGTCAGTATGAGCTCGCAAATGCCCTACGTAAATGGGTACAGATCGGGCCCAAAGCAAAGCTTGAATGGCCAATAACTGCACCTGGACTCGAGATACAGAGGCAATATAAGCTGCAGTTTCCAACGGTGGAAGAATTTTGCTTATATACTGACTGTCAGTAAAAAGATTCAATGGAATATCAGCATATTTCTCTAGGGCCATCTGAACAGCAACCAATTCAGCCACCTGAGCAGAGTTAGTATTAACAGACTGAATTTCAAAATCAGGAGGAGAGGCTACTACCGCTCTCCCGGTGGAAGATCCATCAGTGAACACATTACGTGCCTCTGCTAGAGGCTGCAAAGAAATAACTTTAGGGAAACATACCGGATGATTTTTAAAGAAGGTGACTAACTTATAGGAAGGATAATGATTGTCTAACTTGCAGGGATTAGTGCATAAAAATAAAGTCCAATCATCAGCAAAATTTTGCAACCAAGTTATTTCTGCCTGGGTATATGGTGTAATAACCTTATCAGGTAACATTCCAAAAGTTTGTAAACTAAGCTTATACCCTTTTTGAATAACATGTAGCACAGCTGACGGATATGAGATAACAATTTTTACAGGTGACACATGTTCGTGTACCCACAGGATGGGTCCTTGCTGCCAAAAACCTCCAGTAGGACTACGCTTGGAGGGGAAAATTATCAACAGCAGCGGCCGACTGTAGTCAATATAATGAATATGAGCAGAGGCAAGCTTTTCTTCAATTAAAGTAATACATTGCCTTGCTTGAGGTGTTAACTCACGGAAGGAAGTTGGGTCTGGATTCCCCTGTAGGATGTCAAAAAGTGGTTTTAAGTCTCCAGTAGGAATTCCCAGACTGGGCCGGACCCAATTTAGGTCTCCAAGCAATTTTTGAAAATCATTCAAAGTTTGTAGTTTATCTAGGCGAAGAGTAACTTTCTGCGGTTTTACTCCTGTCTGCAACAGCTGATGCCCTAAGTATTGATATGGAAACTGTTGTTGTACCTTTTCAGAAGCAATAACTAACCCAGCATGTGCTAGGCATTCTTGCAAGTCAGCAAAAGCCTCTAGGACAATTTCTGGTCCTGTCCAGCTAATAGGATGTCATCCAAATAATGACTTAAATACAGTTGAGAATATTTATGCCTAATCGGAGCAATAACCCGTGCCACAAACATTTGGCAAATTACAGAACTATTGGCCATACCCTGGGGCAATGTTATCCATTGGTAGCGCTTGTATGGTTCTTTGAAATTTACAGACGGTACACTGAAAGCAAATTTATCAGAGTCTTTTGGATGCAAGGGAATGGTGAAAAAACAATCTTTCAGGTCAATAACTAAAAGATAATATCCTGCAGGAATACCCACAGGCTGAGGCAACCCAGGTTGAGTTGCCCCCATAATTTCCATGCAATCATTTACTGCTCTAAGATCTTGTAGCAACCTCCATTTACCAGACTTTTTCTTAATAACAAAGATAGGGGTATTCCAGGGAGAAATGGATGGCACTATGTGCCCTGCTTCTAGCTGTTCCTGAACTAGAGTACGAGCAGCTTGTAATTTCTCTTTACTCAGGGGCCATTGCTCTATCCAAACAGGTTTTTCAGTTTTTCACTTTATAGGAATGCTTTTTGGCTGCTCTGCAATGGCCCCTGGGAAAAATTTCCTAACCCTGCACACTGTCCAGGAGACTGTTGTATCATTTTGTTGTCTGCTAAAATCTGTACCTCTCCATACAGATTTTTGCCTAAACCCTGACCAGGGACAAAGCCCTGCTTCGATAGCATACGCGGCACAGGTTCAGTGGTTAGAACTGCTCCCATGGCTTGCAAAACATCTCTTCCCCACAAATTAAGAGGAAGGTGTTCCAGGACAAATGGTTTAAAAATGCCCTTATGGCCTTCTTCGTCCTCCCAATTTAAATATTGAGTACTGCATTCTGGAGAACTGGCTGTTCCTACTCCCTGCAAAGTAGTAGAGGCTAGTTGTAGAGGCCAGGCCGCAGGCCAATGCTTTTTAGCAATCATTGAAGAATCAGCCCCTGTGTCAGGAAGGCCTTGAAACCTTTTTCCATTGATTGTTAAAGTGTGGGGCGATTCTCTAGGCTAGAAACCCAAAAAGCTCCAGGGGAACCTGTGGAGCCAAATCCCTTGTCCCCTCGCTCTTGTTTAAAGAAAGGATTAGTAGAGCGAAACATGGGTAAAAGCACTAATTGAGCTATTCTCGCTCCTTGAGGGATGACAAGGACTCCCATACCAGCTTCAATCATAATCTTGATTTCTCCAGTATAATCACAGTCTATAATTCCTGGTAAAATTTTGATTCCTTTGAGCGCAGAACTACTTCTACCCAAAACTATACCTACTGAACCCTCTGGGATAGGTCCAAATACTCCAGTCCCCAAGGCCTGCACACCCATTTGTGGGGTTAATACTGCTCGGGCGGAGGTACAGAGATCTAGTCCTGCACTTCCTGAGGTGCCTCGTACAAGGTCGTTGACAGTGAGGCATTTCTCTGAGGAATGAATCTGATGGGAGCCGCTGCTCCGCTCATGGCCCCATACACTTGTGTTTTGGGGGCCCGGGGCAGGCCCCTTCCCCCGTTTTTTGACCTGGGGATGAGATTTCCTCGACTGTCCGTCTTAGAGTGACAGTCGTTTGACCAGTGTGCTCCCTTTTGACATTTAGGGCAAATACCTGGATTTCCTCTAGGCTGACTGACTGCTCCTTTGCCAGCAGGGCAGTTTCTTTTGAGGTGCCCTGACCTTCCACATTGAAAACAATTTCTAGGTCTAGCTTCACCTTGGCCTTCCTTGAGCGCAGAAACAATTACCTGGCCCATTACGTGAGTGCCATCAATGTCTCTGCATAATCGGATAAAGTCATTCAAATCTCCATCTCTACGGAGGCGTAAAACTTCCTGGCAGAACCTGTTTGCATTCTCAAAGGCCAGGTGCTTAACCACTGGCATAGCCGAATCCACATCCCCAAAAATGCGACTTCCCACCTGTAGAAGGTGGTCAATGAACTCAGAATAAGGTTCTGAAGATCCTTGAAGGATCTTAGAAAGCTGCTCTCGTGACCCTTTGTTAGGTAAAGTTTTCCAAGCTTTAACAGCTGCTGCAGCTATCTGAGCATAAATCGCAGGATCATAAGCAATCTGTGCTTCTAAGCTAGCATATTGTCCTTTACCAGTTAACATGTCAAGATTATTCTGGGGGAAGCCTGCTTCAGCATTTTTTCCTGCTGTCTTTTTGCAATTCTCCTGCAATTCACCTCTCCATAACAAGTAATCTCCCCCTGAAAGACAAGCCCTGCAAAGCTGCATCCAATCATTGGGTATAAGGTTGAGTTCTGCGAAGGATTCTAACAAAGCTACAGTGAAAGGAGCGTGAGCCCCGTAGTCCACAACTGCCTCCTTTAACTGTTTAATGTCCTTAAAGGCCAGGGGGTTATGCTGCCTGACCCTCTGTCCCTGTTGATCAATTTTTTCCACAACAGGATAAATCTGTTTCTCAATCTGCTTCTCTCTACTTAGCTCATTTAACCTCTCCCGGATCTCTTGGATTTCTGCCTCTAAGTCTATAGGGGCAGAAGCAGTCGTACCAGGATTTTGTGGAGGAGGTCTCATGGAGACATCTCCCTTTGCTTCCTTTCTATCCTCTTTTTCTAACTTCTTTTTTATCAGTGTGATCTCCTTTTCTAAAATTTCTTCTTCTTTTATATCCTTTCTAATGCTACCTGTTCCTAAAACTTCCTGTTCCTCAAAACTCTTAATAGAACTTACAGATTCTACTTCCTGAATCTCCTCAAGGGTTTTGTTTAAACACTTCAATTGCTCTTTGACTCTAACGTCATCACTGAGAAGAGCATCTCTGACCAAGCGCCATAGTGAAAATATCACCATGGGGACTTCTTGTGGCCCTCGCTCTTTTAGAGCATCTTGAAGATCAGCCTTTACCTGATCCCAATCAGTAATATTAAAACCTCCTGCATGTAGGAACCAGGGACTAAACTTTAAAACTGTCTTAATGGTCTCTTGTGCTGTCTCAACTTTAATACCGGTGCCTCTATTTTCCAAAAGACCTAACAACTGACCTGTTAGCCGGCCCTCCAACACAGGAACAGAATAACTTGCACCCATAACCAATTCACCCTCGCCGCACAATTTCTTACCTTGCTGGCCAGTCTCCCCAAGGGCGACCTCTCAGGGACTGCTATTTCCCCCGATCTCGCAGATGGGTCTAGATACTGAAGATGATCATCCCAGCGGTGCCTCCAATTGTAACACCCGGTTTTGGTGTTACACCCTCAGTACAGTTCGCGCGCAGCTGTACCGAATGCGAGTCAGGGCAAGGACCTGGAGATTGAACAAAAGAAACAGAGACCAGGGTCATTCGAAAGGAGATCAGCCGAATGCCGTTTATTCAGACTTGGGGGAGCCTATTTCTAACTAACTGCAGCACAAAGATCGCTCTGCACAGACAGGGTGGAAATTACCATATTAACAAAGAAGAAGATTACCTGCAGCTAGGCACCAGGTGGGCAGGGATAGCAGGAGACACACAGGAAGCTTAGTTAACTGATTATAAACTGTCCCCGCCAATGCAGACCAGGAATAAGGGAGACCAGGGCCCTTACATTTGCCCTGTATACTGCTGCTGCAAAGGCAAGCCTGGAATTTCCCTTCTCTCTTCTTGACTTCATTATCTTGTGTGTTTAATTCAATACAATTTATAATATTGTATCACTCAAAAGAATGTATAGGATGGTTGGGTTTGGGTCAGATAACAGACAGGAGTAGCTTTCCTCCACCCCTCAAGTCCCACTTGACTTTTGCCACCCTCTAGAATGTCCTGGCGAATGCTAACCCCATGGTAAATGTTCCATCATTTCACCTGCACAGTTCCAGCCCAACCCTGGGCTTGTAGGATGAGACAGGGTGGCTTTCTGCAAAGAGGCAGTGTGATGATGGAAGGCAGGGGACTGATAGAGTTCTGTCATCCCAGTTGATCCATGGTTCCCTTAGAATTTAATTCATGCTGCACTGAGTCTGTGTGCAGCTCTTCATGCGTCCAGCCTGCAGGATCATCAAGTACACTTAACTAGGTTGTGCACCGTACGAATGGTCCATTACCTAAAGGGAAGGGGCTGTTCCTTCTTAAAATGGAATGGTTTTGTGATTATTTCTATTTACCAATGGAAGTAAAGTTTCAGGGAAGGACTGCCTTGGCTGCTCAAAAAGGCTCAGTGTGGAGCCAACAACAGTGACAGAAGCCTGTGTGCCTCCTTAAGGTCTATGTTCAGAACCTCTGGCCCATCTACGGGGGCGTAGGGAGTCTTAACATGGGTTCCTTTACCTGGAAATGGGCATGATGGCGCTTCTGTGCTCCCACTGTTTCCACAGGTGTTGTCCCCACTGTCCGACTCCATCTTGGCAGAGAAGACAGTAACTGTGCTGGATGACAAAGTGTCCCTGACAGACTTGACTGTCCAGGTGGTGGCTGGGCTGTCTATGACCCTGCACCCCATCGCAGAGAACAACAAGGCTACCACAGCTGTGGTCACAGCTGAGGAGCTGCTACGGGCCCCAAAACAGGTAGGGGTTGGGGTGGGACGGGGAGGCCATGGGGCTGGTTCAGCAGAAGAGTGGAGAAAGATGACTGACAGCATCCTCCCGCTCCCACCTACGCCACAGTCCCACCCCACACCACACCACACCACACTCACTACCCTCCCCATACTTGCAGCCCTCACCTCACTCCCACGCCACAACTCCACTCACACCCCTCGACCATCTTCCAACCTTCAACCAGCTCCCAACCCTCACCCCACTACCAAACTCAACCCAGTCTATACTCTCACCCACTGCAAGCCCTTACCCAAAGTTCAAACCCTAACTCTGCTCACACCACTCACCTCACTCCCATCACTAACCCATTCCCAACACAAACACTGATTCCACCCCACACCAGATCCAACCACTCATGCCACTCCCACCCTCACCCAGATCCCACCCCTCACTCAGCTCCCACCCCTCACCCAGCTCCCACCCGTCACCCAGCTCCCACCCCTCACCCAGCCCCCACCCCTCACCCAGCTCCCACCCCTCACCCAGCTCCCACCCCTCACCCAGCCCCCACCCCTCACCCAGCTCCCACCCCTCACCCAGCTCCTACCCCTCACCCAGCTCCCACCCCTCACCCAGCTCCCACCCCTCACCCAGCCCCCACCCCCTCACCCAGCTCCCACACCTCACCCAGCTCCCACCCGTCACCCTGCTCCCACCCGTCACCCAGCTCCAAGCCCACACCCAGCTCCCACCCGTCACCCAGCTCCCACCCCTCACCCAGCTCCCACCCCTCACCCAGCTCCCACCCCTCACCCAGCTCCTACCCCTCACCCAGCTCCCACCCCTCACCCAGCCCCCACCCCTCACACAGCTCCCACCCCTCACACAGCTCCCATACCTCAAACAGCTAATACCACTCACCCCTCAAACACACCTAACCCCTCCCACACCCTTCACCCCTTACCCAACTCACCCCTCTCTCACCTGTCACCCAGCTCCCACCACTCACCCAGCTCCCAACCCTCACTCTAAACCCACCACTCACCCAGGTCCCACCTCACCCAGGTTTGACTCCTCACCACCTTCCACCCCTGACCAGGTTCCCATGCCTCATCCAACTCCAACCCTTACCCAGGTCCCAACAGTCACCCAGCTCACACCACTAACCAAGTTCCCACCCCTCAATCAGCATCCACCCCTCACCCAGTTCACGCCCAGCAACCCTCTCATACCTCTCACCAAACTCCCACCCTTGACCCAATTCCACCCCTCAACCACATCGCACCTCTAAACTTACTCCCACCCCTGAACCTCTAACCCAGCTCCCAAAACTCACCTACCTTCCACACATCACGCTGATCCCACCCCTCACCCAATCCCACCCCACACCCACCTCCAAGAACTCACCGAACTCGCACCCATCACCCAGCTCCCAACTCTCGCTAAGTTCCTACCTCTCACTCCCCTCTTCTAGCTCTCAACCCTTACCCAGCTGCCACCTTCACAAAGCTACCAATCCTGATCCTATTCCCACCCCTCACCAGATTTCACCTTTCATATACCTTTAACCCCTGACCCAGTTCTCACCCCTCACTCATTCCCACTCCTCACCCTGCCACAAAACATTACACACATCGAATCTTTCACCCTACTTGTGCCACAAGCCCACATCCCACCACTCACCCAGCCCCCACCGCTCACAGAACCCACACCTCTCACCCAGCTCCCACCCCACACTTACCTCACACCCCACAACCATCTCCCACCCCTGACCCAGCTCCCACCCCTCATTCAGCTTCCACAACACACCCTACCCCACCCCTCACCCAGCTACCACCTTCACCCTGCTCCCACCCCTAACACACTTTGCACCCATCATCAATCTCCCACCACTCACCCAGCTACCACCACTCAATCCATTCCCGTTCTTCACTCACCTCCAACCGCTCACCCTGCTCTTGTCCCTTACCCACATAGCACCCCCTCATCCTACTCCCACCCCACACCCAGCTCCCACCCCTTCCCCTATTCCCACTCCTCAACCAGATCCCACCCTTTACCTCTTTCCCAGCCCTTTCTCCTCTCCTACCTTTCACTTCTCTCCTAACCCATACCCAGTTACCACCCCTCACCCAGCTCCAAAGCCCTCACCCATCTCCAACCCCTCACCCGACTCCAACCCCTCACCCAGCTCCCAACCCATACCCAGTTCCCACCCCTCACCCAGCTCCCACCACGCACCCGCCACACACGCCTCACCCAGCTCGCACACCCCACCCAGCTCCCACCCTTTACCCAGTTCCCACCCCTCAAGCAGCTCGCACCATTCAACCAGGTCCCACCATTCACCCCTTTCCCACCCCTCACCCAACTCCCACCCCTCACCCAGCTCCCACCCGTCACCCAGCTCCCATCCCACACCCAGTTCCCACACCACTCACCGTTCCCATCCCAAAAGCAGCTCACTCCCCTCACCCAGCTCCCAACCCACACCCAGTTCCAACACCTCAAGCAGCTCCCACCCCTCACCCAGCTCCCACAACTTACCCAGCACCCACACCTAACCCAGCTCCAACCCCAAACGTACCTCCCCTTCCTCAACCATCTCCCACCCCTGACCCAGCCCCCACCCCTAACTCAGCCCCCACACCTCACCCAGCTCCCACCCAATACTTAACTCCCACCCCTCAACAATCTCCCACCCCTGACCCAGCCCCCAACCCTTATTTAGGTTCCACACCTCACCCTACCCCCACCCCTCACCCAGCTCCCACTCCTTCCCCTGTTCCCACTCCTCAACCTGATCCCACCCTTTACCTCTTTCCCAGCCCTCCCTCCTCTCCCACCTTTAACTCTCTCCTAACCCACACCCAAGTCCCACCCCTCACCCAGCTCCAAACCCCTCACCCAGCTCCCACCCCTCACCCAACTCCCACCCCTCACCCAGCTACCATGTTCACCCTGCTCCCACCCCTAAGACACTTTGCACCCATCATCAATCTAACTCCACTCACCCATTTCCCACCACTCAATCCCCTCCAATCCTCACTCACCTCCAACCCCTCACCCTGCTCCTGTCCCTTACCCACATAGCAACCCCACACCCTACTCCCACCCCTCACCCTGCTCCCACCCCTTCCCCTGTTCCCACTCTTCAACCAGATACCCCCGTCACCCAGCTCCCACCCCTCACCCAGCTCCCACCCCTCACCCAGCTCCCAGCCTATCCCCTGTTCCCACTCGTCAACCTGATCCCACCCTTTACCCCTTTCCCAGCCCTTACCCAACTACCACCCCTCACCCAGCTCCCAACCCATACCCAGTTCCCACCCTTCAAGCAGATCCTACCCCTCACCCAGCATCCACGCCTCACCCAGCTCCCACCCCCACCCAGTTCCAACCTTTCAAGCAGCTCCCATTCCTCACCCAGCTCCTACCCCACACCCGGCTCACACCCCTAACCCAGCTCACACCCCTCACCCAGCTCCCACACCACTCACCGTTCCCATCCAAAAAGCAGCTCACTCCCCTCACCCAGCTCCCACCCCTCACCCAGCTCCCATCACTCACCAAGCACCCACAACTAACACAGCTCCAACCCCAAACATACCTCCCCTTCCTCAACCATCTCCCACCCCTGACCCAGCCCCCACCCCTAACTCAGCCCACACACCTCACCCAGCTCCCACCCAATACTTAACTCCCACCCCTCAAATATCTCCCACCCCTGACCCAGCCCCCAACCCTTATTTAGGTTCCACACCTCACCCTACCCCCACCCCTCACCCAGCTCCCACCCCTTCCCCTGTTCCCACTCCTCAACCTGATCCCACCCTTTACCTCTTTCCCAGCCCTCCCTCCTCTCCCACCTTTAACTGTCTCCTAACCCACACCCAACTCCCACCCCTCACCCAGCTCCAAACCCCTCACCCAGCTCCCAACCAATACCCAGTTCCCACCACTCAAGCAGCTCCCACCCCTAACCCAGCTCCCACCCGTCACCCAGCATCCACGCCTCACCCAGCTCCCACCATGCACCCTATTCCCATCTTTCAAGCACCTCACACCCCTCACCCAGCTCCCACCTCACGCCCGGCTAACACCCCTAACCCAGCTCACACACCTCACCCAGCCCCACCCCTAACCCAACTCCCACCCCTAACCCAACTCCCACCCTCACCCAGCTCCCATCCCATACCCAGTTCCCACCACTCAAGCAGCCACTACCCCTCACCCAGCATCCACGCCTCACCCAGCGCCCACCCCTCACACAGCTACCAACCCACACTCAGTTCCCCCCCCTCACCCAGTTCCCACCCCTCACACAGCTACCAACCCACACTCAGTTCCCTACCTCACCCAGCTCCCACCCGTCACCCAGCTCCCACCCCTTCCCCTATTCCCACTCCTCAACCAGATCCCACCCTTCACCTCTTTCCCAGCCCTCCCTCCTCTCCTACCTTTCACTTCTCTCCTAACCCATACCCAGTTCCCACCCCTCACCCAGCTCCCACCATGCACCCGCCACACACGCCTCACCCGGCTCACACACCCCACCCAGCTCCCACCCTTTACCCAGTTCCCACCCCTCAAGCAGCTCCCACCACTCAACCAGGTCCCACCATTCACCCCTTTCCCACCCCTCACCCAACTCCCACCCCTCACCCAGCTCCCAACCCATACCCCTTTCCCACCCCTCACCCAGCTCCCAACCCATACCCCTTTCCCACCCCTCACCCTACCCCCACCCCTCACCCAGCTACCATGTTCACCCTGTTCCCACCCCTAAGATATTTTGCACCCATCATCAATCTAATTCCACTCACCCATTTCCCACCACTCAATCCCCTCCAATCCTCACTTACCTCCAACCCCTCACCCTGCTCCTGTCCCTTACCCAAACCCTACTCCCACCCCTCACCCTGCTCCCACCCCTCACCCAACTCCCACCCCTCACCCAGCTCCAAACCCCTCACCCAGCTCCCACCCCTCACCCAACACCCACCCCTCACCCAGCTCCCAACCAATACCCAGTTCCCACCACTCAAGCAGCTCCCACCCCTAACCAAGCTCCCACCCGTCACCCAGCTCCCACGCCACACCCAGTTCCCCCCCTCAAGCAGCTCCTACACAACACCCAGCATCCACGCCTCACCCAGCTCCCACCATGCACCCTATTCCCATCTTTCAAGCACCTCACACCCCTCACCCAGCTCCCACCTCATGCCCAGCTAACACCCCTAACCCAGCTCACACCCCTCACCCAGCCCCACCCCTAACCCAACTCCCACCCCTTACCCAACTCCCACCCTCACCCAGCTCCCATCCCATACCCAGTTCCCACCACTCAAGCAGCCAAAACCCCTCACCCAGCATCCACGCCTCACCCAGCTCCCACCCCTCACACAGCTACCAACCCACACTCAGTTCCCCCCCTCACCCAGCTCCCACCCCTCACCCAACTCCCACCCCTCACGCAGCTCCCAACCCATACCCAGTTCCCACCTCTCAAGCAGCTCCCAGCCCTAACCCAGCTCCCACCCCTCACCCAGCTCCCACCACTCACCCAGCTCCCACCCCTCACCCAGCTCCCACCCCTCACCCAGCTCCCACCCCTTCCCCTATTCCCACTCCTCAACCAGATCCCACCCTTCACCTCTTTCCCAGCCCTCCCTCCTCTCCTACCTTTCACTTCTCTCCTAACCCATACCCAGTTCCCACCCCTCACCCAGCTCCCACCATGCACCCGCCACACACGCCTCACCCGGCTCACACACCCCACCCAGCTCCCACCCTTTACCCAGTTCCCACCCCTCAAGCAGCTCCCACCACTCAACCAGGTCCCACCATTCACCCCTTTCCCACCCCTCACCCAACTCCCACCCCTCACCCAGCTCCCAACCCATACCCCTTTCCCACCCCTCAACCAGCTCCTACCCCTCACCCATCTCCCAACCAATACCCCTTTCCCACCCCTCACCCTACCCCCACTACTCACCCTGCTCCCAACCCCCTTCCCTGTTCCCACTCTTCAACCAGATACCCCGTCACCCAGCTCCCACCCGTCACCCTGCTCCCACCCCTCACCCAGTTCCCACCCCTCAAGCAGCTCCCACCACTCAACCAGGTCCCACCATTCACCCTTTTCCCACCTCTCACCCAACTCCCACCCATCACCCAGCTCCCACCCAATACTTAACTCCCACCCCTCAACAATCTCCCACCCCTGACCCAGCCCCCAACCCTTATTTAGGTTCCACACCTCACCCTACCCCCACCCCTCACCCAGCTCCCACCCTCTCCCCTGTTCCCACTCCTCAACCTGATCCCACCCTTTACCTCTTTCCCAGCCCTCCCTCCTCTCCCACCTTTAACTCTCTCCTAACCCACACCCAACTCCCACCCCTCACCCAGCTCCAAACCCCTCACCCAGCTCCCACCCCTCACCCGACTCCCACCCCTCACCCAGCTCCCAACCAATACCCAGTTCCCACCACTCAAGCAGCTCCCACCCTTCACCCAGCTCCCACCCATCACCCAGCTCCCACGCCACACCCAGTTCCCCCCCTCAAGCAGCTCCTACACAACACACAGCATCCACACCTCACCCAGCTCCCACCATGCACCCTATTCCCATCTTTCAAGCACCTCACACCCCTCACCCAGCTCCCACCTCACGCCCGGCTAACACCCCTAACCCAGCTCACACCCCTCAACCAGCCCCCACCCCTAACCCAACTCCCACCCCTTACCCAACTCCCACCCTCACCCAGCTCCCATCCCATACCCAGTTCCCACCACTCAAGCAGCCACTACCCCTCACCCAGCATCCACGCCTCACCCAGCGCCCACCCCTCACACAGCTACCACCCCTCACCCAACTCCCACCCCTCATGCAGCTCCCAACCCATACTTAGTTCCCACCTCTCAAGCAGCTCCCAGCCCTCACCCAGCTCCCAGCCCTCACCCAGCTCCCACCCCTCACCCAGCTCCCACCCCTCACCCAGCTCCCACCCCTTCCCCTATTCCCACTCCTCAACCAGATCCCACCCTTCACCTCTTTCCCAGCCCTCCCTCCTCTCCTACCTTTCACTTCTCTCCTAACCCATACCCAGTTCCCACTTCTCACCCAGCTCCCACCACGCACCCGCCACACACGCCTCACCCGGCTCACACACCCCACCCAGCTCCCACCCTTTACCCAGTTCCCACCCCTCAAGCAGCTCCCACCACTCAACCAGGTCCCACCATTCACCCCTTTCCCACCCCTCACCCAGCTCCCACCCCTCACCCAGCTCCCAACCCATACCCCTTTCCCACCCCTCAACCAGCTCCTACCCCTCACCCATCTCCCAACCAATACCCCTTTCCCACCCCTCACCCAGCTCCTACCCCTCAACCAGATCCCAACCCATACTCCTTTCCCACCCCTCACCCTACCCCCACCACTCACCCAGCTACCATGTTCACCCTGGTCCCACCCCTAAGACACTTTGCACCCATCATCAATCTAACTCCACTCACCCAACTCCCACCACTCAATCCCCTCCAATCCTCACTCACCTCCAACCCCTCACCCTGCTCCTGTCCCTTACCCACATAGCAACCCCACACCCTACTCCCACCACTCTCCCTGCTCCCACCCCTTCCCCTGTTCCCACTCTTCAACCAGATACCCCTGTCGCCCAGCTCCCACCCCTCACCCAGCTCCCACCCGTCACCCTGCTCCCAGCCTATCCCCTGTTCCCACTTGTCAACCTGATCCCACCCTTTACCCCTTTCCCAGCCCTTACCCAACTACCACCCCTCACCCAGCTCCCAACACATACCCAGTTCCCACCCTTCAAGCAGATCCTACCCCTCACCCAGCATCCACGCCTCACCCAGCTCCCACCCCCCACCCAGTTCCAACCTTTCAAGCAGCTCCCATCCCTCCCCCAGCTCCTACCCCACACCGGGCTCACACCCTTCACCCAGCTCCCACCCTTCACCCATTTCCCACCCCTTATCCAACTACCACCCCTCACTCAGCTCCCAACCCCTACCCAATTCCAACCCCTCAAGCAGCTCCCACCCCTCACCCAGCTCCCATCCCACACCCAGTTCCCACCAATCAAGCAGCTCCCTTCCCTAACCCAGTTCCCACCCCTCACCCAGTTCCCACACCACTCACCATTACCATCCCAAAAGCAGCTCACTCCCCTCACCCAGCTCCCACCCCTCACCCAGCTCCAACCACTCACCCAGCACCCACACCTAACCCAGCTCCAACCCCAAACGTACCTCCCACTCTTCAACCATCTCCCACCCCTGACCCAGCCCCGACCCCTAACTCAGCCCCCACACCTCACCCAGCTCCCACCCAATACTTAACTCCCACCCCTCAACAATCTCCCACCCCTGACCCAGCCCCCAACCCTTATTTAGGTTCCACAACTCACCCTACCCCCACCCCTCACCCAGCTCCCACCCTCTCCCCTGTTCCCACTCCTCAACCTGATCCCACCCTTCACCTCGTTCCCAGCCCTCCCTCCTCTACCACCTTTACCTCTCTCCTAACCCACACCCAACTCCCACCCCTCACCCAGCTCCAAACCCCTCACCCAGCTCCCACCCTTCACCCGACTCCCACCCCTCACCCAGCTCCCAACCAATACCCAGTTCCCACCACTCAAGCAGCTCCCACCCTTCACCCAGCTCCCTCCCGTCACCCAGCTCCCACGCCACACCCAGTTCCCCCCCTCAAGCAGCTCCTACACAACACCCAGCATCCACGCCTCACCCAGCTCCCACCATGCACCCTAATCCCATCTTTCAAGCACCTCACACCCCTCACCCAGCTCCCACCTCACACCGGGCTAACACCCCTAACCCAGCACACACCCCTCACTCCTCCCCACCCCAACCCGACTCCCACCCCTTACCCAACTCCATCCCTCACCCATCTCCCATCCCATACCCAGTTCCCACCACTCAAGCAGCCACTACCCCTCACCCAGCATCCACGCCTCACCCAGCTCCCACCCCTCACACAGCTACCAACCCACACTCAGTTCCCCCCGCACCCAGCTCCCACGCCTCACCCAGCTACCACCCCTCACCCAACTCCCAGCCCATACCCCTTTC
Organism: Microtus obscurus; assembly: GCA_963919715.1. Taxonomy (NCBI): domain Eukaryota; kingdom Metazoa; phylum Chordata; class Mammalia; order Rodentia; family Cricetidae; genus Microtus; species Microtus obscurus. Next base: position 10,265,131 of record CAWTZC010002533.1, on the reverse strand, counting down.
CCACCCCTCACCCAGCTCCTACCTCTCACCCAGATCCCAACCCATACCCCTTTCCTACCCCACACCCAGCTCCTACCCCTCACCCAGCTCCCAACCCATACCCCTTTCCCACCCCTCACCCAGCTCCTACCCCTCAACCAGATCCCAACCCTTACCCCTTTCCCTCCCCTCACCCAGCTCCCAGCCCACACCCAGTTCCCACCCCTCACCCAGCTCCCACCCCTCACCCAGCTCCCAGCCTATCTCCTGTTCCCACTCCTCAACCTGATCCCACCCTTTACCCCTTTCCCAGCCCTTACCCAACTACCACCCCTCACCCAGTTCCCAACCCATACCCAGTTCCCACCCTTCAAGCAGATCCTACCCCTCACCCAGCATCCACGCCTCACCCAGCTCCCACCCCCCACCCAGTTCTAACCTTTCAAGCAGCTCCTATCCCTCACCCAGCTCCTACCCCACACCCGGCTCACACCCCTAACCCAACTACCACCCCTCACCCAGCTCCCAACCCCTACCCAATTCCAACCCCTCAAGCAGCTCCCCCCCACACCCAGTTCCCACCAATCAAGCAGCTGCCTTCCCTAACCCAGTTCCCACCCCTCACCCCGTTCCCACACCACTCAGCGTTCCCACCCCAAAAGCAGCTCACTCCCCTCACCCAGCTCCCACCCCTCACCCAGCTCCCAACCCACACCCAGTTCCAACACATCAAGCAGCTCCCACCCCTCACCCAGCTCCCACAACTTACCCAGCACCCACACCTAACCCAGCTCCAACCCCAAACGTACCTCCCACTCCTCAACCATCTCCCACCCCTGTCGAAGCCCCCACCCCTAACTCAGCCCCCACACCTCACCCAGCTCCCACCCAATACTTAACTCCCACCCCTCAAACATCTCCCACCCCTGACCCAGCCTCCACCCTTATTTAGGTTCCACACCTCACCCTACCCCCACCCCTCACCCAACTCCCACCCTCACCCAGCTCCCATCCCATACCCAGTTCCCACCACTCAAGCAGCCACTACCCCTCACCCAGCATCCATGCCTCACCCAGCTCCCACCCCTCACACAGCAACCAACCCACATTCAGTTCCCCCCCTCACCCAGCTCCCACCCCTCACCCAGCTACCACCTCTCACCAAACTCCCTCCCCTCACCCAGCTCCCAACCCATACCCAGTTCCCACCTTTCAAGCAGCTCCCAGCCCTCACCCAGTTCCCACCCCTCACCCAGCTCGCACCCCTCATCCAGCTCCCACTCCTAACCCAGCTCCCACCCCAAACCCAGCTCCCACCTCTAACCTAATTCCTAATAGTCACCCAGCTCGAACCCCTTATCCTGCTGCTACCCCTCACCCAGGTCCCACCACTCATTCATGTCGTACCTCTCATTCAGCTGACACCCCTAACTTTTTTCCCACCCCTCATTCAGGTTCCACCCCTCACCCGGTTGCCATCTCTCAAATACCTTCCACAACTCACCCATTTCCCACCCTCACCCAACTCCCACCCCTCACCCAGGTCCCAATCCTAAAGAAGCGCCCATCCCTAACCCATCACCCACCCGACACCCTATTCCCACCCATCACCCACATCACAACACTCACCCTACTCCCTCCCCTCATTCATCTCTCACCACTCACCTTGCTCCTACCCCTCACTCAACTCCCACCCCTCAGTCAATTCCCAACCCTCACACAGCTCCCAGTCAACACCCACAGTGCACCCCTCACCCACATCCAAGTCCTCAATTAACCTCTCACTCATTTCCACCCCTCACCCAGCTCCCAACCCTGATCCTATTCCCACCCCTCACCAGATTACACCTTTCATATACCTTTAAGCCCTGACCCAGCTCTCACCCCTCACTCATTCCCAACTCTCACGCTACCCCAAACCCTTACACACATCGAATCTTTCACCCTACTTCTGCCACTCACCCACCTCCCACCACTCACCCAGCCCCCAACCCTCACCCAGACCCACCCCTCACACAGCCCCCATCCCTCAACCAGCTCCCAACCCACACTTACCTCCCTCCCCTCAAACATCTCCCACCCCTGACCCAGCTCCCACCCCTCATTCAGCTTCCACACCACACCCTACCCCACCCCTCACCCAGCTACCACCTTCACCCTGCTCCCACCCCTAACACACTTTGCACCCATCATCAATCTCCCACCACTCACCCAGCTCCCACCACTCAATCCCTTCCCATTCTTCACTCACCTCCAACCCCTCACCCTGCTCCTGTCCCTTACCCACATAGCACCCCCTCATCCTACTCCCACCCCACACCCAGCTCCCACCCCTTCCCCTATTCCCACTCCTCAACCAGATCCCACCCTTTACCTCTTTCCCAGCCCTTTCTCCTCTCCTACCTTTCACTTCTCTCCTAACCCATACCCAGTTACCACCCCTCACCCAGCTCCAAAGCCCTCACCCAGCTCCAACCCCTCACCCGACTCCAACCCCTCACCCAGCTCCCAACCCATACCCAGTTCCCACCCCTCACCCAGCTCCCACCACGCACCCGCCACACACGCCTCACCCGGCTCACACACCCCACCCAGCTCCCATGCTTTACCCAGTTCCCACCCCTCAAGCAGCTCCCACCACTCAACCAGGTCCCACCATTCACCCCTTTCCCACCCCTCACCCAACTCCCACCCCTCACCCAGCTCCCAACCCATACCCCTTTCCCACCCCTCACCCAGCTCCTACCCCTCACCCAGCTCCCAACCCATACTCCTTTCCCACCCCTCACCCTACCCCCACCACTCACCCAGCTACCATGTTCACCCTGCTCCCACCCCTAAGACACTTTGCACCCATCATCAATCTAACTCCACTCACCCATTTCCCACCACTCAATCCCCTCCAATCCTCACTCACCTCCAACCCCTCACCCTGCTCCTGTCCCTTACCCACACCCTACTCCCACCCCTTACCCAGCTCCCACCCGTCACCCTGCTCCCACCCCTCACCCAGTTCCCACCCCTCAAGCAGCTCCCACCACTCAACCAGGTCCCACCATTCACCCATTTCCCACTCCTCACCCAACTCCCACCCCTCACCCAGTTCCCACCCCTCACCCAGCTCCCACCCGTCACCCAGCTCCCACCCCTTCCCCTATTCCCACTCCTCAACCAGATCCCACCCTTCACCTCTTTCCCAGCCCTCCCTCCTCTCCTACCTTTCACTTCTCTCCTAACCCATACCCAGTTCCCACCCCTCACCCAGCTCCAAACCCCTCACCCAGCTCCAACCCCTCACCCGACTCCCACCCCTCACCCAGCTCCCAACCCATACCCAGTTCCCATCCCTCACCCAGCTCCCACCACACACCGTCCACACATCCCTCACCCGGCTCACACACCCCACCCAGCTCCCACCCCTTTACCCAGTTCCCACCCCTCAAGCAGCTCCCACCCCTCAACCAGGTCCCACCATTTACCCCTTTCCCACCCCTCACCCAATTCCCACCCCTCACCCAGCTCCCAACCCATACCCCTTTCCTAACCTAACCCTAACCCTAACCCTAACCCCACACCCTACTCCAACCCCTCACCCAGCTCCCACCCGTCACCCAGCTCTCAGCCTATCCCCTGTTCCCACTCCTCAACATGATCCCACCCTTTACCTCTTTCCCAGCCCTTACCCAACTACCACCCCTACCCAGCTCCCAACCCATACCCAGTTCCCACCCTTCAAGCAGATCCTACCCCTCACCCAGCATCCACGCCTCACCCAGCTCCCACCCCCCACCCAGTTCCAACCTTTCAGGCAGCTCCCATCCCTCACCCAGCTCCTACCCCACACCCGGCTCACACCCCTAACCCAGCTCACACCCTTCACCCATTTCCCACCCCTTACGCAACTACCACCCCTCACCCAGCTCCCAACCCACACCCAGTTCCCACCTCTCAAGCAGCTCCCACCCCTCACACAACTCCTACCCCTCACCAAGCTCCCTCCCCACAACCAGTTTCCACCCCTCATCCAGCTCCCACCCCTCACCCAGCTTCCACCCCTTATTCAGCTTCCACACCTCACCCTACCCCACCCCTCACCCAGCTACCACCTTCACCCTGCTCCCACCCCTAACACACTTTGCACCCATCATCAATCTCCCACCACTCACCCAGCTCCCAACCCTCAAACCCCTCCCATCCTTCACTCACCTCCAACCCCTCACCCTGCTCCTGTCCCTTACCCACATAGCACCCCCTCACCCAGCTCCCACCCCACCCCTAGTTCCCACTCCTCAACCAGCTCCCACCCCTCACCCAGCTCCCACCCCTCACCCTTCTCCCACCCCTCACCCAGCTCCCACCCCCTCACCCAGCTCCCACCCCTCACCCAGCTCCCACCCCTCACCCAGCTCCCACCCCTCACTCTCCTCCCACCCCTCACCCAGCTCCCACCCCTCACCCCTATCCTGCCTCTCACCCTACTTCTATTCCTCCATCTACTTCTCATTCAACCTTACTGGTCTCCACTCCCAGAGCATCCTCCACTCCCACTCCTCTCCCTCATCCCAACCTTCACCCCACTCCCACCCAATCTCACCTCCCCAGTTCCCTCCTCTGGTAGGTGGATGCAATGATTAGACCAGGTCAACTGCCCCCTTGTGTTTCCCTAATGATACAGATACCTCCAGGACCCATATACCCCGGCAGGTACAATCCTGCCTGTTCTCTGTCCCCAACTCTCTGGAACTCTCTGGTCCTTCACATGTGCCTACCTGCCATGTTCTTCTGAAATTCTTTCCTTGCATTTCTTCTGATCTGAGATGTGTTCCCCTGAGCTCACTCTCCCCTCAACACTGTTGGCTCATTTTCCACCCATAGTTTCAATCCCCTCTGCTCACTAAGGCCATCTTTACAGCCCTTTCGATCTTTGCCTCCTCTCCCACTTCCATTATGCATTCACTACGCCACAGAAATCACTGCTAACATGTACTCCACACCTTGTTTGCTGTTGACCTTCTGGAAATGGGCTGTAGGGTAACTTTCTGTGGGGGCAATGCTTTGCAGAGCTGACCCTCTGCTGTGCACAGTAGGCTCACAGCAAACACCATTACAAGTCAGTGGAGGTTGGGAGCTCATAGAAAGGGAGAAGGAAACATGGAGTACCGCATACTTCTGAACTGAACAAGATTCTGGAGGTAGAGCTCTGGGAGGACCCAACCTGGACCTCAGTCCTTAGAGGGAACCACTTTATCTCATATCTGAGCATTATATTGGAAACAACTATTGTGTGCTACAAAGAAGGTCTCTGTTACCATTCCCTTTGTGATTGTCAGTCACTACCCTTCACTGTTAAGAACAGAAGCATTGGGGACCTCAAGACTCCACCAGGGTAGGCCTCATATTGGCTCAGGCATTTGTTTCCAAAGCTGGTTCCCACGAGTGACACACATCCAGGAGAAGTTGGCAGGCTGAAGTGAAGCTCCATGTAAACCCCAATGTGGAAAGGGTTTGCCAGGAGTTTGGCCTGCTGTGAGTGGCACGGGCAACAGGCTCCTAGACCAGACAAGGAGGCAATGGGGCCTCCAGTCCTTCACACAGTATAATGGAACAAAACAGGCTCTGTGGGAGTAGACATACTACTAAGACAGAACACAGTGACCATCTGTGCAGGGGTTGGTGCTTCTAGGGAAAACCAGAAAAATCCCAGATGTCCTGCAGGGTTTAAGTATTGGCAGACACAAGCTGCCTATTTTATGACTGAGTTAGTGGTGCCAACAGGTGGCACATGATTTGTGAAATCCACATGACCTCATCATCCCTGCTGTAGGGTCCAAGGACCCTGGAATGGTATTCAGCACACATGGGTGTATCAGATAGCTACTGCTGTGTAACAATTAGGACTGCCTAACAACTTTCTGCAACATTGTCCCAGTGCTGTGGAAGCCCAGCTGGGCCCTGAGTGCAGGGTGTTACAGTGCTGACTTCTCATCCAGGGAAGGATCTTCTTCCAGGGGTTTGCTGTTTGGGAGCAAGATCCTAAGATCCTTGTTGTGAATGACGAGGTCCCGATCTCATAGTCAGTTATTGTAATTATCAGATGCCTCACTTAGGTCCTTGTGACCATCAGTTCCTCTTCCCCCACTTCTCACCTCCCTCACCCACAATATAGTCTGCCCCAGGCTCTGTCACCCTCCTCTACCATCAGCAGCAGGAACTTGTGACCCTAAAGGGGGCAGTAACTCCACCATCCCCTGGCTAGGTAGCCCAGGAAGCCATCTCTGTCCCATAGAGAACTTCACCATGTGACACAGATGAAAAGGGCATCCCTTGCCATGTGCCCAGCTTCTGGAAACTCTACCAAGCTGTCTTTGAAAAGCCATCCTGAGCCAGGCAGTGGTGGCACACACCTTTAACCCCAGTACTGGGGAGGCAGAGGTAGGCAGATCTCTGTGAGTTCCAGGACAGCCAGGACTACACAGAGAAACCTTGTCTCAAAAAACAACACCAACAAAAACAAAACAAAACAAAACCAAGCCATCCTGTCCAGCACAGTAGACTTTGGTCCCAAACATCAGCTAGAGAGACTGGGAGTGCATTCCAGCCTTGTCCAGTCTGCAATGATGGCTCCTCCGTCCTTCTCCCTGAAGACAGGAATTGACAGTGTGTTCCAGATTGTAAATGAGAGTGAAAATGTGATACACTCTTGCAGCCCAGTTGTGGAGAAGTAGAGACAGTAGGATTCCAGGGGTTTGCTGGCCAGCGAACCTAGCTGAATGAGCAAGCTTCAGGTTTAGTGAGACCCTGTATCAAGGTGGAGAGCCACTGAAGAAGAAACCTAATATCAACCTCGGATCTTCATGCATGCAAGAAAAAAGGTGAGGGTCCGAAGAACAGGGGAAAAAAGTCAAAAAGCTGGAAGCTCTTTGCTAAGATGGAACATGGATTAGAATGGACAGGCAGCATAGCCTCTAAGATATAAGATAAAACCACTGTCCTCATCCAACATGACCCATCTGTCTTCATCAACCAGCAGTAATTGGATGCCCAGGCCAGATGCAGGAGACTTATAGATAGAGCATCTTCAATTTGCAAGTATGACTCTCTAAAGAAGCAGGGTCTAAACCACTGGTGGCCACGTGTTATTTGAAGTCACTCGGCATTTATCGTCTTGGGAGATGTGGGTTGGATTCTCCAGTGAGGTTTCCAGCCTTGCTGTAATGAGATGATAACAGGACCAGATCTCAATCACAAGGCAGAGCTGATGGAAATGGCCCTGACCAGACTGAAGTTTCAATCCCACTATCGGTCCTTGGAGCAGGACTTGGTTTATATTAGCGTACTTCTCTGTCCAGGTGGGGGAAGAAAGGCAGCCGCAATGAACAGCGTTTTATCTCACAAGGCAGACACTCCTGTGTGTGTCCTTCATAGCTTCCTTTCTGAAAATCCAGAATATGAGCCTTGCTTATTTTTAAGCTTGGGTGGAAGAAAAAAACTGAATGAGTTGCCTGGGATTCTGGCGGGTGGCGTGAGTATGAGAATGGGTGACACAGATGGAGCTCCAAGTGTAGAAGCCAAAGGCACAGGGCCACACTCTGTCCATATCAGTTTCCCCACATGCTGAGGCTGAAGCAAGGATTGCTTGTTTATCTGGACAATGAAGGCCCCTCAGCAGACAAAGCAGGCAGCGTACAAAGAAGGGAAGGGCAGGTCCTGTATCTATGTCACCTGCTCAGCCACTGAGGAAGACAAGTTCACCCACCGATGCTGCCAGAGAGACCATACCAGACTAGAAAAGGCCAGGGATGTACCATGCTCAAAGGATGAGGGAGCTGGGCTCGGTATAACACCACCGATCCATTGTTCATCAGGGACAGCCCTGGTGGCTGTGAATTCCTTGGCATCTCTGGCTTCACTCAAGAACTCAGGCTCCAAAGCCAGAGGATGCTTGTGAGCAAAGATGAATACGCAGAGTTGATGGTGGAAAGCGAAGCTCGTAGCAGCTGAGCAGCAGGGTAACTGTTTCACACCATCGTGAGACTTCAAATTAGCGCAGAGTCTAACTCAGAAACATAACTATTCCCTTTTACCTTTTTTTCCCCTCATCTTTGGACAAAATCCTAAGTGTGCCCAGCCCTCTGTGCTTTCTTGTTTTTTGTTTGTTTTGTTTTGTTTTTGAAAGCTGTATAGACCCCACATAGAGCTGTTTGCAGACTTCCATTGTTGGCATTAACTCAACAATTAGGAAGGGTTTCTCTCTCCCCCTTTTCTCTTTCTCTTCTAGGCAGCTGCCAAGATTTACATTTTGCCTGTCCTGTATTTTTTTCTCTCAACCTCCAATAAAATGGTCACACTTTAAAATAGCGGAGAGCAGAGGAGCGGTCAGCAGTGGCCAGTGCAATCCCCCTTGCTCTACAGAACTTTGCTCTGGCCTTTCTGTTCCAAACAGCAGAGACTCAGCCTCAGTTGCCCTAAACAGAAGGAAGCAGCCTGTAGGCAGGCATTCATGCCTTCAGGGACAAGCAGCGCCCAGACAGCACCACCTGAAGTCTTCCTTCCACGGCTGCCATTTGTCTTCATGTTGGATTGCAGTCACCAGTGCTTAATTTTGCCTTTCTTATTCTGATTTCCTCTTGAAGCTTGTAACTGGACCACTGACTGTCCTTGCTCTCCTTATCCCTCTCCACCTGCCTGTCTTGTCTTGTATGTCTTCCTAGTCCTGAGTAGCATGCTGGTTGTGTTGGCTGCTGAGCTGGCTCTCTCCTCAGGCGTGTCTTGCCTGCTGTATAAGGCATCCCAAGTAAATCACTCACTTTCTCCCTCCCCCTATTCTTTTCTTTGAGATGGGGTCCCATATAGCCTAGGCTGGCCTCCGTAACTGAGACTGACCTTCAGCTCTTGAGCCTCCTGCCTCCACCTCCCAAGTCCCAAGACTGCAGGCAACACACCTCTCAGTTTTCTATTTCTAGAAATTCTGTGTAGGCCTCCACACATCCCTGCCTTTCCCCCCCCTCACCTCTGCTCTCCTAGAGTAGTTTCTGCTTTAATTTCTCTTTTGCCATTTTATTTCATTAGCGATTGTTTTTTTTTTCTTGGTTTATTTTAATCCAGTCTTTTCCAGTTGTTCCTGAATCTCTAATATTAGTCTGATCATCTAGGCTTTTAAATTAGTAGTAGTAGTAGTAGTAGTAGTAGTAGTAGTAGTAGTAGTAGTAGTAGTAGTACAGTGTGTATGAGTGTGTGAGTGTGTGTGTGCATGCGCGTGTGCATGCCACAGTGAATGTGTGGAGGTCAGAAGACAAATTTAAGCAGTCCGTCCTGTCTCCTTTCACCTTGACAGTGGGTTTTTGAGACTGAACTTCTATGGCGTCAGGCTTGCAGTCAGGGCTTTGATCCACTCAGCCATCCCACAGACCTCCTCTGTGTATTTTTAACGCGTCTTTTGTGACACCTGCCGCCTACCCACAGATGGAGTTTTGCTTTTATTGGGGGAGCCTTGTGCAGCTGTTGCTTTACCTTGCTCTGCTCCCGAGGAGCTCCGTGTGGTTCCATATTCACTTGGGTCCAGCTTCCAGTCTGTGTCTCTGCTTCCCTTCCCTGTGGCCCACTCCCTGTGGCTCACAGGCAGTGCCACACCAGCCCAGGACTGAATACAGCTTTCTTGTTTCCACCAGCGGCAGAGAGGAAAGAGATTTTTCAACCTGTCTTATGTAAAGAGGCTCCCACTGCCTCCTCTTGCTGTCACAATAGGGGCTAAGGTGGGTGTGGCCAGGTGAGCAACCAGAAAGGCTTCCACAATCAGGACTGGTCTGGTACACCACAGTGAGCCTTTAGGGAAAGTATAAGTATAGCTGTTCTGGGTACACCTAACCACAAGGCTTGGGCACTGGCTGATCCCTGGGTCTCCAGCACAGCACAGCTCTGCTAACTTCTTGCTAACCTGACAGACAAGGGACACGCTGCTTAAACTTGTTGTAGTGGCATCTGCTTTGCAAGAGACGCAGCCTCTGAGCTGACCCCTAATATGCATAGGTGCTCTGTTTGTGATTCCTTCCCCTGTTAGAATCGTAAAGAGTTCCAGGTTTGTACGGGTGACCAGCAAGTTAAGGCTCTGTCCACGGTGCTGAAGGTGAGGGCTCCCACAGGAAATGCCCTGCAGCATTCCATCTAGGTGGGTCTGTATCCACCATCTCAGTGTATTATCCCTGGACTGGGCAGTAGGCAATGTCTGTGCTTACTGAGAACATAGCAAGCATATGAGGACGGAGCCAGAAGCACTCAAACTCCCTTCCCTGGTCTCCACAGTGGAAGAGTTTTTATGTCTGTTTGGGCCTTGGCTGAACGATTGCAGGTCTTTTTTGGCCTGAACTTTGCTGGTCTGTTGGTCTGTTCTAAGGCAGCTGAGATGAGCCCACCAGGTGTCATAGGCATGTCACTATTGGCCACCTGACAGTCCTGCAAAGAGTGTGCCATGGCACACTTCCAAAGGGAAGATAATCTTGTTTTTCTGTCCCCCCCCCACAAAGCAAAAGGCACCTTTAAGACCCTGTGGAAGAATAGGGTGGGGAGGGGAGAGAAATTAGGGTCCTCCAGAGGAACAGAACTGAAAGAATGAAGATCTACATTAGAAGGGGATTTAGTAGAGTGACTTACTGGCTGTGGTCCAGGTAGTCCAATAATGGCCGGCTCATGATGGAAAAGTAGAGAGCCTGGTAGTTGTTCAAAGTGTGAGCTTGGATGTCTCTACAGTTCCAGTCTAGCTCAGGAGTTCTGGGTGATTCCTGAAGGGCTGCTGGTCTTCAGTCCATGATGAAAACCTGAAGTTGGATATAATACCAGCTGCAGCAATAGGATAGATGAACTTGCCAGCAAGAGGGCAAGCAGGCAAAAAGCAATGCTTCCTTCCTCTCTGTCTTTTATCTGGGCTGCCAATAGAGGCGTGGCCCAGGTTTAGCATGGGTCTTATTGCTTTGGGTAATCTGATTAAGGAAATTCCTCCCAAGAGTGCCCAGCAGCAAGGACTTCTATTGATTCTGGATGTAGTCAAGTTGATGACCAAGATTAACCATCACAGGAGAGAAGACAAGCGGTCTCTTTTTTGAGACAGTGTCTCATGTACCCTGGAATGACCTCAAGCTCCTTGCTTCCAACTCCATCCCAAGCCCTGGAATAAAAGGCATGCTCTACCACATCTAGGCTAGGCAGTATGGGGAGTCAAACCCAGGACTTCATGAACTCTAGGCAAACATGTTACCAACTGGTCCACATTCCCAGCCCGTAGTTTTCAGTTTCAGGTCTTTGGCTCTGGCAGAATTTCCTGCCTCAGTTCCCCACCTCTACAAGTCTCCATTGTCCTATGAGGCTAATGAAGCCCAGGAACAAATGGTTGGCAGATAACAAAAAGCCGGTCCAGGACTGTGTGTGTTTTCTGCATCTGGCTGATGCTGGAGCCGTGTTAGGGTATCTCTCGGATGGAAAGGATATTCACTTCCCCCACCTCACTGGCACCAGATCAGGACTCCATGTCACCCTTCCTATTTCTTTGGTGGTGTTCTAGGATGAGTCCCTGGAGATAAGGCACACACCCCCCCCCAAAGTGGTTCTCATGGTCTCTGTCCCTGCAGGAAGCTGTAGTCAGCACATGGCTCCAATTCAGTGATGGCTCAGTGACACCCCTGGACATCTATGACACCAAGGACTTCTCCTTGACGGCCACCTCCTTGGACGAGACTGTCGTGTCCATCCCACAGCCCCTCTCACCTTGGTGGCCCACTGTGATGGCTGAAGGAGAAGGCCAGGGCCCATTGCTCCGAGTGGACATGTCCATTGCTGAGGCCTGTCAGAAATCCAAACGCAAGAGTGTGCTAGCTGTGGGCATCGGCCACGTGGGGGTCAAGTTTGGATGGGACGATGCTGATGCCATTAAGACTGGCGATAAGGATGAGGAGGAAATAAAGAACCATGCCAGTGATCGCCGGCAGAAGATTCAGGACCTGGACCGCCCAGGCCAGGATGAGCGCTACCATGGCAACTCTCCTGGGGATCATGAGGAAGGGGCCCTGCTGAGTGCCACCACCACTGCCAAGTCCCTGCTGGATAACAAAGTGGGGAAGAGTGGCAGGCTGGATGGGGCCAGGCTACACAGCATCCCCATAGACTTCACCAACTTTCCAGCTCATGTGGACCTCCCCAAAGCCGGAAGTACACTGGAGGAGAATGGTCTGATGCAGACCGCCCATGGCCTGAGTGACCTGGAGATTGGAATGTACGCCCTCCTGGGGGTCTTCTGCCTGGCCATCCTTGTCTTTCTCATTAACTGCGCCACCTTTGCCTTCAAGTATAGGCACAAACAGGTGCCTCTGGAAGGCCAGGCATCCATGACCCACTCTCACGACTGGGTATGGCTGGGCAATGAGGCAGAACTCCTGGAGAACACTGGGGATGTGTCACCTCCCCAAGATGAACACACGACCATCATAGACCGAGGGCTGGGAGGCTGTGAAGAGAGCAACCACCTGCTTCTCAATGGTGGCTCCCAGAAGCACATGCAGAGCCAGGTCCACAGGCCACCCAGCTCTGGGGGGCGGCAGGGCAGGGAGCTCAGGCAGGATCCTGCAAACTCACCCACCTCCAAGATGAAGAAGGTGAAGTTTGCCACCTTCACCATGCCACCCGAGGACAACTGCCCCACAGCGAACTCTATCCTCAGTGGTGATGATGACATCAAATGGGTCTGCCAAGACCTAGATGTGGGCACATCTAAGGAACTCAGAACCTATCTGGAGAAATTCCAAGACAATGTGTAGCATTCTGGCCACCTCTCCAACTCGTACAGTGTCCTCCTTTCTTCCTTCCCTCGGCCGAGTAGCTGGATGGAGCAAGCTCCCAGTGGACTGAGCGAGGAAGATTGGGGCCCACAAAATGCCAGCTAGCCGTTTAGAAGCTGGGAAGGGAGGTTTTTATATTAAAAGGTTTTTTGTTTTGTTTTGTTTTTAGCAGTTGAGGATGGATAGGTTTCCAGAAGTTTGAGTCTCTTGACTCCACAGGGAGGCAGAGTTGATCCATGACAGAACTACTCAGAGGTGAGAAGGTTATTTTCTGACTCAAGATACACTGCAGACAAGCTACCAAAAATATTTGTTAAAAAAAAAATACAAAAAAGACAAATAAAAAGACACAAACGACTGTTGGTTTATATTTCTAATAAAGGAACAAAATGTAAACATAGGGCTCGTTAAAAGGCAGCCTCCATTTTAATTCAATCTTCATGTTTCTGAGGACAGCCCGTGTCCATCAACCTGGTGCCCAGGACGAAGTACATCTTCTGAACACCAGTTGTCTCTTAGGAAGAACGAGAATTTTACATTTGATTCTATATCCATTTTTGTTTCAATGTCTCCTTCTTGTGTCCTAGGCTTCCATTTGATTGAATTTCATGTTTATTTCCAAGGACCGAGTGGTATATTTTCCTAAATGAAATATAAATTATATTTCTATTCACTAGATAGGGTTTTTTTTCCCTCTTTTTAGGAAGATCATCAATGATTCCGAGCTTGATGTTGTAACATTAACCTGTTTTTATATCTTCCTGTTTTGTTGACCTTTTCTGGCTTTTTTTTAAAACAATATAGGAAGTGCTCAGCTCCTCCCATGGAGAGAGCGAGTTCCACAGCCATCACCAGTTGGGTCAGGCCAGCGGGTGGAAGAGTGTTCACAGCTATCTGAATAGGATGTGGCCAGGAGAACAGGGCGCAAACTGTGACACCTGGCCACTTCCTGTGAAGTCAGAGACTCGGTGTCTCCCTCAGTGTGAACACTGTAGAGAGATGTTAGTCCAATCATAAGGGCAGGGTGTTCAGAGCCAGGCAGATGGGCCATGGCTACCACAAGAGACAGCCAACACTGTACTGAACTAACAGAAAAGATGTTTGGGGGTAGAGTTGAGTTATCAGATTTTATTGGGCAGGGTGAACCAACATAAGCTCAAAATGATTAAAAAAAATCTATGTTAGATTGTCAATCAGACTGTGGCTTTGCACAGCGGTGTAACAGCACAGCACAAAATCGTATCCACTCGGAGCAGAGTGATTGCATGAAAAGCAGGGGTGAGCAGATGAACTCCTAGGATGTCCAGGGCCTGGTGCTCTCCGTCCATCGGCAGAGGGAGAGGACACCCGGTACTGTGACCCTCAGCTGAGCAGCACTCACAGACATACCAGGGGATGACCATTGATTTTGTTTTTTGTTGTTTTTTTTTTCTATTACTAAAATCTGTAGCTGAGAAAAGGTCCTGGAAGCCTCGTGACCTTGGTTGGACATTGGACACATATATTTGTAGCATTTACAATAGATTTTCAAAGCTATTTATTTAACCTGTGGTGGCAGTTGCCATTAAAACGCTTGCCATGGCTTCACAAATGAGTGTCTCATGGGATTTTCTTGTTTCATCTACTTCCTGTCCTCCGATCCTGACCAGATAGAGCTGAAGCATTCCCCTGTTAAAGAAGAAGCGACATACCTGCCCCTCCCTCGCTTCATTCGCGGTCAGATCCAGAGTTATTTCAATGTGATACAATCTCTATCCTATACCCACTGCCACCTACCTGTCCTCGGGTTACAGCAGGGCAGCTGGAGGCAGCTGGTCACAACCCAGTCAGGAAGCAGAGAGAGACAAATGCTGATCTTAGCTCATTTTCTCCTTAATATTCAGTCCGGGTCCCCAATCCGTGGGATGGGACTGCACTCGTTCAAGGTGGGTCTTCCCTCCTCAGCTAATCCAGTCTAGAAACTCTCACCCAGACACACCCAGAGATTTATCCCCTTTGTGACTCTAGAGCCTGATGAGGTCATCAATGGCAACCATGACTACCCAAGTCCCAGGGACCCCCTAAGTGGCAGCTCCCATTAAAGACTTTCTAGAGAGATGGCTCAGTGATTAAAACACTTGTTGTGAAAGCCTGAGGATCAGAGTTCGGATCCCCAGAGCCTATGGAAATGCTGAGTGGTCATGGTGGCCCATCTGTAATTCTAGCTGCAGAAGGCAGAGACACAGGATCCACCAGAGCAAGCTGGCTCTAGAGACACACCGTATCAGTGAGCTCTGGTTTTGATTGACAGACCTTGCCTCATTGAATAAGGTGAAAGATTAATGGAGGATGATTCGTGACATCATCCTACAGCCTCCACATGCATGCTCACCCACATACATGCAAGCAAGCATACATATTCACAAATCTCTAGTAATCTTAAGACACGAATATGACCTCACTTACAGGGTGAGAGTTAAGTTGTCCAGACCTTCAGTCATCTCTTTCCTCAAGGGTTCACTGCTACTCTGCCCAGCACCAGCTCCACCCAGCTTTCTTCTTGGTGTGAACTCAGACAGACCATCACGGTCTGTGATACAGACCGTGCAAACACGGGATACCTAACCCAAGGACCCACTTGTCAGCTCACCTTTCAAGAGAATCTTTATTTTTTTAATGCAGATGTTTTTCATCTGGTTCTAATGTGGATCACCAATCCACTTAACACCAACTGACTGACTGTACCTTCGCTTGTAAAGGGTGGGGTGATGAAGAAGACTACGAGGCTATCAGTCAAAGGCAGAGGTGGAGAAATGCAGGCAGATGTGGGCCACACAGCTGCTCCGGTGTCACCTCCTGTTCCTGGACAGACTCACCCACTCTTCTCATGGATTTTGAAAATGTGATGGGCTGGCCCAGGTGTCGACTTAGTTGGTAAATCACTTGGCAGACAAGCATGAGAACCCAAGTTTGACTCCCCCATCCCAGAACTCACCATCTTATAAAGTCAGGAATGTTGGCCCATGCTTGTAGGCACAAGGGAGGCAGGTGGAACCCTAAGTTTGATGGCCAGCCAGCCTAGCCTTCTTGGCAACTTAGAGGCCAGTGAGAGACTCTGTCTCAAAGGAAAATGTGAGCAGTTCCTGAGGAACAACAATTAGTGTTGTCTTCAGACCTCAGCACACACACACACACACACACACACACACACACACACACACACACACTGAGGATCAAAATGAACAGAATACTTCTCAAGTTAACACAAAGACCTACAGAACTCTATTAACACCAATATTCACTACAGACAAAGTAATAAGAAACTGTTCAATGGGCTTTTATTCTATATCAAGACCTGTGTCAAACTTTGTCCAGTTATCGACCCGGCACAGAAGTGTGAGCCCTAATTCTGACAAGGAATCCAGCTCAAAACATCTTTTAGATTATAGCTAGAATGTAACAGAGCCAGGATTCAGTATCCAAAGAGGATACTTAATTATCATGTGAATGCAAGCTTTACATATATTATCTTGGGTTAAAAATGGAATTTGAGTTATGGAAAAGAAATTCAGATCCACTACACAGCATCTGGGACTTGAAGAAAAGCCCAAAGAAATGAAAGAGATTGAAAAAACTCCCCTCTCCGTGCAGAAAGAGAAATGAATAATTCACCTAATGAAGGTGTCCTCATCTTCAGCAGTGTACACAATTGCGTGTGTGTGTGTTTGAATTCTCAGAGATTATTGTTATAAACAAGAGTTTTGACTTAATTTTAAAATGTAAAGGAGCCTTAAAAATTGTTATTCTTTAAAAAAAAAAACTCTTTTAGAGAGATACATGGATCTATTCTACATGGAAAGTAGAAAAAGACAAGATCTCCTGAGTAAATTGGGAGCATGGGGACCATGGGAGAGGGTTGAAGGGGAGGGGAGAGGCAGGGAGGGGAGCAGAGAAAAACATAGAGCTCAATAAAAATCAATAAAATAATTCTTTTAAGACAGTCATATACTGTGGTCTAGGCTAGACTGGAACACAATATGTCGCCCAGGCTGACCTCAAACTCGTAGCAATCCTCCTGCTGCAGCCCCCTCCCCCAATACAGAAGTTACAAATGCACACCAACACAGCATGTTTTCATAGTTTCAGAAGGTGCTATGTGGGCTGCCGAGGGAGAAGTCACCAAAGGTCTTATCTTTGAATGCTCCAATGAATGCTGACCTGCCAGGCAGGATGAGCCCGCTGGTGAAACAGGGGCAAGACTGTTGATGGGGCAACCACTTGCTCTCTTGACTGGATTGAGTCCTGCTCCACAGGAGGTGATTCATGCCTGGCACTGTAAACATGGTCAAAATCCATGACGAGGGAAGTCATAGGGGGGACCTACTGATGATGATTTTCTATATGTTCATGTTGTCAAACTGCCTTCTAAATAGCTATGTTTATTCTCTTCCATTTGTGCTGTTCCCAACCTTGCAAAGAAGAGCTGCTTACTGCAGTGGGGAGCAGTTAATGCAGAGACACAGTACTAAGAATAGGAGATCAAGTGCTCAGCCATAGACATTTTAGGCTCAGGCAACATTGAAGAAGAGCAGGCAGAAAGAATGTGAGAACAGAGGATGTGGAAGAAGATGCTGTGCTCTAGACATGATGTAGCTGTTGCACATGTAACATGTTATGGTCACCTTCATGAGCTCAAGCCAGTTAAAAACTCCAACATGGAAGGGAAAGGAGAGCCTGGGGCCACAGCTATAGCTGAGGAACTGTTAGTAGTTGATTGGGGTCACTTTTCTTCAGGAGGGTGGCCACTGGTAGATTTCCATGTCCCAGTGGATGACCCCACACCCAAGAATAGATGAGCAGCACTAATTGGACTCCATGGGTTAAATAAACAAAGGCATGAAATCAGAAAGCTATCATGGGTGGTCATGGGGAAAGGTGAAGTGGGGAGTGGAGAGTGAATGTGATCAAGACAGAGTTTGTATAAACGTATGAAATTTTCAAAGGATATGTGAAAATTAATGCTAAAAAAAATATTAAGGAGCCGGGTGGTTGTGATACATGCTTTTAACCCCAGCACTCAAAGAGGCAGAGGCAGGCAGATCTCTGTGAGTTTGAGGCCATCCTGGTCTACAGAGCAAGTTCTGGGACAGGCTCCAAAAGCTGCACAGAGAAACCGTGTCTCGAAAAACTAAGCAAAACAAGAACTATTAAGGAGAGAGAAGCAGATGGTACTCAGAAAAGTTTTGATGAGACTGAGAACTGATCAAAGAGGACAATGAAGGCCGCTTAGAAGAATGAGGCTTGACCTGAGCCTGTCAGTGCATCTGAGATAGGAGCCTCTGGAGACGCAATGCAGAGGGGAGTCTGGGAGTGAAGACCGATACAGACAGGTGTGAAAGTGGCACGGACCAGGACACAGAACAAAACCCAGTGGGGCTGCAGAGATGAGTTTCCTGTGTACACGACACGGCTGGGTCACATGCGTGATCCATGTCCCCCTCCTTGCACAGCCATGGAAGAGGCCAGAGGCCAGATGCTGCCAGCACGATAGCTCGAAAACCAGGCGCATTTTCTCCGGGTTGCACAGTGCCTGATTACTTAGCTGCAGCCTTCTTGCGTTGAGTTTGAGGAGGCTGCCTTGAGCTTTCCAAAGCCTTTGCTGCAAGAAGCTCAGCCATTACTTTTAAACAGCAAAAACTAAAGCAAACCTGGGAGACTCGAGGAGCTGACAGCTGAAGTCTACGTACAGACAGACATGTGGATTGGAAAATCCTGTGTCTAGAGAGACTTGGAGACAGAGACAGAGGCCAGTTTCTCCCGGCACCACTTTGCTTTGGGGTAGAACCTTAGATTACATTTCAGGGAATGAGACACATGATGGCATCTTTTTTCCAATTTTCCACCAAACAAAATGTTTTATCCAAAAGCCTTTTGCTTCCCCTGTCAAAAAAAAAAAAAAAAAAAAAGTCTCGAGGTAAAAGGAAATTACCGGATTGTGAAATTTCATTGTTTTTTTTTTTTTTTTTTTTTAAATCCAGGTTAAGCTAAGGGTCAGGGTTTCCCTTCTCTGTCCTTCAAATGTCCCAGGATCTGCTGTGCTTCAAATGTCCCAGGAGGCTTCAGAAACTGTGAGGTTTGAAGACACTGCAGAGGCCTATGGCTAACTGAGGTTTTCTTCAGCCAAAGAGAGAAGGGACCACTGTACCAATGGCGAAAGTGTGGGGGCACATGGGGTGTACACAGACATAGCAAAGCAAAGACACAGAGGGGATAAAGTCAGTCAACAAATATGGAGCTCATACTATAGGCAAAGATGCCATGTAAGCAGGCTGAATAACAAGAGACAGGAGACTCAGTGGGTTTAGGGCTCGCCCTGATCCAGCAAGGACAATATTCAGCCAGGTACAGTACACAGCAGAACTCCAGCAAGGGTGTTTTGCAAGTCTAATTCCTTTATTCCTGAGACTCCAGCAGAGATGGTCGCCACCATCCACAGCTACCACATGCATGGACAAGCCCTTTGCAGACTTCCTACCTTTGTCAGTTATGTCTCTCATTAATGTGGCAAAATTTATGACAAAAGCAATGGGAAAAGATTCATTTTGGTTCATGGCTTCTGGGGTTCAGTCAGTCATGGTGGGGAAGACAGAACACAGTGACACAGCCTAGAACAGAGGCTTCTCACACAGAGCCCACATGAGAAGGGAGCTTTAAGTAGGACCTTGTCCTCCGGACAGGGTCTTTTCCTTCCTGAGTGTTGAGTTTGAAGGTGGGTACCACACAGCCTACATGTGAGTTTTTGTGTGAACTCTCTGTCCTCCATTCTTAACACATCCCTGTCTTTGTTCCTGGAGACACACAGACAAGGATCAAAACCCCAGACCTACCATTGCCTCTTCTTCTATATCCTTCTGTGCACAGCTGTCTCCAATGCCTCTTCTATATCCTTCTGTGCACAGCTGTCTCCAATGCCTCTTCTATATCCTTCTGTGCACAGCTGTCACCTGCAGCTTTACTGGAAGTCAGGGGAAGCATCAGTGAGTCTGCTGAGGTTTAGAGACTCTGCCTTTCTGGTCAGTTCCAGATATGGAGATATGGAAGTACTTGGACCACAGACTACATCTGGGCATTGAAGGTCATTGGGGTAAGACAGAGACAGTGGGAGTTGAGTGAGAAACAGGGAAGTGGAGAGCCAGAGAGATCATACTCCTGAAGACATCACAGACGGTGGCAGCAGAAGCCACAACTGACATGCTCTAGGGGGAAGCAACCCCTGCCTCCTGGTCAAACCTAGCTAGAGGTGGGTCACTGTGTCACCAGAGTCTAATAAGTTATGAAGAAATGAAAGAGGGCTGGTCACCGTGTCTGCTTTGCAGATGGTAGAGATTTGGCTCGCTCAGGGTTTTTGACTATCAGCGTTGCTGACAGACATCCCTGGCTCGCACCTCAGCTTCATATAGTTACACAGCTGCATATAGTTACCCTAAATAATAGGGAGCAGGAGTTCACACAAAAACTCTCATATAAGCTGGGTGAGGTACACACTTTAACCTCAACATTCAAGAGGGAAAAAAAAAACATTAGAGTGGACAAGATAATGGTAAAGCTGTCACCTTTGTCTTGCCACCAAGCCTGACTATCTGGGACCCACATGGGAGAAGGAGAGAACCAACTCCTGCAGGTCATCCTCAAACATCCATATACAAGTTATAGCACAACCCCTCCACTTACAAGATGAGTAAATGTTAAATGTTTTTTAACTTACATGCAACATTTCTGGGCTCACCATAATAACCAAAAAGTGGACACAGCCTGAATGTCTATGGATGAATAAACAAGGTGTGATCTAGTCTCAGGATGAAATATTATTCAACCACAAAAAGGAACTATATGCTGACATGTGCTGCAATGTGAATAAGTCTTAGACATTATGAAGAATGAAAGAAAGCACAGGAGAACCATGGATCGTAGGGAACATCCAGGAGAATAAAAAGAGGAGTGTTCTAGCTCCTTTCCGTTTGCTGTGATAAAACGCTCTAACCAAAAGCAACTCAGGGAAGGAAAGTGGTTATTTCAGTTTGTACAATCAGGTCACAGTCCATCATTAAGAGAAGTCAGGGCAGAAACTCAAGGCAGGATCTTGAACGCAGGCCTGCTTACTGATCAAGGAACTCTCTCACAGTCAAGCAAGTAAAGCAGGAACCATGGAGGGCACTGCTTGCTGACTCACATGCTAGCTCATGCTTAGGTGGCTTTCACAGGAGCACCTACCTAGGGAATGGTGCTGCCCACAGTGGGCTGGGCCCTCCTGCAGCAATCAAGACAATCCCCCACAGACATGCATGCACATGGATCAGTTTCATGGGGAAATTCTTCAACTGAGATTCCCTTCTCAGATGACTCTAGGCCGTGTTCAGTTGACAGAGAAAGATAGCTAGGACAAGAAGTAATCATTGCTTAAGGTGAGTGAGAATGGGGACTACAGAGGTGACAGCTATGTCTCTTTCTTCTTGAGTGCTAAAACTATTCTAAAATTGTGACAGTTCATAGCTCTTGGAGTAGACTGCAGACTGCTGAACTATACGCTTGAGAATAAAATTTGGCTCAGGTTATGAGTGTGTCTTAGTTAGGGTTTCTATAGCTGTGAAGAGACATCATGGCCATGGCAACTCTTATAAGGGAAAGTGTTTAACTGGGGCTGGGTTACAATTTCAAAGGTTTAGTCCATTGTCATCATGACGGTGCATAGGCAGACACGGTGCTGGAGAAGGAGCCGAGAGTTCTGCATCTTGATCCACAGGCAGTAGAAGCAACTGTGTCCCACACTTGGTGTGCTTGAGCAAATGAGACCTCAAAGCCTGCCTGCACACTGACACGCTTCCTCCAACAAGGCCACACCTCCTAATAGTGCCCCTCCCTTTTGACCAAGCATTCAAACACATGGGTCTGTGGGGTCATACCTATTCAAACCACCACAGAGTGACAACGGTCAAAGCCATTCATACCCCAGTTCCTTCCGCTGGTAATTGGTAATGATGTTTGACTTCAAATGTCATTGAGATTTTCTAATTTGGTGAAAAATAAAACACTTGTCAGGTCTCTCATGGCTCTCTGAATCTGCTCAGGGGAGAGGAGAGGAGAATTGCTGGTCACATGACTAACTCCTATGGTGAATAGCCCCTCCCTTGTCCTTCCTTGTTCTGTTGAGGCTGGATGTGAGAGCCCAGCACAGATTGACTGCTGTCTGGATAGTACAGACAGCAAGTTCTCCTCCTGTGAAGAAAAATGAATCGAGACGTGACTCTGAAGGTTCCTGAGAGACCAGGGCAGACTGACAAAGTCAGAGTGGATCTGAGCACCTGTGTTCAGCTCACCCAGTGCTTCTGAGGAAATCAACTCCTTCCTAATGGTTTGTACCAGCGAAGGATCACACTCCGCACTCTCTTGTTCTCTCCTGCCTTTCCGCCCCAGGGGGAGGAAAAATTTCGCTCCATTCAAGGCACGTGGAAGCAAACTGGGAACTCATGGCTCTGATCAGCCTACAAAGACTTTTTCATTAAATGAGAGAGAGAGAAAGAGAGAGAGAGAGAGAGAATTTTGCTTTCCTACCCAAGTCACCAGTTGTATTTCTTTTTCTTTAGTTTTGAATATGATTCACAGAGCAACAGGTATGCTGATTTTTCTAAGAGCGAACCACAGTTGGCTAATTAATGTTGGCAAAGCTCCTCTGGCTTTGGTAGAGGGGCCCACGAAGAGGGCTTTGTGCATTTTAGAAAGACCAACGCTCATCTGGGCGGAATTTGTGTGATGGGCGGGTAGACCATGTTCTGTGTCATGGAGGATCTGGGAGCATTCCTTACATGGATAAGCTGAGAAAAGAGGTCACTTAAAGCAGGAACAATCAAAGTTTATTTACAAGGTACCTCTACCTGGACAAGGTGGGCACTTGCCTGGACCCCTGTGTCAGAAGGCCTGGACCCCCATGTCACAAGGCCTAGCCCTGAACTCCTCTGCCTGGATCATCTACCTGTGTTCCTCCTGCGAAGGAGGCGGCTTTTCCCTTCAAACTCCTATCAGAGGGTGAGTTGGGGATAGGGTTTTTGAGAGAGATGACAGGAAAGCAAGGGTGTTCCTGTGGGCCCCTCTTGTGGTTTTAATGTGGGGAGAGAAGGTTCTCTGAATCAAGCAGCTACCATCTTCGGGAGTTCAGCCGTATCCCCCTTGCAAAAGGATCGTCCCCGCTGGGCTTGTTGGCTGTTTCTGACCACTCGTGGAAGAATGAAGAGGAATATGAGACTCTTGCTTGAGTACCCAGCAACTCCCAACCACATGTTGTATGCAATGCTCTCCCGGGAAAGGGCTAGTGTATATAGCCCAGGGAAGACTGGGTGTGTGAGGGGGTGGGGCTCCGCCTAAGCAGGCAGAGGGAAAAATCGTCATCCCTGTTAGATAAGGCTTTCTGGGTGTGGCCTGCAGGGGACAGGCATCCACATCTCCATAAGTGACCCATCACCCACACTCTGTAAGAAAATTCAAAAGACTCATTGGTTGCCAAGTGAACTTCAGCAGAATCGTGTCTCAGGGGTAGACATTGTAGCCCCAAACGTGAGATGTTCCCCTCTAGGTCATTGTTTGAACGCTCAGTCTCCTGTGGGTGGTCATATTAACTACTTATCCATTGCTATGAGAAAATACCATAACCAAAGCAACTTGTAGGAGCAAGTTTATTTTGGGCTTACGATTCCAAAAGGATAAGAGTCCATCATGGTTGGGAAGCGTGGCAGCAGGTCAACACGGTGGCAGGAACAGGAAGCTGAGGGCGTACATCGTGAACTGGAAGGGGCGAGGTATTGTGTGATCTTTCTGGAACAAGTGTCTTGACAAAAGTGAGAGTGGAAAGAAGATGTCACCAGTGGGTGGACCAAAACCAGGACAGTTTTCATCCTTCTTTTATTCTCTAAAACCGCAAGGTGGGGTGGGCAAACAAGCAAGATTTCACAAGAGGTGTGGTGTTCAGCAGGTTGCTAAGGGCTGTTTCTCCAGATCATTCTGTTCCAGATGACAAGCAAAGTCATGCCCGACAAATAGGCAGGGGAAGCAGTGCTTTAATTAAATCACTAAGTCAATAAATCAGTGTCTAATAATTGGTCTTCTTACCTTATTCTACTTTGTACAACCTCAATGCCCACCCTCAGTGATGTTCTTCCTCTATCAAGGCTGAACCTCCTAAACCTCCCCACACATACCACTGATTGGGAACCATGTGTTTAAATGCCTGAGACCATGGGCAAGGGCATTTCTCATTTAAGCAGTCACACTGGTGCTGGTTTGGAAGGTTCTGGAATTTTTAGAAGGTGGAGCCTGACTGGAGGAAGAGAGCCACTTGGGATGACGGCCTTTGAGATCTTATAGCTGTCTGCCTCTTCTTTTTTTAAAAAAACACTAATTTATTTATTTATTAAATATTTATTTATTTATTATGTATACAATATTCTGTCTGTGTGTATGCCTGCAGGCCAGAAGAGGGCATCAGACCCCATTACAGATGGTTGTGAGCCACCATGTGGTTGCTGGGAATTGAACTCAGGACCTTTGGAAGAGCAGGCAATGCTCTTAACCACTGAGCCATCTCTCCAGCCCCATGTCTGCCTCTTCTTCCTGACCAGGGACACAACTGAGCAGCCACCTTCCACTCCTACTGCCATTTCTTCTCTACCATGATGGACTTTGTTCCCTTCAACTGTGAGCCAGAATAAGCCCTTTCTCCTTTAAGGTGTTGCTTGGCAGGAGTCACAACAATGAGAATAGTAGTGAACATAGCCTCCACCTACCATGGCCCGTGTTCTGATGTGGAGAGGCTGGAGAGATGCTGCTGCAGTGAAGAGCTCTGGCTGCTCTTGCAGAGGACTGGGGTTCGGTTCCCAGCATCCACGCTGGGAGGCTCACAACTGCCTGAAAGTTCACCAGCTCTAGAGGATCTTCTGTCCTCTGCTGGACACAGGGGGTATTGCACTCCCATGAACATGGCACACACACACACACACACACACACACACACACACACAATTTTTTAAAAGAAGAAAAATTGTGAATAGAGTATGACACCAGGTATGGAGGTGCACAGGACAATCAGGTGAGGACACAACAAGAAAGCTGACACCTGAATTCAAGGAAAGATGTCTCAGGTTATTCCCAACCCATTCATGCCATGATCTTGATTCTTCAGCCCAGGCCCTTTCTTCTATTTAAGTTGTCCATTGTGTGGTGTTTTCTTGTGACAATCCCAACAGAGGCCAACAGGGTGTGTTACCAATCTTTGATTTTCCTTTTGTACCATCCTCCAGGTGCCTGGGCTCAGAATCCTCTCTCTGGATGGTAGTGGTAAAGGACCTATTCCCAAGCTGGCAGGGGCCTTTCCTTTGAGGAAGAAGAGGAGTAGAGCATGAAGCCGTGTTCCCAGCCTAGGAAAGGAGAGGATCCTGGGACATGGATGTTTGCAGAGCAACTGAGCACATGTAGCCAAGCTGATACAGGAAGCTGATGCTTCTTACAATGCTGTAGCTCTAAGAAGACAAAGTCTTCATTAACACTCATCTAGCAATCCAGAGTCAAGACTGAGGTGGTTTCATTAGCCTATGCAGTGACCACGTGCACATGGGAGTTGGCACCTCCATGCGTTCACTTTGAGCCCCACAGATATTCATACAACTAACAATAAGGTTTGTGGCTCTGCTGGCCTGTGAGGGCCACATGCTCATTTTGCTAATATTGATGGTACACAAGAGACAGAGCTCCAGAAAGGCGGCAGCCATCTTTCCTGGGGTGAGGGGTGCAAAGCAGGAAATGTCAACCTAGCATGCCTAACCCTGGTAAGCCATGAGTGATGCTTGTGAAGGCTGATCTAAAGGGGCATTTGGAGATGTCCCATGCAGGAGCAAGGCAGCCAATGGGGACTTCAGACAGGGAGGTGGGCTGCCCTAGATGGGTGGATCTCCAATAGACAATGGCAGCAGTTAGGCTATATCATTATTCCAGTGGCGTTGCCATGGAAACCCTTTCCTGCCTTTGAGGCCTACCCTCAGTCACTTCTCACCCAGTAATGTCCACTTCTATATTTCATAAGAATTGTAATGTGTCTTGATTATTGCAAAACTGCTGCCTTGGAGAGTCGTGGATCACACAAGCAGACACAATTCTCTGCGTGTTTTTGTTCAAAATACCCTGGCATCCTTCTTGATAGAAAATGCAGGGGTCATCTCGTGACTTGGCTCTCAACCAGAAGGCCAAATTTCTTCTTCCTCCTGCTCTTAGGAAGATAAAAGGCACAGACATGTTATTCCCATGGAGTACCAGGAGCAAGATTGAAGCCTCGGGATCATTTCCTGGGTTTTGAATAGTCACAATGGAGGAGAATAAACCAAGACGAAGCCTGAACTCCCCTCAGAGCACCAGTTCATATTGTCTTTCAGGGACATTAATGTTCCTTGCGGCTGGGGAAACAGCTCAATGGGTAAAGCCGCTTGCCACCAAGCCTAATGACCTGAGTTCAATCCCTGGGACCTATATGATGAAAGAAGAGACTCCTGCAAATGCACCATGCTACCACACACATGTTTAAACACATATACAAATTCTTTTTTATTCTCTCTCTCTCTCTCTCTCTCTCTCTCTCTCTCTGTGTGTGTGTGTGTGTGTGTGTGTGTGTGTGTGTGTGTGTGTGTGTGTATACTTGTGCCGGGGCGCACGGAGAAATCAGAGGACAACCTGCAGGAGTCATTTCTTTCATTCCACCTTCTGGGTCCTGGAGATTGAACTCAGGCCATTAGGCTGGGCTTCAAGCACTTTCAGCTGCTGAACCATCTCTCTGGCCTGCATGTCAGTTCTTGAAGCTTCTGGTATAGCTAGGTCCAGGTGCTCATCTGAGGTCTTAATTATGTGTCTGTTAGCTCTGTGTTTCTCTGTTCCAGGCAGCAGGAAGGGGGCCATCAAGAAGCTCGATAACTTTTCAGTTCCTCTAATAGCAGAGCCAGGTTCTCCTCTGCCCACTCCAAGTGTTCAGAATCACATCTCCAGATCACTGTCTGGGTCAAATGTCAGTCTCAGGGACTCATTCCCCAAACATTCATACTTTCTCCACATGCAACCAGAGAGAATGGATTCAGGACTGGTACAAGGGAGAGGGAGGAAAGAATAACTTTTACCAGATGCATACCCCCGTGCAAACCCACACATCAGCCTGAAAATGGTTTTAGCTGCATCTGGGACAGAGGGAGTTAAATGTTTGTGTTCACCCTTCCTGGTCCCGTGCAAACAAAGGGTTTGGAAAGAGAGTTGAGCAGCAGTTGGCCGGAGCTGGCCATGTATTTTGACATTCATTACTATCTTTGTGGGCCTGACACCTTGTCTTTAAGAAAGTAGCAAATCCCTCTTCCTTCCTCCCTTCCCTTCCCCGGACTTCCATGGCAGCCACAGGTGCTGGGAACAGATAAGGTTTTTAGCTGTGAGTCCACAGGACGTTGAGATGGACAGTTCTAGGATGCTGTCTGGTTGTTTGATCGGCAGGGTGGAAGGCCTGCACGCTCCGGCCTGGAAAACTGAGGAATCTTAGAGAACGGTGTTCGGCCACCCTCATCAAAGCGGATAACAGCACTCCAAACAGAAAGCAGATCAATAGAGGTGATGTGGGGCCTCCCTTGGCTCAGAGGCGGCCACTGTTAACACAGCTCCTCTCAAGACCTTGTACATTTCTGCAGACACAGGGTTATGAGAGCTGAAATGGAAAATGCTGTATTCTGGAGACAAGCCAAACTTACCCGCAGAGGCGGGTGTGGTTAAGAAGATTCTTTGGGGCTGGGCATAAAACTCTGAAAGGCAGTGCTTGGCTGGTGTTAGCGAGGCCTTGGGTTCCATTCCAGCACAGAGAGACGATTGATAGATACATAGATAGATAGGTAGGCAGATGGATAAATAGGTAGATGCTAGATAGATAGATAGACAGATAGGTAGCTAGATAGATTATATATATACATATATATGTATATATGGATGAATAGATGATAGGTAGGTAGAAGAATAGATAGATGATAGATCATATATAAATATGATAGATAGACAGATAATCTAGATAGATGGATAAATAGATGGTAGATTGACAGGTAGGTAGATTATATAGATGATAGATTGATAGGCAGGTAGCTAGGTAGACAGATGGATAATGAATTAGTGGATAGTCAGACAGATGAGAGGTAAAGACTTGAGAGAGTGAGGTAGAAAGAATGACTAACATTTGTATTACTGAGGTCCTTGGTGCAGTTTGAGTTGCAGGGCTTGGGGTGGCTCAGGACAAAGACTCCTGATCTTTTCTGGGCAGCTATGAGAGTTCAGGAGACAGTTCTCGCCACCTGTGTGTACCAAAGTTTCTGAAAAAAGAACTTTCTAAGAAGTGAAGCACCGCAGATGACAGTACACAGGTGTCAGCAAATGCGTCCTCTGGCTCTTGTCCCTCTGTTTCCTGTGAGAAAACTCTGGTGATAGGCAGGATTTTTTAAAAAGTCAGACTGATGGAAAGAAGGCTCAGCCGATAAGAACACTCGCTGTTCTTGCAGAAGACCCTAGTTCCAGTCCCACCACCCATGTGTGTCTGTCTGACACCCTCAAGCCTCTGAGGACACTGTAAACACATGGTGAAGGCAAAACACACATAAAATCAATTTTAAAAGTCAGTGCAAGTAAGTCTAATAGCATTGTGGAGATTAGAATCCCATTTTCGTCGGGCATTGCCAAGTACTACATAATCCACTGATAGAAATAGACCAGAAAGACCCCAGACAGCTTAGATCTGCCATAATGGGGATGAATTCCCCTTTATGGATCTCTGAATTGTTGGAGTTTTGTAGCAAGCAAGCAAGTATCACGTTCCAACAAAACACAGGAGTAAGTCGGTAATTCTCCCTGGTCTAGTGGTATAGTGGCTGTCAGCACAGCCCCCAAGATGCAGGCTGAGGAGGTTCAGGAGTTCAAGGTCAATCTTGCTATATGATGAGTTTGAGGAAAGCCTCAAAAAGAAAGAGAGGAGGAAGGAAGGAAATCCTTTTCATCCATCCTACAAAGAGGGGCCCTTTAGGGGTATTCTTACATAAAGCCAGTGTTCTCAGCTGAACCACGCCACCTACCAACCCAGAAGATGCTGTGAGGCAGGTTGAGCAACACTAACGCAGACCCTGAAACAGGAGGCTGGCCACTCTCCTCTTTTGAAAGGTCTTCTGCAGCTGGGGCTGACACCACTAGGGTGAATTATTAGCTGCCGGCCCACCCATCTTGCACGTGTTCTTTTTGCCTTGCCCGTGAGACTTCAATAGAAGGCAGGTGTTAGGCGCATCAGTTACAAATCCTGCGTGCAAGCCCCAGCAGGACGATGTGTCCGGGCTTTACGGCTCTCCCGGGGTCTGAAAATTATTACTCTCCCCAACACACGTGCCCTTTGCCGGGCAAAACACTCTCAGCAGACAGACTTTGACTTCCAAAAGTTTTCTGGGCCTTCCGGAAGGAGTCTGGAACATTCTGCAGGCCCCAAGTCTAACTCTGGTGTGAATACACCCTGCAGTCAAAGATTCGTCCAGGTGATTTGTGACTAGCCTTATCCCCCAACCCCCAAAACCGATGCAGATGAAACCTCTTTCACAATCTCCCAGGAACAGACCTCCGCTGAGGGGAAACGGATTGCAGCAGCCTGCACCCACCGTTGCCGACAGCAAGCTTCAGAAATGAGTGGCGTTTTGTTTTGTTTTGCTTTGCTGCTGTTTAACTTTCAACAAAAGACTTTGTTTATGCTGAAATTGGTTTAAAAAGCCTTGTAACTCACCTCCACTCAGGACCTGAGGATTAAAGGGAGGGGGCGCACAAGGCCGTGGCCCCACCTTCCTTTGGTTCTCCCCTCAGACTTCCTCAGATGGAAGGAGGTAAGTGGAGTCCGGGAGAGTTCACTTGAGGCAACGCGGGCCAGGGTGCCAGGGAAGGAAATCTCTGTGTCTTCCCTTGTCGGACCAAAAGGGAGCAAAAGGGAACGTGCTTATGTCCTTATGCAAGGACAGGGGCAGGGCAGGTGGGGAGGGCTGAAAAGAATCGCTCTGCTAAACCCCCGACCCCTTGTGTACAGGACTGGAGTGAGTCACAGCACCTTTTAGGGCAACTGTCACAACAGCATTGGAAGGTGGCAGATGTAGACGGGTCTTTGGCCCACATGGTTATATAACTATGGAGTTCTGGGTCACCCTAACGCAGGTCAACTTGTGACTCCATGCCTATATTTGCCATTTTTCCCGCTGCTGTGACAGAACACTGGAAGAAAAAAAAGTCACATTAAGGAAGGAGGGATGTATTGAGGCTGCAGTCCATCATGGCGGCCCACAGTTAAGAGAGAGATGTCTATCTGTAGAGATTCCTCTCTGGGCCTAGGCATGGGGAGAGGGAGTTGGGGGGAGGGCCTTGGTCCTGCCTCAGTGAGGTGATGGGACAGATTTAATTGACTTCCCATGGGAGGCCTTGCCCTCTCTAAGGACTGGATGGGGGTTGGGGTGGGAAGAAGCTGGGGGGGGCAGAAGTAGAGCAGGGGGGAACTGGGATTGGTATGGAGAGAGAGAGAGAGAGAGAGAGAGAGAGAGAGAGAGAGAGGGAGGGAGAGAATGTGAGCGCTGGTGTTCAGCTCCATTTTATTCGGTCTGGGACCTCAGTCTATAGGATAGTTCTGACGGCATTCATTGTATGTGTGTGTGCGCGTGTCGGGGGGTGTCTTCCCTCCAATGAACCCCAGAGGACGGACACCCCAGAGGTTGGGAGGTTTTGTCCCCAGGTGACTCTAGATCCTATAAAGTTCACAGTGGAGATTAATCATCACAACGTCCTTCCAAGTCTTTAGTCACTCAACAACTCAAAATGATCGTTCATTCCACGAGTGTTTTATGTAGAAAGCTCGGCTCTGGGAGATGGGGAAGCCACAGTGAGTAAAAGAAGCAGCTCGAATAGCATCTGGAAGTAAATAACTGATAACATTCATAAAAGGTTATGATGCTCCACTGCGGTGGGGACGAGCTCTGAAAACATTATGCCAAGAGAAAGGGAAATGGCCACACAATTCACGTGATGGTAGATGGATGATTCCGTTTCTCTGAAATGCACAGAAAGAGAAACCTGGGGGCTGGAGCCAGGGATGGGAGGAAGTGAAACAGGGAGCTGGTAGAAGAGAAGGGGGGTCCTAAAGTTGCCGGTGTTGGTGGACACCCACCTATGAATGCACTGAAAGCCTCTGAGTGGCATCTCTAAAGTGACTTCCAGTATTGTGAGTGGATCTCGAGGTTAGTCCTTAACCGCCCTAAAGACGTATCAACGATGCTAATGGCTGATCAAGGAGAGGGTGGGTTGAGGGCTTGGTTGATCCTGGCTGCGTGTTCATGAGTCTGGGTACTTGGAGAGATGGCTCGGGAAGCGATCTACAAAGGCTTCACGTGTGTTGTGGTGCGGCGTCCTCTGGGAAAAACAGGGTAATCTGCCCGTGCTTACTTTCACCAGGATAGATGATAAGAAATGTCAAGCCTAGAAGGTTCTAGAGGACTTGGAATTGGCAGAACCACTTCCACCCATCTCTTTTTCAGGCAAAAGCAAGTCACAAAGCGAGCTCTGAATGAAACAGTGCTGATTACTCTTAACAGCCTTGTCAAGATGTGATTCAAACAGCACCTGTTTTGTTCACTTCAAGTGTACATTCGAATGGTTAATAGTTATCCCTTTTAATGCATCTACAATGATAGATTAATTTTCTGGGACAGAGATTCATGGGGTCCAGGCTAACCCGGACTTTGCTATAAAGCTAGGACTTCAACTTCCAAGGCTGTTTTCACTTCCCCAGAACTAAGATTACAAGCACAGCCACCATGCTCAATTTATGCCCTGCTGGGTATTGAACATGGAGCTCCGTGCAAACACTCGGCCCACTGAGCCCACAAACCCAGCCCCCATTACAGCTAATGTGGGTACTCCCAACAGAAACCCTTCCCCCATTGGCCCTGACTCTGCAGGACTTCCTCCCCACTCGCCTCCTTATTATGTCTGTGGACTCACCTCGTCCATGTATTTCATACAAATGGAACCACACGGCATGGGGATTATGCTGGCTTCTTTGGCTCAGAAGCACTGTCATCCTTAACAGCAGCGTGGATGGCCCATCATTCTTTTCAGTCACTACACCGTTCCTCATTTCATGATGTCCATGCTTGGGAGGGGTATA
This sequence comes from Microtus obscurus, assembly GCA_963919715.1. NCBI lineage: Eukaryota > Metazoa > Chordata > Mammalia > Rodentia > Cricetidae > Microtus > Microtus obscurus. The sequence continues at coordinate 10,233,073 of CAWTZC010002533.1, read as the reverse complement.
GCCTAAGACAGAGGCCACCTCCTATGGTGGGGTTTCAAGGTCATTTTGTCAGGAGCAGGAGGGGAACCGAGGCCACTTTTGCAAACAAGCTATCTAGTAGTGTATGTACACTAATCCGTTCTGCCCTGGTGATAATATGTCTCACTCATATTGGGATGAACCAAACCCGGATGTCCCCTTCCCAAAGCCAATGACTGGTTCTTAGTAGGTATGCTGCACCGTGTTTAGCCAATGATAAAAAAGCAGTCCTGCTTGGGCATAGGCCTGAAAGTTTCTTTCCTCGTAAGAACTGTCCACGGAGACCTTCCGTCCCTTCGATGGTGTGCGCTTTATCTGCACCACCATCTCCATCTGTACTGAGCTAGACAGTGACCCAAATCTCACATCCACTTAAAATCCCAGGATACAAACTTAGAAACGGGTCCTTCCAGATATGCTGATGGGTAGACAGAAGCATGCTTGACTGTGGACCCTCTCACTCTCTTGGCTAATGCCGCTCTAAGAGCAGAGTGGTTTCAACAGAGAGGTCTGGATGAAAGCATGAGAAAGCATAAGGGGAGGATTGAGCGGTAAGTCTACAAACTAAAGAATGCCGGCTGAATATTGATTTCTGGTGCTTAGCCTCCAGAGTTGTGAATATATTCCTGCTGCTTCCAGTCCTTTCTCTCACTGTAATCAGACCATGTATAAGTAATAGTCTGGCTGGTTTGGGGAGAAGAATATGGCCCTCAGCCTACCTGGAGACCAGAATGGGGAAACACTAAGGTCAATGGGGGCAAGTGTGAAGGGCATGCCGTAAATCAGGCCCCACTTTCCAAATGAAATGGAAGGATGATTGAAAGACATCAGACTCCATCCACTGAGGTCAAGGCTCGGGAGGTTCCCGAGGACTTGGATAAATCACTGAGGTCAGCATTTCCCTGCTAGGAACCCCCAGATTACCTAACTAATGATAACAGGTTTGTAACTGAGGATTTCTGCTCAGCCAATGAAAGCCAGTCTTTGTAGCAACCCCTTAGTGAGGGTTTCTATTGCCGTGTCGAAACATCATGACCAAAGCAACTTGGGGAGGAAATGGTTTATCCACATCATAGCCCATCATTGAAGGAAGTCAGGACAGGAACTCAAACAGAGCTGGAACCTGGAGGCTCTTGGCTCTTGATGCAGAGGCAATGGAGGGTGCTGCTTACCGGCTTGCTCCTCATGGCTTGCTCAGCCCGCTTTCTTATAGAACCCAGGACCACCATCCCAGGGATGGCACCACCCACAGCAGGCTGGACCCTCCCCATCAATCAGTAAGAAAATGCCCAGCTGGAGCTTATGGAGACATTTTCTCAGTTGTGGTTCCCTCCTTTCAGATGATTCTAGCTTGTGTCAAGGTGACATAAAACCAGGCTGCACACCCTGCAAAAACCCTTCCCCACCGCCTCCCAGGATACCCATCAGTGTGCTGGAATCGTGGTTTAGTTTCCCAAGACATTTATTTCCCTGGCCAGGCCTTTATTTTTGTTGTTGTTGTTGTTGTTAATCCAGGTAAAGAAAGACTATAAACAAGGTTTGGACAGATTCGTGGTCAAACCCCTGAACCTCATAATCATGGTCCCTCCTGTCTCCCGGCTTCCTCTCAAGCTCGCCATTCTTGAAGGGAAGTGACCTTCACCGGAGTGACTAAAGGAAAGCCGCTATCTCTCTCCTCTCTCCTTGCAGAGCCAAGCCCTTTTATCATGAGAAAGAAAATATATGATTTCTCATTTTAAGGGATTATGGGCCATTGATGCCTGCTCTCCATACGTTAAAAGCATATAAAAATTTTTGAGGGATGGAAGTGAATAACTTGAGGGCTGAATGCAATAAAGTAATTTTCGTTTTTATTATGGAGCAGTTTGGCTTGAGGTTCCAAAAAGGGTGTTAATATTGGGGGCGAGGGTTTAGTGCCTTTAGTCAAGGACAATAGAATCTTGGTGGATCACAGGGAGTCATTCAATTACCACAGTGGAAGCTTTTGGCATGCTTCAGATAGGAGCTGAATGAGATTTTAAGTGAATGACTATACCTGAAGATTTGTGCATATATGAACATGCGTGCACACACACACACAGAAACCCTTTTTTAAAAAATGAGATCCTCTTTATTATCTAGGGAATCCTATGCCTCTGCAAAAGGCTTGAGGTTTAGCTTATTTTGAGAGTTGCTTTCAATGCCATAAAAAAAAAAAATTACCTAAGGGAAAAAAGTGAGAAAAGGTGTATTTCGGCTCCTGGTTTCAGAGGTTTTATTCTGTGTTCCGTGGGCTCCACTGCTAGGGCCTGTGCTGATGTTGAACATCTGTTGGCAGGTACATGAGACAACCTGCCTGTCTTACGGTAGACAGGAGGCAGAAGCAGAGAGGGAGGGTCTCTCAAAAGACACCTCCCATTGTCATACTTCCTCCTTGGAGCACATTCAGCTCTGAGCTCATTGCGCTAACCCCTGAAGATGTTGGCACCCTAGTGGTGCAATTGCCTCTAAACAGCGCCACCTGCTGGGAACCAAGCCTTCAACACATGCGTCTCTGGGAGCTAAGCTACTCCAGTTCCAAGCCACGTCATCTGGGAAAGAGGGCCCATGGCAGGCCTTTTCAGGATGATTTTGACCTGGTTCCTGCAGTACGTGGGAGGTGAGGGTATACAGAGAGTAGCTGATCCCATCCCCAAAGTTTAATCCCACCATGGAGCCAGCATCCTTGGAGAGTCAGTTCAGTGGTGAGCCCTCCTGAGACTTGGTTTGTAAGACAGGGTCTCACTGTGTAATGCTGTCTGACCTGGAACTTGCTATGTAGACCAGGCTGGCCTGGAATTCACTGAGATTCACCTGTGTCTGCCTCGGATCTGCACACCATGCCAGTACCATGCTGAGAATTTCTAGACCCTCCTTAACCTTCCCAACTGGAAAGCTCCAGTTCTATTTCCTGGCCAACATCTCTAAATGTTTGGCTGTGATCAGCACTCAAGACTTTGATCTGATGTCCAGACGTATCCATTATTTAGCGTAAGTACCCCGAAGGCAACACTTTCTTATCTATATGAGTCCTTGGGATGGGGAGCGTGTGAAACCCACTGAATTTTCCATCAGCCTTGAGTTTCACCTTAGCTGCAACTGGCTCCCAGGGAGAGAAATCAATAGGAAAGTAATTAAGGGCCGTGTAGTACTGAGGACATAACCAGGAAGGGAGGGTCTCAGAAAGCAGTTCCCAGAAGTTGTGGCAAACGGGTGATTCATCAGCCACAGAGGCCTGGGGGTCCCTTTGCAGGGATGGTGAGGACTGTTGATAAGGTGGAATTAGATGCCAGGTTGGAGTATGTGGATCCAACTCCCCATTCCATGAGATGTCTTGCTCTCAGTTACCACCATGCAGAACGTTAAGGCAGGCGTCCCAGGCACAACGCCCAGCCTCGGGCTGTGATGACTGCTGGTCTGCAGTCACACATTCAGGGGTGAGCGAAATACAGTCTGTGCTAGTGCCCTAGATGTGGGTGAGGGGTAGCTCAGGGCATTGCTTGGGTAGGAACCCCTTCATGTGGAGAAACTGCTCTCAGGGAGACAGAGGAAGGGCGGTGCAGACTCCTTGCAGTGGACTCAGAGCTCTGTAAGTTCCAGATGTTAGGGCTCCTTACTAGGCCCACTCAACTGATGAACCGCTCCCTCAGAGGACAGAGTGACTGCCTCAAGCACTTGAAGCTACCCCACCAGCCAACTCCAAATCCACTTTTAGTTCTTTGCAAGGAAGTCCAGGCTGCCTCCCCCAGCGGATGCCCCCAGCAGTGTGTCAGGGTCCCTGCTCCTTCGTCCTCCCTATCACTTGTGGTTTTCTTGATGACAGTCCTTAGCCCTTCCAGCTGCGGTGAGATGGGATGTTACCATGCATTTGCCTTTTCATAGAGTCAGTTGTTTAGAGCTGGGACAGGTCACAGAAAGGACATCTTGGTAACCTGGCAGACACATGGTCCCCACTGTGCCTGGACACAATGCTGAATATGTGTCACTTGTTCTGGTCTCTGCTGCTTCCATCTGTTTCCTAACTGTGCCCCATTCACGTTCTTCAGACAGACCTAAGATGCTGGATCATCTCTGCCTCCAGACCTCTTCCCCCAGGAAGGGAAGCTGAGGTAACCAATACCCAGACCAGATCATAGTCCATATGTCCCCAGTACCCCTCACCGTCTTGCCTCTGGTTTTCCAAGAGGCACTGACTACTAACTATTCTGTGACATGTACTTTGATCTGATCCACTGTTTGGCAAGGACCCATCTCTATCAGTCTCCAACTAGACTATCAGGGCTTGGGACTGTTTTCTTCTTGAACATTTCATGGCAACGGGACATGTTAAGGTATGAACAGATAATTAGAGAAAGAAGGAAGAGCATGGGTGTCGGTTATCTGTCCTCACCACTGGAACCAAATACCTGACGCGAGCAACCTAAGAGATGAGGGACTGAGTTTTGGTTCAGAGCTTTAGGAGACAGTACATCAGAGTGGGGAAGGTATCTTAACATGTTTACCTGTTGCTGTAACTTAAGGCAGGAAAGGTTTATTGTGGTTCGTAGTTCCAGACTGCAATGGCCACAGATCATATTGAGAAGCAGAGAATGAGGAATGCTTGTGCTCAGCTAGTTTCCCCTTGCGTTAAATGTTTGTTTAATCTTATATGTCTAAGAGTTTGCCTGCATGTGTGTGCACCATGTGTGTGCCTGGTGCCCATGGAGACCAGAAGAAGGAACCAGACCCAGGCCCTCTGCAAGAGCAAGCGCTCTTAACCATGGGTCATCTCTCCAGATCCTATCTTTCTCCTTTCTACAAAATTCAGGATCTTAGCCCAAGGATTTCTGCCACCTACATGGACGGGTCTTCCCCATCTCAACCTAACCTAGATAATCCCCCATAGGTTTGCCCAAAGGCTAAATAATCCAGCACAATCCTGGGGGTTATCTCCTAGATGACTCTAAGAGTAGATAATTCATGCTATCTATCACACAGGGACTGGAGGCAGACAGTTTCATGGCAGGGGGTTGGGTGTAAGGCAGCTACCTGATACATGGCCTGACCAGGAGCAGACAGAGGGGTCTGAACATAGGATCTGGCAATCTCAGGCCCCACCCCAACACTCCAAAGGTTCTGCACTTTCTCAAAACAGCACCATCAGCTGGAGACTGTTTAAAACCATGACCCTGTGGGGACACTCCACATCTAAACTGTAACAATATGTAGACAGGTCTACACCCAGCATCTTCGGCCACTTCCTGGGGTAATAACTCCTACCCACTGTCACTGGGCAAGAGCAGCAGGGGTTGTGGTTCCAACACTGTAAGTCTGAGAAGCAAACACACCATTAAGTGCAAAGTCTGGTGCCTATGAGGAGCCAGTGAAGCTTGTGACCCATCAGCTGCCCTTCGTTCTTAGCGCCGGTTCTATTTCCTAATTTCTCTGAAAGAAAATTTTCCATAATGAATCCATCTTCTTGTATTTATTCAAAGCCACCTGAATGGGACAGGCCAGCAAGCCCTAACTGCCTCCCTGTGCAGATTCCTTGCGTATATCCAAAAATTGGTCCAGCCTCTCTCTTCTCATCCTTGAGTCCCCTGAAAACTGCCCATCAGACAAATGAAGCCATCCCCCAATGTCCATCTTTCTGTCTCCAATCTCTATACTTTCCAGCAAGAACATTTGCTCTCCTTTGGGGCTTTTGTCAGCTGAAGTAATTGAAAAACAAAGAAACCTGTGACGGGAAGTCCAGTGTCTGCTGCTTTGAGTCAATATTTTGACAGTAGTAAAACAAAACAAAAACAGCCCAGGACCATGCATCTCCGGGTGGGGCACTTAGCAGGACCTTGAAGTTTGGGAGCTGCAAGGTTCCAGTTTCAGCCAGGCAGCACAGGGCTGGAGAACCCGGTGACTTGGAGAACCAGTGGCTCACGGAGATCTATCCCATTGAGATCAGTGCCTTTGTAGAAGCCCCAGGAAGAAAGAATGCTGGCTTCTGCATGGAGCAGGAGGATGTGAGGAGCCAGGGTGTTGGTTTGCTGTCTCTGCGACAAAATAACTGCAGAAGTCTGAAGGAGAAGACTCCAAGAGAACACTCTGCTGGAGGGGGACAGAAACTAGGCCATGAGAAGTGTCTTAGAAGTCCTGGAAACTTGAGAATAGTGTCACCCAGCGTCAGTCAGTGAATGCCACATCTATGTGACCTTACCAGCCACAGGAAACAGACCTGGAGATAAAAAGGAGTTAGACATGGCACTCAGACTCCATGTGGGGCTTATCTGGGTCTTTACAGAAACAAGCACAGTTGCAAAAGCAAGGAAGTTAGGCGCTGGGGCGGAGGCTCAGTTGATAGAGAAGTTGGCCTGGCATGCACAAGGACAGGGGTTCTATCCCAGGACTGCATAAATGGGGTGTGTGGAACATGCTTGTGATCCTAGAACTCAGGACATGGAGTTCATGGTCATCCTCAGTCAGTCTGAGGCCAGCCTTAGCTGCACATGATCCTGTCTCAAAGAAGAAAAATGTGAGTCACCTGCAAACCAGCATAGTCAAGTGATTTTTTTAAATATTTATTTATTATGCATACAATATTCTGTGTGTATGTCTGCAGGCCAGAAGAGGGCACCAGATCTCATTACAGATGGTTTTGAGCCACCATGTGGTTGCTGGGAATTGAACTCAGGACCTTTGGAAGAGCAGGCAATGCTCTTAACCACTGAGCCATCTCTCCAGCCCATGATTTTTTTTTTTAAATGGCACTGTGGGACTAGCATAGATTATTCCAGAAGTGATGGTGGATGTCATGGGATCTTTAGAGCACTCACCATTTCCTAAGATTTTACAGTGTGTGTATGCAGTACTCAGAGGCCAGAAGAGGGCATCAGATCCCCAGTAGCTAGAGATACAGGAGGTTGTGAGCTGTCATGGGGATGCTGGGAATTGAACTCAGATCCTCTGTGAGAGCAGCCAGTGCTCTTAACTGCTAAGCCATCTCTCCAGCTCCTATTTAGAGTCTATTACAGGATCTCACCCTATAGTCCAGTCTGGTCTAGAAGTCGCTGTAGTCCAGACTAACCTTGAACTTCCTGCAATCCTCCTGCCCTGCCTTGAGTGTTGGGACTACAGGTGTGATCCCCGCAGCGGGGAAGAAGCAAGTGCTGCCACCTCTGTTAGTGCACGGACTTCTCAGATTTATGGCACGACGTTCATACTTGTGCTTTGAATACAGCATCAGGTATTATTATAACCAGGGTTACAATTTAATCATTTCACGAGACCAAAACAGGACTTTTGAAATGTTGTTCAGCTGACTGTGAAATCACTGGCACTGTTGTGAATGTGACTGCAAGTTTTAAAAACAAATGAACACCGAACATGTATTTATTTGGCTTTGCCGTAATATGAATTCAAAAGGTTTAGATTTTTTTATGTATATGTGTGCGTGTATGCCCCATGTGTAGGTACCCACCCATACAACCCAAGAAAGAGAATCATGTCTGTTGGGAGCGTAGCCCCCAGCCCCTAGGCCTAAGAGTTGTATTGGTCTGGACTCCAAATCCCAGCATGCCAGGTCCTGACCCCTCCCTGGGGGAAGAGTCAGGACCACTCCCACAGGGTATTTAAGATAGCTCCCAAAGGAGAAACACGTAGTCTCTTTTCCTTCCTCTTGGTGGTTGTGTTAGTGGCCTCCCGGTTACCCCTTGGGGCCACCCGAGGGAGCATTAAGCCTGGATATTTTTAATTTGGCTTGTTGTGACTTGGCTTGATTGGGATTTTTGTGTCAGAGAGCTCACATTAGGAAAAAATTCCTAACAATATCCCCCAAATCACGAGTTATGAACCACCATGTGGGTGCTGAGAATTGAACCTGGCTTCTCTACAAAGAGCAGCCAGTCCTAATAGAGATTTTAACAGGGTGACAACAAAGGCTCTGCGGCTCAGTGACATCCATTTCCCCTTTTCTTGCTGTGCCTTCCCAACCCCCAGCTCTAAGGCACAGGAGAGCCCGAGACTCTTCAGTCACTCCCCAGGAGAGCCTGGAGAACAACCTCTCAGCAGGAAACCAGACACAATGGCTGCTGTGATCTAACAACTCCCAAGTCTACCCAGTGTGTCTCCAGCCCACAGAAGGGGTGTAAGTGTGTGTGGTTGTAAGGTGTTGAACAACTTGGGCAGCCTTTACACAGTGATGGATAAACAGTCCTAGCCTAGAATCTTCAGGTGTTCCCATACACACAGCAGAGCACCCGTACTTCAGAAGGAACCACAGACTTTTAGCTCTATGTCAAAACTTCATCAAAGCAGTGTGCTCCTTTTGTTTGGTGCCTTCATTCTGACTGAACCGTTTGAGTCTTTGAAGAACTATTGTGTGATTCTAAGTGCCCAACGTGGGACTGAATGAGTTTTTGCGAAAATGGAAGGTCTTACCGTTTCTGCGCAGGCAGATGGGAATTTTAATCAGGTTATCTAGACAATGATCTTCAGAAACCTTGGATTTCAGGAGCTTTTAGCAAATTGCAATGGTGTGCGCACACGTGCATGTGTGTGTGTTTAAGCAGAATACCAAGTGGGCAGTGGGCAGCACAGAAACGTCTCCATGCAGGCACCGAGGGTGGGATAGGGATGTGCACGGCAGCCCACTGAAGCAATGGCAGAGAATGATTTCTGACATCACAGGATCCCATTTTGAATACTATAGCAAGAGTCTTTGGGCAGAGTTTCTATTTTCTTTTTAAAAAAAAAAAACTCATTTAATCTTAATTTAAGTGAATTGGTATAGGGTGTCAGATCCCTTAGAACTGGTTAGGAGCTTAGAACAGTTACGAGCTGCCTTGTGGGGTGTTGGGAACTGAACCCCAGTTCTGTTAGGGCAGCCAGGTCTCTTAAGCACTGAGCCACCTCTCCAGCCCCGAGGAGTTCCTATTTTTAACTAGATAAATTCATTCTCTGTATCAGAATGGACTGAGCTAACACGGGTTGCAATTTTGCTGGAGCTCAGTTACCTCAGAGTGGTGATGGGGGTTGACAGACTTTGCTACACAAGAGTGATATTTGTTTTATTTATTTATTTATTTACTAAAGATTTCTGTCTCCTCCCGGCCACCGCCTCCCATTTCCCTTCCCCTCCCCCAGTCAACTCCCCCTCCCTCATCAGCCCAAAGAGCAGTCAGGGTTCCCTGCCCTGTGGGGAGTCCAAGGACCTCCCACCTCCTTCCAGGTCTAGTAAGGTGAGCATCCAAACAGCCTAGGCTCCCACAAAGCCAGTACGTGCAGTAGGATCAAAACCCAGTGCCATTGTTCTTGAGTTCTCAGCAGTCCTCATTGCCCGCTATGTTCAGCAAGTCTGGTTTTATCCCAGGCTTTTTCAGACCCAGTCCAGCTGGCCTTGGTGAGTTCCCAATAGAACATCCCCATTGTCTCAGTGTGTGGGTGCACCCCTCGCGGTCCTGAGTTCCTTGTTTGTGCTCTCTCTCCTTCTGCTCCTGATTTGGACCTTGGGGTTTCAGTCCGGTGTTTCAATGTGGGACTCTGTCTCTGTCTCCTTTCATCGCCTGATGAAGGTTAATATCCAGGAGGATGACTATATGTTTTTCTTTGGGTTCACCTTCTTATTTAGCTTCTCTACAAGAGTGATATTTGAAAAAAAGTAAAAAGAACTTACATGTAAAGATATTTATTTATTTATTTTTAAATATTTATTTATTTACTTATTATGTATACATTGTTTTGTCTGTGTGTATGCCTGCAGGCCAGAAGAGAGCACCAGACCTCATTACAGATGGTTGTGAGCCACCATGTGGTTGCCGGGAATTGAACTCAGGACCTTTGGAAGAGCAGGCAATGCTCTTAACCTCTGAGCCATCTCTCCAGCCCCATGTAAAGATATTTAGACATGTGTGTGCACCTGTGGACGCTGCAGTGCCCATTAGAGGCAGCTGTGAGTCGTCAAATGTGGACGCTGGGAACAACTTAGGTTCTCTGTGGAGCAGTCAGTCCACATGCTTCATCTCTGAACTCTCTCTCCAGGGCCCCAAACTTTTTCCTCCTTTTGTTTTTTTCAAGACAGGGTTTCTCTGTGTAGCCCTGTATTTTCTGGAACTCATTCGGTGACTAGGCTGTCCTTGAACTAAAGCCCCACCTGCCCCTGCCTCCCAAGGGTGGGGATTAAAGGCCTGCACCACCATGGCCCAGTCAAACTGTTTTTATTAGTACAGACACAACTGTGGAACTAATGAGAGGACACACACATATGCCAGGGGTAATTAGCCTGCTTTGGATCTGTAAAAAAACTCATTTACAAAAAATATGACAACAGAATTTAACATTTTGATGGTAATGATAACATTAGTATAATGTGTATAGATGAGACTTGGGATTCAAATGTTTATTTTTGAAAATGTCGTTTGAATAGGTCCTATATGTCCACTAAATTCTTTTTTTTTTTTTTCCTTTTTTCTTTTTTTGGATTTTCAAGACAGGGTTTCTCTGTAGCTTTTGGTTCCTGTCCTGGAACTAACTCTTGTAGACCAGGCTGGCCTCGAACTCACAGAGATCCACCAGCCTCTGCCTCCCGAGTGCTGGGATTAAAGGCGTGCGCCACCACCGCCCGGCATCCACTAAATTCTTAAAGTAGACTTGTTACTCATTAAATCAGGTATGGGGCTGGAGAGATGGCTCAGTGGTTAAGAACACTTCCAGAGGACCTCCCAGCACTCATGTGACAGTTTATAACAGTCACTTCAGTCCCAGCACCCTCTTCTGGCCCTGAGGAGGGCACCATGTGCATGTGATGTACACATACACATAAAGGCAAAACACCCATAAACATAACGTTTAAAAAAGAAAAAAAAAATACGGGTGGGAGGTGGGGCTGGAGAGATGGCTCAGCAATCAAAAGAGCACTGGGTACTCTCAGAGGACCTGGGTTCAGCTCCCAGTACTCACATGGTGACTCTCAACCACCTGTAACTCCAACTCCAGGGGCTCTGACACTGTCTTCTAGCCCCCATGTGTACTGCACATATTTTATACAGACATACTTGCAGACACGTACAAGTACATATACAAAATAAATAACCGAGTGTAGCGCTAACTCAGGAGACAGAAGCAGGTAGATCGCTGAGTTTGAGGTCAGTCTGGTCTACACAGGCGATCCAGGCCAGCCAAAGCTACATAAGCTACATAGTAAGACTCTGTCAAAAATAAAATCTTAAGTAAAAATTTTATACATATATACATGCACACACATGTGTATATATACTTATGTATTATATATACAATTATATACATGCACATATATACATACATACACAAACACACATACATGTGTGTGTTGGGTATGGTATGCCCACTTATGACCCCAGTACTCAGAGAGAGAAGCAGGAAGGTTGCTTCAAGTTACAGTCCAGTCTGAGATTTTGAGATTTCTAGCAACTTCTTTCATTTGTAATTGACAGTCACATCTGTAAGATTCTAATTTATTTCAAAGCTCTTCCTTTCAAAGGTATCTATCTTCCTTTGGACAATCAAACCAAAAGTGTTTTACCCTTGGGGCAGAGAAAGATCTAGCTATTCAGACTAGGCTCAGCACTGTGTCTCTAACCTTGGGGATGGGGGCTGTCAAGTTCATTTCCTGAGTTCTGTCCTGTGTGGTGAGCTGGCTGTGTAGTGCTGCTTCCATGCCACGGTGGGAGTGCATCCAGGAAGGAACCCTCTGGTGACTCAGGCTCCCCCTCAGACACGGCACAAACCCTCCAACTTCACTGCTTCACACTCAATCCCCACGCTTTCCATTTCCCTTTTGGCCAACAGGGGGAGTCCAACCTCCATCAGATCACACCAGGCTGGTCAAAGTCACCCAGGGGGTCCCAGCCTACTAGAACTAGACCCTGGTGAGGCAGCTTCCTTCCACCTCTCCTGGCTTTCTGCTTTGCCACAAGTGCAGTGTGGGCTCCTGTCCTGTGTGTAAGGGGCAGTCACTGGTACAGACTGCGCCAACAGTTGAGCAAGAGGATGTGTTGAGAATCTGTACTCATGATTCTTCCTCCTGCCCTAAAGTCACTGGGCTGCCCACTCTGATCAGCCTTTGGTCAGATCGTTTACAGGAGACAGAGACAGACAAGATGGGACCACACTAAATGGGGTCTTTTGGATGAACTTCCCACAGGGTACAAGCTGTTGCTAATGGGTGTGGGATGGTATAGACTCGCTTGACTGGAGTGATAAAAATCACTATAAAGTCAGTCCAAGACAGAGAAACTCAGTGTTGCTCTGCGAGTCTTTTGTTAGCTACTGGGCTTTTCAAAGTCAGAGAGTTCTGTTTTCTTAGGACCCAGTACTCTGCCAACAACGGACACCTGCCACCTACCAATCGTAACCTGTGATGGAAGTTAACAGTCAGTGGGGCAGATGAGATACCCGTTAAAGGTGAGGGTCACAATCCAACCCAGCTCCTTCTCAGGCCCCTTAGCCGATTTCCTGGGGTCTTCAGAAGGCTGCATTTTTACACTGTAAAGCGCTCTGAGATCCAGAAGTACACACCTTAGAGAAACAGAGAAGCTACTGAGAGCTGTCCTGCACCTGCCTGATATTGCCATCACCACTGGGGAGCAAGCTGTGCCTCGATGTCCCTGAGTCTTTTAGGCTGATGTGTATGGGTATTTTGTCTACATGTCTGTGTACCACATGCATGCAGCCTATAGAGGCCAGAAGAGGGCGTCTGATTCCTTGGAAGTTAGAGATGATTGTGAGCCACATTGCTGTTGCTGGGAACCCCCAGAATCGCCCTTTCACTTGGAACCAAAGGCAAAAAGTTGAGTTCCCCCTTTGTGGTCAGGTAGTGTGAGATGTGTGAACCATTTCAGCAGTCCCACTTCTGTTCTTAAAAAATAAGTATGGGGGTTCAGGGGCTAAAAGCATTTGTTGCTCTCGCAGTAGAACCCATGGAGACCATTCTCAAACTACCGATGCGCTCCCCCCCAAACTCCCCCATCTCCCCCCCCACTTTCTGGCTCTCCTCTAGCTGATGCAACCTCTGCCCAGGATTCCACATGGTAGTAACAAAATGCGCTGGTTACTAATGCATTGCCTATCTGCCTGACCTATTTTTCCCATAAGAGACTGTACATCATTATGATCAGGTAGGAGACATCTCTTTTAGCCCTGTGAAAATATCTGAGAGAAGTTCAGGTCTGAGTTCTAGAGGAGAAATTAGAGACAAGCAACCCAAGAGCTGGGGGATTAAAATATTTAGTGCCTGTATGATCAGTGAGGGCAGTGCTAGGGACAAAGTCTGGAGAAACCATGTCATAGTCCTGGGGCCCAGGAGCTGCCTCCTCCCACCCCCTTCAGTGTTCGTATGGCCAGACAGGCACAGAGAAAGGCAAATGTGGGTTGTTACCATAGGGCCTGCTAGTCACCTGAGATGAGAGAGCTGTCTTTTACCTTTACGTTGGTCTGGAGAGACTCAAGAAAGCAGACAAGAGATAGAATCCTGGGCCCAGACTGCCTCCCTCTTGGATCCCGACAGTGCAATGACTTGGAGATCAGCACATCTCTGGTATACTAAGACCCAACTTGGTGTCATCTGCCATCTCCTTTAGTACCCTTGTACTTCTTTTGCTTCTGTGTACTTGATAAGTTGTGTACCTGATAAGTTTTTCAGCAAACCACTTTTGTCTATCATTCCCTTTTAAAGACCCTACTCCCAAAGAACAAGATGTCAGACTGTAATCCTTTAAAATACCCACGCAAGTGTTTTGTTCTTTCTGTGACTCCACATAAGGTGTCTGGGACTTACACAGCACAGATGTGCCACCACAGGTAACATGAAGGGAGCACTTGGCACCGAGTGCACAAGCTGCAGTGTAAACATTAGGGCACTTTTGTTGCCTCAGATTGAGAAGGGGATGGCATTTTGGAAGGGTCTTCAAATCCCACAACAGTTAGTGTTTATTTGTTCCCCAGTCCCACGCCCAAAGAAGCCACAGCAACCAGTGGCCATTAAGCTGTGACCTGCCCCAGAACCTTGCAAACTGCAGTGGACACAGGGCCATGGCCTGCTCCCAGATCACCAACTGCAGCCCTGAGGGACCAAGCATCTTGAAAGAAGTTGGTTTTATTAAAATCTCTCTGCTTCTGCAGGGACATATGTAGTTCTCACCCACATCCACGAAGAAGCTATTCTGTCTCCTCAGAGATCAGCAAAGGTAATATAGCCAAGACCTCAGGGCAGACACAGCTTTGAACATCCCAAATAGCACAGCCCAGTTTGTGTTTATTCAACTTCTTGTTTGGAACTGTTCAGATGCAAATGTCGAGGCTTAGGACCACCACCTGTTCCTCCACAGCCAGGTTCTACAGGGTCCACTGCAGGTAGGTCTGCAGACAAACAGGACTGCTGGTTAATCAGATACCCACCAGGCTCTTTTCCTGAGTCTGACTACCATGGCAGATCACTCCCAAACTTGAACTTGGGCAGCTCGTTAATCTCAACAGACATGGGGGCCAAGGGAAGGAAAGGCCACTCATTCTGCTCAACACCAAGCAGCCCCCCAGATGCCATCCTCTGGGAGCTATGGAGACATCAGTATAGTCACGGGGACTCCCATCACTGGCTGCTGCTATCCACAGCTGGATGTACCACTCACTGAGTATGGCCGATCCTGAAGCCAGCCCCATTATGGTCTCATTAGAATGACGGATGCTCTTACCACTCAGCAAGTGACAGGGGTTAAAATCAAACCCCAGGAGCTTTGAGACAGATCACACAGAGGTCCCTTGCAAGCTGCCATGCTTGTCTCACAGAGGGTGCTCCCTGGGTGGTCAAAGGGCTGAGAAGGCCATAGGTACCTTGTTCAGAGCACACACGGGGGAGGCAGAGCTCCTTTCATGTAAATACAAAAGATCCTGTGAAGGAGACTTACTTTTAAAAAAATGACATGCTTTACTTGGGGTCAAGGGTTGCATTTGTCCCAGTGGTGTGTAGGTCACTCATGCAAACTGGTTCTTTTTTTTTATTTTTTTTTTTACAAACTGGTTCTTTCCTTCATGCCCACAGGTCTCAGGCTTGGTGGCAAGCGCCTTCACCTGCTGAGCTCTCTCACCAGCCCTAGAAAGCCTACATTGGGACAGGAGGTTAAGATGTCAGCACCCAGCTTCTCCTAAGATGTAAGCTGAGCTCTGCAGAACTACGTTCCCCTTAAAACAAGAACAAGGGGTACAGTGGGTGTTTTTCATTCCAAATCCTTTCCACCTGGAGTGTGAGAGGCAGAAATGTACTTGCACACTTGCTCCAGCGCTTGCTTGGCCAAGGGAATGAAAGGCTGAGCTGGCAGGAGCTTCTGTCACGAAATGAAACCTATAGAGGGAGTCAAACTGAGGCAGAATATGGAGAAACCACCCAGGAAGCTCTTGTTGTCATGTATGAGAAGCTTTTATAAAATTATACAAAACACAGCAACACAAAGAACAAACTCCAGGTACGTCAGTAACAATACAACAAAGGTGGCAACCAGCCAAACAGCTCCCAGGCTTTCCCACTCACCCCTGCCTCCAGCCTCACCCAGTCAGGTTCTAGGAGAGGATCTGCCTGGTGTGATTTCAGTCTTCTGCCAGCTGCTGTCTGGCTTCAGCAAGGACATGGTGTCCTCAGGATTACTGATGCATGTGCTTAAAAAAGCACATTGGTAATTCAAGAACTTAGTCCCACTGACCACGGTGTGGGACCTCAGCACTCAGGTGGCAGACAAGGGGTGGCCCCGTCTGAAGCCAGCCTAGTCTAATGAAGAAAGCTCCCCTACCTTGCCAACAAAACTTACTTGCAGATGAGTCTACACTACTGACCCAAAGGCCTTGGCATCAGCAAGACCTGTGACAAGAAAGAAACTATGAATGGAGCAGTGCTCCTAGGGACCCTCACGCCATCGAGCAGTTTCACCTCTAAAGAGAATCCCCCTACCCATTGATGGAAGTGCTTGCTGATCTCAGAGGAGATGCTATGAGGAAGAGTAACAGTGTTTGTAAGGAATAAGGATGCCAGTAGCAGAACAGGCTGGCCAGGATTCAAACAGAAAGCATGGCTGGCTTAGGACTAGCAGAGCCCTTCAGTGAGCCCACATTCTCAGCCCCACGCTTCTCCCCTGGCAGGCCCAGTGCACAGGAGACTGATCACAGTAAGGCACTCCCCACACTCATCTGGGTGGAGGGAGGGGGAAGCCAGTCCAGACAACATGCAGGTTCAGAAGTTATGTCACCAACGCTCCCTCAATGGGCCTGCTAGCAGTGCCCTGGCAGTTAGCAGGCACTGAGGCCTTACAGTCTGCAGAACCTGTGAGCATGCTGGCTGGCTGCATCAGGTCCTTGTGCTGGCGGGTGCCCCATCCGCTCTGGCTCGCTGGCGGTCGTACTTCACAGACACGATGAGGAAGAGCAGCAGTGTAGCTCCCTGGATGGCGGCCAGCAGGAAGAAGTAGTAATGCAGGTGGCAGCTGTTGATGTTCCCTAGAAGTGAGCAGACGCCTCCTGGTGAGTGCACTCTATGGACAGGGCACCTTCTCACTGGCTTTTGGCCACCTGAGAAAGTACTCTACGCTAGCCACCTCCCTTCTAGGGGCTCTTCCATTCGGATGAAGGGAGGGAGGAAGGTAGCTGTCCTCGACCCAGCTCTGACACTGGGCTGAGAAAGACTGGTGACTTCTCAGAGAAGGTTCATGATGGTAACTAGCATCTGTAACAATTCTGGGAGGGAGTGGCATTCTGCTCCTGACTGTGTCTGCCATGGCATTCACTTCTACCTTTCTGAGGTGCTCTCTCGTCACTCCACTAAGGTCACTCTCTACATTCAGGACAGCAATGCTTGGGAGGATGGGCTAAGTCCCTACCTCAGCAAACACTGCAGGGTGTTGAGCATAGAATGGTCACAGGGTACAGCCTTCCCACATGACAGGTAGCAATGAGGACATAGCCTCCCACTAGAGCAAGACAGATGCTTTTTCCAGTCTTAATCTTTTCTAAGTTTCACACACTGCCCAGGTAGCCCTGACTGCTGTAACAGACACATCCTGGTCTCATTAAAGCATTGTCACAGCTTTTACATCACCCAAATGCTAAACAAAGAGGATGGTGCAGGTCAGGACCACAGACTACGGGAGATCAACAGCCAGGCTGGGAGGTGCGAGCCTATGGTCTCCACTGCCCACCTGGCACAGTCACTTCTGTAAACCACTGTTCCTCAAGGACTACTTAAAAATCCAGCACCACCACTACAGCACTGACCCAGGACCAAAATAACAACAGAGTGGCAGGATGACCGCCTGCCACTGGCTCCTGTCCCCATGAGCCACAGGTATCATTCATGTCACTGGGGCCAGCCAAGGAGCACAGTCATACTCCAGACGACTTGTCCCACAGACGGAACTGGCATACAGCTAATGCTGTGGCTGGAAGTTGCTGAGCTTTCTGACACTTCAAAAGCATGTTTCAGTGTTTATTCAGAAGGTGAGACTTCCTCTCCCTGACATCTTTTTATGCTGGGTTTTTCTACATACCCTTTTACTACCTGAGCAGATGCTTATTGGCATCAAATATCTAGCAAGGAACATGAGCAAGTACAACACATATGTTCCTATAAGAAACATAAATACATGCAAGATTCTGACCCAGAGGGAAGGACAAAGGTCCTAAGTCTGCCCGGAGTGGAAGAGCCCTGTTACCCTGAACCTCACAGTCCAAAGACTGATTCAGTCAGTAAACGGAACCCAGTTCTGCCTGCTCCCTCATGGTCAGTGACACCCATCCTCCAGGACCTGTCTCCTCTGTGACTACAGGGGATGGATCCAACTGTGACGAGATACCATGTAATTTTATGTGCAGTGTTGAAGCTGGCAGGCCAGGTGGACAGTGTCGTTATGTCCACACTGTCAGCCCCAGAGCAGAAAACATAACAGAGCCCAGTCTCATTTGGGAATGTGCAGAGAATTCAAACATGTACCCATCACCCAAGAAGCAGTTGTCCTGGGCAGTCACAGAAGATCATAATGAGGGGTTTATAAAAAAAAAAAACAAAAAACAAAAAAAAAAAAAAACTTGTGTTTCATCAGACTCCTGGTCTTCTGAGAATCAAATGGAAGGCCTGAACAGCAATGCCCACCAAAGCTCCTTCATGAAGCCAACACTGGAGACACCAATGTCCATCAGGGCAGAATGAACAAGTTCACTGCAACACAAGCCTGTAAGTGATCAACACTCGGGATCAACAGGGCACCTCTCAGAACAGGAGGTACTTGAGGCTGACTCTTTGGGAACAGAATGTGTCCTGTGCAGGGTCAGGGTGGTTAGCAGAGACACGACAGGGTTCTGAGCTGACCTTAGACAGTGGTGAGACAGTGTAAGGAGTTAGAGAATAAGAAACAGTGCAACTGAAGCCTAGGGAGTCTTGAACCCTCACAAGGACTCCTTAGCCTGCTAGGGACACTACATAAGCTCTCATCACCCCTCTTCCGCAAGAATGCTGATATAGGTCAGGGGACAGTGAGGGAAGGGCCCAGTGGCTGTGCACCTGGTGTGAGAAGGGGGTGTTGGCCTGGAGCTACCACCCCCTTCTATAGGAGGCCTTCTTCTGGAAGGACCCACTCCATCTGATCTCTCTCCAAGTGACACCAGGGCCTCTACACAGCACTGATCCCATTTCCTAGTGGAAAGTGAGGCTGCTGGGGACTGCCTAGCACTACCTTGAACACAGCAATCAAACTCTCCAAGGCTTAGGTACAGTCTATCAGAAACAAACAGCGGGGGATGTTAAGACACTAAATTAGTAAATAAGCTAGGAAGGAGTGGACTGCAAGTGGGGATAACCAGTCAGTCAACTCTGCCCACAAAGAATGAGTCTAAGACAAGCAAGGCAGTTCCCACTTACAATCCAGAACTCGGGAGGCAGAGCCAGCATTATTGCAAATGAGTGATGTGGTGTCCCCTGGTGGGCTTGGGGGGGAGGTCCCCTGTGAGATGCATTGTTTCCTTCACCCCAGCTCCTTTGGACACTATTTCACTACTGTCTAAGTAGGAAATGGTACTCCTGCACTTTGAGGTCACCCTGGGCTACAGAGTGAGACCCTGTCTAAAACAAAGGATTGTGGACTGGTGGGATGGCTCAGCAAATAAAGACACTTGCCATGCAAGCCTGATGGCCTGAGACTGATCCCCAGATCCCACAAGGGAAGGAGGCAAATAGCTCCTGAAAGTTATCCTCCCTCCATGCACCACGACAGCCACCTGCCTGTGGTATGTGCACATAGAATAGTAAATGTTTTTAAACCAAATAGTAACTAGAATCCTGGTCTCTTTGATGAACATTTGGGAAAGTCTACACCATGCAGGCTGACTCCATGGCACCCAGAACCAATGAGGCATTCCAGGGCTGCCATCCCAGACCAGCTGACGGATTTTACAACTGACCTCATATGGCTAGAGTCAGTTACAGGCATCTAAGAGAGGGGGTTTCAGCCTTCTGAACATTACCCCAGGGCCTTCCAAGGAATCCAATCCAAGGCTCTGGAAATCACACAACTTCTAAAAAACAAATTCTGACTTTCCCAAAAATGCAATAAAAGCGGGTAAGTAATATCAAGCAGGAAAATGCTGACATTATGGCCCTCTGGGAACATGTACTTGCTTAAAAGGCAAACAATGCTGCAGCTCCTGTTCACCCACAGCAACATCCAGCAGACTAACTGAGAACAGTATTCACTGACAAAGCCACTGTCTGTCCTAACATCCAAAATCCCAAACTTCAGATCAGGTTGACACAGGAGCTGCCATGCAGGTCTTCCTCACCTGACACTGCAGACTGCTGAGCTGGACGCAACAGCTGACAAGGCAGTGCTACTCACCGCAAACTTCAAGAACAGAGGGCTTGGGCCAATGGCCTCTTGGGACAGACTGGATACTTCACACATCCTGCGGCAGCAGCAAGCACCCTGCTTTCCATCCCAGACATTAGAATCTTACCAAAGTCTGTGTGGCTGCTCATCCACCCAATGGCCTTCAGAGACACCAGGGCTAACAGTCCTGAGCCCACAAATGACCCGATGCCAGAAAAGAAGAAAAAGAGTCCCATGATGGCGCTCTGCATGGACTTGGGAGCAGCAGAGTAGGCAAACTCCAAACCTAGAGAAAAGGAAAAGGAGGCTACACTGAGAAGATCACCCTGGTCACCATGAGGTCACATGCAGGCTCCACTGAGGTTTGAGCACTCTCGGGAGGACTGTCTCCTAGCTGGAGAAATCAGGACTAGGTGCTGGTCATTTCATCCTCATAACGATTCTTAAAACACATCAAGGAAGAACACCATTCTCACATAAGTTTTGTTACAAGACAGACACACGTTGTCTCATACCTGAAATCCTAGTATTCAATAGGCTACAGCAGGAGGATTGTTGCAAGTTTCAAGTCAGTGGGACCGCAGTGTTAGAGCCTTTCTCAAAGAGTCAAGAGTTCAGGGGATGGAGAGATGGCTCGGTGGCTAAGAGCTCAGGCTGCTCATGCAAAAGACAGGGGTTCTATTTCTAGTACCCCCATGGAGGCTCACAACCATCTGTGACTCCAGTTCTAGGGGACCTGATGCCTTTTTCTGTCCTCCATGGGAACTACATGCATGTGGTATACATACATACATGCAGGCAACACACCATACATATAAAATGAATCTTTGAATAAAAAGTCAATGATATATTCATTTGTATTTTAATAAATAAAGCTTGCCTGAAGTTCAGAGAGTAAAACAGCCGCACTGATCAGCCTTACAGATCAGGCAGTGGTGGCACACACCTTTAATCCCAGTAGCCACACTAGTTTGCCACAGAAACCAGGCAGTAGTGGTGTATGCCTTTAATTCCAGCCCTAGAGAAGAATACAAAGCAGGAGGAGACAGCTCACGGTCTCATTCTGAGATTCCTGGAGGAAGAATTGACATTTTGGACTAAGGTAGAATAAGAGCCAGTGGCTGGATGTTTTGCTTTTCTGAACGTCAAGTTGAACCAATACCTGTCTCTGCGTTTTTATTAACCATGCTATAAGTCAAGACTTGAATATGTCTGGGGGGGAGCTCTCTCCATACGGACCCTACTTCATAAACAATACAGCAGAATAGGTTCAAGCACCTATAGACTGAGATTCCCAATGACCGAGTGGAGCAAAGACAAAGCAAAGCCCACTGTCACTAGTTAGAATTTTGCCAGGGTTTGAGAGGTGAGGCACCAGCATGCTCGTCTTTCCCTCCCTCTAGGAAACCGAGCATCACCAGTTCCTCTCTTCACACTGCATTAGTAGCTGATCTGCACTAATGCCTTGTCCTTGCAGAGTCTTACTAGTGACAAAGGCCCACGAGGACAAGTTCTAAGTCAGGTTTGCTCCTTCATGTAAGTCTGTGCCAGAAGCACAGCTGTGTTCTGCCTAGAGACTGGGGACACAGAGGTCCAGAGGAAGCCTCCCACAGCCACTTCCCCTTCCTTTCTAAGGCAATTACAGGGCAGGTCATGGGACTCATGAAAATATCTTAGGGAACACTGGTTTTACACAGGAAAGGGCAGCCTCAGCATGAGGATTATTATTTACTAATTCATGCTGTAAGCCACAACCCAACCCCACCCCACCCCCTCCAAGTACCATGGCCCTGCTCAGGAAGCTGCAGGATATAATACAGTCCCAAATGTTACCAGCATTCAGTCTCACCTGCTATACTTGCAAATATCTCACTGATGCCAATGAGCACATACTGTGGGATCTGCCACCAAATAGGCAGGTCAGCAGCATGGTATACCACACCACCAATGGTCTGGTTGATGGTCTTCTCCTTCACCAGGTCCAGCCTTTTACTCTCCAGGATTCCTGGAATTGAGAAGCAGGTTAGTGGAGCACTAAGGTTGTCACTGAGCTAAGTCTTCAGTATATTACAGACATTTATCAACAAGCCTGAGAGGTGTGAGGATGGAAGGTGACCATGACAACTTTGTAGACAGGTTACAGTTGTTATCCATCTCTTCCTCACAGGGAAGTTCACTATGTCTAACCCTCAAGTTAAACCTCTTTCTGGTCATCTTTTTAAAACTGGGAGGATGCATGAGGATCTGCATGCAGCTAATGGTCACTGGGGGAGGCAGATATATTTCATTCATGGCATAGCCACTGTGAAGATACCCATGCTCCTGTAAGCAACCCAAGTCTCCAAAGACAACACTACAGGCACAGAAACAAAAAGAAAATCCTGAATTAATCAATGTGCATTTCTTCAAATAAATGCACCTAATTGTCTAGATGAAGCTCAAAAACTTGCCTAGGTTCAAGAAAATAAAACAGACTGTGAGCAGAACCAAAATGAAGTACCCCACGTTAAAGGCCTGAGGTTCCAGGAGAAACAACACAGCAGGAATAGTGAAGGGAACACCTCGGAAACAATCACTGGGAACCTGAGTAACAAGTTGGTGCTACTTCATGACTGTGCCATGGGAATACCCCCTCAAACCCCCAACAGAGGACTGATGATCTCCCTCAGCTCTACAATATGAACTATCACTACCAAAAGCACAAACACAAACCTTAGCACCAAAGTGAAAAGCCCCAAGTGACTTTCGGATCAAATGGAAATCAAAGCAAAGTTCTGGAACAGTGAGACATGTCAGTGTGTGAAGGCGAGGTCACCAAGCCTGATGACCTGAGTTCGATCCCTACAGCCTACATGATGGAAGAGGAGAACTCATTTAGGCAAGTTGGTCTTTGATCTCCATACATGTGCTGTGGCCTGCACACCTCTACCCCCATAGGAACACAAAATAAAAAATTTAAAGTAATAAAAACAAAACTACAATAAACATAGTTAACAAAGTATAGCTGTAACAGGAAAATTCTCTGCATTATTTTTTTTTTTTCACCATTAAACAAGAAAGAGGGGTTGGGAAGATGGCTTGGCAGTTCAGAGCACTTGCTGATCCTGCAGAGACCAGAGTTCTGTCTCCAGGACCCATGATCAATAGCTTAGAATCACTGGCTACTCTAGCTCCAGAGGATCCAATGCCCTCCTCTGGCCTCTGCAGGCACTGCACACACATACCTGCACACACACATACAATTAAAAATAAGGGGCTGGAGAGGTAGCTCAATGATTAAAATCATTTATTAACCCTGCAGAGGACCCAATTTCAGTTGCCAGAACCCACAGCAGGCAGCTCACAATTCTGTAAATCCAACTCCAGGGACCTAATATTTCTGGCTTCCATGGGTAGCTGCACTCATGTACACGCACACGTAAATGAAATCTTTCAAAACAAATCTTAAGGCCAGCAGTGGAACATACATCTTTAATCTGAGCACTCGAGAGGCAGGCAAATCCCTTGAGTTTGAGGCCAACCTGGTCTACAGAGCAAGTTCCAGGATAGTCAGGGTTACTCAGAGAAATCCTGTCTCAAGGAACCAGAAACCAAAACCAAATGATCAAAAAACTTTAGTAAACATCTAGAATTGTGAAATACCTAGAAGTTAATATGCCAAAGTGGGGGTAGGGTGTAAGCATTTCTCTTGGCCACCAAAGAAAGAAAACCTGAGGTCACAATTACTCGCTGCTAACACATGTACAATGAACATGTACAATTACCCGCTGCTAACACATGTACAATGAAGCTTAGTTTGTGACATCACCACTGCCACTAGCTGTACATCAACAGCAGCTAACCTGACAGTGATTTTTTGGGCCACTCTGGCCAGAGCAAGGAACATACTAAACCGGAAGAAATATCCAGTAATTTCACCCAAACTGCTCAGCAAAAGCAGCATAGACATGGAGGGAGGCAGGGGAACTTATCAGAAGACAAGGAGGAACTATATTGTATTTAAAACAATCCACCAGCCGGGCGATGGTGGCGCACACCTTTAATCCCAGCACTCAGGAGGCAGAGGCAGGCGGATCTCTGTGAGTTCGAGACCAGCCTGGTCTACAGAGCTAGTTCCAGGATAGGCTCCAAAGCCACAGAGAAACCCTGTCTCGAAAAACCAAAAAAAAAAAACAAAAAAAAAAAAAAAACCAAAGTCTACAGAATTTTAAGAAAATCCCACATAAAAGCCACAAAAGCCACCAAAATATGCAAGGTAGTTAGGAATATACTTAACAAAACACATACAAGATAAAATGAAGAAAATATAAGTAAATGTAAGACACTATAAAATAGAAAAATGATTTAGATCTGTTCCAAACACTAGAAAACCTGTGCTCACAGGAATAGAGATAGTAAGGAGCTGAAGTGGGGACTTAAGCATCAGTAATGAGATATAAAATAGTGATACACTGTATTTTAACCCTTCAGGTAAAAAGAGGAAGAAACAAAATACATAGCTGGGTGTGATAGCTATACCTGTAAGGCCAGCATTCAAAGGATAAAACAGGAGGACATCAGTCTCAGGCAAGTCTGGACTACGTAACAACCTGTCTCAAACACATAATCGGGCTGAAGAGGTAGCACGGGTGTTGATCTTGCAGGACCTGGATACAATGCCCAGCACCCACAGGTTAACTCACAATCTGTAACTCCAGTTCCAGGGGACCCAACACCCTTTTCTGACCTTCATGGGTACAGTATGCACACAGTGCACAGACATACATTCAGACAAACACATCCACACACATAAAGTAATCAAACTGTTTTGGTTTTTGTTTTTTTTTTTTTTTTTGGTTTGTTTGTTTCTTTAAGACACGGTTTCTCTGTGTAGTCCTGAGTGCTGAGATTAAAGCCATGTGCCACCACCACCCAGCTAATAACCAAACTCTTTTCTTTTTTTCCTTTCTTAGAAGTCCTGGAACTCACTCTGTAGACCAGGTTGGCCTTGGACTCACAGAGATTCGCCTGCCTCTGACTCCTGAATGCTGGAATTAAAGGTGTGCACCACCAATGCCCAGCTTTAAAAAAACATAAAATTTTTTTAAGGAGAAAAATAAAACCTAATACAGGGAAAAACTTTCTTTTCCCTTAAGCCATCTTGGAAAGCCCATGGCCTACCCAATTTGCACCTGAGGGTCTTTGGAGCCAGTTGCCACTGACAGGCACGGTTAAGTGGAGTTAAGTCCTGTGTACGGCAGGTACAAGGTGAGGTGTTAGGTTTCTATTCAAAGTTTGTGGACACTCCTCAGTCTGCCACCCAAAAACTGCCTGTGTGCAGCAGTAATGGCTGTCTCCAATGAGCTTGCTGGTCTGTACCCCTCAATTCCCGACAGGATAGCTCCTTCCTATGTCTTGCAAGGGCAATTTCTTGCTAAGACAGCTGCATACTACGTGGTCTCTACAGGCAGGTTGGAGCTGCCTAGATTCAGCTAATGCTGGACCCTATGAAACATGTACTTTCCTGGCACTTTTAAAAGACCTTAGAAAGAACAGAGTCTGAAAGAGAAACCTGTTTCCAGCACTGATCTACCCAGAGACCAGAGGACAGTCCACGTGGCTCTGAGGACAACTCTTAAGGAGCCTAGCCATGCATGAAACTGAAAGAAAAGAGGCTGTATAGAAACCTATCACAGAGCTCTATGAGAAAATGCCCCTGAAAAGAAGGAAGGAAACAAAAGCCCTTCTGACACCCAGCTGGCACAACTGCAGGATGCAGGGCCCCCACCCACGAAGAGAAGTTAAGAACAAAGACAAGCCATAGGCACTTGAGGCAGACAGACAGAGATTCCTTCCAGCCCAGGATTCCCAAAGACTACCCTGCATCCCCAATTCATGTGCTCTGCTTATTTCTTTGCTAACTTATAAAGCAATGTGTCACTCAGATAAACCTCACTTTAATTATGTTTTTGATCAACAGAAAATGCACTACTTCTCTTAATAACCCAGCACCTGAAAGATGATTTTTTTTCTTTTCTTTTTTTTGGTTTTTCAAGACGCGGTTTCTTCGTGTTGCCCTGGCTGTCCTACAATTCCCTCTGTAGACCAGTTTAGCCTCAAACTCACAGAGATCCACCTGCCTCTGCCTCCTGAGTGCTGGGATTGGTTGTGCTCCACCATCAGTTGGTGGGACTGATTTCTGTAAGCCCGTGAGCACCATAGCAGCAGCATGTTCTGCTGTGACGACAGAGGCATTTCCTTAAACTCCCTTCAGTAGAGCTCAGTACCACGTTCCTCAGACCACAACTGTGTGGAAAACGCTTTTTTCCCTGCCACTATATTGTTTTATGGTGCATCATCTTCAAATATTAATGAAGGCAGGACACTCACATTGAAAAGATTATCCCAGTCTCATTCATAAACAGAAACAATGATGGAAACAGGAGTGTCTTAAGGCACTGTACCTTGAAGTTGTGGTGTGGGACCTCAGCTGCTAAGACTTTTGTTGGGAGTTTCCTAGGAGCCTTAACAATCCCACAAACCTTTTTTTAGGTTTTTTTTTTTTTTTTTTTTGATGCTGGGACACCTGCAGGCTCCAACAACTGTGAGATTCAGAGGCTTCCACAGAATGTCCTCTCATTCCTACTGTCAGCATACAGTCTGGGGCAGCAGCACAGGGCAAGTCTACTCAGCCCTACAAGATGAAGGTTTGTCCTCAAATGACACGTGTGAAATGAACATCTGAAGATAAAGAGTCACCGGCTGCTCAGTGTCTTCAGCACAATACACTAGCAGAAGCCATGCTGGGAGTGGAAAGAGAAGAAAAGAGGCGGGGGGGGGGGGGGGGTCCTCTCACCCGCAGCAAAGGCAGAGCACATGACGAAGAACATCCCCACAGCAATCCTCTTCAAGGAGGATGGGAGCAGGCCATGTCTTCTGAGCACTGGGTCCACTAGCTTGTCCTTCAGCGGGATGAGCAGGAGGATGAGCACCGCATCGAACATGGTGAGCCAGGCTGCAGGCAGCTGCACAGAGTACGGCATTAGCTGCATTACAGCAGCTCCCCAAACCACCCAGGATGCTTCAACTAGAGATAATGACTGTGTCCTGAGCTGGGGGAAGGGCTGGAATCTGCCAGTACTAAGTTTAATGGCACTGGTCAACCCAATCTCAGCAGGCTGTAACCAGTCAGGAACTAGTTCTAGTGGCAGTGTCCCCGCTACCTGTGGCAGCTGCAGAAAGGAGTCATGTCACCTCCAGATCTCTTACCGTGTGATGGGTAGTGGTGATACTTGAGATTTCTGGAATCTTCAAATGAAGACTCTGTAAAACATATGTAGTCTGCATCTGGATAAAGAAAGCAGATGGTACAAGTAAGCCGGCAGAGCCTCTCCAAGCCTGTGTACACGCCCTCCCTCTTCTAGATGACTCCTCCCACCTCTCAAGCTCAGACATGGCAACTACTGGGTCACCTTAGAGTCTCTTTGAGAAGAGCTGCCAGGAAACCAAATGAGAAGCTAGAGGGTCCAGACAACCAGATGTACCCCACTCTCAGCTGCCACTTAGGAAAGATTTTCCAATACGAAGCAGCCAATCTGAGTCCATGGCTGCAAACTGTGGCAACTGGTGGCTAGCCCTGAGTCCTGCACTGCAGCACCTGCCATGCGGCTGTGGAGGCCAGACACCTGCAGCACTCACTTGAAAGTACACAGTCCAGTAGGGAATCAGAGCCAAGAACACAGGCACGATCTTGACCAGGGCTTTCACGTCTTCCACTTTGTCCTCTGTGAACGGCCCTCCACGCGACATCTTACATGAATCAAACAGACTGTGTTTAGAAGATTGCTGAAAGACTCCAAGGCCTTCACTTTGGGAGACAAAATGAAGGAATTAGTTTACTTCCACCCCGAGGGACATTGCTCTGGTAACAAATCACTTCTGGGGTGTAAAAGCGGCTCTCTGCACTGCTCTGCTTTAAGTCCTTCTGTGACTAACTGTGGACTGGCCACACAGCTCCTGTGGCTGACCACAGGGCCTTTGGACAGGGCAGCTCTGTCTAATGAACCCACAGGGACGATGTATCAACTCATGCAGCTCCACGGGGCAGCAATGTGGCCTGGACTTATATCCAGCTGACAGCAACCCATGTTTCCTGTGACTACACTGGCTTATCACACAAGCAGACAATTGAGGGACTAGAAGGTGCCTTGATGGCAGGGAAAGCAACATCTCTCTCAGGGTAAAAGGACAGTCTGAAGTAAAGAACCGTGAGAGATATTTTAGCATGCCTGTGGGGAACCAACAGAGCACTCGCTCACTCTCCTTTATCACAGGCTTGGGAAGTCCTCCAAGGCTCTTACTGGCCCATTTCGAGGAGGAAGTTAGGACAGAGACCACAGACGAGACAAGAGCTGCGTCAAGACTCTAATGACTCCGAGTTGGGGTCAGGACAGGAATGAGACCTTCCTGGCTTACAGGGATATGCTTGGACACCAACAGCTGTGGGTCACGCCCCTGCCTCTCTGTCTGCAGTTTTTACAAAATAAGTGGGGCCCTCCAGATAGCAACAAGATCTTTCCCAGCTACACAATACCAATATGGACTGTACAGAACTGTGCACTGTTGACCAAAAACAACAGGAGACACTCAACTCCACCAAGAGCCTCCCAATTCCACCTTTTTGCACTGGAGTTTATATTTCTATGCCCTATTTCACTGAATGGTTACATTTAAATATTTTTTCTTATTTTATATGTGTGGTTTGCCTGTATGTTTTGTCTGTCTCCCTGTGGAGCCCTGGCTGTCCTGGAACTTGCTACATAGACCTAGCTGGCCTCAAGCTCAAAGATCTGCCAGTCTCTGCTATCATTAAAAGCATGTGCCAACACACCCAGCTTGCCTTCATATATGTGCACTGTATGAATGCCTGCTGCCCTCGGAGTCCAGAAGGGAACAATGGATCCTCAGGAACCAGAGTTGTGGAAGACTATGAGTAGTGGGAATCAAACCCAGGTCCTTGACAAAATCAGCAAGTACTCTTTTTTTTAAATATTTATTTATTTATTTATTATACAATATTCTGTCTGTGTGCATGTCTGCAGGCCAGAAGAGGGCACCAGACCTCATTCCAGATGGTTGTGAGCCACCATGTGGTTGCCGGGAATTGAACTCAGGACCTTTGGAAGAGCAGACAGTGCTCTTAACCATTGAGCCATCTCTCCAGCCCCCCAGCAAGTACTCTTAACTGCTGAGCTGTCTCTCCAGCCCCTCATTTTTATCCTACAAAGCTTATGCACTTAATCTGTGAATTCCAAGCTGGGGAAGACTGTCCATATCTTAGTATGTTAGCCAAATTCTGATGAAGTAAATACCTCTTGCCTGCCCAGTACCACATGGACTAGGTGTGAGGGACACTGAGTCACAGGTTCCTATTCTTTGTCTTCATTTGATGACACCCCTAACTCCTTCAAATTCCTATTAATCTCTAGCTCCCATATACCTGAAGCAGGCAATACCTCTATTAGTGATGAGCACACACTAATGATGTATCTCTGAAACACATCGATGCCAAGAACCAAATCCCCTTGGCACCAGGACTCTCACAGGTCACTCAGAGCCTTTCACTGTTGTGTATCATTACAATACTTTAAAGTTGATGAACCAGGGTGTGGCTAAAGCAGTGGTTCTCAACCTGTGGGTCACAACACCCTTGGGCGCTGAAGGATCTTTTCACAGATATCCTGCATAACAGATATTTACATTATGATTTATGTAAAAATAATTTATGATTTATGTAAAATTAGTTTTTGAAGGAAATAGCAACAAAAATAATTTTATGACTGGGGGGGTCACTACAACATGAAGAACTGTATTAATGGGCCGCACTGTTAAGAAAGTTGAGAACCTATGGTCTAAAGCCTCCCAATCACCAAGTGAAGTGGCACAAATGTAACCCCAACACTAGGGAGGCTGAGGCAGAATAATCACTTCTTTAGATATGAACCAAGTATAGAGCCAGCCTGGGCTACGTGAGATCCTGTCTCAGAAAAAAAAAAAAAACCCTAATGAACTTGCATGGTTAGTGTTCTATGCTGTGACATAAGGAGCCCCCACAGTCACAGACAAGAGCCCACTCCTCCCACAGAGACTGTGACTCAGTTTCCCTGTACCTGTGTAGCCTGTGCCCAGGTTCTGAAAGGCTAGGTGCACAGTGCACCCCCTTGCACCTGTCAAAAACTCTGCACAAAGGCACTCCAGCTCTACTATAGTACGGTGATGATGATGTGAACCCAGACTGTCGGGTCTCATCTAAAATCAGCACCACTGCCCTCCAAACACATCACCTAGACCACACAGGGACAGGGTCAAGAGTCAGACCCATGGAGAACAGGTGTGTGGCACTTCTGGAGCTCTTAAATCCCACTCCAGAAACTCCCAGTAGCACAGTGAAAGGTTCCATCAGGTACTAGGCTGCTAAGAGCCTTACAACAATCCTAAGAGTTCTCCAATCCCCTGGGCAAACAAAGCCAGGCACTGTAATGTCTCTCAACTACCAGGTTCCACAGCAAGCTCATACAATTTATTGACTTTCCAAACCTGTCTGTTTAGTTTTGTCCCAAAGATTTCCAAAGTTGAAGCTGAGAAAAAGGCAGAGTGCTCAGTCTCCCCTTTCCTTTGTCATGTGTGCACTGAGATATCCCACAGGTCCTGGAGTAATGCTGGACCCTGGCTCAAAGGTTCTCATCAGGGCTATTTGCACAGTGCTGTCCTGCCCATGGCTAGCAGTCTAGATTAGAAACAGCTAAAGTCTGCAACACGGCTCTGTCTGGCTAAAGTCAGGTCCTAGCAAACACCAGGATCAGCTGGAGCTGGGTGACATCCAGCTTTGCAAGTTCCTCAGCGCTAGTCCCCTTCTGGGCAGTGTCTGAAAGCCGCCAGAGTAAACAGTTTTCTAGCAGATTCACAAAGGAGGTTGGACAGTCAGATTTCACACAGGGGACTCATGCGCCATCAGCACAACCACAGTAGTCACTGTGTAGCTTCAGTTCTGCCACATAGAGGCTTCCAGTACACCAATAGCAGACACAGACAAGCACGGGCGAGACTATGCACCTTAGCCTGTAGAACATTTTCACAACCAGGGCCACCCCACAGTTGGCCTAAGGACAAGGAATCCATCTCTGCTCAGTAACTCCTGGAAAGCCTTAGGCTCAGTAAATCACTGGGAGGGAGCTGACCACCAAGGTCCAGGAGCTTCTCTGAACCTTGGTTCTCTCTCTGCCTTGACTGCTTTGGTGACTCCAGTACTGCAGGCTGTCTAATGTCACAACCACCGTCAAGGGACCAATTTACTCTACACAGCAGTCTGCAGAAAACACACAGACATCTAAGTCCTCCTTAGGCCAATTTATCAACTTCATTAATCTGCACAGAGCAGGACCACGGGTCACCAGCAGCAGCAGAAGGGGGTAGATCTCAGAATATGGCTGTTTCTAAAAGTCCCAGGCTTGGGACAATCAGCACTGAGACTGTGCAAGTCCCATTCGAGTAAGGGTAAATGGTTCCCCTAATGCATCTCAAGCATGTTTGTGTTCCCCTCCATCAGAGAGTAGCTGCCATAGCCCTGGATGAGGGATGCTATGCTGACCAAGAGAGAAACAGCAGCTTCCCTTAGAGATAAGTACTGACAACACACACAGCCTAAGTTCTCTTTAACACACTTCTGTGTCTAAGGCACGTGATGTGTCTCCATGGTTCTCTCTGCAGATCCCTTCCTTCAAAATCTGCAACCCAACAGCATCAAGGCATCCTTACCCATGCTGGCAGTGAGGAAGTTGGGCATAGAGTACTGAACTCAGGGTTCTGCTAGCTGAATGGCAAGGTTTACAACACACACTTTTTGAATGAAAGCCGGTTTGGGGATCAGACACACGAGCCGTACATCCCAGACTTCAGCTGGTATTTTATCTGCAGGGAGCGAAAAGTTGTGCAACTCACCCACTTCTCCGCTGCCCACCTCTCTGGGAGCAGCAGCTGTAGGTGAGAATCCTGAACATGTCGGTGAAGGCGCTGCCATCAGGAGGCTTGGTGATGAAGACACTCTGGCCACAGAGGAAGACCAGGAAAGCGATAGCCACGCAGACAGTGGGAATCAGGTAGCCTGTGAGAAAGCTTACATTCTGCTGAATATAGGCAATGCCTCCTAATGACAGGATCGCTCCCAAATTAATGCTCCAGTAAAACCAATTGAAAAATCTCCGAGTGGCTTCTGGACCACGATCTTTGACCTAAAGTAACAGGGAAAAGAAACGTGTAAGAACATGTGATCTTCTACATTTTTCATCTGTTCTGTTAACACGACAAGCTTTAGTGTTTTAATACTTAAATGACCACCCAGCCACCCACAGCAGCTACATACAAGCCGTGCAACCACACCAAGTACCTAATCATCTCCATTACGAGAGCAGATACAAGGTGTCTCAAGTCTCTGCTCTCAGAAAACAATAGGACACAATCAAAATGCTATTTACAGATCCAGCCAGTCTCTCAACAAAATACATCTTGTACTCAATCATTCCAGAAGCTGAAGCCCACTCCAAATGCAAGGAAGTCCTAGTGTTCAAAGTAAGCTGACCTTGAAACCAGCAGGAATGATCCTTAAAACAGGTTCCAGAACCTACAGCAAAATCATCATCTTGGATTGTCAGGAGCCTGCATGTAACTGCTCAGCACTGTCATATGGAGCTTAGGGCCTCGCTGAACTTAGCACAAGTACTAGGACACTGCCAAGTAGGCTGTGGTTCTATGCACTTAAGTAAGGATTACTCAGAGGCAAGGCATGGAGCCCAAACATCAGAGTCTTTGATAAGCCTACAACTCAGCTGTAGGCATAGTAAACAGTTATAATCACAAAGTAGTTTTAGATTAGAAAGGTTATTCAGTGCCAGTAATACACACCTGTAATCCCAGCATTTGAGAGACAGAAAGCAGGGAAATCATGAGCCGGAGGCTGGCCTGAGCTACACAAAAGATCTCATCAACACACTCAAGAAGTGCCCCAAGCTAACTCTCCCCTTCAGGCGCGCGCGCACACACACACACACACACACACACACACACACACACACACACAAACCTTCTGCAGATCCCACCTGGCTGGTAGCTAGGCGAGTCAGGCCCAGCCTGGCTTCTTCCACCTGTGCTTTTTACATCTACACAGACACTCTCAGGACAGGCCAGGTCCTAGTCAGCATCATTCTGCAGTTTCATTGCACAAATGGTCTTGAGCAAACCCACAGCCCAAGACTGACTTGAACATATACAGATACATCCTTAATGGATGGATAGGGTTAAAATTGACTCCATAGCACCTCTTCTGATCCACAGAGCAATCTCTTCTCTAGTACCAGGAGCAATGCTGCCAAGTACAACATGCAATAAGGCTTCTGCTTGGCACTCATGGTTTCCTACAGAGTATTTAAGATTAAGGTGAGGGTACAAACTATACAGTCAAAACTGAGTATCCCTTGACAATTATTAAACTCCAAATGATAGCTACTGTGTTGGCAATTCTTTGCTTGAATTTAGTCAGATAGTTATAATCATCTCAAACTGAAAAAATCCAAGTTGTTGGTTTGATCTTTCCTTTCTTCAGGGCCAGGGACTTAACACGGGTCCCTGCAGATATTAGATATGACCTTTACCACTAAGTGCCATCGCTAGCCCCAAAATCAAGCAAACAAGCAACCGTAAGGATTTTGTTGTACACACGTCAGTTCTGAACAAAGGTTCCACTAAAGGCGGGCATCACTGCAATAGTTTATAGTCGCAGTTTCTTACAGCGGAGGCACAAGCTTTTAAATGTTACTCAACAGTGGACATCAATGTCCATGACACAGTGGAGGCAGGCCAGAAGAAAAACACATGAGCAAAGAAACAGAGAAAATAAAACTCAAAGTACATACATACATACTTTGTTTGGTTTCGTTTTGTTTTTTGAGACAAGGTTTCTCTGTGCAGCCCTTGGCTGTCCTCAGAGATCCACCTACCTCTGTGCTCCCCCACAACCCCTGCCCCAGTGCTGGTATTAAAGGTGCGCCACCACTGCCCGGCTCTTTATTCTTTATATATACACTGTACTTTGTGTGTGTTAAATACCACATACACATAAACATGAAAGGGAAGGGGCCAGTTTAAAGAAAAAGAAAAGCAAAAGCACCTCTTTGGAAATGGGATCAGTTGTCCAGGCCAGCCTCAAACTCCTGGGCTTAGATGATCTCCCTGCTTCAACCTCTAGAACTGCTGGAAGTACAGACATGCACCACAACGCCCAGCACAAGACATTAGATACTAACTGAAATGAGCCAAGCCCTTCCCATTACACATCACAGGATCACATACATCTTCCCGCATTCATAGAAACGGTCCTTCCTCCAAGACAGTAGGAAATACTTGTTCAACTGGCCTAGCAGAACCCTAACCTAACCCTAACATAAGCAAAAGTCCTCATGCCCTTTGTAAACTTGATGGTCAACTGACTTTACTGTTCAAGTTTCCAGCCACAGTTGCTTTATAAAAGGAGGCCTACTTTCAGGGCCTCGGTAGCCACACACCATCCGTCAGTATACAAACGGAACTGCTGCTGACTGAGCTGTCTGTCACATGCCTCTCCTTGCCTTTGGCCAAAGGCCACAGCTTCCCAATATACCAGTCGCATGACATCATGACATCACCACATATCCTGCCAAGGCTGAACAAGCTCCCCATAACCCCTCCACACCCCATGAAAACACTGCAGTCAAATAGAGAGGAAAGGTCAGCAGGCCAGAAAGGAGACTAGGTTTGACGGTATCAGATTTGCAGGAGCCTAACCTCTCCCCACTGGAACAAACACCACCCTGGGTGTCCTGATGCCATGCTTCAACACAATCTCAGCACTCAGAATCTCTGCTGAAGCAAAGAATTCCTACAGTCAGTAGAGGAGCCTGACTCAAAACTAAAGCAAACCACAAAGGCAGTACTGTCTACTCTACCTGCATGGTAGCTTTTACCTCATAGGGTCTAAGTAACCCAGGGTGGGTTCCAACTCCTTATGTAGCTGAGGCTGGCTTTGAAGTCCTAGGCCTCCTGCCCTGCCTTCCAAGTACTGGAGTCATAGACAAGCACCTAGCATTCAGCTCACTACTTTGAGTATCACCAACCAAGAATGATTGACCTCTGACTAGGAAAGGCAAGGGGCAGAATTTTGCTTTCAAATGAACCACCTTTGAGAGTGACTTATAGATTTGCACTCACTTTGAAGTGACCTGGTACTTCTGCTCACAGCCACAGCCTGGCCCATCTCACTTGAGAGGGCACTCTGGCAGCACCAGTCAGAGAAGCAGAAGCACCTTAAAGACAGCAGCCCACTCCTCTAAACAGGAAAGGCCAGCAAGAACTGCCCCAGCACAGCAAGAACTGGTACAGCAGCCTTCCAGCCATCAGGCTTCTCCTGCAAAGTAGCTGACGCATTAGAAACAAGGGAGGTCTTGAAATCTCCCTCAAAGAACAGTCATGAGGCAGCGGAGAGCAAGTGCTTCCTTAAGGATCCCAGTTCCCTGCTAAAGATGCAACTTACACACCACAAGATGAACCTACGTGTGGTTCATGGTCTCTCGCAGTCTCAGAGCTGTCAAACCACCACTGCCCTGGCCAGAAGCCCGTGTATCTGCTTACTCACTGAATGTTCAGCACCCTTTACTTACTGAGGTGCTCATTACACCCCTGGGAACCCTAACCTCTTGCTGTGGGTGGGTAGCATGTTCACAGAAGACAGACTGCGGTAAGTCAGCTGTTCATCAGTAGAGGGGCCACACCTTACTTTTCACTGAAACATCTCAAAGTTATAGAAAAGTTGAAAAAAAAAAAAGGAGGATGTATCCTTCTCTTACATTTTTAGCTCTCTAACTTCTGTTAAAAACAAAAAATACTGGGCCAGCACAATGAGATGGCTCAGCAAGTAAAGGCATTTTCAACAAGCTTGAAAACCTGAACCTCATCTCCAGAATCTGAATGGCAGGAGAGAATCCACTCTTGCAGTTTGTTCTGACCTGAAATGCACAACATTACCATGAAAACAAACACACACACACACACACACACACACACACACACACACACGAATAAAGACAAAGGCAGGTAAATCTCTGTGAGTTCCAGGCCAACCTAGTCTACATAGAGTTCCAGGCCAGCCAGGGATACACAGAAAGACCTTGTCTCAAAAACACGTAAACAAAAGAGCTCACTGACCTCACACCACCATTCAGAGGCTAATACAGGTTGGATGGCCCATCTGGGCTACTTAGTCAGTCTGAAGACAGCATGGACTACACAGAAAAACCCCAGGTCAAAAAAATAAAATGGCCAAAAATGGAGGGGGAGAGACGTGACTTGGGCAAAGGCAGGAATATTAGTAGTTCAAGGTCATCTTCTACTAGTGAATTAGAGGCCAGCCTGCGCTACAATGAAACCCTGTCTCAAAAATATAACAAAATAAAACAAAAACCCACAAACAGAAAACAAAACCAAAACACCAGAGAGCCAATCACTGAGCACATCCAAGTGGCTGTGAAGTTTCTCTAGGGTCCCAGATCCAGAGGGTCTCTCCTCCAGATGGGTTAAGTGTGGAGATTCTGGAGACAACTCCAATTATTACTCTGTGGAAGAGCACCTATTCTTAGCTACAATGATGTGTGCAGGCTGGGACCCACTCACAGTGACCCTCACAGGAGCCATTCAACAGGCCTGCTAGAGAGAGCTAATCAATGGTCTAGTATCTACTGGAGAACACAGACTGTGGAATAGCTGGGCCTGGACAGACAGACAGTCACCCCATGCATACTACAACCAAAGCTTCTCAAACTGTGTGTGTGAAACTTGGCAACAGTAACAGGTTGCTGAATGCATAAGGACCAAAAACAAACTCAGAATCAATGTGCAATGGACCCGAGATGTTCCTGGCAGGGCTTGCCCACGCTGCATCATGTGACGTCTGTGGCCCTGATTCCACAGAAGGACCACTTGCACTTTACACTGCACACACTGACATGCCTCATGACTACAACAAATGCTGCCTGACACTCCCTGGCTAGACTTGACACTACTTCATCCTATGAGCTGCACTGTTTCCACTGCACAGAGAACGTTTTTCTGCTCTCACAGAAGC
Organism: Microtus obscurus; assembly: GCA_963919715.1. Lineage (NCBI taxonomy): Eukaryota > Metazoa > Chordata > Mammalia > Rodentia > Cricetidae > Microtus > Microtus obscurus. The sequence goes on along the minus strand of CAWTZC010002533.1, from coordinate 10,195,996 downwards.
ACAATGGCTTAATTCCAAACAGCCAAGACTTTGAATATGTCCCTACCAGTCATCACTTTCAAAAGCTATGGCTTTGGAATGTATCAAGTTGTGTAAACACCAATCTCATTTCTGTACAAATTGGACTTCATCTTTAATAAATGGTAAGTTATATAGCAAAAAACTGCTTTAAAACAAATTCGTGACTTGGGTGATACCAGTTAATGTTTGATTTGAATGTCTATTTTAGACTCTGAGTCACATAAGTTCTTGGGTGAAAGGGGCTGTGAGTGCAAAGTCTAAGGAGCTCTGCATACACCATGAGACTCAAAACTACACCAACGTGGGGATGCACAGTAGAGGTACACTTTGTGTGGTATGACCCAGTTTGCTGCTTACTTTCCTGTGGATGTGATAAACACCATGACCAAGGCAACTTATAGAAGGAGGGATTTATTTTCCAGAGGGCTAAGAGTCCATTATAGCAGCAAATATGTGGGCTACAACAGCAGGTATTGATCTCAAATAAGGCCCAATCCCAGTAACATACTTCCTCCAGCAAGGTCACACCTAATCCTCCCCAGTCACCAACTAGGGACCAAGAATCCAAATATATATGAGACTTATGAGGGTCATTTTGTGCAAACTACCACACCTAGGCTTAAGACCTTCGGACAGAGCTAAAGTGCTTTGACCCTGTGTCTTCATATAGCACTAGAAGCTAAGCTCATTGGAATGGCCCCGTGTGAAAATTCAAAAGTGACTACTTCTTTTGCTTATATTTTACTTTTACGAACCACTGTCTTGCTCTGTAGCCCGTAACAGCCTAGAGCGATATAGACTGAGCTGGCCCAAGCTTGTGGCAATCCTTCTGCCTCAAAATCTGAAGTACTGCAGTTACTACTTCTGTCAGAGTTGAGATGTGCCCTCACTGAATTGGTTAGCCTTGTGGACCATGTAAACGAGGCTTCTGAACACGGCCCAGTCCTATATTCATGGTGCTACTCTCTGAGCAAATGATTTTACCTTGGTCACTTAAATTTCAAGCACTAAAAGATCAGTTTAGTGCCAAGACCCAGGCACTCCTTCCCTGCAGCCACAAAGAACCTTCTAGCACTCCCTTCTGCACCCCTCCCACTTCTGAGTTCACCCCTTTCTTCCAGGCCACTGTCTCCACTCTAGACCACATGCACCAGCTGCAGCCTGAGCTGTGTGCACGCTCACCCACCTGCCACACAACCCTCTTTATGGCAGCCACTTGCAATCTCTTTGCAATGAGACAACATGTGTCAGGCTTTAGGAGACATCTGGCCTCTATGACTACTCGATTGTACAAGTCTAGGGGAAGCAGGGGAGATGAGTAAGCAGGAAAGAGCAGGACCTTAAAGAGTTTTATCCGCAGAGCCTGCCACTCCAACCCCACATAATTTCCACTGCTTACAAAATACTCGATTTGCATTTGACCACGAGATCCATTCTTAGCCTGTGAGAGCCCTAAAAGGGGAAGCTGAGCAGCTGAGGCACCCAGACACTAGCAGATCACTTCTGCTCTCCAAAGCTTTGGCTCCTCCTTCATCTCTTGGTCTTGGTGTTCAGAGCAGCAGCATGGTTTTGGACTTTCCTACCCAGCCCACCCCAAAACTTATTTAAAACAATGAAGATGAAAACTAAGTGCTTGCCCTTAAGTTTGTAAACAGAAAACTAGGACAGTGGCGGGTCTTCGTACATGCATACAATCCACATCTCTACAACTTCAACTTTTCTTTCAGATTTTAACCCAAATGACTCCGCCATTAGAAAGAACCTTCTCTTGACACCCACCCTGGCCATCACATCATGAATAATCACCTCATTGGGTGAAGCCCTTCCCACCACCCAGATCACATCCGTTTTCTGTCTACTCAAGAGCTTCCACCCACACTGCAAGCAAGTTCCTCCAGAGCAGAGGGTGGGCGTGGTTCCCGCCCCTCTTTCAGTGCTGTACCAGATGCAAGGGCAGATGTGGATACAGGGTCCTGCCAGAGAGTGTGAGGCTCTCTCTTTACCAGTCATGAAACTTGTGCGAGGTGTGGAATGCATACTTGTGGGCTCCTTTCTCACCTGGCTTAGAAGTTGCCTTGCTCTCCCTCCTACCGACCCAGTAGGCGCTGGATCACTTTACAAGGAAATGCCCCCACCCCTCACAGGTCTTCTTCCTCCCGTCCCTAACTAGAAGGAAGAGATCAGAGGTAGGTGATCTTATCTACACTACAAGAGAGATTCCCTGGCCAGGAAGTATCCCCCTCCATAGCCTTAATCTTTCTCAAGATGTGAGGTGCAAATGACCGGGTTGGGGAGCTTGGTGGGCAGCTCCTTGCTCTCCCATAGTCGCTCAGTCAAGTGTGTAGGTTAAGGTATAGGGGTGGCTTCCATCAGTGGAGAACCCTGGGGCATGTGCAGGCACACAGAATACCGAGTCGGTCCCCGTACCAAAGTCAGGCATAGGTTCAGGTAGGCGTGGTGCACGGTAGGTGCAAAAGCAAAACAGGGAGGACGGGGGCGGGTCCGGCTCACCTGGTCCGCGCCGAAAGGAGTTATGTTGGCCTTGACCGTGGCCACACCAAGTCCCACGAGCACCAGCCCCGCGAAGGTGGCCGGAGCGCAGCGGCGCGCGGCGACATCGGGACACACCGCCGTGCCGTTGGGGAAGGGAGCCGAGCAATTGCGGACGAGCTCGGGGCTCGGGTCCCCGCAGAGCGCGGCGCGCGAGCGGGGCGCGGCCAGCAGAGGGAAAGCAAGCATGCCGAGCAAGTAGAGTGCCAGGCTGAGCAGGATGGCGCGCGCCCGGCCGAGCTTCGCGTCGGCGAGCCAGCCCCCGAACGGCGAGCCCAGGTAGGTGAGGCCCATGAAGAGCAGCAGCGCCTGACTGGCCTGCGCGCCCTCCCAGTTGAACGGCGCGCCATTCAGGAACAGCACCAAGTTGGCCGTGATGCCGTAAAAGGCGGCGCGCTCCAGCAGCTCGGCCAACAGCACCGCCCCGCACGCCGCGCGCCGCCCCGCAAACGCCCCGGCCGCCGCCGCACTCCGCCGCGAACCAAGCAGCGGCGCCCGCTCACCCTCCATAGCTAACTCCCTGAGTACCAGGTTGCTGAGCTCTCGCGAGAATGCGCTCCCCGCCGCCTCACTATTGGGCAGGAGGACTTCCGGTCCGGCCCCGGAAATGGGACAAAGCGTGGCGGCTGCTTGTTGTTGAGATGCTTGGAGGTATTGTGGTTCCCGTTGCTGGAGGAGCCCCACGGGGAAGTTCGAACCCTACGCTCCGAGGTTCCGGAACCACGTTGATGTCCTAATCCAGGTTACCTGCGTTTAACTCTTCTCTCCTTCCATCTTCTCTGGTACCCGGGGTCAAGTCTAAGGCTTATTCCCTTGAAAGTGTCGGCGTTCTCTCCCTATCCGCTAGCTTTTCTCAGTCTGTTCGGCCGGAATCTCTCCCTCACTCCTGATTGATCCGGCCATTCCTTCTCCAAACCCTGCCCTCTAAGAAAAACCTGCCAAAAAAGTCCAGTTCCGTGGTGATGGCGGCTGCCCACCTGAAGCTGATAGCTGCTCAAGGCCCCGCCTAAAAGCTGCCATAGTTGGGCACCATCAACCCCCCGCCCCCCACACACACACACACTGCGTCTACAAAGGTATTTAAGCCCCCTTCTTTAGACAGGCCGTGTGATTTTTTTCTTTTCCCCACCCACCACCTCATCTCTGGGGACTGGAGGGTCACCCTGGAGTGCTTTGCCCAAGTAATCCTGGTCCTTTATTTTTTAATTCAGCTTGATCTGGCTTACTACTACGTGGGCAGAGGAAAAACCTATCTTGGTGCCAGAAGCCCGGGAGGAGTTGAACCTTCCCTGCCGGACAGACCCAGTTCCCCGACCGCGTGGGAAGCCACTCTTCATTTTATCTCATTCTCTTTTTGACAGGACCGACTTTTGATACCGCTCCAGGGAACACCAATCTTCTTCGGGGCAAAGACCATCTATGTTGGATGCATTGCTCTAGTCTTCAATCTCCAGCACAGGCTTGGAAATGGGCAATTTCTGGTCCAGACCTGATCCTCAGTCACCACTGGGGTGTCTACTGCAAAATTTATCCAAATTGGGCTGTCAAACACCATAGGTCCAGAACACCTTATTTCATTTTGCTCTGTAACCCGGCCTCAATACGCCCTTGATAACTAGTCAAGATGGCCACCAGAGGGAACTCTTCAACATCCTCCATGATCTTAAAATTTCGGCCCATATAGACAAGTGGTCTGAGATCCCTTACATCCAGGGATTTGGGGTTCTGCGCTCCTGCACCTCTCTCTGTAGCCAGTGCCCCACGGCACAGGTTTTGTTGGCTAGGGTTGAGGCACCTCCAGACCCGTGTTTATCTGGGGACTTGGACACTGACCACTCTGCCTTGACCTTGCCATCTGATTCACTGGCATCTTCCCCCTTCCCATCTTACACTGCAATGTTTCTCCATGGGCCTTGCACACAAATGGTGCACAGACCTACACGAAGATAAAACATCCACACATAAAATAAAACTAAATAAATCTTTGGGGACTGGAGAGATGGCTCAGCAGTTAAGATCACCGTCTGCTCTTCCAGAGGCCTTGAATTCAATTCCCAACAGATCTGGCATAAAGTTAATAGGCTGCTCATATATATAAAACAGATACATAGTTTTTCTTTTAAAAGGAAAGGAAAAGGTCTTTGGTGGTGCACACCTTTAATCCCAGGTCTTGGGAGACAGAGGTAGGTGGATTTGCATAGTGAGTTCCACTGAGGCTGTATAGTGAGACCCTGTCTCAAAAAGGAAACAAGGATGCACGATGGACAGTAGATTCTCCAGCACGTTTTGTCCACACATAACACACAGGAAATTAAAAAAATAGAACGACTGCTAAATGTGACATGTGGGCCAAGACTGTAGTGGGATGACAGTCCATTTGGACTGACTGAGCTGGTGTCTCGCCGCTTATTGCAGATGTGTCATTTGGATGGTACTAAACTCATCTAAAAGGATTAAGCTGACTTCCTCAGGGAAACGCAGAACTAAGAGGAAGAGTAGATTGGAGGGCCTCAAAGCGTGTGTATGGAGGAATCTTGGGCAGTGCTCTGAGGTCCCTGAATTAGAAACTTTGAGAACAGAGACAAAGCCAACACAGAATGTTCTAGTATGGTCACAGTGTTGGGGGTGATGGTGGTAAGGAGTGAGCCAGTGTCTTCATTAGCTTCAGTTGAGGAAATGCCTTCATCAGATTGGCCTTTGGGTGAGTCTGTGGGGCATTTTCTTGATTGATGATTGAAGTAGAAAGGCCCAACCCGTTGTGGGTGATGCCACCCCTGGGCAGGTGCTTCTGAGTTGTGTAATGAAAGTAGCTAAGCAAGTAAGCAGCGGTCCTCCATGGCTTCTGCTTCATTTCCTGCCTCCATCTTCCTGTCTTGAATTCCTACCCTGACTTCTCTTGATGATGGATTATAAGCTGTAAGCTAAAATAAACACTTGTTGCTTGTTTTTGGTCAGTCACAACAGAAATCAAACTAGAACAAATTTCCTTGAAAAATATTTGGTTATCTTTAAATGTGTGTGTGTGTGTGTGTGTGCTGTCCCATCAGAGGCTCCTTGGACCTGGAGTTACAGGTAATCGTGAGCTATTTGATGTGGGTGCTGGAAACAGTTTAGGTCCTCTGGAAGAGCAGCAACAGATCTTTACAGGTGAGCCATCTCTGCAGCCCTTAGCAAGATCCTATTTCTCTGAAATGTCTGAAAGAGGCAAATATCAATACAGGTTAGTCAAGGGTTCCCAGACAATGAATGTTAGGGGGACTGTACAACTAGGGAGCAACTGTAGGATATAAGATTGGGGGGGGCAGGCAGAGTCTTGTTTTAAAAAGAGGTAGGCGGATCTCTGTGAGTTCGAGACCAGCCCTGTCTACAAGATCTAGATCCAGGACAGGCTCCAAAGCCACAGAGAAACCCTGTCTCAAAAAAAAAAAAAAAAAAAATTGGCTGTATGGAGAAAATAAAAACTACTAAGTTTTTCATTCTTTGTAAATAAGCTGTATGGTCTGTTGGCCATATCACAGTAGAGCTGTTATCAGCTGGAAGTGAACCATTGATCAAAAACAAAGAGGCTAATGTTGGAAAGATGAAGTCAGGAGTGCATACTGCTCTTGCAGAAGACCTGAATTAGGCTCCCAGCACCCATATGGGATGACTCACCCACCCCTTATAACTTCCAGTTCCAGGGCATCTAATGCTCTGTTCCGGTTCCGAGGGTGCCGCACTCAGGTGTACAAACCCACACTCAGACATATATACACAATTAAAAATATTTTTTAAGATGCAGAAGTTTCACATGTAAACCTGGTTGTCTTGCTGCACAGAGGCTCAGGCAATCTGAGCTCATTCTTCTGAACCAAGAGTCAGGGCATAGTAGCCTGGGTGTAGTCTTCCTGGGTACCATCGCCACAGGCCTGGACTTGCAACCTGCCTTGACTAAGAACGTAACAAGAGGCCTGGGCCAGGTCTGAGTCTAAGACTTTAGAAGTTCTGGCAGCCTCCACTCCCATGCTTTGAGTTCCCAAGCTACACTGTTAGGAATGCAGCTGCCATGCTGGAAAGGCTAGCCTTTGACACAGTAGTCATAATTAAAAATGATTTTTTTTTAAAAAAAATGATAACATACAACAAAGAGGTTGTGAATTTGATGGGACTGGAGAGATGGCTCAGTGATTAGGAGCACTGACTGCTCTTTCGGAGTTCTCAGGCTCAGTTTCTAGCACCCACATGGCCTATCACACCTGTCTGCAACTCCAATTTCAGAGCTTCTGACACTCTCATGCAGAAATACATGCAGGCAAAGCACCAACAGACATAAAAATAAAAGAGCCATGAATTTGAAAGAGCAGGATTGGAGGGGAGCACATTGGATGCTTTGACTGTTGACATTTCCTCATATTTGGACTGGGTGGGGCGAGTCGCTGAACTCCCCCTGAGATGCTAGCTGCTTCCCACAGCACTTGCCAGCTATCTGTGCACTTCTGACCTAGCTGCATGTGACTGTATGGTGCCAGCTGCTGCCAAAGTGTCCAGACAGTAGATACTCCAGCAATGAAAAGTTGTCCATATTGAGATAACACTTTCCATTGTAGCTGCTTTGGTCCCCCCACACTCCTGTTGAGAACTCCTCACTCACGTTCTGTATACTGTGCAATAATTCTTCTGTACACAGTAAAGACACGTTTCATTGTTAATAAGCTGATTGGCCAACAGCTAGGCAGGATTTGGGGGGCAGAGAGAATGCTGAGGAGAGAAAGGGCAGAGTTAGAAGAGACGCCATGAGATGCAGACTGAGCAGCATGGGAAGTACATGGATGAGGTAATCAAGCCTTGGGGCAGCACATAGAGCAAGAGAAACGGGTTAATTTCAGTTATAAGGGCTAGCTAAAACCAAGCCTAAACTGTCGGCTGAGCATTTGTAATTAATATTAAGTCTCTGTGTGGTTATTTGGGACTGGCGGGACAGGAAAGTCCACCTACATCTGTAAGCAAGCCCAATATTCTCATTGGTTCCCCACGCTGGACTGTGATAGTTATTCTTTGACTTGTCATTGGTGCCCTGTATAAGGGGGAAGGCATTTAAGTCCCCCCAGCAAGTGTTTCAGAACCAGCATGTCATGGCTGCTCAGCCTTGGCACTCTGGCCACTTTTGCCTTTCTGGACCTGTCTGTTTCCTCAGGGAAACTTCCTACACCAGCCACCTTGTGGTCATGGGCAGTGCTGTCTGCCTTCTGATTTCTCTTAGGTATGGACAGTTGTGAATTCTGTTTATTCCAAAGTAGCAGTAGCAACTAAGATTCCAGACAACCTGAACGGAAGCAAAAGACATAAGAAAAAAAAAAAGCAGTCTGTGCTCTGATGTATTAATCTCAGGATGACTTTGAGTTTCTTTTAATAGAGGATGTGAGACCATCCGCTTAGAGAAATGAGCTGCTTCAAGTTCTCATTTTATTTGACCGTCTGGGGAGAAATCCGTGCTTCTTCGGTGCCTTTTCTCTTTTGCTTTAAAACCCACAAGATGTCTGCGAACATCAATCATTCGTCATCAGAAGGGGAAAGGGCAAAAGGGAGGACAAGGGTAAGTGAAAGAAGACCAACTTCTGCTTCTGTGCATCATGAGATATTCCGGATGTTAAGAGAGCAGTGATGCCTACCCGCCCACTGCTAACCATTGCTTTTTATCACCATGTAGGCCAGGCCAGCCTCAAACGCACAGAGATCCACCTGCCTCTGCCTCCCAGTGCCGGGATCGAAGGTCTTTAATCCCACCACATCGAGTATCACATTTGTTCTGGGATTTTTTTTTTAATTTTTTTTATTTGTGTTTGTATGTGCAGGTGCTCTTTTCTTGGAGGTCAGAAGAGTGTCTTGTCTCTCCTAGAACTGGGGTCAGGCAGCTGTTAGCAGCTGGTCTGAACTTAGGATCTGAGTTCTGCTGGGATCCAAACTCAGGTAATCTGGAAGAGCAGCAAATGTTCCCATTACTGAATCGTCTCTCCAGCCCCCAAATTATCACTGTGTAATTTCTTAAGTATAATCTTAGTCTTGAGTGGTGTGTTGGCGCACAGCAGTAGATCTAGCATTTGGAGGGTGGAGGGAGGAAAATCAAAGCCATTGTCGGCTTCAGAGAGGGTTTGAGGTCACGGTAGGATACATTAGATGTTGTCTCCAACTTTTTAAAATCTTATTTCTATATTGGAATTAAAAAAAACAGGTAATTTGCAGCTAAAATGTGTGCCTATTTGGGGTTAGACTGATAGGAAAGGTTAATGGGGACAAAGACAATGAATGAGACTTGAAGCAGTCATAAAAATGACTCAGCCCAGGGCTAGCAAGATGATTCACTGGGTAAAGCACTTGCCACCAAGCCTGCCCACCTGACCTGGAATCCTGGGATCCACATGGAGGAGGGCGAGAACTGGCTCCCACAAGCTGTCCTCTGACTTGCAAGCTTGAACTGTGGCACATGCATGCCCACACACACAATAAACACACAAATGAATGAATGATTGATTGAAATTAAAAACTGAGCCTACAACAATAAACAGATTTGTAACCCAGGTGAAAAGGGGGCAGTTGTTCAATTAATTCTATTGGAAAAAACTACTGAATATTGGAATGGCGGTTTCACATTCTGTGCCGACTAAATTCCAGGTAGAAGACATATTAAAACGAAAGGACCAAAAATGCATTTAAAAATTAAAAGAAGTTGGGAATATAGTCTCAGGGAGAGAATTATTACTATTATTATTATGTTTTTCAAGACAGGGTTTCTCAGTGTATCTCTGGCTGTTCTGAAACTCACACTGTAGATCAGGCTGGCCTTGAACTCATAGAGATCTGCCTGCCTCTGCCTCCCTGAGTACTGGGATTAAAGGCACGCACCACCACTGCCTGGCTGAGAGGATTATTTTTTAAGGTGATGCTGGCAGAAGTCACATTGCACAATTTTTTCTAAGGAGACATAAACAGGTCACCCCAAATAAAAAATTCCAGTGGTGTTAGCTGGGCAGTAGTGAGTGGCACCACTGCCTTTAACAGGCAGGCGGATCTCTGTGAGTTCAAGGCCAGCCTGGTCTACAGAGCTAGTTCCAGGACAGCCAGGGCTACACAGGGAAACCCTGTCTCAACTCCACCCATCCCCCAAAAAGAGGGTACTTTTTGTAATTTCACCTGGAAAATCCGTAGCGCTGGTGGTGCTTTGGCAGCTGGTGTGTTGAGTGGACAGGCTTGAGGATGGAGCCCTGCTGGGGAGAACTGGAGCTAGGCCCTCTCTGCCCAATTGCAGGTTGTGAACTGTAGGCTTTGGTGGGAGATTTGGCTCTAAACCACTGGTTATGATATTGCTAAAAGAAATCTCAAAAGCTTGGAGACAGCCACAAGGTACTGATACATTGAATTCCAGCCATGTAGATGCTGGGGTACTCTGTAGTCGAATGATCTTGTAGACGTGAGATTGGTATGTGGGAAGCGTTCTCTACATATGTTTTTATGTTCCTATCACTATGTAATAGATCGAGAAACCTTAGTTGCTCATAAAAAGAAATGGAATTGACGAACACATAGCTCTGCAGGCTGGAAGTCTGAGCATTGCCATGACAGGCCCAGGACCTAAAATTTGTGAAGTGGCCGATAGCTCACCTAGAGCTCAGGGTGCAGTGTAGTTCCTTGAGGTCATGGGCTGAAGTTCCCCCTTTCTTCCCATCCTTCATCTAGAAGTTGTGCCCCACCCCCACCCAGTCCTAGGACCTGCTGGAGTTGCCCATCAAGTCAGGAATGCTCACTCCTTTTAAAGGGACAGGCACGAGTTGAGGCTCACTCTGTATACAGACAAAAAGGTCCAAAATAAAATGTCAAATACCGCAGAAGCCTGACATGTGTGACACTTTTATTCAAACAATTAGAATCTGAGTCCTAATAGCCCTTTGGTCCCAACCCAGAGGGGATGTCCTATCGATGGGAACGTGTGACCTTATAAAATTTACTATCCCAAGATAGTGAGCTGCACTCTTAAACTCTGTCCAAACACAACCCCACACAAATGCCCATGAGACAAAGTGAGCTTTCCTCCCCCCACTGCTACAGAGGGGCTCCATTCTCTTTCAGAAGACTCTCTCTCTTTCTCTTCTCCCCCACTCCCAGCTCAGAATTGCCCACTGTTTCAGTCCACCTTGTCTAATTTTTATTACAACTTTAAAGATTTATTTTTAATTGTGTGTATATGTCTGTGTGGGGTTATGTACACGTGAATGTAGTTGCCCGTGGAGGTCATAGGTGTTGCATTTCTTGGAGCTGAAGTTGCTACTGGTTATGAGCCGCTAGCATGGATGCTGGGAAGAGAACTCGTGTCTTCTGCAGAAGCAGCAGGTGCTCTTTCCTGCTGAGCTACCTCTCTAGCCTCTTATCACAACTTTTTTTTTTTATACTAATTCTAGTCTGATAAATACTTTCCTTCCGGCTTTTGGCTTATTGGTCCCACCAGGACATTGTTTTCCTGTTTTTTTTTTTTGTTTTTTGTTTTTGTTTTTGTTGTTGTTTGTTTTTCGAGACAGGGTTTGTCTGTGGCTTTGGAGCCTGTCCTGGAACTAGCTCTGTAGACCAGGCTGGTCTCGAACTCAGAGATCCGCCTGCCTCTGCCTCCCGAGTGCTGGGATTAAAGGCGTGCGCCACCATCGCCCGGCTTTGTTTTCCTGTTTTAAGGGGAAGAAGCAATATAGCTACAATTCCTCCACTTGGTAATTCATGGCACTGGAGAAGCCACCAGCAGAAGGCATGTGTCTATTGGGACCTGCTGTATAATTTTGCCTACCAAATTTATTATTTTAAAATGTTATTTCATTATTTTTGCTGTTATTATTAGTGTGTGTGTGTCTAAATTTGTACACATAAGTGCAAGTGCCTGCAGAGACCAGAGCTATCAGATCCCCTGCAGCTGGAGTAATAGGTAGTTGTGAGCCACCTGACATGGTTGCTGGGAATGAACTCAGATCCTCTGGAAGAAGAGTATATGTACTCTTAACTACCGAGCCAGCTCCTCGGGCCTAAATTTAAAAAAAAAAAAAAAAAAGCTTTTAAAAATTGTACTTAATTTTGTGCCTGTGTGTGCATGTGTGCAGGTGCCCCTGGAGAGCAAAGGTATCACATCCCCTTAAGCTGGGTTTACAGGAAGCTGTGAGCCACCTAGTGTGAGTGCCTGGACCTAAACTTGGCTCTTCTGCAAGAGCAGCTAGTACTTGGAACCTCTGAGCCATCTCTCCAGCTTCTAGGACGTGCACAAGGAGGTCAGAAGACAACTCCTACGAGTCAATCCTCTCCACCATGTGGGTACTGGGGATTGAATTCAGCTTGGTAGCCAGTGGTTTTACCCATTGAGACATCCCATCAGCTTACCTACCATGGTTACTAAATTAAAAACAGAACACATTAGACATAAAAACATCTATGGTTCCTCCTTCTGTTGTAGCAAGACCAAAGCAGAACAAATGTCAACAACAAAAATGCTCTGTCCTTGGGGCTGGGGAAGTGGCTCAGTGGGTAGTGCGCTTGCCTAGCATGCTCACCTTTTCTCGGGGCCATGGGATTCTGTGTGATTTTGACTCTTCTTTCATATGTGTTCAAAATGTGCCCCCTCTCTCCCCTTTCCCTGTAGCATGAATAATGAAAAGCCAGAGATAGTTATTGGGGTTCAACCTGAAAACCAGAAAAACAAAGCAGCCAAGCCACAAGAGAAGTCTTAACCTCTACCAAGGCTGGGCGACTGCAAACTAAACAGACTAAGCCTCTCTCTCCTACCATTTTATATTCCCTCTAGTGCTGGGATTAAGGGCCTGTGACTCTGTAGGACTGAGATTAAAGGTGTGAGCCACCCCCCCCCACACACACACACCGGGATTTGTTTCTGCATTGACCACGTGTAGCTCAGGGTGGCCTTGAACTCACAGAATTCCGTCTGACTCTGTCTCCCAAATCCTGGGATTAACGATGTGTGTCACCTTTCTCTGACCTGTAGTGGCTTTAGTTTTGTATCTGGTCTTCAGGAAAGATTTATTTATCAAAATATAAATAATATATCACTACACTTCCCCTCCCTTATCTTTTCTCTGTTTCTCTCTCCCCTTCCTTTTCCGTCATGCACTACTGCACACTCGCACACACAGGCACACAGCAACCCTCAGCCTGCAGCGTCATGGAGAAGTACAGGGGCACAAAGTCTTGACTCTCTGATAGCAACAGAGAAGTGGCTGTCTGGCCTATTATGAGCATAAAAGAAAAAGAAAAAGACTTCAAGTGTTGATTTTGACAACAGAGCCATTTCTAAAGGCAGCAGGCCCTCAGAGCTCTCCTTAGAACATTCTAACTTTACAGAGTAGGTGATAAAAATTTTTGTTCTCTCTGGTGCTAGGAACTGGGAAACAATCTGAGCAAACACTATTATCAAAGGAAAAAAGAACCAGATTTTTCTTTGCATATATTTTAAGACCCTTATGTTAGAAGCAGCTGGAGCAATCTCAGCAGCCTCCTTACTCCCTAGTAATCACAAATGAGCTAGCTGGCCATGATATTGTTTCTAGTTTTTCTTATTTTACATAGGAATAAATTGAAGCAGTGGACTTGTCATAGTTATGGGTCCTAAAAGATATATCAGCTTCTCCCACCTGATGGGACACTCATATTCTAGAAACATCCAGTGTGAGCATCACCCTAGCCAAATTTCCTATCAAAAATCAGGAAACAAGGGCTGGACAGATGGCTCAGCAGTTAAGAGCACCAGCCGCTCTTGGAGAGGACCAGAGTTTGATTCCCAGCACTCCTGCCCCTCACAATGGCCTGTAACTCCAGCTCCAGGGGATCTGACATCTTCTAGTCTCCATGGATACTGCATACACACGGCACACAGACATACATGCAAGCAAAACACTCATATACTTAGAATATACGAAATCTTTAAAAAGAATTGGGACATGGTAGCACGCATTCAATGCTTCATCAGAATGACGTGTTTATTGAATATCGCCTAGGATCTTCATGCTGCTGCCCCAGCATACAGAGGTTGGGAGGAGAGTGGCAACCTCTCAGTCTTGGTGCATTTGAGACCAGGACTGATTCCTCCATATTATGGTTAGAAAGCAGAGTAGGGCTATAGAGGGGGAGAGGGGACAATACACTCAAGAGTGAGAAAGACGGGGGAATATTTTGCATAAGTAGGATGTCTTGCGAATGCAGTCATTTCTAAAACTGTTTTTTTTTTTAAGATTTATTTATGTATACAGTATCCTTCCTGTAGGCCAGAAGAGGGCACCAGATCTCATTATAGGTGGTTGTGAGCCACCATGTGGTTGCTGGGAATTGAACTCAGGACCTCTAGAAGAGTAGTCAGTGCTGTTAACCGCTGAGCCATCTCTCCAGCCCTAAAATTGGGGTTTTGTCAGGTTTGTGTGGTGTTGTGATCTGTGAGAATGTCCCCCACTGGCTCAAATATTTGGACATTTGGTTCCCATTAGATGATGCACTTTTTGGGAAGGTTATGGAACCTTTGGGGGGGGAAGGTTGAGAATCACTGTGCTACAGTGTCCAGGGGAGACAATGCCCAGATAACACTCTGCATCTGAAGTTTATTCTCTAGAAGGCTTCTCTTTTGCTGAAAGGCTCCAAGGCAAACCTATGGGTAGAAAAGGGCTCAGACTTTAGGTTTGTTTGTGCTAGGATTAAAGGCGCATATCATTATACCCAGCTTCAACCACCTTTTAAAAACACAGCTTTGAAGCAGGCGGTGGCGGTGCTTGCTTTAAATCCCAGAACTCAGGAGGTAGAGGCAGGTGGATCTCTGTGAGTTTGAGGCCAGCCTGGTCTACAGAGCTAGTTCCAGGACAAACTCCAAAGCTACATGTAGAAATCCTGTCTCAAACAAACTAACAAAAACAACCAAACAAAAAACTAGAAAGAAATGCCGTATTCTGAGGGCATCATTTTCCCCCTTCCTCCTGCTGCCTGGAATTTGAATATCCAGATTCAAAGATAAAGTCTAGGAGTCTAAGCCGGGCGGTGGTGGCGCACGCCTTTAATCCCAGCACTCGGGAGGAAGAGGCAGGCGGATCTCTGGGAGTTCGAGGCCAGCCTGGTCTACAAGAGCTAGTTCCAGGACAGGCTCCAAAACCACAGAGAAACCCTGTCTCGAAAAACCAAAAAAAAAAAAAAAAAAAAAGAAAAGAAAAGAAAAGAAAAGAAAAAAAAAAGTCTAGGAGTCTATGAACCTAAACACACACACACACCAGCAGATTTGGTATTATATGAGGGTTGTTGTTTGCTTGTGTCTTTTTTTTTTTTCCCCTCAAGACCTTTCCCTATCTACTGGTGCAGAGCCTCTCTCCTGCACTTGTTCAGAGAGCCCATGCTGTACCCTAGTCTCACCACAGATTCTGCAGGGGTCATGCACATTCTGACCACCACAGTGTTATTTGGAAAGAAGCTCTTTGCTGTAGCTAAGACAAGCATTTTGACAAGAGGCCATCTATGGAGGGAGGACCAAAGGACAGCCAGCAGAGACAGTGGTCACACACCAGGTAGAGCCTGGGGAGGTGCAACTCCAGAAGAGGGAATGTTGACAGCCACCAGCAGCAAGGAACCAATATAGGGATGCCCAGAGCAGTGGATTCTCAACCTGTGAGATGCGACCCCCACAGGGGTTGCATATCGGATATTTACATTATAACTCATAACAGTAGCAAAATTACAGTTATAAAGTAGCAACAAAATAATTTTATGGTTGGGGGTCACCACAACATGAACTGTATTAAAGGAGTCTATGAACCTAAACACACACACACACACACCCCAATACAAATTTTTAAAAAGGAAAGTTAGAAAAGAAAGAAAAATCAAGTCCCAGAAGCCTTTAATGAGGAGAGGAAAGAAATGGGTAACTTCATAAAAAATAAATACAAAAACCTTCCCTTGCTCCCTCCCTGTGGAAAGGCAGGACAATTGGTCCCACTGTCTCCTGCAGGGCAGGCTTTGTCCAATGGCAAACCAGAGGTCAGCGTGTTGCAGAGCTGGACCAGGAGGATTCCACACTAACACGTAGGCACCTACTCTTTCCCCTTTGAAGCTATTAGGGGGTTTTGGAAGGTGGGAAGAAATTGATTTCAGGGGTTATTAAGTTTAAAATATTGGTTCTATAATATTGCTCAGCTTTAAATACTGCACACGTGTTTGTGAAACACCATGAATTCACCCACAAGTTATGTTGTCAGAGGGCTCTGTCTCGTCCCACCCTTCCTGCCTCCTGCTCAGGTCAACTTAGTGTAAGAGACTCTCAGCTGGGCTCCCCACATCCTAGCTTCACACCATGGTCTCCTAAATGCTGCCTTTCTGGGCCTGGGGTTGTGGCTCAGTGTGCAGAATAAAAGACTAGCAAACAAATCCTGGACTGCCGGAGGTTGCCTTTCCCCTCCGTTCCTCAGAATCTCGCGGCAGCAATCCTCCTGCCTCAGTCTCGGTATTGCTGGAACTGCAAACTGCACCCGACACCTGGCTCCATAAGCTGTCTTCCACTCTCTTCTTCTGGAAGTTCACTGAACTTAGTTCAGGGATGCCAGGGTCTAAAATAGGATGAACTGCCTGGCCTAAGGCTTCAGAGTCCAGGGTCCCCTCAAAGAGTGAGTCTCAAACCTCATCTTTCCATTTGGGCTTGCACCCCACATCTCACCTGGCCCTGGTGTGGTGGGGAGGCAGTCACAGTCTCCTAGCCATCATGTTGCATGTGGGAACCCACTCATGGACACCATGGGGGGGGGGGAGAGACACAGGCTACCTGTGTGTGGGTCCCCAGAACAGTGGAACAGTGGACACCCCTCACCTTCCTTAGCTCGTGGATGCCTGACACCTGGGCTCGTGACCCTTCCCCACCCGCTAGTCTCCTCAGGCCCCCAGCCCTCCCTTCTCCCTCCACTCTTCCCTTCCCTTTTTGACCCCTCCCTCTCCCCTCTCCTTTCCTCCCCGCCCTATCTTTCCCCTTTTCCGTCCCTCTTTCCCTTTCTCCTTTCTGCTCCTGAACCTGCCGCTCCGCCTGGGAGCGGCGGGCGGGGCCGAGTCCACCCGGACCCCGCTGAGGCCCGGGGCCTGGTGGCTCAGTCCTTGCGGTAGCGACATGCGTCTCCTGTTCCTGGCGGTGCTGCGGCCACACACTGGCAACGCGATCACCGCCGAGCGCCTGCGGTATGTTGCGTGCGGGGCCTGAGCATCCCTCCCCTGGGGATACCGGGCTGGGCCGGGCGTCGGAGCTGCGCGTGCACAAACGGCTGGGCCATGGGCGCAGGTGCCGCGCGGGGGGCTGCCGCTTTTAACCCAGCTGCCGCTACCCTGTCTGGCTATTGTGAGTGCCCTAGGGTGCGGAAAAGGGGCAGCCTGGGCCAGCGCTGGCGGGGTTGGGGGAAGACTCAAAGGCTCCGCAAAGGCCTCGGTGCAGGGATGGGGTTTGGGCAGACTGGTCTGGGATGCGAAGGGGGCACCCACGTGGCTGGGGAAAAGCAGAGTCCCAGTGAAAGGTAGACCTACATGGCTGGAGAAAGGCCCCGAGACCTGGTGGATGGTCCAGCACGTGCAGGGATCCAGGGTCCATATTCTGTTGCAGCTGTTCCCCGCCCGCACCTCCCATTTGGTTCTCTTCCGAATGCTCAGCTTATCTTGTTAGGTCCTTTGCTTTGTTTGTTTACCTGGGATGGAAGCCGGAGCCAGGACAAGGCAGGGAAGAAGGGTCCATTCTCTGGCTATCTGATTGTCTGGATAAAACAGGGCTGGTTAGTATTAGTGGGAGATAGATGCTTACATGCTCACTCGGCCTAGAAGTTAGCTTGCTCCCCCTCCTCTATCTCCCTCTCTCCCTTCACCTGCTTCATGGAATTTCCCAATGGCTTCCCCCTCTGTGGGTCTGTTTCGTCATCACGGAACAGAGCCGTTGAGGCTACTCCAGCCCTCACAGACCACGTTCAGCTTGAAAATGTTACAGTTCCTCTCAAGATCGCAGTGAACAACCAGTGGAGGGTGGATGCTTTCCTGAAGTTTCCTGGAGAAGAGACAGGGTTTGGATTGTGTGTGTCTCCACTCCATCTAGTTCAGTCACTCATTGGGCTCTCTGTGGGCGGGTTTTAGACAGGGCTCTTTGCAGTGGAAGAGACACAAGAAGAACAAACAGAGAAATCAATCATTCCAGTGGGTGATTGGTGCTATCAGGCAACTAAAACCAGGCTGGGAGTGTGGCCAAGTTGGTAGAATGTTTGCCAAGCAAGCATACTTGAATCTCTCTGGGTTCTATTTCCAGCACCATATAAACCAGGTATTGTGGTACATGCCTATAATCCCAGCACTTGGGAGGTAAAGGCAGGAGGATCAGAAAGTAAAGGCCATCTTCTGCCACTACCAAGTTCCAGGTCAGACAGCTACTTAAGATCCTATTTCAAAAACAAAATAATGCCGGGTGGTGGTGGCGCACGCCTTTAATCCCAGCACTTGGGAGGCAGAGTTCGAGATCTCTGAGTTCTTTGAGTTCGAGACCAGCCTGGTCTACAAGAGCTAGTTCCAGGACAGGCTCCAAAACCATAGAGAAACCCTGTCTCGAAAAACAAACAAACAAACAAACAAAAATAGTATGACCTTTGTGTTGGAGGGGGTCCTTCATGCAATAGGGTCTTTGTAGAAGGAGCATGCAATCTAAGACCAGAGGGGAGGCATTCACCCAGATCTGGAAAGCTAGGTCTCGAAGGACTAACAATAACACAGGTCTTGAGGTTAGTGCAAACTTGAGCTGTTCAAGATATAGCAAGTTGGTAAAAGCCATCCAGCTGCCTTGTGCACATGGTGGGAAGAACAGATTGTGTTTAAGATTAGCATTTAAACATTAGGCACATGTTAGCTAACATTTGACTCTGTGGGTGGGAAAAGGTCCAAGGTTCTCTGGAGCGAACTGATATCGATAAATGAATTATTATGTATAAGGAGGCTGTCACAAAATATAATTGCTCATTAACCCAGAAGTGTGTGTGCCCCTTTCTATGGGGGAAGGGCATGGAGAATGTGTGCCCTTCCTAAGGGGATTCGTAAATGATTGGGGGGAGGCCTTGGTGGGCTTAGAGAAGCTCACATTGCCCTGGGATGAAGGTGTAGACTCACAGAACAGTGAATGGCTGTAAATGATTCCTAGTGACATTGGACGGTTCCAAAGTCAGGCACAATGGGATATGACAAAGGCCTATTCATCCATCATGCTGTTATGAGACTTGAGGATCACAGTGAGCCCTCAATAAGCAACCACCTGTCCTAAATAAGCCAATTAAAGGAGACATAGACACTTTAACATGTTACATACTCACACACACACGGATATAATTTTGTTTCGTTTGTTTTTTAAGACAGGGTTTCTCTGTGTTGCCCTGGTGGTCCTGGTACTTGCTTTGTAGACCAGGCTGGTCTCAAACTCAAAGATCCACCTGCCTCTACCTCCTAAGTGCTGGAATTAAAGGTGTGTGCCTCTCTACCTGGCTAAAAAATATATATTTTAATATTTTTAATTGTGCGTACTTGTGTGTGCCTGTAGGGATATGTTTATGTGAGTATAGAGTCACAAAGAGGCCAGAAGCGGGTCACTGGGTCCCCTGGATCTGGTTTATAGGTGGCTGTGAGCCTCCAGACATAGGTGTTACAGAAAGTTTGTGCTTGAACCCCTCTTTTTTAGCATGGGTGCTGTGGATATGAACTTGGGTTCATATGCTTATGCAACAAGCAGTCTTAATTCAAATCCACCGAGCCATTTTTCCAGACCCCGAGGTGTGACTTTTGTCTTGAACTAAAGAGGCCTAACTTGACATCACTGCAGCCATGACAGGCAGCAGAGTAACAATACTGGGACTAGGCCTCAATATTTTCCTTACAATAACCAGGAAAAGCCGCAAACTGTACCCTGCGGGGGACCAATTAGAATTGAGACAAACAAGTACTAGATGCTCCAGAACATTAAGAATAGTTTTTATGGCTTGTATATAGGTTACCAGTTTCCTTACAGCAATGCCAATACTGATCCCTGTTTGACCAGACTTCTGTTACCTCACTCCTGCTCAGTCAGGAGTTCAACCTCTTTCTGAATCCAAAACTTTCCTGCCCCCCGTCCTTTACTCCTTAAAAGCCCTGCCATAGCTGAGTTCAATGTGCTCCCTGATCCAACTGCTGTGTTGAAATGGACAGACAGTACAAGCTTGCTTTTGCATATGAACTCAAACTCCTGGTGGTTTCTGGGGAGTTCATGAGGTGGGCATAACAGGAACTTCAGTACATATATATGCTGTAGGCAGAGGGTTTCTTTATGGCCAGTTTCAGGAGCATGGGGTGGAACTTGCAGGTTTTGTGATTGGTTTGGGGAGGGGTGGGAGGCTCAGATTTCTATGACCACCCTGGGAAAGAAACTCTCTCATTATTGTGTTGCCCTTTGCTTGTTTTGCACGAGAAACGGAACAGGAGGCAGGAGCACAGGCGGTCAGCTTCAGAGGCCTGGCATGGGGCTGTCATTTTTCCGTGTCTCCAACATCAAGGTGTTAGTAGTGCCAAGGCAACTAACCTGTTGTAGTCAGGGCTGGGGATAAGGACTCTTGTCACAAAAGGCCAAGAACAGCCGCAAAAGGAAGGTAGTGGCAGCTGTATGACGGCAGGTAGGAGAGATTGAATCTATGGGTCTTTTGTGTTTAAGCAATGGGGGCTGCTGACATGGCCAAGTTGGTAGAGTGCTCATAGCTCCTATGGTAGAGAGCTTGTGACTCAGAAGAGTACTCGTGGCTGGGTTGGTAGTGAGCTTGTGGTTCAGTTCACAGAACACTTGATTGCTTAGCAGGCATTAGGCCTTGGGTTCTGTCCTCAGCATTGTACCAAATGGACACGGGGGTCCTCGTCTGTGAGCTCAGCGCTTTGAATATGGAAACCTAAGAACAAGAAGTTTTTTGTAATTTTCCGCTATATAATGAGCTCAAGGCCAGTCGAGGCTACAGGAGACCCTGCCTATAAACAAACAAACAACAAACAAATAAACTGGGTGTGGGGGGGCTGGAGAGATGGCTCAGTGGTTAAGAGCATTGCCAGCTCTTCCAAAGGTCCTGAGTTCAATTCCCAGCAACCACATGGTGGCTCACAACCATCTGTAATGAGGTCTGGTGCCCTCTTCTGGCCTTCAGGCATACACACAGACAGAATATTGTATACTAAATAAATAAATAAATAATTAAAAAAAAAATAAACTGGGTGTGGGAGAAGGCGGATCTCTGAAGGTTCAAGACCAGCTGGTTTACTTAAGTGAGTTTCAGGCCAGCCAGGGTTACATAAGGGGACTCTGAAGAAAATGAAAAGATGAAGTTGAAGAGATGGCTCCGCAGCTAGCAGCGCTTCCTCCTCTTCCAGAGGACTGACTGAGGTTCGGCTCCCAACACCCACAGCAGGAAGCTCACAATCAACTGTAACTCCAGCTCCCCAACCCCACAGTGGGAATAGGTCTGGCCCATGCCAGGCAAGACCTTGAACTTCTGATCCTTCTACACCTATGTCTTGAGTGAATGGTTTGTAGGCGTATGCCCTCACATCCCACCACTAAAAGTTTCCTGACCTTTGTTTGGAATCATACTGTCCAGTTCCCCGATGAGCACAGTGTTTGTGGCTCTCCTGAGGGCATCTGGGAAATACTGCCAAGTGCCGAGTACACTCAGTTCTCAGGAGCACACACTGTTAGGGTCAGGTTGGCATAGGGCGGATAATGTTGCCCCAGAATTGTCACAGGGAGAGCTGGACTTTGTGCAGTGGGTGGCAGCTGCTCTTACCTCATCCAGGGCAAGCTAGTGAGCAAAACATGTTTGTTTTTTGCTAAACCTTGCCATGAGGTACCTTAGGGAAAGGGAGCAATCTGAAGCCTCCTGGGGAAGATGTCCCCTGCAGCCAGGAGTCACTTTTCTTTTCTTTTCTTTTTTTTTAATTGTAAATAAATTTATTTAAGGGATTTGATTCCATTGCTCTCCATCCTGAGTCACTTTTCCTTCCCTCAGACAGCTCTGTTGCTTCCCTCCGGAGTTCTGCTGCAAATGCCAGGCCTTTGGGTAGGAAAACTTTTTGAAGAATCCAGAAAGGGAAGTTTTCACGATTTCTTTCTTTCGTGTGTGTGTGTGTGTGTGTGTGTGTGTGTGTGTGTGTTGCTCTAGAGGAACACACTTAGAAAGCTGAGACAAAATACCTGAGGGAGGTCCAAGGAGGAAAGCAGAATTGTGGATGAAGGTTTCACACCTGAGTGAGGAGGGCTTGGCCCTCCTCCAAATCCATTAAGCTAAGATCCATAGATTGGTCCATCAGTAACATCAGTGCCTCCATGAGTCAGTCCCTGCCCAAAGACTCCACACACTGTAACACACATACAAACACACGTGCAGACACCTTCAACACATGACCTTCTGAGGAATATCTCACACCCAAGCCACAACACAGACTCAGGAAATCATGGGTGCCTGGGAAGCGTGGGGAAAGAGACTCTTTTATCTTTCTGCCCTAAGTAACACGTATAATGGAAGTCAGTCAGTATTTAGGCATTTGGCAAATGGGTATCAAAGACAAGGTGGGTCCTCACATAGCAGCACTGACCCCTGCAGCCCGTGTACTCCTGAAGCCAGCAGCCAAGCCACCAGAGCTGTGCATATCTGTCAGAACCAAGCCTGGCCATTTGGAAGAAGGTTCTGGCATGTAGATGCACAAAGCGTTACCTAGTTATATGTGAGCCTCTGATTGAGAAACAGCAGGTGATGACAACCTGGGACAGGGACTTGGCCTGTGCTCCAGCAGCCTTCTGGGAAGGCTTCCTGCAGAAATGCTCCTTCCTTTCCCATCTGAGACACCCTTGTCACACCACAAAATCCACCCTTTAAGAGTGTGTAATCGCGGGGGCTGGAGAAATGGCTCAGAGGTTAAGAATACTGGCTGCTCTTCTGGAGGTCCTGAGTTCAATTCCCAGCAACCACATGGTGGCTTACAACCATCTGTACTGAAATCTGGTGCCCTCCTCTGGCGTGTGGGCATACATTGAGGCAGAATGTTGTGTACATAATAAATAAATCTCTAAAAAAAAAAAAAAGAGTGTGTAATCTGTGGTGGTGCATGCCTTTAATCCCAGCACTTAGGAGGCAGAGGCAGGCGGACCTCTGTGAGTTCAAGGCCAGCCTGGTCTACAGAGGGAGTTCCAGGAAGGCTCCAAAGCTACAGACAAACCCTGTTTCAAAAAACAAACAAACAAAAAAACCCAAAATAAAACAAAAAGAGTGCGCAATCCACGGTGCTGGAGAGATAGCTCAGAGGCAAAGAGCATGGGTTGCTCTAGCAAAGGGCCCAGGTTCAGTTCCCAGCACCTACATGGTGACTCAGAACCATCTATCTATCATTCCAGTTCCAGAGGACCAATGGCCTCTTCTGATCTCTGAGAGTACTGCATGCATATGGCGTACATACATGCAGGGAAAACACTCATACACATGAAATCAATTAAAATATAAAAAAGGAAGTGCCTAATTCAGGGGATGGACTCCAGGGCCTTGTGCATGTTAGGCAATTGCTGTTCTCCTAGATATATCCCCAGTCCTTTATTTTTGTCATTGTTTTGTGCCGTGGTCACCTTTGTCCTGAAAGGTGCTATTTAGTTTAGATGGGTCTCTAACTCACAGAGACTCTCTTGCCTCTGCCTCATTGGTTCTGCCATACCAGGCATGCAGTACCATGCTTGGCTTTAATTTCCTTATGCTGCTTTCATTTTCTGTAAACACTGGCATCGTTGATTATGGAAATTCTCCCCTGTGACACACGGAAGCAATTAAGCTTTACTGTTCACAGGAAGAAGAGGGCTGTAGAGATTGTGGAGATGGCTCAGCAGTTAAGAGAGTTTAATGCTCTTGCAGAGGACATGAGTTCAGTTCCCAGCATCTACATGGTGGCTTACATCCACCTGTAGCTGCAGCTCTAGTGAGTCTGATGCTCTCTTCTGGCCTCTGTGGGTACTGCATGTACATGGTGCAGATGCACACATATAGGCATATATATATATATATATATATTTTAAAAATCATACTAATAAATCTTTAAAAGGTATTGGGCTATTGTTGGGAGGTGGATGGAGTGATTTCTAATCTTCAGTCATGAATATGCAAATTGGTTCCCTCTTTTCACAGAGATGATGAACCATTTATTAAAGTTTCTTTCTCTCTCTTTATATATATAGTAGCTTTTTTTTTTTAAAAAAAAAACCTTTTGCTAGGAAAGAAAACTACAATTCCTTAGGCATAATAGGCACTTTGTGAATTTATTATTGAATCGAGTTATTATTTGACAGAAGGAATAAGGACAAAGCAATTTAAAAGTATTATAAGTCAGCAAGCCACCAGGGCAAAATTTCAGTCCTCAGAGTATTAAGATTAAACATTTTTTTATTTAGAATGTTTATGAGCTCATGCAGTGAACGCCACAAGGCAGTTTAAAGGACGTTTAGGAGACGGAGAACAACTTATTATCATGACTCTTATTACCCGTGACAAGGCCTCCTTCCCCTTTCTTCCATGTGGATTCCACAGAGGTCATCCATCTCTCAGGCACTCATTCTCCAGTAGATTTTAGACTCTGCCATTTGCTAACAAGTTCTCACTTCCTACAGCTTTCGGGAGATGGAAGAGTAGTTCCTCACTTCTGCTCTGAGCATGTAGGACGCCAACTCTTAGGCTAAGGCAAGCAGTAGCTGCAGAAATATTCCTTCAAGGGCTGGAGAGATGGCTCAGAGGTTAAGAGCACTCACTGACTGCTCTTCCAGAGGTCCTGAGTTCAATTCCCAGCAACCACATGGTGGCTCACAGCCATCTGTAATGAGATCTGGTGCCCTCTTTTGGCCAACAAGCATACAGACAGACAGAACACTGTATACATAATAAATACATAAATCTTTAAAAAAAAAAGTAAGAAATATTCCTTCAAGAAATGAGTGACAGGGCCTGGAGAGAAGGCTCCGTGGTTAAGAGCATTGGTGGCTCCTGCAGAGGACCTGGATTTGGCTCCCGATACCCACATGGCAGCTCGCCGTCACCTAGAACTCCAGTTCTGGTGGATCGGATGCCTTCCGACCTCCGAAGGCACCAGTATTTTATGTGGTGCATAAACACACCATGTAGGCAAAACCCTCCTATGCATAAAATGAAAAAAAAAATCTAAACGAGATGAGTTACAGCAGCTAGAAGATGCGTTTCGGGCACCATCTCCAGTGAAGGGCAGCGAATAAGGAACCGGTAGAATTAGAGAGGTACAGACAGAGCTTTGAGGTAGTCCCGTGCCACGGAATGTGGTGAGATGCTCGCCGTGTCTCAGAGTTGTGACTACATTGGCCTTGATCCCCCACAGTCTGAGGTCTCTTGCAGGCTGGGGAATGGACGGCTGCTGTCACCATCTCCAGCTTCCATCTGTGTTTCAGTCCAGACCGACTCTAAAAGCCGTAACCAGCCTCTCCCTCTCTCCGTTTCTTCATTAAGGGACCACCTAGAAGCTGCAGGCCACATGTGCGTTCTGAGAGATGCCTTTGACTTTGAAAGCCCATCTGACGTTGCCGAGCTCATCGCGGCCGAGAACCTGGAAGCAGCGCTAGCCCTTCACCTCTACCGAGGAGGCAGACTTCTGCAAGGTACAGCTCTCATGCTCCCAAGGCCACACAGGGGGAAATGCTGACAAACCAGATGCCAAGGACAGTGCCCTGTTACCCAACTGAAGGATTACACAAGGTTTCCATTTTTTTTTCTATTAGGCAATTTTCTAAATTTGGTGGCCTTGCCACTTTCGAACAGATAGGTATTGATGATACCTTTGCTGTTTAAATGTGTGTTTAAATATGAGACCAGCCATAGTGGTACATGCCTGTCTTTACAGGACAGGTTCTCTTACAAAGCCATGATGGCCCTGGGTCAGAGCATCTGTGTCTATGGTAGCTCACTCAGCTATGGCCAGGAGGCCTCTTCTCCCTACCTGTGTTTCACCAAGGGTGGTGTGTTTGAGTTTATTTCCCTGTTGCTATGATAAACCACCCTGACAAGTGTAACTTTAAGAGAGACAGGGTTTGCTGTTTTGGGCTTACAGTCCCAGGTCATAGTCCATCATCAGGGGAAGTCAAGGCAGGAACTTAAAGCAGTCAGTCACATCATAGGCAAAGTCAAGAGAAATGAAGGCAGGCACACTTCCTACAAATGTCCCTTTTCTATATTTCTATACAGTTTAGGGTTCCCTGCCTAGGGAATGGTAACACCTACAGTGGGCTGGGTCTTCCCACATCAATTCAACCAAGGCCATCTCAACACAGACATGCCCAGAGGCCAACCTGACCTAGACAAACCCTCACTGAGACTGTCTTCCCAGGTCATTCAAGGCTGTGACAAGCTGACAGTTGAAAATGAACCCTCGCAGGTAGTTTAAATAGCTTGAGACATAGCAGCGCTTCTTTTCTGAAATGTCTACAGCAGAAGGGCTTTTATTTAAAAACTTTAAATTTTAGTGTGTGTGTGTGTGTGTGTGTGTGTGTGTGTGTGTGTGTGTGTGTGATATGTGCCAGCACGCCATGGCATTCACATGGAGAACAAAGAATGAGTTTGTGGAATAGATCCTCTCCTCTATAAGTGAATTCCAGAGGTTGAATGTAAGTCATCAGCTTTGTGGGCAAGTACTTTTAGCCATGTAAACTATCTCGCCAGCCCCTCATCTTAGATTTTTTTTTAAATGTGTATCTTCACATAGGCAGTGAGATATTTGGAGGATAGCTAGGCTAGATTATGAAGTTCATCTGTGTTTCTCATTCCCTTGGACCCACGTCCTAGGGTCCATTTAGATTTGTTTGTTCTTTGAAGTAGTCTCAAGTAGCCCAGGCTGGAACTTACCACGTGGTAGAGGATGACCTTGACTTTCTCACCTTCCTGGCTTCCCTTTCCAAGTGTTGGGATTCTAGGCATGTGCTACCATGTCTAGTTATATGGTGCTGGGAAAGGAACACAGGGCCTCATACATGGTGGCAAGCACTCAACCAGCCAAGATGCATTCTCAGCCCCTGAAGTGATTTCAGGCAGTATTTTCAATAGTGACAATGACCTGCTCTGTGAGGTTGGGAGTGCCATTTTCCACATGTGGCCTCAGTTCAGTTCAGACTCTCCAGTTTGGGATCACCCCACGTTTTGGATTAAGCAGGCTCCTCCCTGTGTCACACTGTAGGGATCCTCTGCATTCATAGCTTTAACTTTAGACTCTAAGGCATGCCGCCCCATCTTGGATCATATCCTTTTGTTGTTGTTGTTTTGAGACAGGGTCTCACTAGGAAGCCTTGGCTGCTCTGAAACTCATGTAGACCAGGCTGACCTAACAGAGATCCACCACCACACCAGGATGATTATACGTTCTTGAAGTTGATACGGGATGCCCCTCTGTATGCTGTGAATATGTTTTATTACTATTGGTTAGTAAAAAAGCTGATTTGACCTATGGCAGGGCAGAATACAGATAGACAGGAAATCCAGGCAGAGAGTGAGGGAGAAAGAAGGCGGAGTTGGGGAGACACCCGAGCAGCCACCAGAGTGAGATGCCAGAGCATTTCTGGTAAGCCACAGGGCACGTGGTAATACACAGATTATTAGAATTGGATTCATTTATATGTAGAGCTAGCCAGTAAGAAGCCTGAGCTATCTGTCAAAAAGCCTGTAATTTATATTAAGCCTCAGAGTGGCTCTTTGGGAACTGGTGGGCAGGAGAGAAACCTCCAGTTATGTGAAGTCATGGTGAGTGTCTATGCTATCAGTTCCTGGGTTAACCTGGAGGCCAAAAAACTATTCAGTATTTTGTTTTGTCCAGTGCTGACAAAATTGCCATCGAAGTTCAGATAAGACTGGCAGATGGCCAGAGCCTGCTTCACCTCACTCTGATCCAGTTGCTGTTTTTTTTGTTGTTTTTTTATTTTTTGTATGTATGTATGTATGTATGTATTTTGAGTCAGGGTTTCTCTGTGTTGCTTTGGCTGTCCTAGAACTCACTCTGTATAATAGGCTGGCCTCGAACTCAAAGATACACCTGCTTATGCCTCCCAAAAGTGCTGGGGCTAAAGGCTTGTGCCACCGCCACTACCTGGTTTGTTTTTGTTTTTTTAGTTTATATGCTTAATCCCACCACTCTTGACCTCTGCTTCAAGTAAACATGAAGATGTCACTGTTCTGTTTGCTTCTGAATTGGGAGGAACTCTGAACTAACACAGGGATTGTTTTTCTCTCCTGGGGATGAGTGTGAAAGATTTTTTTTTCGGTGTACAAATCAACCAATTTTTAAAGTGTTTAATGACAGAACTTTATAGTTGTCCCTATCTAAGAGAGAATATAGCTGGGGTGCCATGCAGGGTGCATTCTGGGAGCTCTATTATATGTTTTAACTAGCGTATAAAACAGACAACTTGCTTTGATATAGGTTTCAGAGCTTTAATGAAGTCTTAAGAATACACCTTAGCCAGGCGGTGGTGGCACACTCAGGAGGCAGGCAGAGACAGGCAGATCTCTGTGAGTTCAAGGCCAGTCTGGTCTCCAGAGTGAGTTCTAGGACAGGCTCCAAAGCGACAGAGAAACCCTGTCTCCAAAAACCAAAAACCATACCAAAACAAAAAAGAATATGGCTTAGGCTGGAACCTAATAAGGAAGCAGATAGGGTCAGGTGGCCGAGAACGAGATTAACCCGTCTGTGATGGCATCCCACGACTCAGTACGGATCCAGTTCAGGTGCCCCACCCCATAGGATTGCTCTTTACTTTGTTGTTTTTAAAATCAAAATCATGTACTATAGTTTGGTAGGCTTTGGGTTGTAAATTATATTGCTCTATTTCATAGGGTGTGTGGTGTGTGCCGCTGCATGCATGTTGGAGCCAGAGGGCAGCTGCGTGGTGTCTGTTCCCTCCTACCACGCTAGCCATTACACCATGAGCCGTCTCACTGGCCCGCAGTTGTCTGCCATTTTTGTTGTTATTTTGAGATTTTTGAGGCAGGGTCTCATGTAGCCCAGGCTGGCCTTGAACTCACAATTTAGGTAAGGTTAACCTTAACCTGCTTTCCCCCTTTTGTCAAATGCTGGGGTTACAAGGCACCCACACACTCAGGCCTTTGAGACAGGCTTTTACATTTTACAGCCCAGGTTAGCCCAGGCTAGCATAGCTAACTCACTACGTAGCCCAGGCTGGGGTTGAAGTCCTGACAATTCTCCTGCCTTGTCTCACAAGTTTGAGCCAGTCCCTCTCTAACCTTAGTTTTCTGTTCTTACCTGAAATAAGATAAAAACATCCTCTATCTTTGCCAGGTCTCTCACAGCAATCAGTTATGAGTGATGGCAGTTTTAAAAAAAAAGTGTTTTTTTTTTTAATAAAAAGTTTTCACATGTACGGATGTTTTGCCTGCGTGTATGCAATGACATTGCACCACATGTATTCCAGGTGCCCACAGAATCTATGAAGAAGTATTAGATCGGGACCTGGAGTTCCAGACAGCTGTGAGCTGTCATGTGGGTCCTCCATCAAAGCTGGGTCCTCTGCCAGAGCAGCAGCGCTGCTTACTGCTGAACCATTTCCAGCCCCGTTATTATTTTTATGTGGGGGTTTTCATCCGCATGTCTGTGCACCATGAGGATGCTGTGCCTGTGGGTGCCAGAAGAGGGCGTTGGAGCTACAGATTGTTGAGTTGCAAGCAGGCCCTGGGAATCCTGGGTCCTCTGGAAGAATGACTGATGCCCTTAACCACTGGCCCATCTCTCCAGCCCTGAATGATGATGTCTTATTTCCATGTTTTGTCTCAGGCACTGTATATGATGAACTGTGTCTGTTTTTGAGACAGTGTCTCGGCATGTAGCCTTGGTTGACCTGGAACTCAGGGTCTATGTAGACCAATCTGACCTGGGACTCACAGAGAGTGCTGGGATTACAGGCATGTGCTACCATACCCTATATGTGATGAACTGAAT
This sequence comes from Microtus obscurus, assembly GCA_963919715.1. NCBI lineage: Eukaryota > Metazoa > Chordata > Mammalia > Rodentia > Cricetidae > Microtus > Microtus obscurus. The sequence goes on along the minus strand of CAWTZC010002533.1, from coordinate 10,166,380 downwards.
TCAAAGATACTTTTAGACTGGACATGATGGGGCAATCTGGAAGCAGAGGCAGGCAGATCTCTGAGCTCTAGGCCGGCCAAGTCTACGTGGCAAGTTCAGTTCAGAATGTTGTGTTTGCTTCTAAGGGCCACGGATACCACTCAGATACTGTTCAGAGTCACACTGTTTCAATGCCTGGCTTTAGAAGCTGGTGACCATGAGGGAGGGGCCATGCCTGGTGACCGCCAGGTACCAGTGTCTACATAGTGCTGCCCATTCCTTGAGACTTCCAGAGCTGCTGGCTGAGGATGCTAAGCAGGACCCTCTCCTGTCACCAGCTTCATTTGAGCTCTTTGATTTCTTCTCAGGATTGGTGAGCTTGGCTTTGATGGATGGTGGGGAATGATATTTTTCCGTGGTTAAAATGGAAAGCAAGGGGCTGGAGAGATGGCTCAGTGGTTAAGAGCATTGCCTGCTCTTCCAAAGGTTCTGAGTTCAATTCCCAGCAACCACATGGTGGCTCACAACCATCTGTAATGAGGTCTGGTGCCCTCTTCTGGCCTGCAGACATACACGCAGACAGAATATTGTATACATAATAAACAAACAAACAAACAAATAAATAAATAAAATGTAAAAATATAAAAAAAAATAAAATGGAAAGCAAATTAATTTGAAAACTAGTCCTGACAACCACGGGTGAGACTTGACCTGCTTAATCTCAGTGTGGATTTTAATTTGTACATATATTTATTTGTGTGTGTGTGTGTGTGTGTGTGTGTGTGTGTGTAGTGTTGGTGGGCGTGGTCACGGTATTGGTGGGCATGGTCATCGTAATGGTGGTAGTGCTGGGAAGGGATCTTTGTGGAAGTCAGAGGACAACTTAAAGGAGTAGATTCTCTCTTTTCACTACACGGGTCCCAGAGATGGGACTCAGAGTGTCAGGTATGGTGGTTTTTGCCTTTGCAGAACTATCTCGCTGGCTCCTCAGTATAGGTTTCTTTCTTTCTTTGTTTCTTCCCTTGTTTCTTTGTTTCTTCCTTTGTTTCTTTCTTTTTTTTTTGACACAGGATTTCTGTGTGTAGCCCTAGGTGTCCCGGAACTAGCTCTTGCTGGCCTCCCACTCACATAGATCTGCCTGCTTCTGCCTCCCAAGTGCTGAGATTAAAGGTGAGCGCCACCACTGCCTGGCCAGTGCAGGTTTCTAATAGTGATATCTGCTATTCCTCTAGAGTGTTGAAGGGAATGAAACTGACACTAAACACACCGCACTTAGGGACTGGGGCTGAAGCTAGCAGGCAGAGTGTCTGTCAAGCATGCAAAAAGCCTCGATTTCAACCTCTAGAGGGACATAAATTGGGTGTGGCAGTGTTTGTGGGAAACCGTAGAAGCTTGAGGATTAGGAGTTCAAGGTCATCTTCAGGGAAATAAATTCAAGGTCAACCTGCCTCAAAAAGAAAACAACACCAGGCCAGTGAATGGATTCACTAGAGTTTAATTCACAAAACACACATAAAGGTAGAGAGTACTGACTCCACGAAGATGTCCTCTGACGTCCACGCTAGCACTGTGGCAAGCACATGTCCCCACACATATCACACACACACACACACACACACACACACACACACACATCTGGGAATGGTGGTACACACCTGGAGTTCTAGCCCTGGTTTTGCTGAGGTGGTAAAATTGAGAGTTCCAGGCCAGCAGCCTTGGCTCTAGAGCTCTCTTTCAAAATAGATGACAGAAAAGCCATGCAGCCCTGGATAACAGGAACTTCCACTTTTGCTTCATGGCTGCAGGCCAGTTGTCAAGGGGCACCCCCTGATGTTCCATGTGTTCCACTTGTCATCATTTTGCAGGTCACGGCATTCCTTTTGGGGTCATCTTTGGTGGAACTGATTTAAATGAAGATGCCAATCATAAAGAAAAAAATGAAGTCATGGGGAAGGTTCTGGAAGAAGCCAGGTAAGGCCATCCATCTGTGCTCTGCTTTGGGAGGGCTTGCATCCTAGCAGAAAAAACAAAATTCTCACCACCAATAATAAGGCCCTTGCCAGGCATGGTGGCTCATGCCTTTAGTTCCAGAACTCGGGATACAGAGGCAGGTGGCTAGCTGAGAGTTAAGGCTAACCTGGTCTACATATCAAGTTCCCAGACAGTCAAGACCACACAGAGAGAGACCGTGTCTCAAAACAAGCCCACAAAACAAAACTGTCCTTCAATATAGTTTTATTTTGCTACAAATTCTCCTTGTAACCAAGTGAGTCATTATATCTGGCCTAATGCTAATATCACATGAGCATTTTAGAAGGTTCTGTGTGGTAGGAAGACAGCTTGTGTGTACTTGTGTGTGTATACTGAAATAGGGTCTTTTGTAGCCTAGGCTAACTTTGACCACTGAGGATGACATTGAACTCTGCTCCTGTCTTCACCTCCCAAGTTCTGAGACTGCATGAATGCACCATAGTGCAGGGCTGAGTAGATGATGCTAAGCAGGCCTATGCTAGGTTTCCCAGCCCAAGACTCATCGTCGTCACTATTCTTAGGCTATTCACCGTTCATATTCAGTATGTATGGCTCCTGTCTGTGTTGCTTTGTGAGTTCTGTAAACCATTATGGAGAGCAGTCACCAGCGAGATTCTGTACCCTGGCTTAGTCCTCCATTTACACATTACTCCCAGCCACCTGGGAGCAGAGAGCCCCCAAGAGCTTGGCTCTGTCACCTGTAGGTGGTGCTTCTCTAAGACATCCATTAGTTCTGTGGGAATAATGTGGGAACCCCTGCCCCAGACACTAGCTGTGGCCAGCACCTTCTGACCTGCATGGCAATGTGTGAACCTGGTATGCATACATATACACAGGAAAAACACTCATACACAGAAAATCAAAATAAATAAATCTTAAAAAACAAAAACACACAGAAAAAAAAAAACTGTCTCAAAAAATACTCAAAAACCAAAACCCAAAACAAACAAAACCCCCTAAACAAATACACCACCACCAACAACAACACAAAAGCACTAGCTCCCTTTACAGAAGACCTGAGTTCCCTTCCCTGTACCCACATCAGGTGGCTCCTGATATAGCTGGAGTATATTTAACTCCAGCTCCAGGGTATAAACACCCTCTTCTGGCCTCCATAGGTACTGCACCCACACAGTGCAAACACACACACACACACACACACACACACACACTCATGTGCACTCATACACATACACAAATAAATCTTAAGAAAAGTGAGGCAGTGGGGAAGAGACAGAAATCTTTAATAAATAAATAAATAAATTAAAAAAAAAAGAAAAGTGACCCATTAGTGGATACTCCCTACTTCTTGAACATTTAAATATATTATCTTTCTATTTGCATGGTTCATGCTGCATAGCCCTAAGGAAGAAAAGTAATCCTGTTTACTAGAAACATTATTGAACAAATCTATCTTGCAGTATTATCTTTAAGGTTATTTATCTCTTTGTTATTAAAACAAATATTGATTTTTTTATTTGGGGGTAATTGATTAAGGCCAGTGGGCAAGAGAGACGCATGAATCATGGATTTCTTGTTTGACATCACACAGCTCATGTTTCTGTAAACGAGGTATTGAGCCTGCCTGGCTTCTTAATGAACATTTCATTTTTAATCAAACACTTTTTAAGTTGGTGTATTTTTTTCTATGGGGTTGTGTGAATTTTTTTTCAGTATTTTAAATTCCATGCAGTTTAGTATTCTATTTTAATTTTGGATTAGGTTATCAGCTTCTAAGAATTATAGCAAGTATTTGGTAATTATATTATAAATATCAAAATTAAGTGAAGTGTATCTGAAAATTAGGATCATTTTGTTTCTGAGTACACTTGAAAAAGAATACTTGCCACTTGTTATTGTTTAATTTTTTCCCTTTATTTTTATTTTTTGTATATAAATATTTTTCTGCATATGTGTCTGTGGACTCTGTGTGCAGTGTACTTAAAGGGCAGAAGAGGCCGTCAGGTCTGGGACTGGAGTTACAGATGGTTGTAAATCACCATGTGGGTGCTAGGGATTGAACTCAGGTCGTCTGGAAGAGCAGCCAGTGCTCATAGCCACTGAGCCATCTCTCCAGCCAGCCCCAGTCTTCTGTCTTCTCAGATATATCCTGGGTAGGAGGGTAGGAACCCTTTCAACTTATGGCACCCCTTCTATGCCATTGCGTTAAACTCTTAGATGTGTTTGACTCTACTCTTGGCCTCATGTTCACTTTTGAGCTCCTGTTCTTATTCTCGTTGCCAATACAGCTTTTTTGTTTATTAATTTTTATTGAGTTCTACATTTTTCTCTGATCCCCTCCCTGCCTCTCCCTTCCCCTTCAACCCTCTCCCAAGGTCCCCATGCTCCCAATTTACTCAGGAGATCTTGTCTTTTTCTACTTCCCATGTAGATTAGATTTATGTGAGTCTCTTTTAGGGTCCTCATTGTTGTCTAGGTTCTCTGGGGTTGTGGTTTATAGGCTGGTTTTCTTTGCTTTATGTTTAAAAACCACTTATGAGTGAGTACATGTGATAATTGTCTTTCTAGGTCTGGGTTACCTCACTCAAAATAATGTTTTCTAGCTCCATCCATTTTCCTGCAAAATTTAAGATACCATTATTTTTTTCTGCTGTGTAGTACCCTATTGTGTAAATGTAGGCTGTCGTTTTGTCTTGTTGACTGTGTCCTTTGCTTTACAGAAGCTTTTCAGTTTCAGGAGGTTCCATTTATTAATTGTTTCTCTCAGTGTCTGTGCTGCTGGGGTTATATTTAGGAAGTGGTTCCCTGTGCCAATGCATTCAAGTGTACTTCCCACTTTCTCTTTTATAAGGTTCAGTGTGGCTGGCTTTATATTGAGGTCTTTGATCCATTTGGACTTATTTTGTGCATTGTGATAGATACGGGTCTATTTTCATTCTTCTACATGTTGATATCCAGTTATGCCAGCACCACTTGTTAAATATACTTTCTTTTTTTCATTTAATATTTTTTGCTTCTTTGTCAAAAATCAGGTGTTCAAAGGTATGTGGATTAATATCTGGGTCTTCTATTCGGTTCCTCCTGTCTGTTTTTATGCCAGCCAATATAGTTTTAATCATTGTATTTTGGATATGTGCCAGTGTGTAATGCGAGTCTCAGCTCTGCGGTTTTTTTTTTTTTTTTTTTTGTCTTGAATGGCTGCTACTCAGTAACATGCATATTTGATTTTGTCTTAGTCAGGGTTACTATTGCTGTGATGTCATGAATCACCATGACCAGAAGCAAGCTGGGGAGAAAGGGTTTATTTGGCTCACCCTTCCACATCACAGTTTATCATCTGCATGTCAGGACAGGAACTCAAATAGGGCAGGAAGCTGGAAGCGAGAATTGATGCAGAGGCCATAGAGGAATGCTGCTTACTGGCTTGCTCCTCATGGCTTGCTCAGCCTGCTTTCTTAGAGAACCCAGGGCCACCAGCTTGGGGGTGGCACCACCCAGAATGTGCTGGGCCCTCCTGTATCAATCACTAATTAAGAAAATGCCTCATAGGCTTGTTTGATCACATGGAGGCATTCACTCAACTGACGCTGAGGTTCCCTCCTCTCTGGTGACTTTAGCTTGTGTCAAATTGACATAAAACTCTCCAGGACAGTTACTTTCTTCACTGCTGTGACAAAATCCTTGACAGAAACTACTTAAGGAAGGACCTAGGTGTGGTGATGAGCACCTTTTATCCCAGCAGGCAGGGACGGAAGGATCTCTAAGTTCAAGGCCAGCCCAAGCCTACTTGGAAAAAACCCTGTCTCTGAAAGGGGGGAGGGTTATTTTGGGTCACAGTTTAAAGGTACTGTCCAGTCCATCATGGCAAGAAGCCATTGTGGCAGGAATATGAGGAAGCTGGCTATGTAGTGTCCCAAGTCAGGAAGAAAAGAACAATAGATGTTGATACTCAGTTCATGCCGTCCCTTTTATTCAGCCCAGGGCCCCAGCCCTTGGCATGGTGCTGCCCACAGTCAGGGTGGGTCTCGCCAACTCAGTTTTCCTAGTCTAGATATGCTTTCATAGATAGGTCCAGAGGTCTGTTTCTTAGATGATTCCATATCCTGTCTCGATAGATGGTGATTGATGGAGTGACCTTGACTTAGATCCCAACTCGAAAATCTTTCTGTGTAACAGTCATAGACTTATTATGTGTATGGTTAATCCTTAAAGTTGCCGTCTGAAAAAAAAAAAATCCTGTCTGATGCTATTATAATTCAGTTGTGGGTTTTTCTCACCTGGTTTGGTAAGAAAAAAAAAAGAATATCTTTATGTAATTCTTATGCTAGAGATGTCCCATACAACTCAGTTAAAATGTATCTGTTGTACTCTTTTCACGGCAAAGGCAATCTTTTAAAATACATTTATTTAAGCCAGGCGGTGGTGGCGCACGCCTTTAATCTCAGCAGTTGGGAGGCAGAGGCAGGCAGATCTCTGTGAGTTCGAGACCAGCCTGGTCTACAAGAGCTAGTTCCAGGACAGGCTCCAAAACCACAGAGAAACCCTGTCTCGAAAAAAAAAAAAAAAAAAAAAAAAAAAAACAAGAAACAACAACAAAAAAAAACATTTATTTAGGGCTGGAGAGATGGCTCAGTGGTTAAGAATGGTGGCTGCTCTTTCAGAGCACCCAGGTTCGATTCCCAGCACCTACATGGAGATTCACAACTGCCCATAACTCCAGTTCCAGAAGATCTGCTACCATCTCCATGTGGTACACAGATATTCATACAGGCAAAACATCCACACATATAAAATAAAGGATAGTTTAAAAATTACATTTATTTAGTGTGTGTGTGCATGCATGCGCATGTGTGAGCATGCTACAGCTCTCATGGGGGTCAGGGAACAACATGTGGAAGTTGGTTCTTTCTTTCCACCATGTGGAATCCCAGGGGATCAAACTCCAGTGATAAGACTTGACAGCCTCTTCCTGCTGAGCAATCTTTAGTGGCCTGGTAAACAGCCTTAAATAGAGGTCCCCCATTTTCTTAACGCCGGAGCCCCTTAGGTGTAGGGGCATTTCATTTGGATTTTAGTAAATAAAGCTTGCCTGAAGATCAGGAAAGTAAAATAGCCACACTGGCCAGCCTTTGATGACACACACCTTTAATTCCAGTGACTGCACGAGTTTGCCATAGAAACCAGGCAGTAGTGGTGCATGCTCTTAATCCTAGAGCTAGAGAGGAGTATGACAGGACAGCTCTCACACACAGTCTCATTCTGAGGTTTCCTGGAGGCAGGATCATTATTTTTGGACCGAGGTTGAGGTTTGGAGCCAGTGTCTTGTTGCTTTGCTTTTCTGGTCTTCAGGTTAAACCTCAATATCTGTCTCTGAGATTTTATTAATTGTGCGTCACTTAGGACTGACTTTTTCTTCTATTGTTTTTAAAATTTTGTTTGTATATATAAACCTGAATGTGTGTGTGTGTGTGTGTGTGTGTGTTACATGGCTTTAAGATGTAGGTATTCCCATTATCATACAGGCATCTTGGGCAGATATGGGCACTATAGCACACACAGAATTCCCTGGTCACACACCCGTGTCATGTGCCCCTTGCCCTGGTGTGCTGCTCATAACCTATTAACTTCGTCACCTACTGAACTTGGTTTCCTGGCTTTTGATGTTAAAAAAAAAAAACTGTAAATGTACGTTAGTGTGCACGCTGTGTGCATGCAGGTGTCAGAGAGGGTGTCAGGTACCCAGGAGCTAGTTAGTAACAGGTGTTTGTGAGCCGCCCCACGTGGTTGCTGGAAACGGAATCCAGGTCCTCTGGAAGAGCAGTAAATATTCTTAACTACTCAGTCATCGCCCCAGCTCTGGCCCTTGATTTTTAATCTTTGCTTTTTCTAGCATTATTAGAAAGGAACAAGAGAAATAAAAGGTTTCGAGCATCATTGAGTTTATCTCCCTCCCACAACTTTTTCTGGTGTGGGTGGAGACGGGGCCTAATGGGCGGTGACCGGGAGTAATGACAACGGATGGAACTGTGCCCTGTCCGTCTCTCATGAGTTGTTGGGAAGTGCTGCCTCAGAGTTGTGTTAATTGAATTCCAGCCTAATTGACTGTTATCTCTATCCATTGACTAGGTTTGCCGTGGCTTTCACAGAGGCAATGAAGGACACAGCGCAGATGCAGTGGGTACGTGTTCTTCTGGAGTCTTTCCGGTAGGGCTTGGGGACAAGGGAGGCTGTCTAGACCGTGGTGGGATGGCACAGTTGTGTGGATACCCTTAAAAAGTTTAGTGATGTTTCAAAGTTTTCTTTAATTAATTTTTGAGAGTTTCATACAATGTAGGAAAAAATTTTAATTCAAGTTTGTATATATATATATGTATATATACATATATATATATATATATTCTGTATTCTATCTGTGTTCTACATACTTGTCTGGTGCCTGGGCCTCCTGGGGCTGGAATTACAGAAAGCTATAAGCCATTGTATCAGAACTGGGAATCGAACCCAGGTCCTCTACAGGAACTGTCTGTGTTCTTAGCCAGTGAACCATCTCTCCAACCCCATACAGTGTTATTGAGCATGTTCATCTCCCCCAACTCCTCCTCCTCTCAGATCTGTCTTCCTTCCATACCCACACAACTTGGTGTTCTCTTTGTTTTGTAAAACCCTTGAGTCCAGTTGACTCTACATAAACTCTTTCATATGGGACATACCCTGAAATGTCGTCAACCGCCTAGGGGCCACATACATAAAGAAAGCTGTCTCTTCCTCTCTGAGGAGCCACCAGTTGCCAAAAGCTCCTCAGCTAAGGGTGAGACTTTGTGTCTTCTTCCCCCCCCATTCTGAGATTTATTTTTTAACTTATTTATCTTAATTTTATGTGCATTGAGTTTTTTTAAAATATTTATTTATTTATTATGTATACAATATTCTGTCTGTGTGCATGTCTGCAGGCCGGAAGAGGGCACCAGACCTCTTTACAGATGGTTGTGAGCCACCATGTGGTTGCCGGGAATCGAACTCAGGACCTTTGGAAGAGCAGGCAATGCTCTTAACCACTGAGCCATCTCTCCAGCCCATGTGCATTGAGTTTTGCTTGCATGCATGTTTACGCGTGATTATCAGATCCCCTAGAACTGGAGTTACAGACAGTTGTGAGCTGCCATGTGGGTGCTGGGAATTAAACCCGGGCCCTCTGGAAGAGCAGCCAGTGCTCTTAACCACTGAGCCATCTCTCCAGCTCCCATGCTGAGATCTTGTCTGGCTTTAGCTTGCATGGGAATTACGCAACTGCTGTGAGCTAACATAGGCAACTGCCCTGTTGTGTAAGAAAACATTGCCTCTGGCTCTTACAGCCTTCCCACCCCCTTTTCTGCAGTGATGCCTGAGCCTTGGGAAGAGGGAATGGAATCTAGCTGTGCCATTCAGAGTTGAGTATTCCACAGTCTCTCATTCTCTGCCCCATGACCAGTTGTGGGTCTCCATATTAATCACCATCTACAGCAAAAAAGATGTTTCTTTCATGAGAACTGAGAGATGCACTAGTGTATGGGTATAACAATGCTCCACTATATACACCAGGCTGGCCTGGAACTTACAGAGAGAGCTTGCCTCTGCCTCCCAGGTGCTGGGATTAAAAGCATGTACAATTACACCTGCCTCAGATATGTATAAGCTACAGAATATATGTATATGAATATAGGTATGTATATGTATATACACACATACATATGCTACCAAGTATATATAAACACTACCCTGGGGTAGCCAGATCTAAGCTTGGACAGTCCTTTGCCAAGACTAGTAGGCATTTGAACAAACAAACAACAAACATCAAGGGGCTAGAGAGATAGTTCAGTGGTTAAGAGCACTTACTCCACCTCCCAAAAACCAAGTTTTGTTCCCAGTACCCACATGGCAGCTCACAACTATCTTTAACTTATAGTTACAGATGATCTAATGCCCTCTTTTGACAGGCTTCAAGCATGCGTGTACTACAAATATATGCACACAGGCAAAACACTCAGCCACATAAAATAAAATAAAAAGTGTAAAGCAAATCTTTTTAAATTAAAAAAAAAAGAGGACTGCAAAGATGGCTCAGCAATTAAGAGCATGTATTGCTCTCACAGAGGACCTGAGGTCAGGTCCAACACCAAGTAGCTCACAGCTGCCCGTATGTCCAGTTCTAGGAGATCTGATGCCCTCTTCTGGCCTCCATGGGCACCTACACCCATGTGCACATACACTTTCATATGTACATATAATTAAAAATAAATCTTAAAAATTAAAAAAAAATTAAGGAAGGAAAACACTTGTGGTAGCTTAGATGGCTTTGTGCCAGATGAGGATGTAGGAAGTCCTGAGATAAGCCTAATAAAAGATGATATTAACTTGTTTTCATAGCTTTGAGGCTGAGATAGTTATTAAATTTGAAAGTGAAGTTGTCTTTAATACACATTTTGTACAGGATTGGTGGGTGGGTTTTCTAATAAAGTTCAGCTCAGTACCTTTATTTGATTTGAATTTTTTTTCAAATACAAATATGTATAACTAATATAAAGGTTTCTTGCTCAGCTGTGTTTATGGAATTCTTTTCGATTTTGGAGGAGAGATTTTGATTCATGTACCATGAACAGTGATAATGTGTTTTGAGCAGCGCAGTCTTAATCTTCCCGGAGGAGAAACCAGCTTTGGTTTTTAATTTTATGTTCTCTGTTTTGGAAGCAGGATTGACTCAGGCTGTAGCCTTGTTAATCTTGCCTAATTATTACCAAAGTGTGATCAAATATCAGTAATCCTAGATTAGAAAGATTACAGGACCTCCTCTAGTGCTTTGTGGTTTTTGTCCTTCTCTTCTTCCTTCTCCTCTTTCTTTTTTTGCCTCCCTTTTCTTTCCTGAAGTATGGGCTCACCATGTAGCCCTGGGTAGCCTGGAACTTACTATGTAGAACACACTGGCCTTGAACTCGGAGATGGGCCTCTCTCTGCCTCCTGGGATTAGAAGTTTTGAAGCCACTACCATACTGCCATGCCTGGCACTTTGGGGCTTCAAAAGAGAGACTATGGAGGCTGCAGAGATGGCTCAGTGGTTAAGAGCACTTGCTGCTCTTGCAGAAGACACAGGTTCAATTCCCATGTGGCAGTTTACAACTATCTACCTCCTGTCCCAGGAGATCTGATGCCCTCTTCTGGCCTCTTGGAGCACTGCAGGCACATGGTTTTTCTCCCCCCACCCCCCTCCTTACACTTTTAAGAAGGAGATAATATGTACGTGCACAGAAATAATGTATTTAAATGTGGTTTTAAGCAAAGAAGCCAGTTCAAAGCTTAGGCATGCATTCTCTCCACCTTTATTTCTAGAAAGGTAATTAAGTTGGGTGTAGTGACATGCTGATCCCAGCACAATCTTGCTGCGATTCTCATGAGAAATACATTTCCTAATACAAGCGCAAAAAGTCAAGATGACCCTTTCAGTTCCCCTTTCTACCCAAAATTAATTAAGCTGGCAACTGAACTCTGTGACGGGAAGAAATGGCCGTGCCTAGAGACTTGTGAGTGTGTCTGTTCACTCACCTCCCGGGGCTATTTCTCTGGGATCTAATGAACGCCTGAGCTGCTTTGTGTGATAGTTTAAGAGGAATGGGGGAGAGTATTAAAATTCCACTTTAATAAATGGGAGAACTTAATACTTGATTTGACTAATTATTTGATAGGAAAAGCCAGCGTCCTTTTAGGTTCACGCTCTGAAATAAGTGAGTCTCCGTAAGAGACCCATTTCATAGACTAAAAAAGGGAAAAGAGATCGGGGGAGGGGGAGGGGATGAGGAGGGTGGGGCTGGGCTCAGCTGTAGAGTACCTGCCTAGAATCCACCAATGAGGAGCTGCCGCTTAGCTTGGTGTTGCCATAGCACTGGGTGAGGGGGCGGAGGCAGGGCTCAGTGGTCCAGTGCTTGTCTCTGAGGGTGAGCACCACAAGATGAGGGAAAAGACAAAGGAAAAGAAAGACCAGACCACAGCTATAAGACCTCCCGTTCTTTGGCTAATATAATAAAAAGTCTAATCTTCATAACGTTCAACTTTTCGCCAGTGGAAACTACATTAAAAGTTCTTGTAGTAGATGCAGAATCTAAGGCTCAACGTTCGTATTGAAATCACAGAAATGACTCGTGACTGTAGCTTTCTTAAGAGACTGGATCTAATCGTTACAGATTGCTTAGAAGAAATCGCCACCCATACACACAGTGTCCACACGCTGTATCAGTGCAGGTCACACAGGGATCGGCACTTCTCCGGGAGGTTATTTACCCTTCTCCTACGCCTTTTCACATAAAATCTTTTGCCAAGCAGAAAATACACCGCAATACACTGCAGCTACAGGAGATAACCCTGTAAAACAAGGCAGGGTCTCACCATGAAAACACTCACTCCGTGGATGAGAATCGGAAGGCGTTTATAACTGGGCTTGGATGCAGTTCCGTAGGGAGCATGCTCCTTAGCACACGCCTAGCCTGGAGTTCCATCCCCAGCCCCACAAAACCTTAGTGGCGTGCCTCCGTGATGCAAGTACTCAGAAGCGGAGAATCAGAATCCAAAGTCGCCCTCAGCTACCGGGCTTGTCCGAGGTCAGCCTCGGCTCCAGGAGGTCCCATCTTACGCAAACAAACCAAAAGCCCGAGATGGAAATATATGCCTGCATATGGATTCCAAATATGGAGAGGCCCCGAGCCAGAAGATGAGAGGCCTGGAATCCTGGCAAAAACTGGGCTCAGGGCATGGCACAATGTCTATGGAGACAAGTCTGGCTCAGGGGCCATGGGCAGGAAAGTCAGTCCTGAGGAAGTTGCTGCTCTGAAGCACCAAGTCCCCCAAGACCATAGCCTGCACTGTGGGTTTAGCTAGCACACCTTTGAGCTTGTTATTATTTTTGAATTTACGTGCTAGCAAGGGCTAGGGTGCCACCGGGTAACTTGCCTGTGTCCACTCTTCACTTAATTTATTTATTTATGTTTTGTTTTATGAAAGGTATCATCTTCTTTAAATAGGATATTTTCATTTTGTTTTGCTTTGTTTTGAGACAGGGTCTCGCTGTAGCCCAGGCTGCCCTTGAACTCGAGCCATTCTCCTGTTTTTAGTCTGTGAAGTGATGAAATTATAGACACAACACCACTGTGCCTACCTGAGAAGTGATTTTTTTGTTTAAATTTTGAAATACTTCCTCTTTAAAGACTTGGAATTTCATGGGAATCCCTCAGGGACACCCGCATCTACCATACAGTGTCTTGAGTAGGACAGCGGAGGCTTTGGGGACCAATGGTTCAAAGAGCTAAATGAAAAAGGTGGTGCTGAGGCCAAAGCCAAACTGAAGGGAACCTCAGGTTCTGGAATGGAAGCTGCTCGTCCTCAGACCTATGGCTGGCTCTCCATCATTCCGTGGGATGTCTGCCTGACATGGCTTTATCACCACGGCTTGTTCTCCAAACTGACAAATTAGTTTGAGGACCATTATGCACACCCTTTACAATGTCAGGACCTTGCTCTGTTAGCGGTGGCGCTATGTCCCCTCATATATGTATGGGTGCACCTGTGTGTGTGTGTGTGTGTGTGTATACACATGACAGGAATGGTAACCTCTGGCTTCAGGTGTCCCTTCCTGAATTTTTATCAGAATAAAATATCTGAATTTATCAGAATATCTAGGTTACTCTGGGCAGTGGTGGTGTACATCTTTAATCCCAGCACTTGGGAGGCAGAGGCAGGTGGATCTCTTTGAGTTCGAGGCCAGCCTGGTCTGCAGAGCAAGTTCCAGGAAAGCTAGGGCTGTTACACAGAGAAATCCTGTCTCAAACAATAACAACAAAACAACAGCAACAATAAGAGAATATTAGGTTACAAAATAAAAAGTTACACAGTATTGGTCCCCAGAGCTCACCTCCACAAGAACTGTATTTCAACCGCAGTCGTTGGCATCTTTGAATCCCCTCTGCTATGGGACAGAGGATTTCCTGCCCCTCTCCAGCTCCCACCTTTGTTCAAATGTGTCATTTAATGATCATTAGTCCCTCCTGTGCCTCCAGGACCTAGACAAATGAACTCTTTGCCCTCTATTGGCTTTGTGCCCTTTCGCCAGGGAATGCCACAAAGAATAAGAGTGTTGGCATCTTGTCACAAAGGGGAAGGAAGAGAAGAGAGAATGGGGAAAGATTTGAGAGAAGAAGGGAGGGAGGGAGCAGAAGAGGGAACCACTGCTTCTGCCTGAGTCCTGGAGACACCGAGGACTCTGCCAGGTCTTGAGGCCAACCTGTCCTCACTGGCCACTACTTGTGCTCTTTGGGTCTCTCCCCACCACCTCCTCCCTTCCTCCCACCTCCTTCTCCCCCTTTCCTTTCCTCTCCCATCCTCTTTTCTTTCCTCCCTCCTCCTCCTCTTCTTCCTTGGTCCTGAGGGATGGGAGATACCTTTCTTGAGTTAGGGACAAAGTACCATCGCTGAATGGCACTGCCCCACCCTCCCCTGCTTCAGCAGCCAGTGCCCTCCTGGGCCTCAGGGACTCTCCTGCTGACAGCCCCCATGAGGCTGCAGTACTGGCATTTCTTTCTTCATTCTTCTTAGTGATGCAAACCCACTAGGGTGGAAGGATCCCTGTACCCCTCAGAAGCCAATGTGGGTGACTTAGAGATGTTTCCGAAAGGGTATTTAATTATCTTGATTTCTAAAAAGCATAGAATGATTGGATCATCCAATTAACTCCCCCCCCCCCATTCTTTCCCTTTCAAAAGCCACATGCTACTGGGAAGATCTTTGTCCAGAGTCAAGGTAAGAATTTTAATATATATGTGTGTGTGTGTGTGTGTCTGTATGTAATTTATTAAAACATATTTATAATACAGATACAGTTTATTGCATTTATTTTACCTATTTGTGTTCATATTCATACCCCTGCACACACGTGAAAGTTAGAGGACAACTTTGGGGACTTGGTTCTCCTCTCTTTTCTTCCTTTTTTCCCCTCTTTTTCTGTTGGTTTTTCAAAACAGGGTTTCTTGTGTAGCCCTGGCTGTCCTGGAGCTCACTCTGTAGACCAGGCCTCCCTGAGATCCACCTGCCTCAGCCTGAGTGCTGGGATTAAAGGCGTGTGTCGCCACCTGACTTTGTTCTTTCTTTTCACCATGTGGATCCCGAGGATTGAACTCAGGCTCGGTGGCAAGCATCTTCTACTGAGTCATCTCCCTAGGCCCCAATTTGTTCTATATTTTGAAACAATGTTGGGTGATGAGATACTATAGTTTCTGAAACATATTTAGAATAATTAGCAGAGAGGATAACTTTCTGTTGCTTTCTAACATTAGAATAAAAGATGGGGAAATTATAAAATATAGAGAGGAATGCACATGACCACGTTTTCCACCAGTGGAGACAGACTCTAACTATCCAAGTGTGTTTTATTTCTTGTTTGCTTTTTCTTTCTTCCTTCCTTCCTTCCTTCCTTCCTTCCTTCCTTCCTTCCTTCCTTCCTTCCTTCCTTCCCTCCTTCCCTCCTTCCCTCCTTCCCTCCTTCTTTCTTTCTTTCTTTCTTTCTTTCTTTCTTTCTTTCTTTCTTTCTTTCTTTCTTTCTTTCTTTCTTTCTCTTGTTTGCTTCTCAAGATAGTTTTTCTCTGTGTAGTCTTGGCTATCTTGAAACTAGCTCTGTAGACCAGGCTGGCTTCAAACTCACCGAGATCCCCCTGCCTCTGTTTCCTGAGAGCTGAGATTAAAGACACGCAGTGCCACCAAGCCCCTTGTTTGGTTTTTCTTTTTAGAGACTCTCTGACCCAGGTTGACCTTGACCTCCCGGTCATCCTACCTCTATCTTTAGCTGTAATTACAGGAGCTTGTATAACACCTAAGTGAGACAAAGAATTGCCTTGCCTTGTCCTCGGGGCGTGAACTCTTCTGCACTAAGCCATCCTCCCTCTCTCCTAGTTCCCCCTACAGTGGCACACGACTTTCTTAGCCAGCTACAGTGACCCTTAAAAAGCACTGTCCTAGAGGGCAGAGGATGGAGAGAGGGTTCCAAAGACTGATTTGGGACTGATTTTTGAGTCAGGTGGACACAGGTGTAGTGGCCGAGGCAGGGAACACTGACATGTGTTGGCTCCACAGGCCCCTCCTGGCTTCATCATGTCACTCAGGATCTGGTGGGCCTCTGAGACCATAGCACTTGGTGAACTCAGAAAGGAGGTCAAAGCTGAGTGAGTGGCCAGCATGGGTTACAGGAGAGCTTGGAAATGGATGCATTCCTCCTGCCTCCCAGCCTCCCAGGCTAGAGGCATGAGCCATCGCTCTTGGCTGAAATGTTCGTTTTAACTTAAGTCCCATCTGAGGAAATGACAGAGTGTACAACTGTGTATATGTCTACGTTGATTCTTGAATTTAGGAGTTAAAAATGAAGGTGAACTTGTCCATATTGGGTTTCATGTTCTAACCTGATGAGGACAACTAACCAGGTTTCTTCCTCAAGAGGGCCCAAGATCTCCTTACAGATGGTTGTGAGCCACCATGTGGTTGCTGGGAATTGAACTCGGGACCTTTGGAAGAGCAGGCAGTGCTCTAAACTGCTGAGCCATCTCTCCAACCACCATATATGGGCTGCCCATGCATGCTTCAGAAAAAAAAAATGAAGGTGAACCTTTACCCAGTTTTTTGTTTGCTTATTTGTAGTAAGAAGTCATTAGTTAGTTCCCGGCTGCTCAGCCCCAAAATAATTACGCAGACACCATATTATTTGCTATACTGTTTGGCCAATAGTTTAAGCCTATTTCTGGCTAACTCATATCTTAAATTAATGCATCTCCATTAATCTGTGTATCGCCATGAGGCTGTGGCTTACCAGGTAAAGTTCTGGTGTCTGTCTCCGGCAGGGCTACATGTCTTCTCTCTGATTCTGCCTTCTTTCTTCCAGCATTCTGTTTAGTTTTCCCCATCTAGCTCTGCTCTACCAGACAGCTTCTTTATTAATCAGTGGTATTCACAGCATACAGAGGGGAATCCCACATCAATTTTTAGTTTTGGATTTTGGGTTTTCAAGACAGGGTTTCCCTTTATAACAGCCCTAGCTGTCCTGGAACTTGCTTTGTAGGCCAGGCTGACTTGAATTCACAGAGATCCGCCTGCCTCTGCTTCCTGAGTGCTAGGATTAAAGGCATGCACTACCACCGCCCCACTAAGTGCTAATGTTTTAGAAGACTTTCCCAAGTCTCTTTAAAGAGCTCAAGGTCTGTACCACCCAGAGGGAGGTGCTGGTTCAGCAGGATGGTGCAGCCCTGGCATCCACAGGTGCACCCAATTTCTGTGCCGAGGGGCTCATGAAACTCCATTGTAGTTGCTCGGGAGGTTGAATGGATTTATAAGAACCAGAACTTCACTTCTTTTTCTTTTATATTCCTTCCACCAGGAATTGCAACAATACCAAATGTCAACTTTAACTGGAACACCTTCCTCCAACAATCAGGTAAGGCATGGCTCCCTTTCTGGGACTTTGCCAGAAGCATCCCTGCCATCTGCCCTTAGGGCCCTGTTCAAACTATCTTGCTTGACCCCCTGCTTTTCTTGTTCTATAATGCTTAGATCTTCAGTAAGGGGGTGGTGTGACCTCCTTTCTTTATGCTTTCACTGAATGTTTCCTTAGGAGGCATTCCTAACAGCTGGTTTCTGTGTGGGATGGTACACTTAATCGGAGCTCCATGCATCTTGCAAGACTGTCACCTGGAAGGATGGCATCAGGACACAGCCTGATGGTGGAGTGGGGGAAGGGCTTTTTCCAGCCTGTGTGAAATTCAGAGAAACTTAATCACTTCGGCTCCTACTCGTGGTGTGAAATGAGCTCAGCCATGGTGCGTGAACAAAACCTTATTGTGCCAAGTCTTTTCAGTTCAGGCTGTCCATACATGAGGCCTGCTCTATACAATTTTTTTAAGGATCAAAACTTCCAATTAGATTGCCACCCCAGTTATTCTGGGTCCTGAGGGATAGAAAAGTAAAGCTGTCTCTTGGCATGAGATTCAAAGACAAGAATTCCTCTGTCTTAAGCCAACATCTTTTCCCAGAGATGACCATGCCGTGTAGGGCGTGGTCATTCAGATGTGTGCACTTGGATATGTGTGATGGTCACTCAGATGTGTGCACTTGGGTATGTGAGATGGTCACTTAGATGTGTGCACTTGGGTATGTGAGATGGTCACTCAGATGTGTGCACTTGGGTATGTGACATGGTCACTCAGATGTGTGCACTTGGGTATGTGTGATGGTCACTCAGATGTGCACACTTGAGTATGTGAGACGGTCATTCAGATGTGCGCACTTGGGTATGTGACATGGTCACTCAGATGTGTGCACTTGGGTACGTGTGAAGGCCAGAGCACAACCTTAGGTCATCCTTAGGAGCCATCCACCTTGTTGTTAGAGACAGTATCTCTCACTGACCTGGAGCTCCTCCAGTAGTGCAGGATGACTGGCCAGTGAGTCCCAGGAATCCTCCTGCCTCCATCTCCCCAGCACTGGGATTAAAAGTGCACATCCATATGCCTGGCACCTTGTTTTTTTTAAAAAAGGGTTCTGGGGATGGAACACAGGTAGGTCCTCATTTGCAAGTCCATTCTTTACTGACTGAACCATCTCCCCAGCCCTATATTTAGTAATGTTTACAGGGTTTAAGCTGTGGGGTCCTGGAGGGGAAAGCTGAAGTTATAGACTTTACTACAAACTTCCAAGACTCAAAATTTGAAACCAGCTCCCCATCCGCAGCTGATGTAAGGACGCTCCAATCCCATTTCCTCTCCAAAAGCCTCACCTAAAACCACCACAGATTGCACGTCAGCCTTAGTTTCACTGGAAAAGAAAAATCCCAAGCATTTTATTAGAAAAAATTTCTGTAGCACGTTCATCAATCCCCATGACAGCAGTGTGGCTGTTCTCGGCGTTACAAATGAACCCCTGAGACCCCATTGCTTCTTCATGTCAGCATGTGGGTACAATTCTTCAGGACAGGGGGGGCAGGCTTTAAATTGCCTGCCTTAAGGTTATTTCAGTTTCGATATATTATAGGACACGATGGAGGCGTAACTGAGACCCATAATTCCCGAACTCCAAACGGCATTTCATCAAACCCCCTAGTCTCAGGGCTGATGGTTGGGCTTGCAGTTGAGTGAGCAACAGAACAGGCAGGAGTTTTAAAACACTCCACTGGAGGCATTTTCCCCATAGGCTGACTTGGCTGCTGTCCCATCTCAATGTGAACCGGTAGAAATCCTGTCTGTTTGGAATCAATGGGTTCAAGGAAACTCTGGCTGTGGCTGGGGTAGCTGATTGCAGGAGGAATACAGTAAATCAGAAGAGCCATTAGAATTCTTCTGTGGGCTTTACAATCAGGTGTGAGTCCCCATTTGTACAATTGACTGTCTCTGTTGAGTTTGCTCTTGGGGGATGACTGGTCTATTAGCCCTGCTCTGTCTCACTGGGATTCTGGAGTTTGTGTGACCCGAGATCGTGCCCTATTTCTTCTTTGTGCCTCAGACGATGAGAACAGAAAATGTAGAGGATTTGGATTGGCTCTTAGTGACCAAATGCCTTCTAAGTTCTTCTAGTTGTTTGGGTGTGGAGGGTGGGCAGGTAGAGCAGGACCTCACATGACCATCTATGTTTGTGAGTTACCGAAGTTTATAGCTTGCTCCTTAGACATCTGATACTAGTTTTTGTTTGTTTGTTTGTTTGTTTGAGACAGAGTTTCTCTGTGTAACAGCCCTGGCTGTCCTGGAAGTCGTTCTGTAGACTAGGCTGGCCTTAACCTCACAGAGATCCACCAGTCTCTGCATCCCAAGATCCGGAATCAAAGGCATGTACCACCTGAATATCTGATGTGTTTTTTTGTTTTTGCTTTTTGAGACAGGGCTTCTCTGTGTAACAATCCTAGCTGTCCTGGAACTAGCTCTTGTAGCCAGGCTGGCTTCGAACTCACAGAGGTTCGCCTGTCTCTGCCTCCCGAGTGCTGGGATTAAAGGCGTGTGCCACCACTGCCTGTGTGCCACCATGGCTCACTCTCCTCCCACCATCTCTCCCACCCTGTTTGTTTTTCTACACGATGGAGACCCTAACATCCTAAAGCCCATTCCCCGTCCATTTCCAAGAAAACCCACTTGGTTTTGCTATGGGATGATGGTGCTACTGGATCTCCATTCTTTATGCAGGCGTGAATCAAGATACTTTTTCTAAAATCTACACTTCCGTCAGCACACCACCCTTCTCACACTTACAGTTGAGGGATAGGAGAGGTGCCAAGGCAGGGTACTGTGGCCCGCACCCATAATCTTACCCCTACAGAAGCAAGGGCAGGAGGTTCCTCAAAAACTCAAGCCTAGCCTGGGCTAGACAGCTCATTCCAGACTGGCTAGGGCTACGCCAGATCCTGCCTTGAGAAACAAAGCCAATGATGGGAGAAGTGTTGACATGGGGGACAGGAAGCCGCAGTAACTGGCATTTGGCTTTCCCAGCTGTTCTCACGTGGCATCAGACAGCCCCGGCTTTCGTCTGTCACTGGAAATGGATGCTAGACCACCGAGAAGAAGAAGAAAAAAAAAAGGCGTATTTTGTTTCAAATCTAAAAATACCATTCCACTGGCCCCTGAGCTATGTTAAATACACGCACACCTGCGTACATGCCAGGGCTGGGTTCACACCTGCCCTCTGCCTAACCCGGTGTGGGAGGACGTGAGCAGGCTGGAGCCACAGCTCTGACTTAAACAGCGAACAAAAGTCATCTGAGCTTTAGGTAGAACCTGCTTTCCCCAAGCCTCGGCGGGCTCATCTTTTTCTGTTTCCTTTTAGAAGCTAAGGACAAACCACAACACTTTCCCTTAAAGCCACCAAGGGCTGGAGGGTGGCTGCCAGGTCACTCACTAGACCAGTGGCTCCCAACCTTCCTAATGCTACAACCTTTTAAGACAGTTCCTCGTGCTGTGGTGTTCCCCCAACCTTAAAATCGTTTCTGATCATACTTTATAACTGTCATTTTTGCTACTGTAATTAGTTGTAATGTAAATACTTTTGGAGATATAGGCTTGCCAAAGGGGTCGTGACCTACAAGACAGAGTCCACTTCAAAGAGTGCTGGACTCCAGTCCTTGGTTCTGTGGTTCCGTTTTTTTTTTTGAGTGTTCATCTGTCTGAAAATGAGCTTTCTCTCTGCGGGCAGGACATGCTAGGTTCTTCTCTGAATTTTCTTTCTTTCTTCCTCCCTTCCCCACCCCCCTTTTTTATTTCCAGAAGAAGAGCAGGCATGGAATGCCCTCGTCTGTCATTCTCTAATTTAGTTTCCTGAATTCTCATTACATTTAATCTCCAGCCCAGGAAAAAGATTTGAGAGGCGCAACGGATATAGGATTAACTCCGGCTCCCTCCAGGGTCTTCTGGGGCAGGAGGCTCAAAATCAATTTAGAGAGTTGGGGGGTGTGCACTTTGCTGAATAGCAAACATCAAGGCACCTTGCCCATAGTCAGTCTGAAGTATACATTTTTTTATTTTATTTATTTTCATTTAAATAAGTTATTTTTGAGACAGGGTCTTATATAGCCCAGGATGGCCTTACATTGCTAGGAGTGCTAACCTTGTGGGTAAGCATTGTCATACCTGGTTTAAACCCTGTCGGTGAGTGGGTGCAGGGCTTCCTCCAAGCTAGCCAACCCCCCTACTAATTGTTCTGTAGTCTCATCTATTAGATTGCTGAGGCAGCTGAAAGAGACAGGAGCCAGAAGGAGTCAGGATTCTAACCTTTCAATGGACAGGACTGTGTTTATTGGTGCACACAGCTGGGGGCAGACTCCTTCCGGAAGGGGACAAAGGGCAGAAAGAATTGCAGGGCATAGCTCACATTTCCTTCCTGAAGTCCCTGCCTCCCAGAGCTGCCTGCTCAGGTGACACCGGCTCTCCCAACAGATAGTCAAACAAGGTCCAGCAAGATGATCTGTGGCCTTGTAGGAACCCTGTTTCAAGGACGGGGAATTCTATCATCATCCACCTGAAGTCTGAAGTGTGTGTGTGTGTACTTTTAAGTTTTTTAAAATTGATTTTTATTTATGTGTGTACGTATTCTTTGTGTGGATATGATACCATGTGCACACCTGATGCCCACAGAGGCCAGAGGAGAGCATCAGATCCACTGGAACTGGATTTCAGGTGGTTGTCAGCTGTTATATGGGTGGTGGGAACTGACCCCGTGTCCTCCGTAGGAGCGTCCATTTCCCTTCACCACTGGGGTCTCTCCGGCCCCCGCAGTATGTTCGTCATTGTAAGCAAGCACTGCACGTGACACACAGGCATCATGGGTTCTCAGCTGCAATATGGCTCATATCTTCCTATAACTTACAGGCAACATCCTGTGGAAATCAGGGATGAGGTTCACGGTCCAGCTTCTTCCCAGGGCTGTTGTTCCAAGCCATCCAGGTCCCCAGACGGTACAAGGCTAGGTTTCCCCACTACCTCTCAGCTGGGCCAAAGGGTGTTCAAGCAGTTCTTCTGAGCAGGTGACCCATGTGAGTGTCCTCAGCACCTGTGTCACACAGGTGTTTACCAGGTGCCAGGTCTCCCCAAACAATTATGTGAGCTCCCAGAATGTCATCTTGGTGCAGTGTTTGGCATACCTATTTATAATTTTCTTCTAGTTCAATGAGACCACTTTCCCATCCCGGGGGTCCTCATGGCTCTCCCGCTGGCTGCCTTTCCTTCTTCTTCCTCCCATGGATTTGAACACATATCTCCATCAAGGGCATGAGCAGATTGGAGTCATGTTTCACTCTGGAGCTGGATGGCTTGTCCTGTTGAATATATAAACTCCTGTGTATGTACATATGCTGTATGTGCATCTGTGGCAGTGTGGTGCATGTAGGTCGTGTGTGTGTGTGTGAATACACAGGTCCTGTGTGTTGGACTGAGAGACCTCTCCTTTAGCTAAGGAGCCTCCCCCTTGTTTTTCTCATGTACAGAATTATATTTCCTTTGAAATTAATAAGCACATTTTTGGAAGGCACTTTTGATCTCTGGCTGCAAGCAGACTTTTAGTCTGAGGCTCAGGCACACATTAGCAGCTCTACACTGGGAATCAAGGCTTGGGCTGCCTTCTCATCCTGACCCTTCCTCCCCTTAGATTTTATTAAGGAAGATAGGTTATCATTTATTAAAGGCAATCGCTTGACTCCTGACCTTGGATTCTGGTGCCTGAATTCCAATTCTCCGACCTTGCATCCACACTCTCTCCGTAGTTTCTGGCTCAGACTTTAGTCAAACGTGCACTCACTAAGGTTTATCTGCTAAGATTAGTTAGGAAATTCAGAGTATGGGGGGGGCATAAAACCCTCAACATAACTTAGTGATATTGAATTAAAATTCAATTTAGAGACTGTAGTAACTTTTTAGACAATATATTAATTATGCATAAAATGTATGTATGCATATGACATTATACATTATGATATTTTGATACATAATGTTTTATTATTTATTTATTTTGGTTTTTTGAGACAGTGTAACAGCTCTGGCTGTCCTGGAACTCGCTTTGTAGACTAGACCGGCCTCGAACTCACGGAGCCCCACCTGCCTCTGCCTCTCCAATGCTGGGATTAAAGGGATGAGCCACCACTCTCTGGCCATGTTTTATTTTTTTTTTAAGATTTTATTTTGTTTTTATTTATGCATGTAAATCTGTGTGTGGATACATGTAGTTGGGTGGAATGCTTGTGAAGGCCAGCAGGGGGCATCGGCTCTTCTGGAGCTGGAGTTGCAGACACTAACAAGTGGCCTCATGAGCGCTAAACTAAACTTGGGTCCTGTGCAAGAGGACCATCATGCCATCTCTCCAGCCCCAACTTATGAAGTTTCTTGATCATATTCCTTCTTTCTGAATTTTCCTTTTTCATATGTTCATTCTTTCTCTCTCTCTCTCTCTCTCTCTCTCTCTCTCTCTCTCTCTCTCTCTCTTGCTCTGTAGCCCATGCTGGTTCTTTTTCTTTTTTTTTGATTTGGCCAATTAATTGAATAGATAGTTTATTTATTTATTTATTAAAGATTTCTGCCTCCTCCCCGCCACTGCCTCCCATTTCCCTCCCCTTCCCCCAATCAAGTCCCCCCTCCCTTGTCAGCCCAAAGAGCAATCAGGGTTCCCTGCCCTGTGGGAAGTCCAAGGACCACCCACCTCCATCCAGGTCTAGTAAGGTGAGCATCCAAACTGCCTAGGCTCCCACAAAGCCAGTATGTGCGGTAGGATCAAAAACCCATTGTTATTGTTCTTGAGTTCTCAGTAGTCCTCATTGTCCCCTATGTTCAGCAAGTCCGCTTTTATCCCATGCTTTTTCAGACCCAGGCCAGCTGGCCTTGGTGAGTTCCTGATAGAACATCCCATCTTGAACTCAATGTATAGCCTACACTGACCTCAAACTTGACATTATCCTTCTGGTTTAGGCTACTTCTTACTAGGATTGAAGGCATGTGCCATCTCACCTGGCTTAGAATGCGTGTGTGTATATGTGTGTAAGTGTGGGGTGAGTGTGAGTGTGGTGCTGTTATCAAAAGGTGCTCAGGTGTGCAAGGCAAGCATACTACCCCTGAGCTGCCTGCCCAGCCCCCAGAATCGCTTTTAACGCTTTTCTAAGACAGGGCTTGGAGTCTTCCCTGTCGGTGTGAGTCTGTCCAGAGTCATTCTCATTATCCTCTTTGCTGGCCATGTCCCTCCTGCACTGAGCTACATGTATGACACATATACCATTTTCATTCTTAAGACTCAGGTGAGTTCAGAAAATGGTTTGCACGAAACAGAAATTGCTAAATGCCCATCCTCGGGAAGACAGCCTTGCACGTGCGTGGTTTTATGGCCAATTACAAAGGCTACAAACCCTGATATTTCAGACCAGCTTTTTCTGCTGAGTCTATTAATAGTTGCCATTAAATCAATTATCTACCAGTTGCCATAAAATACCTCAACATCTCCTGGTCTCAAACAACTATGGCTCTTTGATTTTTGTAGATGTAAACTGTTGTGGTCTGTTTCTCAGCTGGGCAGCCTCTGTCTGCTCCGGGCCCGTCAGTGCTGTCCCCTCCTTGCTCACATGTGTCTGATACCCAGCGTCACCTCTGTTCTGGAACCTCACTCTGCCAAAATAAGTCTCTTTATCAAGTCTTTCTTCCCCCCATAGAAGTGGTATGGCCAGATGACCAGGGAGTGATAAGGCCTCACACAGCCAAGGTTCAAAGGTCACAGATGGACATATTCCTGCATTTTGTTGGCTAGGAAGGCTCACACCCCATCTAGAGATCAGGGGTGAGGAAGTCAGCTTCACTTGTCATGAGAAGAGGCACCAAGAGTAGTGCTCACTGGTGGTCCTACATCACAGATTTGGCACTCCTAGGCCTTCTTTGTATTATTATTATTATTATTGCTGTTGTTGTTATTCATATGAGTGGCTCTTTTGCCCTTATTTATGTCTAGGCACTACATTCATGCAGTACCCATGGAGGCCAGAAGGGGGCACCAGAGCACCACATCCCCTTGAACTGAAGTTACAGATGGTTGTGAGCTTTGTGAGCTACCATATGGGTGCTAGGAACTGGACTTGGGTCCTCTGCAAGAGCAATCAGTGCTCTTAACTGCTGAGTCACTCCCCAGCTCCTTTCCCTCTCTGTTTTTTTCAAAGCTATACAGATAGCTCCATTGGTAGAGTGCTTATCTAATTTGCAGGAAGGCCTGGGGTTGATCTCAGCATAAACTGGGCATGGTGGTATATGGCTGTAGACTTAAACTTAAGAGGTGGAGTCAGGAGGATCAGAAGTTCAAGGTCCTCCTCAGCTACATAACAAGACTATTATAGGAGACGCTATCTCATACTCTACACACGAGAAACAAAACAGAAACAAATGAGAGAAAAAAAAACCCTTCTCTACAAACATACATCTACTTTTAGAATGGTTGCAGTTTTCTGAGGTATAGTTGACAAATCCAACTGGCACATACAGAAAAAACAAGACGACAAGACGGATGTGTGTGTTTCCTATTCCCGGGGACATATGCTCATACCTAGCGTGCATCTGTGAATTCGTGAGTATGCTCACCCAGAAGACACTTTTCTAGCTGCGTCAAGGAACTCACACTTTTCTCAACTGGAACTGTGCCCACGTCCTTCCTGGGACTGCTCACCCCTATCACTCGTGGCTGGGGCAGCTCTCCCATGCCCCCTCCCTCCCTCTCTGTGGCAGAGACCTTGCATTTTCACAGGCAGAGTGAAACTCGGGTTTATCCATGCTTGGAGAAGCTCATGTGTGGCGAGGCAGTCAGAGGACATGCAAGGGGTCAGAAGGCCAACGTGGGGACCTCTGGTCTCCAGGCCACAGTGATGTCACTACTGCAGTGGAGCTGTATCCCCCACCCCCACTGAAGTGGCCCCTGCTCTTACGTTGCAGAGATTGACCAGAATGCAGACAACCTGTACGTGTTCCTGGTAATATGTGGACTCAGGCCCGTGAAGGACCCTCTGTACTTGGTAGACGCGTTCTCAGGTATGTGGTCCAGTGTCTCCCTTCCTTGTCATGTGGATTTGTGGATAGAGACATACCTTGCTTGGTCTTGTGTTCTTTCTGGATGGCCCCAGCTGGCCATGAGTGCCCAGTCCTCCTGCCTGAGATTCCTAAGTGAATTGTTGGCATTACACTGCGAGCCATCTCATCTGGTGGGACCACTTTTCTTTCTTTTCCTTTTTTCCCCCTCTTTGCACATAAGCAGAACTATTTCTAGATCATCACTTTGGAAACAGCCAGAAGGGCAATTTATTGGATAACTACCTTTGTGTAGACTTGCAACTTCAGGTATGAAGGATGGCGGAAAAATTGGAAATAATTATAAAGCTAAAAGATTTGCTTAAAATTCTACCATTATAGGGGGCTGGAGAGATGGCTCAGTGGTTAAGAGCACTGGCTGCTCTACCAGAGGTCCTGAGTTCAATTCCCAGCAACCACATGGTGGCTCTCAGCCATCTGTAATGAGATCTGGCGCCCTCTTCTGGCATGCGGGCACAGATGGAGGCAGAATGTTGTATACATAATAAATAAATAAAATCTTTAAAAAAATTCTACCATTATTTTAAAGATATATAAAAATAAAGATCCCCTTATTTTTCTGTGTGTGTGTGTGTGTGTGTGTGTGTGTGTGTGTGTGTATGATGTGCGTGCAGTGCCTGTGGATACCAGCAGAGGGCCGTGGGACTGCCCCACCCCAGAACTGGAGTTCTGCCTCACCTCAGTTGTGAGCTGCCATGTGGGTGTTGGGAACCAAATGTGGATCCTCTGCAAGAGTAGCAGATGTTTTTAACCACTGAGCCATTGCTTTGGCTCCCAAAGAAACAAAACTTCACATAAAAGCATACAATACTACACGTGGGCATTCTAACCAAGTGAAATCAATCCTGGTTAGCATGGGTGAATGCTTAATGACCTAAGAGCACAAAGCATGCTGGGGAGAAATTTGTAGTTGAGCTGAATTGTTTTCTCAGCTGTGACTTGAAGCCACATCAGGTCCTTTATTCAAAGTCTTTTTCTTTCTTTCTTTTCCTTCCCAAGAATGGCATCAAGAAGAGCCCAATGTTTACATGATGATTGTAGGTCCTGAGGTGAGTCCGTGTATTATGAATTCTTAGCTGGTGGCTGCTTTTTCCTACTGATTCTGCTTTCTTATTTGTGTGTGTGCTTGTGTGTGAGAGTACGTGTGCATGCATGTGTGTGAGTTCAGTTCCTACTGGGGCCAACAGAGGGCACTGTATCCCCCTAGACCTGGATTCAAAAGCATTTGCTTGTCAGGTGCCCAGTGTGGGTGCTCAGAATGGAACTCAGGTTTTCCGTAAGGGCAGTGCACCCTCTCACTGCGTAGTCAGCTCTCCAGTCGCTCTTCTACTGACTTATAATACATTTTCTAAAACTAGTGTATGCTCCTCTTCTATATACCCAGGCATTTTTTTCTCTTTAGGTAACTTTTCTCTTTAAGCTTGCCTTTTTATCATATTTTACTGTTTAATATGGCAAGTGCAGGGGTGGCCATGCATCTACAGCACACATGTAGAGGTCAGAGAGCAGCCTTAGGGAGTCTTTCTACCATGTGGGTCCCAGGGATTGAACTCAGGGGTCAGGCTTGGTAGTAAGCACCTCTATTGCTGAGCTATCTCCTTGGCCCATAATTTGCATTTTTAAAAAAATGAAAACCATGGGGTGGAATGATGACTCAGCCATTAAAAGCACTGGCTGCTCTGCCAGAGGACCTGGGTTCAGTTCCCTGCCACAAAGTGGCTAACGACCACCTGTAACTTCAGTTCCAAAGGGTTCAACACCCTCACCCGGCTCTTCAGGCATTGCACACATGTGATGCAATGCATACATACATGCAAAACATGCATATATGTAAAAATATTTAAAAAAATGAAAATCATCTGAGTCATATCTCAGAGGTAGAACACTTGTCAAATTTGTATATGCAAGGCTCTGGATTCAGTTCCCAGAACCGTGTGTATGTGTGTGTGTGTGTGTGTGTGTGTGTGTGTGTGAGAGAGAGAGAGAGAGAGAGAGAGAGAGAGAGAGAGAGAGAGAGAAAGAGGAGATCAGATCAAAGTTAAAGATTATAGTTGCTGTTCACCTTTATGGCCGACTTACTGTAAAGATTGCAATTACTTCAAACTAATTTACTATTGCAAAGACTAATTAGATAATTCTTATGGGAAAACTGGTGGCTCATATAAAGAGAAACTTATTTAAAAATATATAGGCCAAACTCTATGTATGGTCCAAAGTATTTTGGAACCCTTTAACTGCTCAAACTGTGACTGCAGAACTGCTCTGGAACCCAGCTTCAGATCAAGCCACTGGCCTCTATGGACTTTCATTTGCCCCAAACACTTTGGAAAACAAAGTATACTCCAAGCTCCTAGCCTGATGGGATCTGCATGGCCATTACCACTCTGTTTTCATGTGGCTTCTGTTCCTGGATTCCCACTGTGTACCTCTCCCTCTAAACTCCTTTGCTGAAATCCTGTCTTGCAATGTACTAAGATGAAGTCTCTGGGAGGCGGCTATATTAAGGAAATGAGGAAGCCTTCACCAATGTGATCAGTGCCCTTATAGAAGAAGCCCCGGAGAGTTGCCCTGACTTTTTCATTTCGTGTGGACGCAGCAAGAGGCCACTACCTATGAACCAGCAAGCGTAGCTCATGAAATGCTCAGCCTGCTGATGTCTTCTAGCCTCTGAGACTCTCTGCTGCATGTGTAGGTCCACCCAAGTTATAGTACAGCACAGCAGTAGCCTATCAGAGCCACGGCATCAATCCTCTGTAGTGCTGAGTGGAATTCTCATCTGTGTAGAGTGAGCCACCTCTTCCATCTCCTTGTTTTGTTAGGCCAGGAGTTGAGAAGCCAGCTGGGAGTGTTTGCTAACTGACATCGACAGAGAGGGTATCCACAATCCTAGGAAACCACCAACGTACACCAGTCCATCTTGGTGAATCAGGGAGATTATTGGTGTTACTGACAGAACCATGGGTGACTCAAAGGCTAGTAACAACACCAAAAACGCCACCCAGCCTGGGTGATGATGCATCCCTGGGGCTTCCTGCCCACTTGCAAATAGTTCCCCTGAAGAGTCTCCTCTTCCCTGGTTACCGCTTCCCTGTTTCTGGGACCTCAGGGGGCTCAGTAAGTTCTATGACTTTGTTGTGTCTTTCCTAAGCCTCCCACCTCCATCCAGGAGGAAACGGATTCTCCATAGCATCAATCAGCCGGTCTCACTTTCACTCACTGGTTTAGAAACTCGCCCCCAGAACCTAGCGACCACTTTCTACAACTTCTCAGAGCCTCGTCCATTTGTCTTATTTATTCTAGCGCCCTGTGGACCTTCCCAGCATGCACAACTGTTCTGTTTTCTTACAGCCTTTGGGAAGAATTGTGTTCACCTAGAATGAGGGCAGAGATGCTATTAAAGATAACCAAGATGGGGAGGGGCTGGTAAAATGGCTCCGTGGGTGAAGTGGGAGAGGGTGCTTGCTGCTAAGCCTGTTGGCTCGATTTCAGTCACAGGGATCCACTTAATGGGAGAGAAACAATTTCCAGATGTTGTACAGTGCTACATGTGCAGCCAAATTTAAAATATACACACATACATACATACATACATACATGCACAGTCAAGGGCTAGAATCTGTGCAGCCATGTCAGAGCCCTTGGTGAGAAGAGACCTCTTGTTAGTCTAGTGACCTAATACACAGTATAACATGAGAGGTGCCACAGTCTTCAGAAGAATCCCAACACTTTAAAAGTTCAATGCCTTTTAACGGTGGCTTCCTATAAAACCCAAAATAAGTTACATACTTCTTATTTCAAGAGGGGAGAACCAGGGCATAGTTAGAATCAGACCAAAGCAAAACCAAACTCTAACAGTATAAGCCATTCAGTGTCCGACATCTGGGACTCCGTCATGAACCAGGCTCCAAAGGGCTTAGACAGTCCCAACCCTCTGATTCTGCCACCGCAGCATACACTGCCTGTCCTGCAATGCTCAGGGCAGCTTCACCCCACACCCGTCACTGTCCCCAGTGGTCACTCCATCATCTGGCATCTCCAGTATTCTGACATCACCCCTGAAACTAAAGCTTCACCCTCCCCAGTGATCTCTCCCATTGCCAACGCTCAGCTTCTCTCCTTGAGCCCCTCAGTCCTGGGGTCACCCATGCAATCGAGGCTGCACCTTGACCAGTTATCTTCTTCCTGGGCTCCCTTCAGGGACTCTACCTCTGCCCCCATGGCATCAAGCCTCAGATTCTCTCCACGACCCCTTGAAGCCTGAAGCCTCCACTACAGCTGCGGCTATCACTCCACCAATGACCTCCTGACCTTTCTGAAGGAACTCCAGCCCTGCCTGCCATAGGGTCCTCTCACCCTCTACGCCCTCAAACCAGGTCCATGTAGGGGATTTCCACACCTTACTAAGTTTTTTTAAAATTTTTTTAAAGATTTATTTATTATGTATATAATATTTTGCCCACATGCAGGGCAGAAGACAGCACCAGATCTTCATTACAGATGGTTGTGAGCCACCATGTGGTTGCTGGGAATTGAACTCAGAACCTTTGGAAGAGCAGTCAGTGCTCTTAACCTCTGAGCCATCTCTCCAGCCCCATACACCTTACTAAGTTTAACTGCCAGCTTGAGGTGCAGCCTTCTGAACCACTGCTTCTGTGTGCCAGCCCCAAGGAAATACCTTCTAGAAGATTCCTCCTGAATGGTGCTGGTCTCTCATTAACCACAGCTTAATTTTCAGTCCCAGCAAACCAGAAACCAGGCTTGCAATTTAAAACATCACATGAAGGAACGGCCCTGATAGGATCTCTGAGAGACTCCCAAACTCCCCTCAGATACCCGTAAGCCAGGTCTGCACTGCTCTTAGCATTATCCTCCCACCTTATACAACAGCTGCCCACCAAGGTCCGAGGACTCAAACATCCCTTCAGCCCAAAGCTTCCAAATCCTTCCATAATCTTCCCCCAAAACAGCCCGGTCAGCTCCATCATGGCAAGATGCCACTTTCTGATACTAGCGCCCCCCCCAGCCCCCCGTGGTAAACACCATAAGGAAAATCAACTTAGATGGAGAAAGGGCTCATGTGGCTTACAGCTCACCGTCCATCACGAAGGGGAGCCAGGGCAGGAATCAAATGGTACAGGAACCGGAAGGCAGGAACTGAAATAGCGGCCATGGAGGAACACTGCTTATTGGCTTGCTCCTCCAGGCTTGCTCAATTTGCTTTTTTATATGACCCAGGCCCACCTGTCCAGGGGTGATACCACCCACAATGGGCTGAACCCTGCCTACATCAATCACCAATCAAGAAAATACCCCTCAGACTTGTCCACAGGCCAATCTGATGGGGCAGGTCAGTGGCACTCCCTCCCGAAGCCTGCACAGTGGCTTCTCCTGAGATGAAATTCCCCAGGGTCGGGGCTGGCTCAGGTTGGGTTCTTCTCAGATGTTCTTTTCTGACCTCTCTCTATAAACTCATTCTTTACCATTTCAAAACCTCCACACGTCTAAAATGGTCACAGTCAAGTGCTCAATTTATCATCTCTCTGAGTCTGGAACAGGAGGAGATTTAAGCCATTTTGTACTCGACTTGGAGTATTTGCTGTTGTGTTAGGGGCTCACATGCTGATAAGGTGAGTTTGCCAAGTGGCCAAGTGTCAGGACACATTAAATGTCCTGTTTCAATGGCTACAACATACATTAATACCACCCCACCCCACCCCACCCCCAAGCCTCCTGAATCTTCCTGCCTTGACCCTGATATGAGCGCACTTTCTTTTGGTCCATTTCTGCCTTTGCTCTCTGCGGAGCTGGCGTCTCAATAAGTACTTGTGGTATAAGTGGGATGCTTGCTGGACTTATTTAGCTTTTCTAGGTCATCTCCCATGCCTCTTTGCAAAGTTGCGTCAACTTGGCTAGATCATGGCCCATGAAGCAGACCCCGGCTATTACTGGGGAATCACTGTGTAGTTTGGCAGTGACTATCTCTGCCTCATAGCCCCAATCATGCCGAAGACTCTGGTGAAGATACTGAGTAGGTTTATTCACATGCCCCTGCCACAAGTACCATTAAAGGTTCCCAGCTCAAAGCATGCCCGAGGACATCTTACGAGCTCAATGGAGAAATCACGGGGGATGCTGAAGAGCCTTGAAATGAACACAGTACGCCCCATGGTGATAAATGTCACTCAAGGGGAGAAAAGAGGCCCTCCCACCTTGCCTCTTAGACCTGGCTAGTGTTCCAGGCTCAAGGCTCAGGGCTCAGGAGAGTGTCAGGCTGCTATTTCATTGGGACAGGGCCACCACGTGAGAGGCCACTCATCAGACTCTATTCAGTGGGGGAGAAGTGAGGATGAGCCATGGGCAGGCGGATGAGATGGGGGCTGAACAGGACAGCTACAACAAAATCCAAAACTGTTTATGCATGCACACATTTTATTTTCAAGATTTCTTTCACTTCTTATGCATATGACTGTTTGACCTGCGTTATGTATGTATGTGTAGCAGGTGGGTGCCGGGTGCCTGTTGAGGTACCATGTGGCTGTATGGTGAAGGATGTCATGGCCCTCATTGACTTCGGGGACAGCTACCTAGTTGCTCTTGAGTTAACCACGTGCCTCAGTTTCCCCATCTGCAAAGCAGAAATGACTGAGACAGCAGTCCCTGCCTCCCAGTTCGCTATGAGTGAAAACTTGAGCTGTTCTTGTCCTTGGGGTAGTGTCCTGTGGCTATAGGGGGGGGAAGGGACGTTGTCACCAATGGTCCCTTCCTGTTCTGACTGCCGGGATCCAGTTCTAGCTGCAGGGTGCTCTGAGCTCGGCTCGGGGTTTCAATAATGCTCCTTTGATCTCTCAGTTTCCCCATTTGAGAGAAGCACGTGTTCCTGCTCACAGGGCATCTTGTACGGGACCTTTCCCGGCTCTTTGATAAGCACGCTGGAGGCCAGAACGTTTGCTTTGGGCATGACAGCTTAATGACTTTGCCCGGTAACTTCTCCAGTGAAGATTATTTCCTCTAAGCCCGAGAGAGTTGAAACAATATATTTGTTAGGAAATAAACAAGCTTAGAAGGAGGAAATGAGAATTTTTCTCTGCTGCTTTCGATGTTTTTTTTTTCCCCTTTAAGAATTTCATTAAGTAACAGCATCCCCTCTTCCTTGGCTCTTTATCTCGTGTTTTGTTCCACTCGGCTTCACTAAGAGATTTGAAAATGAACTGACGTGGAAAGTAAACCCAGTGCCGACTGTAGTGTCATCTTAGGGCTCGCTCTTCGCTCCTTAGCTACGCACCAGTTTTGCATCTCAGCCGTCTCAGAACACGGGCTTGTTTGCTTGACAAATCATCTTTACCCCGAATTGTTCATCAAGAGAGTCAAAGCATGCTCGTAAAGATGCAAAGATGACCTGGCTGAAGTACCCCCCTCCCCACATACGAAAAGAAATGCGGAATGAAAGGCTTGCAGCGTTTTGTTGATTTTTATCTGTGTGTACATATGCACATGACATGGTGCGTGTGTCTAGAGGTCGAAGGACAGTTTTCTGGGGTGGGGAGGATGGGGCTGTCCCAGGGATCAAACTTAAGTCACTGTGCTCGGTGGCAAGCACAGAGGTTCACTGAGCCATCTGGCCAGCCCAGAAGGAGGGTTTCATGCGAGGGTTGTAGTAAGATCTAGTTGCTTAGGATACTTGGAGCCTGAGGCCTGGAGAATGGGAGGTGCAAAGGGAGTTCTCATGCATGGGATGTTCTAGTCACTGCATGGGATCCAGGAAAGGAGACGGAGGTGCAGAGGAAAGAGGCAGAGCTATCATAGATGGAGATCCTCCGTGGCAGGTAGCAGGATAGTTGGAGAGGGGGTGGTGCTTCTAGTCTGGGTAGTAACGGGGATTAAAAGCATTTCAGAGATACTGCATCCTGGAGGCTGGGACACAGGTTGGCCAGAGGGGGAATAGTGAGGAAGGTGTCAGGAATTTCATGGGCCTTTACTCTGTGTGTGTGTCCAGCCGCACGTGTGCTTGAATTAGTGTATATTCCTATGGAGGGCCATCCACCTTTTGTTTTGAGACAGAATCTTTCATGGTTCTGAAACTCACAGATCTGGCTAGGCAGACTCTTCAGGAAGGGCCAGGTATCTTCTACTCCCTATCCCCCAAGCTAGAATTATGAGCATACACTATAATACCTTGATTTTTAAGGTTTAAATTATTATACATACATGCATGCATACATACATACACATACACATATAAATCTCAATCTCTCTCTCTCTGTGTATGTGTGTGTGTGTGTGCAGATACATAATCACCACTTGAGTGTAGGGGTTCATGGGGGCCAGAAGACAGTGTCCAGATCCCATGGAACTGGAGTTACAGATGATGGTTTTGAGTGTTACCCAGTATGAATGCTGGGAACCCATTCTTCCGTAAGGGCAACAAGTGTTATTCGCCACTAAAGCCATCTCTCCAGCCCTGACACCTGGCTTTTTAAAATGTGGGTTCTTGAGATTGAACTGAGGTCTTCATGGTTACAAGGCAATTTACCAACTGAGCCATCTCTCCAGCCTCTGTCCCTCAAACTTTTTAGGATTGCTTGACTTGCAATCTGCCCAGGTGGAAACACTGGTCCAACAGCTTTCCTGCTCTGGGATCCTGGTGAAGTTAAACAACCTCTCTCAGTCCTCCTGTGTGGAAGTGTTTGGTAGTAACATTGTTGCTAGAACCAATTTAACAACTGTAAAGGACTTGGCACATGTTCTTCTAGCTTATGTGGCTACAGAGTATTAATTAAGAGCCGAAATAGCAGCGATTTGCTGTTCATAACTATGAGCCTCTCTCTGCACAGATCTTCCTGGGAATAATTACAAATTCTTAAGCATTCATGTTTGATATGATGTAGCCCTTCAGATTCCCAGGCATGTAGCGGCCCTGGGCACGTCAGCAACCCTAACAAGGACAGCCCTTTGGGATCTTGGGCAAGCATCTGAGCAGTCGCAAGGATCCAAGGCACACCATATAGCACTTCTCTCAGGAGAAAGTGAAACCGAGTTCCTGGGAGAAGGCAGTCTATCACCTGCCATTAGAACTGGCCGTCCTGGCGTTTGCTTGCAGCTAGCCAGCATGCTTGTAATTCACGATGGCTATTGGCAATGCGTAAATGAGAACAGGAATTGGATTTACTTTCCTCACGGGCGGCTGGAGCCAGTGTTGGGAGGGGCTGTTGGCACCCTGCGTTCCTGAGCTGGGTTCACACCCTTGCTGTGTCTTTGAAACAATGTCTAGGATTTAAAAAAAAAAAAAACGTTAAAAATGTCTTTTTATTATTATTTATGTGTTGCATGCAGATGTCATTGAGCCATCTCACCACCTAAAATAAGTCTTTTTTATTTTTCCTCTTTCTTTTTTCTTCTTCCTTTTTTCCCCCCTGAGTCTGGCTCTCATTCTGTAGCTCTAGATGACTTACTATGTAGACCAGGTTTGCTTCACTCTCACGAGAGACCCCCACCTGCCTTTACCTCTCAAGTACTGGAATTAAAGGCGAGTATCATCATTCCTGGGCTCTAGTTTTTTTTTTTTTAAACATTTATTTACATATTTATTTTGGAGGAGGCACATGAGCCACGGTGCACGTGGGTCCTGGAGATCCAACTCAGGTCTGGTTTGATGGCAAGCATCTTGACCCACTGAGCCATCTTCATCTTGCTGACTCTAGAATTTTGTGCTGAAGAGAGCTTTTTCTATTGTTGCAAAAGCGTTTTAGCAGTCAGGCGGGAGACATTGAGGGGCCAGTCTGCCTGATGTAGTCTGCCAGATGTCTCAGTGTGGGGTTTGTGGCGAGCACCAACAAGCTGGACGACTGTCCTACTCTACAGCCAAGTAGGGGAGCCAAGTCTGACCTTGAACTTCCATCCTCCCGCCTCCACTCCTGAGGGCTGTAACACAGGTGTGCACCGCCGCGCCTGCGCTAGCTCCTGCTTTCTGGATTCACTTCTGTTGCTCCCTAATTTAGTCCTTTCTCTTAGTGTCTGAAATTACACTCGTGTGGGTAAACACATTTTCGTTATTCATTGGCGGAGGGGGCGCGTCCTTGATTTGCAAGCTGCATTTCTGAGAAGGCTCCTCGGTAAAAACAAACTTTGCTTCCATGAACTCCTTTGTCACAGGCTTACTGAGGTTTTCCCCTGCATCCTCTTGATTGCTTTTATGACAGATTCCATCGGCATCATTTGAGGAAGCAAGCCTTCCTCTGAAGGATGGGGCACTTAAATTGTCCTGTCTGTAGGAATGCTCCACTGTCCTTTAACGTCCTCAGGTTTCCCTGGACTCAGCCCTCACAGAAGGTGGCACACACAGTCCAGGTGCTCCCTGCTCCTTCCTGTTCTTGTCCTCATTGTGTAACTGCTAGACTTGGACTGTTCCTCTGTTTTTTTTTTTCCCTATATTTATCCTTTCTGAACTACTGGGTGGGCTTTGAGCCTGTTGCAATTTATACTCTGTAGGCTCGGATTTAGGTCAGGTTCACTCCAGCCCTAGGCAGGGTCTTTTAAATATCCAAGGCTAGCCTTGGAATTTGCCACGTAGCAGAAAATAAACTCCTGATCTGTTTGCCTCTTTCCAAGTGTGAAGAATATGGGTTTTCATCCTCATACCTGGCTTACTCAGTGTTGGGGACTGATTGAACCCGGGGCTTTATGCATGCTAGTTAGGTGCTTCACCACCTATAGGGTCAGGATGTAAAAATCCTCTCTCTCTCTCTCTCTCTCTCTCTCTCTGTGTGTGTGTGTGTGTGTGTGTGTGTGTGTGTGTGCGTGTACATGCCATGGCGCATGTGTGGAAGTGAGAGGAGAACTTTGGGAAGTCAGTTATCTCCTTCAACCATGGGAGTTTCTGGATCCAGGTCCTCAGGCTTTTGCAGCAAGGGCCTTGATCCGCTGAGCCATGTGCCAGCCCGAGGCTCAGAGGTTTTAAGTGTTTTTTTGTCCCTCTCTTTTTCCAGGTGGATCCAGCGTTTACCAGGGAAGTGAAAGACCGGGTGAGGAGGTAGGCGTGGCAGGCAGGTGGTGTCTTGCACACTAGGAATGGTGAATGGCAAAGTGGTTCACGAGTCCCACCTTGTCCATGGTAGACTCTGCTCTAAGCGGGTTGCCAATACTGCATCCTTTAATGTTCCCTAAGGTCATGCTTTGGGCCTCAAGGTACAGGCAAATGAATGGATGCACTCGAAGTGTAAGATGCCCGACCTCCTTAGTCATCTGCGGAAAGGCCAGAGCAAACCATTTTGTCTCACTGCATATCCCAGGCTGGACTGGAATCAGAAGCTTCTTACATGGTGGGGTTCTAGGTATGTGCCTCCACGCCTGAAGACTGCTTAATACTGATGACACCGGCAAAATAAATAAATAAATAAACAAACAAACAAATAAAGGCTCAGTTGGTTCAGAGCACTGGCTGCTAGTGTAGAGGACCCAGGTTCAGTTCCCAACATCCATAGTGTGACTCACAATCACCTCTAATTCCAGTTCCAGAGGATCTGATGCCCTCTTCTGGCCTCTGTGAGCACTGCAGTAACATGGTTCACATGCATAATGGCAGGCAAACACTGATGTTTATAAATCAGCCAGGCGGTGGTGGCGCACGCCTTTAATCCCAGCACTTGTAGACAGAAGCAGGTAAATCTCTATGAATTTGAGACCAGCCTGGTCTATAAGAGCTAGTTCCAGGACAGGCCCCAAAGCTACAGAGAAACCCTGTCTTAAAAAACCAATCAATCAATCAATCAATTAATCAAGCAATCAATCAGCCGGGCTGTGGTAGCACCTGTCTTTAATCCCAGCACTCAGGAGGCAGAAGCAGGTGGATCTCTGTGAGTTTAAGGCCAGCTTGCTCTACAGAACAAGTGCCAGGACAGACTCCAAAGCTACAGAAAAACCTTGTCTCGAAAAATAATAATAAAAAAATCTTAACAAAGATTTGGAAGACTTTAAGGAGCTGACTTGTGTTCAGCTGATGTCTATAGACTCTTTGGAGATAACTGATCAATGTATCTTTTTAAATTGCATTTTTTTTTCTGCTAGGAACAAGGAACCCAGTCTCAATTGTTCACATAAATTTGAGCGGGACAGTGAGCCAGGCTGAAACAACCATGTTATCCCTGCTCTGTTCTCTCAGGGCTGCAGGGGTGCGGCTGATCCGCGAGATGTGTCAGGAAGACCTGCACGCGGTGGTGAAGAGCTGCTTCGCACTGGTCAACAGCTCAGTCTCCGAGGGCATGTCAGCCGCCATCCTGGAGGTAGGTGCAGCTCAGATGCTGAGGATGGGGTACTGGATTATTCTTCTTTCTCTTCTCTGCTTTTTAAAAAAGATATGCAAGTGAGTGCAGTGGCTGAAGAAGACCAGAAGGGGGCGTCCAGATACTCTAGTGCTGGAATTGCAGGTGGCTGTAAGCCACCTGAGGTTGGTGTGAATTTGCATCCATTGCTCTGAAAGTAGGTGACATGGCTTTGTGTCATCTCTGTGTCTGGCCGAGAAGCCAGCTCTCCCTGTGCCCTGTGGTGAGTGTCAGCCTCGGCAGTCTGTCTCCTCAGCAACTACCTTTGAAACCAGTGGAGAGCAGGTGCCAGTTGCTCTCCTGTATGTAAATACACGTTTTCCCCCTTGCTATTTCTTAAGAAGAGGCCGTAAGCCTGGAGTCTGCTGAGTGGTTTTCTAAGCTGCATACCAGCTTTCCCTGCAGAGGAATTGCTCTCAGCCTCCGCTTAACTCACAGAAAAGGGCAGCTGTTAGCAATCCTGATGTCCTGGAAATGTTGATGGTGCTGGCCGGCGTTCCTTTGAGAAGTCAAAATAACCTTTGGGCAGAGGGCTCTCAATGAGGTTGATTTTAGGAGGAGGAATAAGCGTGTCTTTCTCGTCAGAATCACTTCAGATGGCCAGGGCAGTTAATCATAGAGCATGTGCCATCAACTGGTCAGGGAGGTGACCTTTTGACCTTTCTGAATCTGCTTTCCTGTGCTGGCAAGTACGCATGCCCCTTGGCTGAAAGCAGGCCTCTCACTGAAAACTCACAAAACCAAATCTCGGCCGGATGCTCAGCGACTGGATGGTTGGTTATTGCTAAAAACCTGCCAGGCATTTCTCATTTAAGCAGATTGTGGATTGGAGCCCCACATAGAATTACCTAAAAGGAAGGGGATGAGGAGATGGTTCAGTCAGTAAAGTATTTGCTCTCTCTGTCCCTCTCTCCCTCCTTCCTTCCCTCTTCCTCTCTCACACACTGACACCAAAATGGCGCAAGTGTTTTGAAACGCTCTTACAGGGTCCTTCAAGATCCTCCAATCACTAAACCTGGCACTACCACTAGGGTCAATCCCCGGGACACACAGGAAAAGCCAGCATGGTTGCTTGTAAGTGTTATCCCAGGGCTGGGGACGGGGGAGAGTGGAGACAGGCAGATCCCCACCCCGGGCTCGCTGGACAGTCAGCCTAATAGAATCTGTGAGCTCCAGGCCAGTGAGAGATGCCGTCTCAAAACAACGAGGGATATAGTTCCTGAGGAAGGCCACTTCACGCTTTCCTCTGTCTTTTACACATCCATATGTACCCCTCCACACACAAAAATGTTAAAGGTGGTCTTCATTTCCCGGTGTTCCTGTTTGGAGCACCAACGTAGATACAGTCACACACAGACGAACACCGTACCTTCTGGGTCAGGTTTTGCCCCCTGGGTGAAAGGAGGGCTATGCTCAAAAGCTAAGAGCAAGGAGGAGAATGCTTGACCTTAGCGGGTAGCACCGGCTCTGGTGATTGGAGAACCTTGAAGGACCCTGGAAGAGCGTTTCAAGACGCTTGTGCCATTTTGTGTCAGAGTGTGTGAGAGGAGGAGGGAGGGAGAATGGGATGGAGAGAGGGAGGCAGAGAGGGAGAGAGTGTCAGAACTGGAAAGATGTGCTGAGGGCATTTATTTGGGATGTGCATGCTGCAGGAGATGAGGACTTTTGCAAGGGGCTGTATAGCCTTTGGTGTAGAAAAACCATATCACCAGCCGCTGGCCAACACCCACCTAAAACACCCTCTGCTCGGTTCTGTGTGTCTGTGTGACCTATGTCTTCAGATCATTTCCCCACACTACCAGTGATCCCTCAGGACGGTCACACATGTCAGCAGAATCCAAGCAAAGCAAACCCCTCTTTGAGAACATA
Source organism: Microtus obscurus (assembly GCA_963919715.1). NCBI lineage: Eukaryota > Metazoa > Chordata > Mammalia > Rodentia > Cricetidae > Microtus > Microtus obscurus. The sequence continues at coordinate 10,125,603 of CAWTZC010002533.1, read as the reverse complement.
CAGAGAGGGCAGTGTTTAACCTCAGGTGTGACCCAGAATTGACAAGCAAGCTCCCCCACCCAGACACATGCAGGTGAGCTGTCTGTCCCCAAAGTCTGGGTGTTTCTTGTGACTTCTCAGTCATGAAACATAAAGACTGTTTCTATAAACCCCAGATAGCTCTGATAAGGGTGGGCGGCTGGCTGCAGGGGTTTTTGAGAGCCATACAGGGGGTTCCGTCCACCCCATAAGAGGAGGTTGAGCTTGTTTAGGGAGGCCAGGTGAGCCTGTTTCTGGAGGGAGGCTGTGGGGTCTTGTGTTCTGACATTTGTGTGTCTATCTCGAGTGCCAAGCTCACCCCCTCCTCTGTCTTTCCCTGCTCACTCTGCGGATTTGCTCTGGATGGGAGGAGGGTGCCCATTTCCAAACACGTCTAGCGCAGGGCCTTGCCAGCTGCAGTGCTACTGGAACCAGCTTCTCAGTGTGTTCATATTCTCAGAGCTTGTCTGTGCTTAGAAGTTGCCATTTTGAAAAAAAAAAAGATTTATTTTTACTTTCCAATATGTATACTCAAATGTGTTTATGTGGGGATATGTGTACATGTGTGGGAGTGGCCATGGTGACTTGAAGAGGGGGTTGTATCCCCAGATCTAGGGTCCAGCTTGGGTGCTGGGACCTGAACTCTAATCTTCTGCAAAAGCAGCAAGCGCACGTAAGCCCTGAACCATCTCTTCAGTCGCATTCACCTTAGTTTTTCTGAGCTAGAATCTTTCATAAACTGGAGTCTAACAATTAGGCTAGACCAGCTAGCTAGTAAGCTCCAGGGATCCCCTTGTCTTGCAGGTCCCCAGCTCTCCACACCTGGGATGGAGATTATAGATATGCAACACCATGCCTGGTTATGTGTTTAACACGACGCCTCGGGGATCGAACTGGGGTCCTAATGCTCGCAGGGCAAACACTTTACCACCTTAGCCATCTTCCAGCCCCCTTGTCTGACTCTTCAGTGACAACCCCCGTCTTCTGCCCTCCCACCTTCCCAGGCAATGGATTTGGAAGTTCCTGTGCTGGCTAGGAACATCCCTGGGAACTCGGCTGTGGTAGAGCACGGAGTCACGGGACTGCTGTTCACAACCCCTCAGGTAAAGAGAGTCCTTTCCCACACTGGCCTCATTGGTGCCATTTCTGTCTGTCTGTCTGAAGGATGGTCATAAATTTGGGTTCCTCATAAGCCTCTCAGCTCCTGCTGTGCATTGGGCTGCCCAGGTATGTGGTTTCTGTTCTCAGCCTGGAGGGACACGCAGCATTTAGAAATCCAGGTACCTCTGACCTGACTGTTTTAGCTCAGTGGCTGAGTGACTTGCTTGGCATGCATAAGCCAGGTTTGGCAGTGCACACCTGTCACAAAGCATTCAGAAGGTAGAAGCAGGAGGGTCAGAAGTTCAAGGTCAACCTCTGATACTGCACTAGTTCAAGACCAGCCTGAGCTATAGGACACCTTGCCTAAAAAAGCAAAACATGGCTAACCTCACATAAACAAGCAAACAGACAAACAAAAAAATCCAGACGCACAGCTGTTCTTTTAAGCAGTTGTCTGTGGCAGGGTGGAACAGAAGAGAAGGAACTCTGGCTTCCTGGTGCCTTGTGAAGCTGTGTGCATCGGGGGTCTGGAGGCACAGCTCCCTGCCTCTCTCGTGTTCAGGTCCTCTCAGGTCAGCACAAGCCCCCACCCCCACAGACACAGCCCCACCCCCACACTCCCACTACAAAACTTACTTGCAGATGTGTTTCAACTCAGAGTCTTCGCGTTGGCTTTAGCGAGGATGTTTAGAACAGCAGGCCTTCCCGGTTCTAGGCGGGGAGAGCTGTGATTCTTCACACTCTGAAACGGTGTGCGAGACACGGATGTTGCCTATACTTTGTTGCCCTCGTCATCTCCACCAGACATTACCCGGTGCGTGGTGGGATAGGATGCTTGAAAAACAAATAATGCAAATTTTAAGGAACTTCAGGCTGGCATTGTATTCATCTCAACCACTGTGAAACTCAGACTTTAGCCACTCGCCCGTCAGCTGTAGGGAGGGCAAATGTAATTTCAAATATGCATTCAAATATGTATGAGAATCAGCATTTCATTTATTAAGAAGAACTGTTCTGTCAGACCACCAGCTCTGGGCGTTAAAATATGTATATGAAATGCATAGGACATAAATAATGCGTAAGCATAAATGCTCTTTGAATCCAGGCTAAATATAGTTACTCATTCTGCGTTAGCTGTTATTCCTTAATTGGGAACATAAAGAAACTTGATCTCTCCATGTAGGGCTGGAGATAAAGGGCTGAAGAGTTCAAAGAGATTGGGAAGGTAGGGCCTGTGTAAGGGGGTGGGGTACATGGCCAGGAACTTTGAGCAGAGTCTGGGAGCTCAGAGTAGCTCCAGTGAACAGGCAGCAGAAGAAAGGGGCCAGGCACCATGGAAACTTGAGGGAGAAGGAGGGCAAGGGCAACCCATGGACCATGCAGCATAGCTGGGTGTGTGGCTGTATTGACCTCTAGAAAGAGGATCATTTTAGATGCTGGGATGCGGTTCAGTTAGTAAGTTGTCAGCCTAGCACGCGTGAAGCTGTGGATTTAGGTGCCAGCAATGCATGGAACCAGACATGGTGGTGTGTGTCTACAAATCCAGCATTTGGGAGGATCAGAAGTTCATCCTTGGTGACAGTTGTGTGAAACGGGGCGCTCAGTCATTGGTTTTGTGTCTACCTTTCTGTCTCCACCCTTCTTCTCCACCCCTTTAGAGTGCCCAGCCTTCCAGGGTGATTTCTGCTGCCGAGAAATGGAGATGATTGGATGCCCACTTGTGGGATTTGGGCCTCTGCATTATGTGGTTCTCTAGCACCTGAGACAGGACCTGCCCCTAAGCCCTTGTTCCTTGATAAGAATGGGAAAACCAAAACCTGTACTCCCCCTAACACACATCTTTATCCCTGTGACAGCTACTTGTGGGAGCATAAAGAGGAATCTGGAAGGAAAGGACTGTATTAGTTTGTTTTCGTTTGCCAAAATCAACCTGGGGAGGAAAAGGCTTTATGTGGCTTACACATCCATCATCGATGGAATTCAGAGCAGTAACTCACTCATGCAGGAGCAGAAACAGGAACCACAGAGGAGCACTGCTTACTGGTTTGTCCCCATGGTTTGCTCAGTCTGCTTTCCTTCCTTCCTTCCTTCCTTCCTTCCTTCCTTCCTTCCTTCCTTCCTTCCTCCCTCCCTCCCTCCCTTCCTCCTTCCCTCCCTCCCTCCCTTTCTTCATTCCTTCCTTCCTTTCTTCTTCTTTTTCGAGACAGGGTTTCTCTGTGTATCCTTGGCTGTCCTGGAACTCAACTCTGTAGACCAGGCTGGCTTCGAACTCAGAGATCCCCTTACCTCTGCCTCCCAAGTGCTGGGATTAAAGGTGTGCACCATCACCACCTGGCCTGCAGTCTGCTTTCCTATACAGCCCAGTATCACCTTGCCCAGGGGTGGCACCACCCACAGTGGGCTGCACCCTTCCACATCAATCAACAATCAAGAAAATCTGATGGCCAGTCTGATGGCGAGAATTCCTTGGTTGAGGTTCCCTCTTCCCAGGTGACCCTAGTTTGGATCCAGGTGACAGAAACTGAAGCAGCACAGGATGTTTTCTTTGGGAACCTTACAAGGAGAGCCTACTGGGTCATCTGTATCTATTTATCTCTCTCTGTCTATGTCTGTATTTTCAACTATCTATGTCTATCTCTATATCTAATATCTCTCTATATATCTAATATATATGCATATCCATATATATGTGTAAATCTATATATGTTTATGCATGCCTATATATCAATATCTAATATCTATATCTATCTATCTAATATCCATCTATATCTCTATAGCTATCTTTTTCATCTGAAAGGTTGATGACTAAGCATATTTCATGGTTGTAGGCACAGAATAATCTCTGTTTTTGTATACTTCACCTCTGGAAAATTTCAATTAAACGAAGCTCTCCAAACCCGCTCAGCATTGATTTCTCATTACCTCAACAATCTGGTTATTTCTCCATTTAAGAAGAAACGAGTCCAGTGACTTTCCTGGGTGTTTTTATAGCTTAGTTTTATAGCTCAAAATTAAGATCCATACAACATTTAATAGAAGCAGTGAATTCATATTCTGCCAGGGTTGCGTTCTTCAAAAGAGGCTCACGCTTATCCCTAGCAGGTTTTCTATTTGCTCTTCAGACAACAGGAGAGAAATCAACTTTGGGATATTAGTGGGGCAGTGGCTAATGCTTATAAAGGGCTTGTTATATTCCATCTCCTGTCCTTGGTGGTCAACGTGACTTCTTTTCCTTTTCCTTTTCCTTCCTTCCTTCCTTCCTTCCTTCCTTCCTTCCTTCCTTTCTTCCTTCCTTCCTTCCTTCCTTCCTTCCTTCCTTTCTTTTTTTCTTCCAAGACAGAGGTTTCTCTGTGTGTCCCTGGCTGTCCTAGAACTCACTCTGTAGACTAGGCTGGCCTCAAACTCAGAGACCCACCTGCCGCTGCCTCCTGAGTGCTGGGATTAAAGGTATGCACCACCACTGCCTGGCTAACTTATGTTTTCTTAATATATATATATGTGTGTGTGTGTGTGTGTGTGTGTATACACACACACACACACACATATTCTTTTTAAGACAATGTCCATGTAGCTCAGGCTGCTATCAAGCTCTCTCTATAGCCTTTGTGACCTTGAGTACCTGATCCTCCTGTCCACCCCAACCCCATATTCCCAGTACAGAGATCACAGCAGTACTGGAGATGTGATTTAGGGCTTCATGAATGCCAACTCTATCTACTGAGCTACATGCCCATCTCAAAGCTTATGTCTTTCCTTCAAACAATGATATTTCCTTTAAGCAGGGATGGCTTTGATTGTGTTTGGGGAGAGCAAGGTGCTTTGGGGGATTTGTCCGGGCTGGGAGGTGGTGGTGCTTAGGGGTCTTGTTCCTGTTTGAAATCCACCGTGGCTTTCTGTTGTATGCTGCTGCTTCATCCAGAAGATGGAGGCAGGACTCTCTGGAGGTAGAAAATGCTGTGCCAAGTGCTATGAAGATTTTGAATAATTGAACCTAGAAAGTATTGGTTTTCAAATTTAAATTTAGAGCCAGCAAGATCACCTAACTGTGAAGAGGCACTTACCACTGAGCCTGAAGAGCCAAGTATCATCCCTGGGAACTAAATGGTGGGAGAAGAGAATGGACCTGAAAGTTGTCCTCTGACATCTACGTGCTTTTAAAAAATAAAAACAGCTGGATGGTGGCACACGCCTTTAATCCCAGCATTCTGGAGGCAGAGGCAGGAGGATCTCTGTGAGTTTGAGATCAGTCTGGTCTACAGAGCTAGTTTTAGGACAGCTAAGACTGTTACACAAAGAAACCCTAATTGGGAAAAAAAAATAGGTGTACAAAAATAAACCAGAAGTTAGTTAAGTAGTCACTAAGCATCCAGTTCCTGGTCCCTGTGCATTTGGATGCTCAGAGATCCCAGGAGGAGTAGGCCAGGCCTCCAGTGTTGGACAGAGGGGTGCTGTGCAGGGAAGAGCCTTGGCTGGGCTTGTCGGAGGGGTTCAGGTCCGTCTCTGTGTGGTGCATAGACATCAAGTAGGGTCAGCGCTGTGAGTCTGGACAGTCACACCTACCATAAGAGGGTTAGAGAGTGAGTCTGTGCCCCAGGCACTGAGATCCTGCAAAGAGCCCAGCCCAGGGGAGAGATGCAGAAATGGACATACACAAGCATACACACACATGCACACACACACACACATGTACTCATGCATGCATGCATGTAGCACACGCATCCCACCCCAAACAAATGCTGATCATTGCTCTCACCTCCCTCTACTTCTGTGACTCTATCCTCCCTCCCTTCCTCCATCCCTTCATCCTCTGCTCTCTCCCTTACCCCCTCCCTTCTGCCTTCCTTTCAGAAGGAATTCTGGCACTTTCCCACCTAGCAGTCCCCCACAGTAGATTCTCTCAGCCCCTACTTATCCAGTTTCATCAAGAGTAGGGACCTCCCCTGTCTGAGGCTCACCCTTGCCCTTTGCTGGAGACAGATGGCAGAGTCCGGTCACCCCTAGTGACCCCTGGAACCTGGGCTTGATGAGTATGGCCAGATGGGAAGAACCACCAGATGGGGCTCATGCCTCAAAAAAACGGAAGCTGTACCTGGGGTTAACACAGGCCAGGACCTATCACCTGGGCTCACCGTGGGCCTAACTCTCAGGGGATCAGGGGCAATATCAGGAAAATCTTTCTAGTTAAGAATTGTCGCAAAATATGAGGGAAAGAGGGTTCATGGTTTCTCCAGTGAGCTCCATAGTGTCTCCACCATCCCAGCTTCTGCACAGTCGCCTGCTAACAAGAAAAGCTCTTGTCAGTATTGTCGCTAAAACAAAAGATGAGTTGGACAGGGACCTGCAACCTGGGGAAGGGCCAGTTGTGTGGTCCAGAGGGATGGTTCCTTCCCTTACTCTTTCAGTTTGCCTGTGCCCTATGAGGGCTCAACCTATCCCACTGCAGGATCCCTCACCAGGCACAGAGGTTGGTGGACAGCTTTGGTACCCAGGGGTGTGGCAGATACAATGGCATCCCCGAATCAGAGCAGAACAGGGCCACTCAATGGGAGCAGCTGGTGAGTATCCTGGAAGTCAGCAGGTGTCTGAAGTGTCCCTTGGAGGATGCCCTTGGGCTGTCACAGGCAGGATAGTACTAGAGGGTAAGGTAGGAGCTGTGAGCAGGCTCAGTCACCCGCCTGGAACTTCTACTTTTGTTTCCTATGGGCTTTGTCTCCAAGACAGAACCAAACCCAGTATCCATGGTGTCCCATCTCTGGCAGGCAGTACTTGGTCCTACTTGGCTATTTATTTCAGCAGCCACCTCCATTGCAGCACCTTTCCTGGCCCTGAGCAGCCAAAGGAACCTGTTTGAAACATTAAATTTCAGTTCCACCCGGCGTGTCTGAGAACCCTCTGTGTTTCCCATCACATACAGGGAGTGATGCATGCCTAGGCCAGGCTGGGGGCCCTGCCTAGTGCCCTCCATGCCCTCCTCTGCCCAGATCCACTGGTTGTGGCCCACAGGGTTGGTCTCTGCACAGAAGGCCATTCCCATGCTAGCTCCTTTGCTGAAGAGCTCTCCTTGGTCCAGGTAATGGCTAGGTTCCCACCAAAGCACCCCAGATCTGTGGTTTGAATTTCTTCTTTTAATCAATGTAAATCAATGTAAAGGAGCCAGCTGCCTCTCATCAGCCCCAGGCTCCTGGAGGGCTGTGGAACGCTGCCTGCTGGGCGGGACAGGGTTGTTCCATCCATGGTCTCGCCAGGATGTGTCTTAGTTTTCTGTTGCTATGATAAAACATCATGGCCAAGGCAGCTTGGAGAAGAAAGAGGTTATTTTATTTCACGTTTGACTCACAGCTCTCAAGGGCTAGAGTCCATAATGGTGTGGACAGTGTGGTGCACAGGGCAGGTGCAGGAAGTGGAGAACTCACAGCCTTGGCTGTGGTTGTGGAGTCTTTTTTTTTTTTTTTGTCTCCAAGCCTGCCCCCCCAGTAATCTACTTTCTCCAACAAGGCTGCATCAGTTAAACCTCCCCAAATAGCATCACCAAGTGGGGACCAAGTGCTCAAATGCCTAAGATGATGCAGAAGACATTTCGCGTTCAAGCTGCCATACCTGCATAAGATCTGCACAGGATCAAGCCAATCAAAATGTCAGCACAAACAGAGTAGAGGGTTCCCAGGGCTGTAGCCTTAGCTCAGAATCTATAGGCAGTTTGTGGCTGTGGAAGAGGGAGAGTCATTCTTGGGAGTTTGCGGCTACTGGGAGGTTGCTCATAGCTCAGTGGATGACCAGAAATCATGTGCTACTAATTTCCGTGAGTTAGTTCTTTTTAAAGGGAGCGGAAGCTGGAAAGATGTGTTTGGGGGGGACAATGAAAGTACTGGGGGTTAGAGAGTAGATAGGATTGAGATACTTTGTATACATATATGAAGCTTTCAAATAATTAAAAGTGTTTTTTATTTTTCTTAATTTTTTAATTTTTTTAAAGAAAGAAAGGATACAGTCTCTACCAGCAACAGAGTCTGAGGTGGAAAGAAAGTAAACTTTAAGCAGTCAGTTACTTATCTGAAGATAAACAATGCTTGTTTGTATCACATAAAAACAAACAACTTTCTGCAGTTGTCTGAGCCAGGCTTTGCACACCTGCAACCCTGGAGGTGGCTCTGGTCTGCACCTTCATTGTATTAGTTGGCTGTGTCCTTTGTGTTTCTGAGTGACTTAAGTCACTACTGGCTACTCACTGGGGATGGGAGACATATGGTTTTCCCAAGGCTGATTTATAAACATCCATAATGCCGCTCACTTCTGAGCTCTCTGAAGCACTGCGTTTTTGAATATGGTTTTTATTTGAATTGTCTCAGTGCATGCAGCTGCTCTGCCATTTCCTGATCTCTGCTAGTGGCTTTCAAGAGTGCAATATAGGTCCAAGAGAGAGAGCACCTCTTTCAAAAGTCACTTGACCTGTTTAAGTCTGCACTTGGGTGTGCTCTGGGGTGACAGCTGTGTGGGACCTGTGACTGCTCCAGGCTGAATGATTCTGCCCCGATTTAGTGTGTGCACTCCACAGATGTTTTTCTGTGGCTCTTGCTTTATAGTTCTTTGGTCTGTTTGGTGTGGTGGCTCCAGGTAGGTTTCAGATATCGCACACATAGCCTGGACTTACAGGAGGCCATGGAGTGTGGACCAGTCAAAGACATTCTCGCTCCTGACCTTTGCCATGGCTCCTGCTGGTTGGGAGTGACTCTCGGGATTATTCTCTCCTTGAGTCAAGGGAATGGGTTGGGCTGTGGCTTGCCACAGCCCCATAGTCAGTGTGGACAGATAGGGCCATTCATGGGTGCTGGGTCTAAGTCGTCTCTCTGGACCTCATTACACTAAAAGGTGGTCATTTCATCTGAGAGGAAGGAAAAAGTAAGGACTGGGCTGCAGGCTGGGGTGTTCGTGGTTGATTAAGCAGCTGGGTCCCATGGAGACACTTCTGCTAGTCCAGTTGGGGCCAGCTGCCAGACCCGTGAGTCAACTTGTTCCATAGTTGTGCAGGGGCTGGGTAACCACCCAGCACTCACTTACAAGATGGTGTTCCTCTTGCATTGGCCTTGATTCTGTCCTTGGCGTCTCATCCTCAGTGAGGCTGCCCCAAGCTTCTTTCTGCATCATTTTCCTAGGAGACTTGAAGGAGTAGAGCAGAAACTAAAGCTAGATTTTACTTCTAAAATCTACTAAGGTTTCTTTCTTCAAAGCTTTGCCTGCAAGTCAAAAATAGCATCATTTCTGACACATCATGCTGTTGAAAGCAAGAGCCCAGGCTTGTCCACTTGCAGTTATGAGGAGGGGAAATAGGGGCTCGACTCCAACAGGGAGGAGTGACAGAAGCTACAATGTAAAGACCCTTGCATGAGGGCTGGAGGGCTGGTGGCAGCTGACTTTGCAGACAGTCCTTGACCAAGATCCAATGGATGAGTGGCAGGTAGCTCATCTGCGCACAGGGACAATATCCTGGCTCAGTAGATGGTCACTGTAAGACTAAGGTTTTCTTTTCTTTTCTTTTCTTTTTTCTTTCCCTCCCTTCCTTCCTTCCTTCCTTCCTTCCTTCCTTCCTTCCTTCCTTCCTTCCTTCCATTCATTCATTCTTCTTGATCTGGCTATTTCTCTTGTTTCTTTCCATCTCTTTTCATGTTCTCATTGAGGCAGTTGTAAGGTCCATCTGCTTTCTAGCTCTGATCTTTCTTTCTTCAAGCCCTCTTTTCCCAGACGTCATTGCTGAGTGAGTAAATACATAAATAAATAAGTAAGTAAATGGGTGTTTTATCAGAGCCTATCCCCCATCATTCAGGATTTTGCTCTAAAATTGCCCTGCATTTTGTAGCGATAGCAAGCAAAAGTCCCCGCTTTAGCCCAATCCTCCACATCAGATAAATCACAGATATGGCCGGTGTCGTAAAGTAATATTCCCGAGTGCTAAGCCCCTCAAATTATTTTAATAAGAATGCTGTTCTGCCATGCGGTGAAAATAAATATGTTATGTTTTTATGGTGAAAAGAGCACCAATTTACTAGAAAATGTGTACATAGTACATAAAAATAAAATCCCACCCACATAAATGATGCTATTTATATTGCCAGCTATAAAAGGCATTCAACATTTAATTAACAATAGTTTTGAGAATATGTGGACGTTCCTACTTGACAGTAAAGTCTCAGGCACTGTCTTCTGGTTGGGATTTACCTGAGCTGAGGGTGTAAGAGAATAATAGTAATTAAGTGTGTATGACTTTCTGCACAAAAGTCTGAGTGTGTGTGTGTGTGTGTGTTGTGTTGTGGGCACAAGTATGCATGCAGTTTTGGGGTGCATGTGGAGGCCAGAGGATAACCTTTCCTGCTGTTCCCCAGACATTGCACCCCACTGATGCACCCGGTTGCTTGTTTTTTGTTATGCCAGGCTTAGAATTCACAAGTAGGCTAGGCTGGCTGACCCTTGAGCCCCAGAGATCCACCCGTCTCTGCCTCCCTAGCACTGAGACTACAAGTGTGTGCCACCACATGGAAGTCCTTTGCTCTGGGTGCTGGGGATGGAACTCAGGTCCTCATGTTTACAAGGCAAGCACTTTGCTAACTGAGCCATTGCCCCAGCCCCATCAGCGTGACATTCTGTAGCAACTGCTGTCACTACTGTGGCTGACAGTTGAGGGCCATGTGCAAGCCTCCGTGCCAACTTCAGGAAGGGGAGTTTGGGAACTTAAGCCAGGTTCCTGCCTCAGCCCTCCTGAGAATTCCAGGCAAGCATAATAAATAACATGTACTCCCTTCTTCTCCCTAAACAAGCTTTGATATCAGGATTCATCTTAATGTCCTAATTATGAAAGGCTTTGAAATGAAGGCTTGGTCAGTAGGAGCCTCTCAATGCATTGGTTAATAATACACACATGGTCTGACGGGAAGCTACAGGAGCCGAGGCGAGAAAACAAAAACCCAGGGTCTTCCCATGTTCGGCACTCAGCCTGCGGGGACGGTGGCCTTTGCTCCTTCACAGATGATGGGGTGAACTCAGAGGTGGGAACTAGCATGTTGGGAGGCGGACACTGAGTGAAGCAATGCGGAACTCAAACACAGATTTGACTGTGAATCTCAGAGTGTCCTTCTGCGCCAGGGGTGCCCAAGTATGAGGCTCTCTGTGCCCAGGTGTGAGGCAATGGTCTCCGGCTGTGACTGCAAGAACAGCTCTTATCACTTCAAAGAAAGGAGATGGGATTTTTAAAAATGTTCTTTCATTAGCAGATATTAATTATGTATATTTAATGCATTTAGAGCATACTCACCACTTGCCCCCTCTTGTCCCTCCCTCACTCCCATTGATTCTCTTCCTGATGAGTCCCTTTTCTTCCCCCTCTCCTTCCTGCCCTTCCTCTTTGTGTCTCAGTGGTTCTTCTCATGAGGCTGGGTTCCTTACAAGTGGCCACTCTCTTACCAGTGGGGACAGTCTCTCTCTTTCTTGCATTAGCTTTTACTACTGTGATAAAACCCCATAAACCAAAAACAGCTTGGGGAAGAAAGGATTCACGTGGCCTCTAAATCCTGGTCACAGCCCATCACTGGGGGAAGCCGGGGACTCATGCAGGGCAGGGACCTGGACGTGAGAACGGAAACAGGCCGGGGAGGAAAGCTGCTTACAGGCTTGCTCCGCATAGCTGTCTAGTCTGCGTTCTTACAGCACCCAAGATCACCTGTCCAGGGCTGACACCACCCGGAATGTGCAGTGCACAACACTCTATGCCTTCCTCCAGTTCTTACAGTCTTAGCACTGTGTTCCCTGAGCAGCCTGGAGGGTGTGATAAACACAACCCATCTAAGGCTGAGCCACTTATCCTCAGCATTTTTGACCCCATATGAGTCTCTGTGTAAGCACCGCCCACTGCAGAAATAGGCTCCAGGGATGATTCTTATTGGATTAAGGAAGACTGGAAAGAGGCATGATTGACAGCTCTAGGGTTTTCCCTGGGTGTTTCCTGCAGGTGTTTATGGGCACAAATGTGTGTGTGTGTTTGTGTGCATGCTGCTTCTTATAGTTGTTCACTGCAAAACCACAAGAACAGTGTGAGCATATGGTTATAGATATGGCATATGCACGTGTGTGTGCGCGCACACACATATTTGTCTGTGTGTCCACACACTTATAGACACTAACATTTTTATTTTTTTGTGTGTGTGGGTGTGGGTGTGAACATGCTACAGTGCACACTTGGAGGTCAAATGACAATGTATGGGAGTCAGTTCTCTCTTTCCACCAGGTGGGTCCTGGAGATTGAACTCAGGTCGTTACTCTTGGTGGCAGGTACCTTTACCTACTGAGCCATCTCGCCAGCCTGACATAGACAGTGTGTCTTAATCTCAGTGCTTGCGCTATTCTGATACCTCATTGAAAGTACTGTTTCTTTAGACTGTGAGGCAGATGGGGGGCGGGGGTGGTAGTGATGGGGGTTAGGGTTAGGGTTAGGGTTAGGGGTGCAGATATAGCTTTCAGACAGCTTCCCTCAGGTTCCCTTCCGCTCATCACTCAGGTGTGTTTCTCATCCACTTTTTGTCTTCCAGGAGTTCATTCAGTTGGCAAAGAGACTGGTCAGTGATCCCGTGCTGGAGAAGGAAATCGTGACCAATGGAAGGGAGTACGTGAGGACATACCACTCCTGGCAAGTGGAGAGAGACACTTACCAGCGCCTCATCGGAAAGCTGGAGGCCAGCTTGGAGGATTAAACGGCTGAAGTCTGTGCTTCCCACGTCTGTCCCAATAACCGTTGGGTACTCAGCTCTGGGTAGATGCTGAAAGATGGGACCCAGTCCTGGACCGCTGAAATCCCTGCGTCCCCAGGAACATCTCCACCCCCAACTCTCATGTGTGGCGGACACAGTTCCAAAAGTGTTTACAGCTCCATCCCGGATGGGCTTGTAGCTCACTCCTGAAAGTGAGCTCAGGGTTCAGTCCCAGATGTGCTTACAGCTCAGTGCAGGTGATGGAGGTGCATCTCAGGGGCCTCTGGGCGAGTCTTCTGAGAACTGCTTCTACATCCTGTCACCTGCCTTCAGAGTGACCTTTGCCTGTCATTGCCAGTTCACAAAGAAGAAAAGGAAAAGCCAGGACTGTCAACTGAGTGGAATTGGCAGCATTTTTGATAAGATCTGCAGCCCATCATCTCGGGGTCCTGATGGACATGTGGGGGCCCAGGTTGTGACTGGCATGCTAATAAGCCCTAGAGAGGTCGTGAATGGGTTTTATCAGAACATATTGCTCCTTACGGGTGCAGCTGAGGGACACTTGCCAAAAGAGGCCTGCCGGTCCCGCCCACCTGTATCACATCACAGGGAGCCTGGAAGATGATTGGATGACCCCCATGATGGAGGCCGGGACCTTGAATTCAGCGTGGGCCCTCTTCCCTATTGCCTCTAGGGAACTGAGGGCAAGTGCTGACTAAGTCACAAGACTTCAGACAACGATGGGACCCCAGACTGTGACAGAAGGTCCCTGGGGTGTGGGGAGGTCAGCCTGGGGTCTTTCAATGGGATCTCCCCACGTCAGCACGCCTGTTTCCAGTGCCCTCTTGCCGAATTCCAGCTGGGCTGCGCTACCGTAAACAGGACATGGAATGACCCGCCTGTGCTAAAGCGAGCAGCAAGGAGGAGGGAGGAACAATGCAGCCAAGAGCCACACATGCAAAGAAAGTGCCAGGCTCTGGAGGGCATGGTGTGTGTGTGTGGAAGGGGGGGGGGAGGACTCGGCACCTGTACTGTCCTCGTTCCAACTTTGAAGGCACATCCTGGGTCTTTTGCTTTTCTACAGGAAAAGAAAAAAAGAAAAAGGAAAGAAAGAAAGGAAGAAAGAAAGGAAGAAAGAAAGAAAGAAAGAAAGAAAGAAAGAAAGAAAGAAAGAAAGAAAGAAAGAAAGAAAAAAAGAAATACTAACAGTCACATCTCATTCTAGGAGAAGTGGACTAGAAGGAAGCAAACTTTGTAAGCCAGAGCTTTGGGGATGAGACCAGAGCCCCATCCTCTAGGGTATAATCCGGCTCCCCATTTCTGTACCTCAGACCCTGCACAGTCACTTTCACGAAGGCTCCAGCAGAGGCAGCGGCAATTCCGTAGTAGTCCCTGAGTGCCTAGCGTCTGGAGGCCAGCTGAGCAATGTGCCCACTTCCTTGGCCCCTGACTCGAGCTGGGGTCCTACCTCTCTGGGCACAAGGAGAGGGAGGGAGTAAAGAAGCCTGAATCCTGCGGGCAGTTCCTCTGAGCCCAGAGTTCCCGCCCACCTCAGGAGAGGTGCACAGAGGTCGTTAGGTGTCATTGTTTACAAAGTGGGATGCTCTGGAATGCAGGCCTCTCCTTTGCCCAGTGTCGATATGACTGCCTGACCTCCGTCATGCCAGCATCACTGAGTTACATCTGCCATGTGCACTTTGGGGAAGGGAAGGGTCTTAATAAAGCGTGTCACCATCAGGCATACAAAAACAGCTGCTGTTTATTCGTCCCAGGAGTGCCTCTTGTGGTGCCCAAGAAAACAAACACGACACTCAAGTGTCTGGTTGGAGGGGTTTGATATGAACTTAGACTAAAGTGTGATAGCTTTCCCTTTCAGGAACAGACACTGCAGTGACCGATAGAGAAAGGTTTATGCAGGCTCTCAGGTTGGAGTTTCTCATCTACACCAGGTTGGCCCTATTGCTCTGGGTCTGTGGCAAAGAAGTATCTTGACAGGAATGATTGGCAGAGCAAATCTCCCTTCACACCTGGGAAAAGAAAGAGAAAGAAGAGGCAGTGGCCCTAGAACCCCACTCAAGGCTAATGGCCTCAACACCACACAGGAGGCCCTCCTCAGAGGGGCACATGGCAGCTGTGCTTTCAAGTGAGTGTGTGAGGGAGGCCTCTGGATGGGAGACACTCTGACCATGAGGAAGGTTTGCAAATGGCGTGCATAATAGCCACCTTGAATGGCCTGGCTCTTGCCAGTCTTATTACTGCTTCCCTTCACTCTTTACTTTCATTATGTCAGCCCCTCATGGACCGGGGTGCCATTAACTTCCCATATCCGTTCTCTTTCTAGTCACCATGACAGAATCCCTAACAGAAGCAACTTTCTGCCCAACGGCCAGGGCATTTGGTCCACCCTGGAGGCTGTGGCGACTCTGTGTGGCAGGGGAGGCTTTGGCCTAACTTATTCGAATTTTGGTTGATCAGAGAGCTGGGGTAGGAAGCTATGTCAGACCAATGTCTTCAAAGGCAGTGCCCCAGTTACCTTCTCCACAAGGTTCCACAGCCGCTCTAGAAAGCACCATCAGCTGGGTAGCACAACGTAAGCGCCCATGTTTATGTTCTCATTTAACCGCAGTATTCCCCACCTCCATTTTGTCGACCTAAGCACTTCCTGCCTCTTTCCCAACATTTGCAATTCTGCTTTGAAGTTCAAGCAACACATTATTTACTTATTTAGACTTACTTTTATTTAGGTGTATATGCATGAGCCTACATAAGTTTCACGTATGTTCAGAAGCCCACAGATGCCAGTAGGGGGCATCAGAGTCCTTGGAGTTGGAGTTTCTGATGACTATGAGCTGCCTAATGTGGGTGCTGGGAACTGAACCCTGGTCTTCTGCAAGAGCAGTAAGTATCCTTAACCAATTCTCCAGCCCCCGTGGTGCTATTTAAAAAGTTTTAAACATTTTTAACACTCATCAGAGGGACAAACTTAACAGGGACATGGAGGAAGACTCTGGGGACATTGTGTTTGACAACAGGAGAATAAAATACAGGTTCTGGGGAGATGGCTCAGTGTGTAAGAGACCTGCTAAATGAGCCTGAGGACCTGAGTTTAGATCCCAGCGTCTATGAAAAAAGCCACACCTGGCCACTGTTGTTGGACTTTTTCTGGAAAACAGATTACCCAGCTCAGATAGGGAACCCATGGTGCACTAATGCACAAAACCCAGCAAGGCCCAGCTTGGTGAACCAGTGAGTGTGTTGGGGTTACTTACAGGAGTGTGGGTGAGGAGTTACATAAGGGCATGGATTCCTTGCTACAAAGGCCAGCCTGGGTGTCTCTCTGCAAGAGGTGCAGGCAGCTTAAGAGGTCAGAAAATCTCATCTTCCTCAGCTGCCCTAGCTACCTATATAATTTTGGGGAAGAAGAGGCCTTGTGGGTCTGTTCAGTTTCAGGACCTTCTTGAGACTTGCAAGTTGTTCACTTCCTGAGTCTTAAGAGCCTCTCTCCAAGATAAAATGTTTCAATACAGAGGAAATTGCTATTTAATAGTCATATGTGCCTATAAGCACAGTGTTCTGGTACAGGAGAGTCACTAGGGCCTACTGGTTACCACACTGGCTCTATGCTTTCAGTGAGAGACTGTTTAAAAGAAATGATGCAGGGGCTGGAAAGATGGCTCAGTGGTAAATAGTATTGACTACTCTTCTATAGATGCTGGGTTCAATTCACAGCACACACATGCAGGTACATATAACACACACACACACAGCAGAAAATCCCCAAATGAGTAGTGATTTAAACAATATAGAAATTAATTCTTTCCACTCAGAGGAGCCAGTGTTCTATGGGGTGAGAGACCTACACTTTTTCCATCTTGCTTTTCCTCCCCCTTGTAAAGGGGGAGGTGGCTATTACTAACTCACAATATAAGGGGCTGCCTACATTCTTCCATTATGCCTGAAGTCCAGGCAAGAACTAAGATAGGTATATCCTTCTCTTCAAGGTAACTTACTTTGGGTCATATCCCATAGTCACATATAGCTGCAAGGGAAGCAGGGGTCTACAAACTCCTGGGTCCAGTGGAAGAGTTGGAATCTGTAACTGGGGAAGAAAAGGTGGTGCCTGCATAGAGTGACCTTGCTGCTGTAGCTGCAGCCATTGGTTTATACCGAACTGAGATTCTGGTTGTGGCTATAGGCAGCCTGCTTTGTATAATTGCTGAATAACTTTTAATGTCACGAGCAGTGTTTTCCTGAACTTTAATTTAGCCTTTAAAGTCACCCCTCACCTTTACTCTGCCAGATGATCATTTATATTGCAGGTTCTCTGCCAGTGCATCCTATTGATCAGCACCTCAAACTTTGCCGCTCCTAAATTAAAAACTCCCAGTGTAAGAGAGAACGTGACTTTTCGTGGCGTGAAATGCCCCTTTGCTTCAGGTGAAGCACAGCCAAGGGAAACAGTAAAATAAGTGTATTGATTGCACATAGACACAGGCTCCCTCTGAATGTCCTCAGGGCAGTCTGGAGTTAGTCAGCACTTTGTTGTATGTGTTGGAGGGTTCTGGGACATTGAGATCTTTTCCAAAGAGATCTACCAGTCAGTGTTTACTAAAGTCACTCTTATACATTAAAAAATGAAATACATGGGGCTGGAGAGATAGCTCAGGAGTTTAGAGCACTGGCTGCTCTTGTAGAGGACTCAGATTTGATTCCCAGCACCTACATGGTGGCCTACAACTATCTGCAACTGTAGAGCTGACATCTTCTGACCTCTTAGGGCACAGACATACATGCAGGGAAAATACCCACACATACAATATAAAATAAATCTACAACAGTTTTTAAAATGACATTCATGGGGCTGGTGATATGGCTTGGTGGTGAAGATCATGTACAGCTCTTACAGAAGAGATGAGTTCAGTTCCCAACACCCATGTCCAGCAGCTTACAACCACTTACTTCAGTTTTAGGGGATCTGATGACCTCTTCTGGCCCCTGGGGACCACACACACACACACACACACACACACACACACACACACACGTCTGTTGACAATATCAGGGCATGGATTTTGACAAGTGAGTGTTAAATATAGACTAGAATTATACAATTATACTCTGGACAGACCTCATAGGCCATCCTAATGAGTTACTGGGTTAGTCCAAACAAAGACTTACTTTTGAGCGCAGGATAACACGTCATCATTAACTTGGGTACATTCTCCATGTGTGTACGCTCACACTTGAGTGTGGTTTACTGTGAAAAAGTCAAACTCACAGGTTTTCAGCAGTTGAGAGCTGAAGCAGGCAGTGCCCATTCTGATGACAGAGTCAATTTCTATTTTTTTAAAGATTTATTTATTATTATTATTTTTATTTATGTGTATGTGCATTGCCCAATGTGGCCAGAAGAGGGCATTAGATTCACTGGAGTTGGAGTTCCAATGTGGGTTCTAAGAACTGAACTCATGTCTTTCGCAAAAGCAGCATGTGTTCTTAATCACTGAACTGAGCTGTCTCTCCAGCACCTGGAGTCAGGATCTTGTCTTTGGACTTGATAAGGAGCTTTTGAGTGTCAGCAGAAAGAGTAGCTATTCTGAACACCAAAGTCTGAATCACAAAGTAGGGCTTTGGGAAGAAAGGTTTTGGCTTTTAAATGCAAGGTCTAGATGTGTCTGTCTGGAAGGCCTCAGGCATATCTGTGTTTGAATTGTCAGCCTGGAGAAAAGAGAGACTATGTGTGTGTGTGTGTGTGTGTGTGTGTGTGTCTGTATTGGTGGAGGCTGCTCATTTGTTCCCGGGTTCCCATACTTTAAATAACTATACAGAAACTGTATTAATTAAATAACTGCTTGGCCTATTAGCTCTAGCTTCTTATTGGCTAGCTCTTACATCCTAAAATAGCCCATCTCCATTAATCTGCACATCACCACAAGGTTGTGGCCTACCGGTAGATAAAGTTTGAGCAGGCTTCAGGAGAGGTGTCTGTCTCCTGTGGCATTTACATGGCTTCTTCCTGACTCCACCTATTCTCTCTCTGTATCTCGTTCAGTATGAATATATTTTGTTAAGCCATTGACTGAAAGCAGCTTCTTTATTAACCAATGGCAATAAAACATTCATATCATAAAGAAAGGAATCCCATATCATGTCTCTCTCTCTCTCTGTGTATTACAAGACAGAGGGTTTTCTATTTTTCACACATGAAAAGGTGGCTGAGGAAATTCACTTGCATACACTATCTGAAAATTGTTCTTGCTTGAGGTAATTTAAAAATAACAATTTTGTAAATGGAAAAAAAACTCTGAATTTTCATTAGAGAAAAATTTTACAGCAAAAGCAGATTCTTGCCCCCTGGGCCCCCATATACATGTAAGAGGCAGGATGTCATGTTCCTGCCCTGTTTTTCCCCATCATCTTCACACAGTTTCATTGTCAAATGCAGGCTGTGCGTGATGTAGCCTCTAGTTGATCCACTGCCATGCTGGGCTATGTGTCCCACCCACTACCTCCAGTCCAAAGGGTGAACAGTTTGTCACATCTAACATTCCAAATGCTGGGCTGGAGGAAACGGCTCAGTGGTTAAGAATGTGTACTGTTCCTGCAGAGAGCCCCCGTTTGGTTGCCAGTAGTCACATCAGGTGGTTCACAACCTCCTTTAACTCCAGCTCCAGAGTACCTGGTGTCCTCCTCTGACCTCCGGGGACATTTGTACTCATGTACACACACAGAAACACATAAATAAAACATAAATCCTTACATTCCGAGTGCTATCAGCATCATTATGCAAATGAAATTACTCAAGTTTTCACCTCACATATGAATGAGGAAGCCAGTGGCAAACTCAACAAATTCAAATACAGTTTCAGGACACGAAAGTTCCTGTCTTAGTCATTCTTCTATTGCTGTGAGGACACCAACAGATACAGAGAGGTTATTGGGGCTACAGTTTCCGAGGGTTGGTTCATGGTATGGAGCATGGTGCTGAAGCAGTAGCTGAGAGCTCACATCTGATCCACAAATAGCAGAGGAAGGAGGGAGAGAGAGGAGAGGAGGGAGAGACAGACAGAGGAGAGAGAGAGAGAGAGAGAGAGAGAGAGAGAGAGAGAGAGAGAGAGAGAGAGAGATTGAAAACTTACTTAGGGCAAGGAGTTGGGGCTCTTTTCATCCCAGTGCTTAAGGGGCAGAGACAGCAAATGGCTGAAAGACACTTAAGGAAACTCAACATCCTTAGCCATGAGAAAAATGCAAATTCTAACAACTCTGAGATTCTATCTCACACTTGTCATAATGACCAAGATCAAAAACACTGATGAATGGATGGATCCAGAAAAAAACACGTTGAGTGAGGTTCCCAGACCCAGAAAGACAAATATAATATGTACTCACTTGTAAGTAGTCTTTAGACATGAAGAAAAAAAAACTAGCCAACAGTCCACAACCCCAGAGAACCTAGACAACAAAGAGGATCCTAAGAGAGACACACATGGATCTATATAGGAAAGAGAAAAAGACAAGATCTCCTGAGTAAACTGGGAGCTTGGGGGTCATGGGAGAGGGTAGAAGGGGTGAGGGGAGGAAGGGAGGGGAGTGGACAAAAATATATAGCTCAATAAAAACAATAAAAAACAAAAGAGGCAGAGAGAGGCCAGCATGGTCTATACACAATGAATTCCAGGACAGCCAGGGCTACAGAGTAAGCATGCTGAGACTCTATCTCAAGATAGAGGGATAGATGATAGATAGATAGATAGATAGATAGATAGATAGATAGATAGATAATAGATAGATAGATAGATAGATGATAGATAGATAGATGATAGATAGATAGATAGATAGATGATAGATAGATAGATAGATAGATAGATAGATAGATAGATAGATAGATAGATAGATAGATAGATGATAGATAGATAGAGGTTTCCCATTCTTAGATGTGGCAGTTCCTTTCAGTCTTATGCCTTGGTCCCACACTATACCACCATCTTATCTCTAAAATAGTTTCTCTTTCTTGCTTATGCCAGTTTGGGCTGGACTGTGGTGAGAGGGGCAAGCAAGTATGCCTAACCTCTGGGCTGCACAGAACCAAAGATGGCTACCAGTGCAGCTGAACCCAACATCACAAAGTTACTTAAAATCTCTTGATATTTTTTTTCCTGTTACTTGTTTGTGCAGTTCTTGAGTTTGAATTTTGTAGACGACAATGTGATGTGGAAATGTCAAAGGTTGGACACACTTGGCAGTAACTCAGCTGGGACAAGCTAGGCCGTGAGAGTTGTGAAGTGCACTAGTACGGCACAAGCAGGTCATAGGTGACAGCTCTCCTCTTGAGTTCCATTGAGCATGGAGCTTGTGCCACCCCAGGTCTCTAGGCTATGTTTTGGCCAGCAATTCAATAACCTCGTACACCTTTCTCAGCCTTGGTTAGACCTTTGTGCTTTAGGCCTGGCATGGTCCGAGAGTTGCAAGAATGAGTTCTTGGTCATGGTGAAGAGTGCTAATTGCTCTTGGATATCAAGTACCTGCTCTCTCCTTTGTCAACAGAAGTGTGGCTGTGCTCAGGGATGCAATATCCCTGAATGACAACGCTGTGGATGTCTAGTCTGAGTCTGTGGGGTGTGAGCTAGAGGTTTCCAGACGAACCACCAAGAATGACACTAGGAGAGACAGGAGCCATTCCTTCTTGCTGTGCAGAATTCAGGTATGATGGCTGGCATCTAGCAGCCATCTTGCAGTCATTAGGGCAGCGTGAGGCAACAGCTGGTATGTTCTCATAGATGGGTGATTTAGTGGTATAATTCCATGGGTGCTATAACCTTTCTGTTTCTAGAGAAAAGAAATCTGCTCTCATGTAATTTTTTTTAGCTCTTCGTCACAGAGACATTTGAGCATACCTAATAGCAAATGGAATAACACAACACTGTCCATGTAACTGTCACTCATCATCAAATGCCTGTCAGTCAAAGTCCCATGGAAATGAGTGTCCCATCAACATTAAGGAGGGTGTTGCAAAAACATTTCTTAGATAGATATGGTTGTATCTAGGAAAGTCACAGCCAGTTGCATGTGCCTGGGGCTAGTGTGGGGGAAGCATGTACCTTCCACAGATCTGAAGACATGGCAGGGAAGTGGATTACCTGGAGGGGAACTATGGGCAGGGCTCCCTTTGTAGGAACTGCAGGGTTTTTTTATGTGTGTGTGCAGGCCCTCTGGCTCCATGGAAAGACTCCCTCTCCTTCCTCATCCTGTTCTCCTACTGGGCTACTAACAGTGAGACCCACTCAGAAGGTACAGGGAAGCCAGGCAGTTTCATCTTTACCAGGAGCTCTTATAGGCAGATTGTGGGGTAGGAAAGAGGGCCATGTAAGTCCTGGGTAGAAGGAAGTCTTTCAACTTAATTCATCCCCAAGACTTCCATGATAGGTAACTATATTTCTGGTGATTTCAAACAACAGACACTATATGCTCACAGTCCTGGCAACCAAGGCCTGGGATTGTAACATGAAGGCCTTCTTCTTGTTGGAGTTTCTGTCCTGCCCAGTTCCCACAGCCATTTAGCCCCAAAGAATCACACAGAAGTCTACATTAGATATAAACTGATTGGCCCATTAGCTCAGGCTTCTTATTCTTATTACTTATATTAACCCATTATTCTTTTTTTTTTTTTTATTTTTCGAGACAGGGTTTCTTCATAGCTTTTTGATTCCTGTCCTGGAACTAGCTCTTGTAGACCAGGCTGGCCTTGAACTCATAGAGATCTGCCTGTCTCTGCCTCCCGAGTGCTGGGATTAAAGGCATGAGCCACCACTACCTGGCTAACCCATTATTTTTATCTATATTAGCCACATGGCTTGGGACCTTTTTCAGTGGGGTAGGTCACATCTTGTTTCTTAGGTGGTTGAGAGAGGACTGGGAGGAATGGGCTTCCTTCTTCCCAGAATTCTCCTGTTCTCATCGCCTCGCCTCTACTTCCTGTCTGGTTGTCCTGCCTATACTTCCTGCCTGGCCAATCAGCACTTATTTAAAACATGATTGACAGAATACAGACAATTATCCCGTACCATGGGATGAAGCTTCAGGCAGAGCTGTGTTGCATCCCAGGCTCTTGGCGAGGATACTCCAGCCTCAGTCAGGTCCTAGTGGCACTGGGCGATCACTGGTTTGTGGCCTCCTTACTCTGCATTGCTCTGTTATCTATCCTTGTCATATTTCTCTGTGTGTCCCTGTCTTGCCCATCCCTCAGTGACAAGGACTTTTAGGCATTTTATTTCTAACCATCACTGTGCAATGAAGTTTGGGACATGCAGTTCAATTCAGCTCACATAATTTCTTAGTTGGGTTAATATTATCTTTTCATGTGTCAATCAGACCTGCATCCTTTCAGTTCAGATGAACACACGATTCAGAATTTTCTGCCATTTTGTATGCATGGAACACTTAATAAAATCCCAGGGGGTCGTGGGGACAAGGACATGTGAGCAGCAGGCAACATGTCATTCTTAATCCTATCAGATCAAGCTAAAACATTTACTTTCTGCTCTATGGGACCAGGAGGGACATTCCAGATGGATTTGTCTCCACGGCTTTCACGACAGATGGCCAGAACTCTGGCGACTCCAAACAATACTAAGGGTGTGAACGTGTTAACATCACCAGTCCCATGGCTTCATGGGCTATAATTTTAAAATTTTGGTAAAACCACGCTTCAGAGCACAAGGCAGTGACTCTCTGAAGTAACACTGCACCATCGACCTGTTCCCACTGCCAGAAGTGTTGCAGGAATATAATGCACATATAATGTATAGATAGAAAATATCTAAGTATGTGTATAAATTTATGTTTAATGAATATACCAGATCTTATAATAACTGAATTTATCACAGCTTCCAAACTCATAACTATCTTACTGATATTTATAAAGTTATAAAATGATGGTTTTAAATGTATAGCATAAATAGCAAAATAAATAATGAAGGTAATAAAAATTTAAGCATATATATATGTACAATCCAATACACCCATCCTCAGAAGCCTTAAAGCTGTGAATTGTCTTCTGCCTAAGCATTTTGCTTGTAGGGATTTACCCTAGGGATGCAATCAGAGAATATTAAAGAGATTTATGTGGAAGATGGCGCCATCATGACATCGACTACAATGGTAGGAGATTTCCAATGGTGCACATGGTCAGAAATAGCAGGTTCCTTAATTAAGCAATTGTGTGGTTATAAAAATGGATTGTGTGCAGCCTTTTTACTGTATTATAAATGGCACTTACCCTAAAAGGAGAGACAATACCAGGGCATGTATGTGTGTGTGGTGGGACTGTCTTACTGTAAATGACAATTTCTGCCCACAAGCTGGAACTCCCAGGGGCACCCTTGTTAATTATGTGATGAGGTGTGGATAGAATCTTAATTTTTTTATATACAGGTTTTTTTGAAATGAAGATCTATCAAGGCCAGCTCTGAGTTTGATTAGTAGATTTTGACTCAAAAAATAAGATGGAAGAACCAAGAAGCGAAATTTCTGGCATCAACTTTAGGCCTCCACATGCATGTGCA
The DNA here is from genome assembly GCA_963919715.1 of Microtus obscurus. Classification (NCBI taxonomy): domain Eukaryota; kingdom Metazoa; phylum Chordata; class Mammalia; order Rodentia; family Cricetidae; genus Microtus; species Microtus obscurus. The sequence continues at coordinate 10,101,194 of CAWTZC010002533.1, read as the reverse complement.
TATACATTCCAACACACATATATGGGAATGCATGCACAGATTCCAACACACATATATGGGAATGCATGCACAGATTCCAACATGCATATACATGGCAGGGATACCATACACACAACAAAAAATAAATCAAATTATATTTTTAAAAATAAGGAACTAGCTGAGTGTGGTGGTGCATGCCTGCTGTCCTAGCATGTAGGAAGGTGAAGCAGGAGGACTATAAGCTCCTGGCAAGACTGCGCAAAGAAGCAAGACTTTCTCTCAAAAACAGATAACAACTGGGTGTAATGGTGCACACCTTTAATCCTAGCACTGGAGAGGCAGAGGCAGGAGAATTTCTGTGAGTTTAAGGCCAGCCTGGTCTACAAATCAAGTTGAAGTACAGCCAGGGCTACACAGAGAAACACTGTCTTGAAAATCCCAAACAAAACAAAACCAACCCCCCAAAACAAGAACAACAAACAGACAATAACAAATAAAAGAAGACAAAACCATCAGAGCAGTCATTAGCTCCCTACTACCCTCTTTCTCGGCAACTTGGAGCCAAATCCACTTGCCATTTATGGAATGAAGAAGTGGCAGGCATGGGATATGAACCTATTTCCTAGGACTCTTGCTGGAGACGATCTCGTCCATGAGGCCTTGAGATCTCCATGGGAAGTTGGAATTGAGTTTCCTTTGAGAATTTTATGGGTGAGGCTAGGATGTAGCTCAGGTCCTAGAGTGTTTGCCTGGCACGCACATGGGTTTGATTCAAGCAGAAGCCTGGGCCCTCATTTCATAATAAGAGTGCTGGAAACTCAGAGACTTGAAGGTAGTTTACTTTTACATCCTTACAAAGTCCAGCATGCGCTCTGGGGTAGACTGAGCCCGAGAACAGTCTTCATAGTCCTAAGGTGGGCTGCTTCCTCTCTGTCCTCTTTATAGCTGAGTAACAAGAAAGCTGCAACTTTGCATCACCTGAGTCTCTACCTTCCCCTCTTGCTTCTATATCTTTTTCTCCCCTCAACAAAAGCCCTGGTCTCTCCACCTCTCTCTTACACCTTGTTTGTTTTAGGACATTACAGGTGTCCCAGTGCTGGGAGGGGGACATGGACACAAGTCCCCAACTCTAACCAATAAGCTACACCTGACTGACAATCCTTTGAAAAGGAAAATATAGTCTTCTCCAATGGAGTCTCACTGGGTATATAAACTACACTTTAGGATAGGCCGTGTGGCCTGCAGTAGGTAGCTGACACATAATGAACTCAATGGTATTTTTGTAGACTTTCTGTCTCACATTGCTTTGCTTGGACCTTTTGTGTCTTACTGGTCTTTTACTTGTAGTTGTGTGTGTGTGTCTATGGGGGGCAGGGGTGGAGACTGATAGAGGTTGGGTTAGGTGTTTGGCTTCCCAGGATCCCAGTGGTTTGTTTATTTGTAGCTAGACTAAGACGACTCATAGTACGTTTATTTTTAAATGAACCTTTAGATTTTATTTTTCACAGATTCCCCAACACCACATAAAATTAGATATTGTGGCACATGACTGCAATCCTAGCACTGAGGAGGTAGAGGCAGGAGGATCATGAGTTTCAGTGAGTTCCAGGCCAGCCTGAGCTATGTGAGACTCCATCTCAAACAGTAACAACAGTGACAAGAATAGCAACAAATTCCAGAAGTTTCTGGCTAAAGCTTGACTTTGGGCTTCTAGGACATCCTTAACAAGATGGTGACAATGCAGTTGAGTCTAAAAGCTGGGCAGACCTCAGACACAGTCGCCTGAGATATCAACCCAATCATTTCATGCCAGATGAGCACACGACTTTAACCTTGGAGGGTGCTAACAGGTAAATATCGAGCAAATTCCCATTCAAACATGGTGCGGGCCATTCTTAGTCCAGTTGACATCAGTATCTCCATGACTGATCAGCTTGTGAAGTGGTGTGTGGAATTCTGACATACCAAGCATGTTGAGTAGGTTATCTGTAGACATCTGAGGTCTCAGCTTCCATCTGAGGTTGACCAGAGTCTCAGTGGGCAGCCTAGAAGTTGTTATCCACATGTAGGTTATTTTCAGTCTCTGGGAGCTAATGTTGCCTTTTTCTTACCTTGAGGTAGCCATCAGGATATAAAACTCTCTAAGAGGAGGCTTCATCGCTCCTGCTGGAAGGTAGACTGTGGGGAACTCAGCTGGAAAGAGAAAAATGGCTCTCTTTCTGTATGAGTGGTTTATAATCCAAGTGAATGCCAAGCTGTGTAATTAATAGCTCATTATAATTGGAAGTGAGAGTGCAATCCATCTTGCACATTCTTGTCTCTCCACCCATAGCTGCGTCTCCACTGGTGAGTGGCCAAGCTCAAAGACAAGGCTGTATTTGGGAGAAAAACTCTTCGGCTAATCTTTGTCATCCTTCAGATATCCATGAAAAAGAAGAAATAGTTTATAATGGGGTTGTCACAGCTGAAGTGGGTTTCCATGTGGAAATCAACTGTTTAATGTCTCAGCAGGAGTTGGGGAGTTTTCATTAAGTTGTCTGGTACAATTTCATCATGGTGGAAGCAGCTCTGGTTCTTAGATTCTTTAGGGTTGGACAGAAAGTAGTTAGAAAGTCAACAGCTCTGTGTGCTTGGGGCGTGTGTCTGGGAAGATGCTCTCACAACCCACTCTCTACGAATTTGCACCTAACTGATTCCTGGGTTTGTCTTCCTTGTGGTTTGCTTCTTCTTGGAGAATAGTTGGTGGTATCTTAGTTACTTTTCTATTTCTGTGAGGAGACACCATGACCATGGCAACTCTTCTAAGGGGAAGCATTTAATTGGGGCTGGCTTACAGTTACAGAGGTTAGTGCATTATCATCCATTATCATCATGGTGGGGAGTGTGGCAGGACACAGGCAGACAGGCAGGCGGGCCTAGCACGAGAGCCTGGCTGTTATACTTGCTGTTGCTATTTCACTCATCCCATTTAGAAACTCATAGCTGCCATGGTTGCCAGTGCAGAATCAAGCCAGTCAAAATTCTGGCTATCATAGATGGGGTGGGGGTGTTCTCCAAGGCACACCCTTCATTGGTGGGACCTATTGGCAGCTGATAGTTACTAGGGGAGAGAGAATCACTCTTTATCAAGGGTGTGGCCACTAGCAGACATTTCAATCTTCAGTGGGGGAGGGCATACACACATGTACATATGTGAAACACAAATTGGACTTAGGAGGTTATCAAAAAACAATATGTTTTAATTTGAGAAGAACTGCTTTTGGGGGAGGAACATGGGGAGGGTAAGAGGGGGGAATTTAGAGGTGAATATGTATATGTGTATATGTTATACTTGTATGAAACTCACAAGTGGCTAAAATTTTTAAATAATTTTTTAAAGGCAGCAGCTGTCTTTGTTGGACTGGGTTCTAGTGAGTAGAGTCTGACTGTTCAGCAGCCAACAAGTACACCAGACAATTTCCATGTGTGTAGAGTTGTGTAGAGTTGTGGAGGAGAATTCAGGGAAGGCAGATAGATTCTGGATGTATTTGGAGTTAAAGCAGGTAGGACATGTTAAGTCAGATATGGAACACAATGTAGAAAATGAGCCTTGGAGTTTTGTAAGATAAGCAGCTGAGTGGGAGCAGGGTAGCACTGTTGTTAAAGATTGAGATGTGATAAGCATCACTAGTGTCTTTTCTTCCTTCATTCTCAAGCACAGAAAGAATAAATAATTAATATTGATTATCAGCTTATTAGGAGGTAAAATCACTAAGGAGCAAAATATTTGGACATGCCTATGAGAAGTTTTTAGATTGGGTTGAGGAATAAATGCTCACCCTGAATGTGGGCAGCACCATCTCATTAGGTGGGGTCTTGGACTGAATGAAAAGAAGAAAGAAAGGGAGCTGAGCACCAGCACACACACAACCAATGACAGATGTAATGTGACCAGCTGCCTCATGCTCCTGCTGCCTAGCTCTCCCAGCTTTGAGCTGTAAGATGAAATAAGCCCATTTCACCTTAAGCTGCTTCTTGTTAAGTATTTTGTCACAGTACTGGGAAATGTAACTAATACAGATGGCAATTGCTCAGGTCTGCTTTGATGGATTCCCTTGCAGCTAGGTGTGAGCAGGTGATCAAGTTTTGGCCAGATCAGGTTAAGACCTCTTTGGATGAGCTTCCAGGAAGGTCTGACTCAATTGAGAGAAGCTGAGTTCCTTTCTCTGCCTTTTCCTTGTTGCTTGGAATGACCATGTGATCAGTGGTGCTTCAGCGGTCATCCTGTGACATGAGTGAGAAGTGGCTTAGGTGTCTGGAGACTATTATTAAGTCTTGATGTTAGAGCAAAGTTCATTTTGTTCGTATGACTGTCATTCTGAGCTTTCTGTTCTATGCAGTTGACCTTCTTCTGGAGGTGAGAAATGACAGTAGGAAAGAGGCCAATCATCTCTGTGCCTAAGGAAGACTCAGATGGCCTTCTAAATGTCACCCTAGCATTGTCAAATGGATCTCTCCACAGACATATAGAGCTCATTAATGAATTATTAATCTCTGTGCTGCATATAAGAAATAAGTCTTTCCTATGCCCTGCAAGAAAATCAATTTCCTTATTAGCTTTCTGAAATTGGAGAAGAGAAACTGGACACAATGCTCTAAGCAAACATGTTTTACCATCCTGGCTGTTATAAATCAGCCAAGTACCTTCTCTGACTATGCCCAGGGACTAGGCAATCTCTTCTAGTCAGAACTGAGCACAATGCAGGTTGGAACACAAGAGCAAAGGACCCAGTGGAAAATAAGAGGACTCCTAGAGAGCCCTTGCAGATTTCAAAAAAATACTTCCACTACGCTAGAGACACAGGTGAGCATCAATTAAGCGTGAGGGTGTGTGTGTTCACTTGTAACTAGATTTTCAAGGGCTTTAGGGAGAAGAAAAACAGCACAGTATCCAGAGTGTCATTTGACAATCTTTTACTTGTGTGATATCCTCTCTAGACCAAAGGGTGTTTGCTGCTCAAGTTTAATCCATTCAAAAGCTTAGCAGACATTCAGTGGGAGGTCTGAACCATCTCTAAACACTCATACCACACACAGAGAGGTCCCTGCTGTTGCTGAGGTCTGGGGAAGAATAAAGTAAGATGCAATGACTACTCTAATGTAAGAGATCTGCTGAAGCGTGTGTACACAAGCTGGCCCATGTGCACACACACTCCCTGGAGTCTCTAAGGCTTTGTAGCAAGACTGCACATGGGCTTATGCAAGCCATTACTGCTTTCTTAAGTTCACTTGACAATGGAAATAAAGTACGTGATGTTATCTTTAGCTTGTGACTCATAAAAATAGTGTGAGGGACTCTGGAGGGCCAGAGCACTTGTTTCCTATATATGTATTACTTGGCCTTGTATAGAATGGGGAATGAGAAGCACACCTCCACCTTTGAATTCATTTGATCCTTCTGCAAACACTGAGAGGCCTGAGCTATGATCATGCTCAGATAGGTTACTGAGGTGTATGCTAGAAGGGTGTCTTTTTTTTCTTTTGCCCCTTCCTGTGTCTGTGATTCCTGGCTGACATGAATGGAGCAGCTTTGTTCTACAACATGTTATCTGCATGATGCTCTTTCTCCCTTACCATGTCCCAGGAGCAATGAAGTGAGTGACACACATTGAATCTGCTGAAACCATAGGCCATTCTTTGTTGGTTCCAGGCACTGGCCTTCAATCAGTAGCTACTCTAGTACCATGGTTTGACATGTTCCTGGAGGGTGCGTGGCAAACCCTCATAGATAGTCTATGGTGTTCATGAAGGTTGAACAATTTTTTGAGGTCCCTTCTCTTCCTCCATCCCATGTAGGCTATGCAATCCATGCATCCAACTTCATGTGGCATTGGAATTGAAAACCCAGCTTCCTTAGGTCATTGGGACACAGGTGAGCAATGATGTTGATGACTAAGTTCATTGACCTGTTCTTTTGAGAGTCCCTTTGCTTTCTTTCATATTCAGGGCTTCAGGGATGCAGTCAGCAATGTCCGAAGCATGGAGTCCAAGGCAGAAAGGTGGAATATCTGCAATGGCAAGCCAAAGAGGCAAGGAATATAGCCTTGTACCCTCCTCAGCCTGGGCATTGCTCTTGGTACTTGGTCCATCTGGAGCTTGTGTGGGAGGTCCTTCTGTATATGTGTTGCTTTTTTGTTAATGGATAAAGAATCTGCTTTTGACCAATGGCTTGGCAGAGTGGAGTTAGGCAGGTAAAACTAAACTGAATGCTGGGAGAAAGAAGGCAGAGTCAAGGAGAAGCTATGGAGCTGCCAGAGGGAGAAGATGTGAGCTGCCAGCTGGAGCCTTGCCAGTAGGCCATGAACCTCGTGGTAAAATATAAAAACGGAAATTGGATAATTCTAGATGTAAGAGTTAGATAGCAATATTCTCAAGCTATTGGCCAAGCAGTGATTTAATTAATAAAGTTTCTGTGTGGTTATTTTGAGTCTGGGCAGTCAAGAACAAACAAGCAGTTTCGTACTACATGGAGTGAGAAAAGCTATGTGGCTTCTAGACTTGCCTTGGAGAATGGGATGTAGTGAGAACAATATCCTAGTTTTTGTATTAAAATACTCAGACCAAATGCAACCGAGGAAAAGAAAGGGTACATTTCAGCTTATAAGTAGTCAGGGCAAGAACCCAAGCTGGAACTGAAGCAAAAATCATAAAGGATGCTTCTTGCTGGCTCGCTCACATGCTCACACATAGTTAGCTTTCTTACACAGCCCAGGGCTCTCTGCCTAGGGAATGTGGCCACCCACAGTGAGCTGGGTCCTCCTACATCAATTAGCAACCAAGACACCCCCTCCCCCACATACCCATGGGCTGATATGATCTGTGAAATCCCTTAATTGGGTCTCCCTTCTCAGGTGTCTCTTGGCTGTGTCAAGTTGACAATCAAAGCTAAGTAGGACAAGCAGTGTCCCCAAGTGCCAGAATGCACCTGTGTTTCATTTGTAGAGGAGTCCAGAATGACTTGATGGAGGATAAGAATCCTTATAGGACACAGGTTCCTCCATCTGAGGACAACCTAGGCCAGGCAGCTGACAGATCTCTGAGCAGGACTAGGCACCATCACCTAAGCCTGATTCAGACAATGGAAATGCAAACCCATGAACTATAATTATCATAAGCTACTATAATAAATTATAATTAGTCAACTCCATTATACAATCACAAATAACTTACAATAATAAATGATAATTTTAAGTCTTTGTTACCTGTTTCTAAGACAAAATACCCAACAAAAGCAACTTAAAAAAGGAAGGAAGAAATGAAGGAAGGGTGTATTTTAGCTCATTATTTGAGGGCATAGCCCATCATTGTGAGGAAGGCAGCGAAGGGAGCAGTCAAAAGCACCTTAGCTTGAGTACTGCCATTTTACCTATAGGTGAAACAAAGTTCAGGTTCCCAAGCCCTAGAGGGGCTGAGAACCATCCAATGGCTGATCAACCTTTTCCCTAAACCACAAAAATGGTCTTTATGCATCTTTAGGACATTATGGCTGTTCCTAACAACAGAAGAAGCAAATGAATCTGATTGGTTGGACTGAAAGGCTTGCATTGTATGTCGATTGACAATGATGGAACATATAAGGAAAGTCTCTAATCTTTGACTTCTGATTGGTGAAACTTGTAACTGTAACTTAGCAACGAATGTTCATCGTTTTTGTACTTATAAACCCTGCTTCTGCCCCCTGCTCGGTGCTGTCAGGAGAAACAAGGCTCCCGAGTCCTTGTCCTGCAGCCCTGATCATCAGTGACCTTTTTATGTGGTGATTTATTAAGACTTTGGAACCCGTTAGTGTCGTCTCTCTCCTTCCTCAGGCACATAACCAACATGGGTGTAACAGGCATGAGACAGCAGGTCACGTGGCATCCACAGTCAGGATCGTGAAGAGATGGATGCTGGTGCTCAGCTCACCTTCTCCTTTTTATTTGGTTTATGACTCCAGCTCACCAGCTGGTGCCAGCCACACTCAGGATGGGTCCTTCCTTCTCAGTTAAGTCTGTTTGGGAATGTCCTTACAGGTACATCTCATGTGTCTTCTAGATGACTCTGAATCCTGTGAAGGTGACAGTTGAGATTAGATGTCACAGTAAGTGAATCAGTTCAGTCCAGGTCTCTAGGACAGTGGTTTCCAACCTGTGGGTTGTGACCCCTCCACAGGGGTCACCTAAACCATCAGAAAACACAGATATTTACATTATGATTTACAACGTATCATAATTACAGTCGTCAAGTAGCAACGAAAATAATTTTATAGTTTTGGGGGGTGGTCACCAGAACTTGAGGAACCGTGTTAAAGAGCTGCAGCACTAGGAAGGTTGAGAACCACTGCTCTAGGATGGTGGATGGTTTGTTGTGCAATAACACATGAGGGAAGGAGGGCTTCTTCCCGCACTTCAGCCAGATTCTGAAAAAGAAAACCACACACCACACTGCTGTGGACATTTTCAGGTGTCGTCACTCTGCCAACTTGTAATGTGGAGGTTGAGCTAGGATCTCTACACTTACAAGAAACAAGCTGAGTTGATATTTTAAAATTGAGACATTTCACATAAGAAATCCCAATTTCAACCTCTTTCAAGAAATGAAAGATCTGTCAATGTATTCCCCGAGGGCAGCCGTGTGCAGCATTGAGAGCTGGCTGTGGAGTTTGTGCGGTACCAACTCTGATCCTCGTCTCTGGAGTCAGGTGCAGGGCCACAGGACTATTGCAGGTATATTACAGATGGCTTTTCATTCTCCCTTGAATATGCGAGCCCAGGTCTGCGTTAGGTTCCTCTGAGACCAGATGAACCATGACACAAAGAGTTGCCTGACCCATGCCTGGAGCTTGGAACCCTCTCTGCTGTTATCACCATGACTGCGGTCTTTGGAACACACTGGGCCCTGTAGGCATTCTAGTGGTTTCTTCCTGTATTGAGAGTCCTTCCTCTTCCCATGCCACCCCTCCCCCATTGTGAATGTGAGTCCATAAAACAGACAGCAGCTGGTTAGAACTCAGACTGGAGGGGTCATGAAACTGGCATAGTCCTATATTTCTAGCACGGAGGTGGAGAGAAGAGGATCAGGAATGCAAGGTCATCCTTGCCTACAGAGCAAGTGTGAGGCCAGTGTAGTCTACAGGAGACCCTGTTTAAAATAATAACAAATAAAACTGGGTGTGGTGGTTCATACCAGTAATCCCAGCATTTGGGGAGGCCAAGGCAAGAGGACTGCTCAGAGTTGGAGGCCAGCCTGTACTAATTTAGTGAGTTTCAGATTAAAAAATACCTAGGCAATAATAAGACCCTGTCTCAGCAAAACAATTTAAGGTATTAAGACTGGAGAGAAGGCTCAGCAGTTAAGAGCCCTGTCTGCTCTTGCAGAGGATCCGGGTTCAATTCCCACTACCTACATGGCAGTTCAGCAGGTCTGGTGATACAATGTCCTTTGGTCTCTGTGGGCACCTACATGCATTTGGTACACCTAAATTCATGGGGCTGGAGGAATAATGGTTCAGTAGTTATGCTCTTCCAGTGGACCTGTGTTTAGCTCACAGCACCTGTGTCTGATGACTTACAATGGCTGTAACTCCAGGTCCAGGGAATCCAACATCCTCTTCTGTCTTCTGTGTATTCCCGACCCCACCCTAACACACATACCACACACAGTAAAAGGTAATAGCAAATAATACGTTTTACTCACTCTCTCCAGGTTTAGTTCTATGGACATACCATATACATGCTAACTTGCACTGTGATCAGGATTCCAGAAACTTCCATGTGCTGTCCTTTGTCACTGTTCCTTTCCTATGGCATTTTTTTTTAAAATTATAAACTGGTTGGCCTATTAGCCCAGGCTTCTTAATAACTCTTATAACTTATATTAGCCCATAATTCTTGTCAGTGTTAGCCACGTGGCTCAGTACCTTATTCGGTGAGGCAGTCACATCTTGCTTCCTCTGTCTCCGGGAGATGACTGCCTCCTCTGGCATTCTTCACCCATTCTCTCTTAGTATAGATTGCGAGGCTTTTATTTTTAAAGGCTGTTACAGGAATGGAATCATGTGATCTGCAAGCTTCGAGATTGGCTATGATTATTACTAATAGTGCAAAATTGGATCTAACTTAAAAGCACAGCAGTAGAAAAATTCTTAATAAATAGTTATTGGCACTCTGTGACCTGGCATGCAGACGCAGAAACACAACATATGTTAGAGCTGTCTGTGCTGGCAAAGGCAGAATCTAGATATAGGAAGATGCAGGCAGATAGTCTGAGTCCACTGTCACTCATGTTCCCTCCCCCATCTATAGGTTCTGTGCAGATACAAAGGAAGAGGACTGAAGGATGCATACAAGACAGATTTCAATGGATACCCACAAGGCCTGTGTTCATTCTCACTCTGCACCCTTCCTCCCTACCCCCTACCCCATCCCCAGGTTGAGGCTGCATTGAACCTCCAGTCTGCTACAGTTGTTGCAATGAAGTCCCCAATACGGTACTTAATGCTCTCAGTGTCAGTGGCCACTCTACCAGCTGTGTAGAATATCCCCAACTGGGTCACCAATGTGTAATCATGAAAATGACAGCGTGAAATGCTCAAGCCCGCACCAAGGTGTTCTCTTGGGTCATTTGTTCCGGGAGAAGTCAGCCGTCATATCGACAGGAGCCCAGGCTACCTCAGGGACTGCTGCACTTGACGGTAGATGGAGGGTATGGAGGGTGGCCTTTGCCTGCAGTTTGGATGGATCAAAGGCCTTCCAGCAGTCATTAGTGCCTTCCAGCCTCCAAGCCATGGGACAACACAGGCACACCTTGACAAAGGTGTGAGAGGCAAAGCCAGGGTTGATTCCTGACCATGGGGGCTGACTGTGGTTTCAGGGGACTGAGCTTTGGGAACTTAGTTGTATAGATGTGCTGTGCAACAAATGTCCTGGGTCCAGCAGCTAGAAGCCAGTACTAGGGGTTTACTCAGCCATTGTGGTGCAGGGTCACTTATGAGGGTGCCACCCAGGTGCTGATCCTATGGAGAGACAATGGCTTCCAGGGTCACCCAGGTGGTTTCAATGCCTATGTAGAGACAGTGGCTTCCAGGGTCACACAGGTGGCTGCTGATAAATCTTGCTTTCTTGCTAGAAGGGCCTCCCCAGTGGTGTTTTGTGACGTGGTTCCTGGCTCCCTCTAGAGAGCAAGCATGAATCCTGTGCCCCATTCTTCACAACCATCATAGATTGTGTAGTTTCAATAACAATACAGGAAGCTGGAAATCCAAGTTTGGGGACTCAGAAAGAGTATATCTGGTTCAGGATGTTTTACGAAAATTTGGTTGCATTCTCTTCTTCTTACATGGTGTAGGGAGAGAGATAGGTGGCAGGGACGACATGGGGAGAAAGCATAAGAGGAGGAAAAGAGAAACAGAAAAAGAAAGCAGAGAGAGATAGGGGAAGGAGACAGATGTAAAGGAAGAGAATGGAGAGAGATACACACAGGAGAAACAGAGGGGGATAGAAAGAGAGAGGAGGGGAAAAGCAAAAGGGAAGAGAGAAGAAGAGATGGAGAAGGGAGGGTAAAAGAGTGAAGACTGGATGTCTTTTTCACCTTTGTCTTTTAGATTTATTTATTTTATACCTATTAGTGTTTCCTGCATGTATGTGTGTGCACCTTGTTTGTGCCTGGTGCCCATGGAGGCTGGGATAGGGAATGAGGTCCCTGAAACTGGAGTTATGGATAGTTTTGAACCATTAAATATGTGCTGGTTATCAAACCTGGGTCCTCTGAAACAGTAACAAGTACTCTTAACTGCTGAGTCATCTCTTCGGGTCCTGACTTTTCATCTAATAATGATAGGAGTTTATTATATAGTTATATATAGGGCTTCTTCCACTTATGAATTCTGGAGGATACCCAATCACATATGTAACGCTACCTAATAGTTCACCTTTTTATACCTTAATATGGAAATAACACCCCATCACTTCTGCTGCATTTAATTGCAGCTCCCATCTGAAGAGCGATGGCTCCCAGTGTAGACGGCGGGAAGCAGGGGCCAGAGAGAGCATCCTAGAGGCTGACTCCACAGCACGGATACATGAGAATGAAACAGCTTTCCGTGGCCAGTCCCTACCCACTTTTTCAGGAGCATCAGCACATCCTGCCACTTACAGACAAGCCATTCTTTAAATTAATCCCTTGAGTGAGCAACACGCCTGCACTCGGCCCACTTCTTTCAATTCTGAGCCAGTCATGGCTTTTGATTCATTTCTTGTAGGTTGTAGAGTATCTTCGTTCAGACAGGATCAGATACAAAACATATTCTTATTCCCTTCTACTCTTCTTTACACACGGCTGTCTGCTGTCTATACTGTGTTGTAATTCACTTCCCACTCCAAATCACTTCTTTTTCTCCATCAGTTCATGGTCTCTTTGCTACCCCACCCCCTTTATCTAGATATGCAGCATGCCATTATATATTCCAGTGGATGGTTCAATGCACTTTACCCAAACGGTCTCTTATGGATGAGCATATGGTCTTTCTCCATCACTTGTTATTACAAGAAGATGCAGCAGAATTAAATATTCTCGTCCACGCGCCACACATGTGCAGGTCTGCAGGTGAAGGAAACTTGCAGGTGCAGGTGGAGGATCACAGGTATGTACATCTGCAAGCTGATGGCTGTTGCCAAGTCTGTCCATATGGAGCTTGTATCGGTTTGTGTTTCCAACAGCGATGTGTGAGGCCTTGCTTCCCACAGCTTCTCCAACACAGCGTGTTCCCGTGTGTTGGGATGTGTGCCAATCTGCTGGGGGTGAAAACACGCTGCTGTTGCCTACTTTTTAATTTGCACTTGGGACGTTATGGAGTCTGCTTCAACTTCTTTTCATGTGTTTGGGAATTCCTTTCTTTCTTCTTTCCACTTCTTTTCTTTCTTTCTTTCTTTCTTTCTTTCTTTCTTTCTTTCTTTCTTTCTTTCTTTCTTTCTTTCTACTGTCCTTGTGAAAATGACATTTTCAATTCTCTGTTTTTCCATAGCAAGTGTTTTTCTAGAATGTCAGGGGCCTTATCTTACCTGGAATGCTCCATACTTACCCTACCCAGAATGCCCCAGTGCTCATCATACCCAGAATGCCCTGATCTTTATCTTAGAAAGAACGTCCTGATCCTCTCCTTACCCAGAATACTCCAGGTTTTTTGAAGATGTTTGAGTGTTTTATTGCTTAATAAATACTATAGTACCCTTCTTCCTTGCATGGGTTCTATTTATTTATTTATTTATGATTTCTGCCTCCTCCCTGCCACCACCTCCCATTTCCCTCCCCCTCCACCAATCAAGTCCCCCTCCCTCATCAGCCCAAAGAGCAATCAGGGTTCCCTGCCCTGTGGGAAGTCCAAGGACCACCCTCCTCCATCCAGGTCTAGTAAGATGAGCATCCAAACTGCCTAGGCTCCCACAAAGTCAGTACGTGCAGTAGGATCAAAAACCCATTGCCACATATAGGCATCCTCCTGAATATTAACCTTCATCAGAATACTCCAGTTTTCACCTTACCCAAAATACCTTGGTTCTAACCTTTAACTGCAGTCCTTAAGACTATCCTGAGAAGCAGTGTGCCACTAGGAAGATTCCCAGAACTCAGCAAGACTTTATATTAGTGGTTGTAGTTTACTACCGTGGGAGGGTCAGATCAAAGGTAGCAGATGGGAGAGATGCTTTGGCAGGTCCAAGAGAGTCAAGTGGACACCATAGCCAGCACATGAAGAATGTTGCCCAGCGTCTTACCCAGAAAAAAAAATCCAAAAGTATCCCAAAGCCCCAGCCTTGTTACATGGAGATTTCATCGGCTATCATTAGTCCTGCAGACACTAGATGGCCACACTGACAGATGCTTACCATTGGCAGTGATCACCACTGACCATGCTCCCAGTTGCCGATGCCCACCACTGACCACATTCACGGCTGACCACATTCACCAATGACAAAGCTTATAGATGACCAATCTCATGTCTGACCAAGCACATGACTGACCATGGTTATGTCTGACCACTCACTGCTGACCGCCTAGCTAGCCGTGCTCACAGCTGATGCTCACGGCTGATCTTACAGCCCACTATGGTCACGGTTGACCACATTCATATCCAACCACACTGACCGTATGTATCATTTGCTCCTCCTTAGACAGAGCTGATAACTGCATGTTCCCTCTCTGCTACAAATCCCACTTACTATCTGGTGCTGGCGAAGGGTCCCGGGTAAACAAGCCACCCAAACAAGCTCAGAGATGGCTTCCTAGGAGTCTGTCAAAAGCACTCATGACCAAGGCATACTGGGTCATGCCTGTCACCCCTGCACTTAGGAAACTGAATCAGGAAGAACGCAAGTTCAGGTGCTGCCTGGGCTACGTAGGAAACTTATTTAGACTCTGTCTCAAAATGAATGTGAGAAGCTGGAAGTGTAGCTCCCTGGTAGACTACTAGTCTGGCATTCTTATGCTCTGAGATCCATTTCCCACCACACACACACACACACACACACACACACACACACACACACACACACCAGGATAGAAACACTTCCTTTGAGAATGGATACTACATCACTAGAAACCACACATTGAGATTCTGCTCTCATCTCCAGAGTTAACCAAAAGATCCCCCAATTTACAAAGCCTGAGAATACATGAGAATTAACTACCCCATTTCCTGTACTTTCAAGCCATAGCCATGGCCCTCTGTCATTAATAGTAGCCTTTGTTCTTTAAAATTTATTTGAAGTGTGTGTGTGTGTGTGTGTGTATTCATGTGAGTGCAGTTACTAAGGAAGCCAGAAGAGGGTGTCAGATCCACCTGGAGCTGTAAGTCACCTGACATGGGTAGGTGCTAGGTGAACTCTGGTCCTCTGCAAGAGCAGCAAGTGCTCACAGCCACTAAGCCAGCTCTCCAGGTCTGACACTGGCCTTTAATCCTGAGATACTCTGAAGGACCCATGATGAGGATTGTGTTGTAGACGCTTTTCTGAAATGCCCATCATGTTCTCCCTCACTGATCCTGTCTCCAATCTCTCCAGCTTAGGCCCCTTTGTTCTTCAGCTCCAGCAAGCCCTTTCTGGTTTGTTTTGCTTTCTCAAGATAGGGTCTTATGCCGCCCTGGCTGCCCTTGAACTCTCTAAGGAGCTGATTTTCTGATCTTTCTACATCTACCTTCCAAGTGCTAGGATTCTAGGTGCCACCACCCTGACTTATGAAGACCTGGGACTAGACCAGGGCTCTGGGAGTACTTGGCAAATGCTCTCCCACATGCACCACACCCCCAGCCTTCCAGTTATCCTCTGACGCTACCTTCTATTAAGTCCTTAATGTCAGTCTACACCCTTGTGCAGAGGGTGGTGGATTTTCAGTTTCTTTCTTTCCTTTCCCTGCTTCAATGCCATGGCCCCTAGCAGCCCTCCACAACCTCAGCTGTCTCTCTGTATGAGGGGCACTGACCACAGGCCACCCCAATTATTCATCTGCCTCACACCTGCATCCAGGTGCCGACAGACGCACACAACTTGCCCACACGTCTTAGCTATATTTCTGTGTGTTTTCTTTGATGGGTCCTCAGTGCAGCCCAGAAGTCCCTTTGTGGCTCCCAAAGCCACCTGCTTCCTGCTCACTGAGAAAATTAGAAGTAGTGAGAAAAGGACTCTTTAAGTTCTGAGCACCACATCTACATCCCCTAGATGGAAGGAGGTTCTCTGCTCTGATTGACAGCTACCCTTCCCCTCCATCAACTACAGGAGGACATTCATCCCACAGCCCGCCTCTTGTCCTCTTGCTATTTTTTTTTCCTCGGCTGGCTGAGCCTTGCACACTTTGAGGAAAGAGCCGGCTTTTGAGGTACCCAGGCTACCTCTGTTCCTTGCTCTCCTCTGCTTTGTCCTTCAGAAAAGTGTCCCCAATGTGTCCTCTTTCTATCCCTTAATGGTACCTCTCTTTTGATGGCAGCTGCTGGAACAGACTGTCAATGATGTCCATGCTGCTGACTGTCATGTTCAGCTCCCAATCTTCCTTGTAGTCCACCTTAAGAAGCAAGGAAACAAGCCGGTTATTTCTTCTTCCTCTCTATTCCTTTTATGTGTATGTGTGTGCACATTGTGTGTGTGTTGGTGTGCATGCATTCAATAATGATGAGGTCAAAGTTTGATGTTGGGTACATTCTTCAACTGCTCTCCACTTTATTTATTATTTATTTATATTTATTTATTTATTTTAGACAGGGTCCCTCACTAAACCCAGAATTTAGCTAGATTGGTTGGCCAACGAGTCCCTGTGATTCTTCTGTCTCTGCCTCTTCAATGCCAGGATTAAAGTTATCACCAGCAACTGGTGCAGAGTGTGCTCAGGAATATGCCTTGCTTCCCTGTAAAAGTTAATAAAGTACAGATGCGTGGAAGACATTTTCCCACACGGTGGCTTGAGGACCAATTTGTCTCCATTTTCCCCCCTCTCCCCTTCTCAGCTGCTGGGGGCAGGGAGAGATAGTGGCTGGTAGATTTCTTGGCAACGACACTTCTGCAGCCCACCGACCGGGTCTCAGCCTCCAAAACACTGGGAGCTTGGAAGGAGCTGAGCCTTAAGGCGGCCGTGTGCGTGAAGCTGACAACGTTCTCCGTTAGGCCTAGCGATGGCACAGCAGCTCGCCCAGGAGCAAGGTATCACCCTGCGCGGGAGCGCGGAAATGGTAGCCGAATTTTTCTCATTTGGCATCAACAGCATTTTGTATCAGCGTGGCATATATCCGTCGGAAACCTATACTCGAGTGCAGAAGTATGGACTCACCATGCTTGTAACTACTGACCCCGAGCTCATAAAGTATCTCAATAATGTGGTTGAGCAGCTAAAAGATTGGCTCTACAAGTGCTCAGTCCAGAAACTGGTGGTGGTCATCTCCAATATTGAAAGTGGAGAGGTCCTTGAAAGATGGCAGTTTGATATTGAGTGTGACAAAACTACAAAAGAAGATGGTGTTTGTAGAGAAAAGTCACAGAAAGCCATCCAGGATGAAATCCGTTCAGTCATTAGGCAGATCACAGCTACTGTGACTTTTTTGCCACTGCTGGAAGTTTCTTGTTCCTTTGATCTGCTGATTTACACGGACAAAGATTTAGTTGTACCTGAAAAATGGGAGGAATCAGGACCCCAGTTCATTACCAATTCTGAAGAAGTTCGTCTATGCTCATTCACTACCACAGTCCACAAAGTGAACAGTATGGTGGCCTACAAAATCCCTGTCACTGACTGAAGTGAAGGTAAAGAAAGCCAGGATCCTTCTTTGATAAACGTTCCTTGTTGTTCCATTTCTTGGGTTCCTCCTGGACTTGCCATAAAGTCAGCATAACAAGACTGCTGCACGTTAAGGCAATCTTTGTCAACATTGTGGAGTGGAGTCCTTTAAAAGTGGTCATTGTCGATAGGAATTCTTTTGTTAGAAAGCTAAATGAATCCCTAACCGTTTAGCTCAGGAATCTTGACCAGGAAACAGAGGAGCATATAATGTAAATACAGCAGAAGGAACTGAGGCTTTGTTTAGTTCTGAGAGTCATGAATACTGCCTTACTGGGTCCTTTTGTCATTTCTCTTTGTATATAAACCCCATATTGAAATACATGCTAATTCATTGATTTTAGTGTATATACCATGAATTCACAAAGCAATTGATGCTGATTAGTTTCTGTAATAAAGAACTCTTGTTTTTAATGTTTTATAAAAAAAAAAAAAACAAAAAAACAAACCACTGGGAGCTTAAGTTGAACTGCATTCCCAAGAGAAGCCCATGGGTTTGAATGGCCACTCAGGTCCTGAAACTCACCAGTTCTGCTCCTTGCTGTTCTCTCCTGCCGGGCAGGGCCAGTACCAGGCTCAGCTTTGAGACTGAGCAGGGACTATGATGGATGATGATGCACCAATAGGGCTGTGGCCAGGCAGCCACCCGGTTCCCACACACACTTGCAGCCTCTAGCCTGAGTCTTTACCAGATCACGTCTAAGCACCTCCCTTGCCTCAAACTGTTGCTCAGTATTTTTAGCAAGGCCGAAAGTTCCCTTAAGCATCGTAATTATCTCCACTGGAGCTGTCAGGAGCATTTACAGTTAAAGAGGAAGGCGGCCTGCCGCCGTTGTGATAATAGGGCGCAGCTGCAGAGCGGAGCTTCCAAGGCTGCTTTACATATGGACTGGGGCCGCGATTGTCCTTCGGGGAGCCGTCTAGGCATAATTTCTCTTCAGTAGAACAGAGTAAGTTATTCTGACCCATACGGTTTGCACCTCGGGAGGGAAGAAAATAAATCCACTCAGTAGAAAGAGTCTTCCCTTAGTTAGTGAGTTCTGATGAGACTTGGAGACCCGGGCTGGTCTGAAGATGGCAGTAGTGGCCACAGAAGACATTCACAAGCGCTGAAGTGCTGGAGTGCTTTCAGAATCTGGAGGCTGCAGGACAGAGAGGAGCCAGAGTCTCTCTCCTCAGGATGCAAGATGTCATCTAGGAAGAAGCTGATGGTGCTGAGGGAGGTGGGCTAATGTGATGGTCAAAACAGCAAGATCTCCTCAGTTTGAGGTCAGGGTCCCCTGGCACCCAGTTTTGTGACCCCAGGAAACTTTCTGACCGTCTCTGTGTTTCAGGGACCATAGGTATGAAATGGAGATCAGGGCGCCTCAGCAGAGGTCTTTGGAGTCAAGTGGGTTCTCTGTCCACTTACACTACAGAAGCCAAGGGCACTGATCTCAGCGACTGACAATTTGGAGGCTTACCTCAGCTTGTGTGTTCAGTGTATCAAGATGTTAAGTCCCTCTATCCTTCCGAGGACTATGTAAATCGGCAACTCTAATCTGGATGGTGTTGGACTTGAGTTGAGGGAAAAGAAGGGCAATGGATTTTTTTCTTTAAGAAAAGGCTTATTTAATCGTTTTATTGTGTGTGTCTGTATATATATCTGACTGCATATATGTGCAGCATGTGTGTGCAGTTCCTACAAAAGCCAGAAAAAAGGCGTCAGAACACCTAGAATTGCTGTTTAAAGGTGTGAGTTGCCTTGTTGGTACTGGGACTCGGACCTGAGTCCTCTGCTACAGCAACAAGTGTTCTTAACCACTGAGCTATCTGATTAGCTCTCACACAAAGGCTTTTAGAACCTCTGAGGAATATCAGATATCATCTCTGCTCACATTCTGTATGGGAGGTAGGTCTCATGTGGTGTCCATGTTCATGGCAGGAAGGAGGAATTTCTCTCAGGGCCTGTTCCTTCAGGATAGAGGAGGAGGGGTACTTCATCTGTCTCTGCCATCTTCTACAGGCCAGTGACTTTCATCAACAAACTTTGGCATTAAATATAACTGTAAGACTTAGACTATTTCAATTTGTGTATATGTATGTGTGTGTTTGCAGGTGCCTGTTTGTGTGTCTATATGCATGCACATGTATACATACACTGTTGAGGACAGAGGTCAATCTTAGGTTCTGAGGAATCTTGAGGCACCGTTCACTTGATTTTTGAGCCACAGTAGGGGCTGGGAGTTCTTAGCTGGGGTCTGGGATTTTCATTGATTAGTTTGGGGGGGGACAGGTCCTGGCTGCAGATGCTGAAGAGCCACAGCTTCCAAGAGCTTCACGGGGTTCTCCTACCCAGCTCTCACATAACTGCCCACCTCCTCCTCCATCCTCACTGTGGAGCGTGGGATGCCAGGCTACCAGTGAAGGTACCACTTCAGTATCTGAGAGCGTGAAATGTTGACCGGGGTTTCTGTCCAGTCTGGTCTCCCAGCTGTTCAGTCCCAAAGAAACACACAGAGGTCTACATTAATTATAAACTGGTTGGCCTATTAGCTCAGGCTTCTTATTAACTCTTATAACTTACATTAACCCATCATTCTTATCTTTGTTAGCCATGTGGCTTGGTACCTTTACCTTGCTTCCCCTGCATCTGGGTGATGACTGCAGACTGAGCCTTTCCTCTTCCCAGAATTCTCCTGTTCTGGTTTCCCCACCTATTCTTCCTGCCTGGCTCCTGGCCAATCAGCATTTTATTAAACCAATACAAGTGACAAATCTTTACAGGGTACAAGACTATTGTCCCACACCACGGAAAGAGGCAGGGTCTTCCAGGAAGAGCAAGAGTCATCTTTATCATAGCCAGGGCAGATGGCTGACCAGCTTGCTGGCTTCCAGCAGTACCACAAATGTGTTAGCCATGCCCCCGGCCCATGATTGACTTCAGCCAAAAAGAAATCTGTGAGGTTCCAGAGCCCTGCTCTAGTTGGTAAAATTTAGGGGAAGAGAGTTCAGGGTCATTGTGCTTCCTCCCCATAGATGTCTTAAGAATCAAAGTCCCACTGCAACCAACCTGTGCCCCCTGCCCTTGCAAACTCAAGTGTTTACTATGACTCTGGAGTACAGTGCTTACTCTGCCTAAAAGGGGTACTGACTGGGTTCAGCTCTAGTGTATGTGTATGTGTGTTCATGCACGCATGCGTGCACGCTCGCGCGCGCACACACACACACACACACACACACACACACACACACACTTGAAGTGCTCACACCATCAGCTTTGAAGGAACCACAACAGGAATCTGCAAAGATGGCTCAGTGGTTAAGAATAAATACTGCTCTTGCAGAGGATCTGGGTTTGGACCTCAGCATCCCTGTTAACCAGCTCACAGCTGCCTATCATCCCAGTTCCAGAGGATCTGATGCCCTCTTCTGGTCTTTGTAGGCACTCATACACATCACTTAAAGTAAAAATAAATCTTAAAAAGAACCCCTGGTAGAACATCCCATTGTCTCAGTGTGTGGGTGCACCCCTTGCGGTCCTGAGTTCCTTGCTCGTGCTCTCTCTCCTTCTTCAGGACCATGAGACTTACCGGTCTCGCTGAACATAGCAGACAAGGAGGACTAATGAGAACTCAAGAACAATGGCAATGGGTTTTTGATCCTACTGCACGTATTGGCTTTGTGGGAGCCTAGGCAGTTTGGATGCTCACCTTACTAGACCTGGATGGAGGTGGGTGGTCCTTGGACTTCCCACAGGGCAGGGAACCCTGATTGCTCTTTGGGCTGACGAGGGAGGGGTACTTGACTGGGGGAGGGGGAGGGAAATAGGAGGCGGTGGTGGGGAAGAGACAGAAATCTTCAATAAATGAATAAAAAAAAAGAGAGAGAGAGAACCCCTGGGACTGGAGAGGTGGCTCAGTGGTTAAGAGCCACTTCCTTTCCTGGAAGACTTGGGTTTGATTCTCAGCCCTCACATGGTAGCTCACAACCATCAGTAACTCTAGTTCCAGGGGGTCCAATTCCTGTTTCTGATCCCTGAGAGGCACCAGGTACACAAATAATGTGCACACATACATTCAGGCAAAATACGCACACATAAAATAAAAATGAATAAATCTAATACAAAATTTAAAAAAGGAACCACTTTGGTATGAACAATGGTGGGGCCATGACAAGCTGCAAACAGAGACACAAGCCTGCCAGGCGGACAAGCCAGTTGCTGCCTTGCACAGATGGGACTGGTGATAATGGATTTTCTGACTTGAATGTTTACGAGAACACAGAATGTAGTCATTGACATTAAAATCATCACAGATTCTTGCCCTTATTCAGGAAATCCCAGACATCAGAATGGCATACTCCCCCACCCTGTGTTCTCATAGAACCTCCATGTGTATCATTTACCTCTCAGCCCATAGCCTCAGCCCCTCACTGGGGGATTCTACCTCTACCCCCTGAGTCACACCCACAAATCTCCCCTGAGGGCCTAGCAGGAAGCACAGGCCTTCCAGGACCTAGGGCAGGTATCCAAAGAACAGGGGGATCTGACAGGGGCAAAGGGGGTAGTGTTGGGAGATGAGGACCCTATGTAGACCATGTGACCAAGGCCTTATAGCTGTGGCAGGGGCTAGAACTTCATTGCAATTGCAATGATCAGCTTTGGGTTTGGCCAGGGTTTTCTCTATGGCCTTTACAGATCTCTGAGTGCATTGTGGAGCATGGATCATACAGGAGTGAATTCAGAGAGCTCAGCCAGGAGACCAGGGCTTCCTTCCCAGTGCTGGAAAGTACTGATGCCCAGAGAAGGAAACATAACAGAACGTTCTAGTAGAAAATCAACACTGGCTCTTTGTGTCCTGACCAAAGGGTTGATTGATACCCCCGAGCCATGACTCCTGGAGGTGGCCTAGGGCTGAGCATGCTAAATGTCAGGCTCCACTCTGTAAGGGTCTGAAACCCAAACAACAGTCACATGTACCCAGCAACCAAACACCACACACATATGTGTATCAGTTCCCCATTAACTGATCAAATAGAGTCTGTCTTCTCAAACAAAGGTCATGTCTGAGTCAATTTTTCTGGTTGTTCACGGGGCAGTGAACTGTGGATGAATGAACTCCACTCCCTGGATTCCGAGGGCAAAGGACTAGCAGCCACCGACCAGAGCAAGGGGGCCCAAGGTTCACCTTTGCTTCAACCAATTTTTGAAAATAACATGTCTCAAAGGAATCTTCGAGGCAGACAGTTCTCCCCCGGATGGATGTTTCCCGACAGCAGAGAGACGTGCTCATCTCATAGATAACCCACCCTTGCCTGGCTCTACTTCCAGAGACATTTGGAGAAGCTTTTCTACACATGGCTGATTCCCTCTGCACTGGGCTTGGTGTTAATACCCTGGGTTGACATATCATTTCTAGAAGATTAGGGGGACTCATATTTTGAGGTTATCCAAAGTCTCTTGGTTGCCAGGGATTTCGACTAACCAAATAGGAATGGATGCTATTAGAGGCTGTTGGGTATCTTACAAAATAGAAAAGTTAGCTGAAAACTGGACAAAAAGTGGGCAGGAAAGATCATGGCCTCAGAGCAGGGCAGATGACAAAAACTGATGGCTGGGCCCTCAGGTCACTGATGTAGGATCCCCACCTCTCCCCGAGGGAAAGAGGTGAAAGACATCACCCCACTAGGTTAAACCCCAAGGAAAGGAGCATCCCCCCTTCCCTGAGGAGATTTGGAACGTTGCTGTCAAGCAAAGGTGAAAGAATTACAGATGGCCAACAGTGGATAGTGGCTGTGCCCCTGATGGATCCTCTCTTGATTGGCAGAGATTAGGCTTAAAGTGCTTAGTAAGTAGTGTGAACACTGAACCATCAGAATGGAACTTTAAGGTCTCCATGTGAGGTGCAATGGGGACACTGAGCTGCGTTGTTAGGGGTAAGTTTATTAGAAGGTCTGTTAGTGCAATGGACAAAGAGACAGACAAGGACATGGAGGGGACTCTGAGGAGAGCTTAGCCCACAGTGCCACAGATAGCGTGGTGATGTTGGGGTAGGGTACTGAAGAGGAATCAGATCCTTGAGAGGGGAGCACCATTCCCTTCTAAAAGGTGTCTGAGGCAGGAGGATGGTTTCATAGCAGGATGCAAACCTAAGGCCAGGTTCTCTAGGAGAGAAAGGAGGGCATAGGGAGAGAGAGTGATTTTTGGTTCCAGCAGTTACTGGTAATCCTTTCCTGTGTTAGAACCTGCAAACCCAATCTTCCAAGTGAGAAATTCAGACACCCGAGAGTCTGGTGGCTAGATATTCATAGACAGCACTCTTAACAGGGAACCTGACAGTGTCTAAGAGGGGGAAGGGCTCCAAGTGGTGTGGCCTGAGCATCCCTCTGGTCTGTGTTGCAACAGAGCTAGCTATGAGTCCCTGGGTGGACTCTGTAGGATCCTAACCAAGAGCTGAGCAAGTAAAAACAAAACAAAACCAAAGATCTTCACACTAGTGTTTTACTTCTTACCCCACTCCCAAGAATGTTCATCTCTGTCTTTGGAATCTTTGGGAACACTGGGAAAGAGCACTGACTAGGAACTAGGACACTGTCATTTCCACCAGTCTTCTCAGACTGCTTCCTGTTGTATTATCTTGGTTGGTTTTTCTCATTGCCAACCTGGGGCCTTGAACCTCTGAACTCAACTGAACTTGATGGATGCTGGTTGAGTTCTTATGGTTCTTTCTGCCCAGTCTTTCAGTGGTAACGAGTGTTAAGTTCACCAAGCAAAGGATGGTGGGACCATCCCTGATTATGATGGCCACTCATCCTGTGGCTGTTTCTATTTGTGTGGGGGTGGGGTAGAATGCATGTTTTGTGTATTCCTGTGTGTATGTTGGTGTCATTCTCAAGGACAAACTCACCAAGTAGGCTAGACCAGCTGACCAGCAAACTTTAACCACCTACCTGTCTCTATCTCCCCAGTGCTGAGATTTTAACCCTGTATAACATCTGGATTTTTTTTTTAATGTATATTCTGTGGATTGAAGTTAGGTCCTGCTGTTTGCAAGGCAGACTACTGACTCAGCTATTTCTCCAATATCTTAGGGTTTTATTGTTGCGAAGAGACAGCATGACCATGGCAACTCTTACAAAGGGAAACATTTAATTGGGGCTATATTACAGCTCAGAGGTTTAGTCCATTATCATTATGGCAGGAAGCATGGTGACACACAGGCAGACATAGTGCTGGAGAAGGAACTGGAAGAAAGAAAGAGAGAGAGGGAGGCCCGACCTAAGCATTGAAACTTCAAAGCTTGCCCCCACCAAGGCCACACCTCCTAACAGTGGCACTCCCTGGTGAGCAAGCATTCAGAAATAAGAGCTTATGCAGGCCATTCCTATTCAAACCATCACATGCAGTCCTGGTTGTTTCCTAAGGTGGAAAAACAAAACCCCTGGAACTTGAAGACTTCTTTAAACATAGTCAAAAGCCCATGGTCAGGAGACCCTGGGTGGAACTAGCTAGCATTATTTTGCTCAATGGTCCTGCTGCCAATGGCATTCTAAACATTTACATTTACAGTCACAGACAGGGCTGCTCTGCACTCTGCTCCGAGAAGCTGTTTTGTGCAATGCGCAGTGGTGGAGGCAAAGACTCAACTGGTCCAAGTGTGGAGAAGAGAGTGAATGCTGGTCCTAAATGGGAGCGACACATGGTTGTACACATGTAATTGAACCCCGGTTCTCTGCACGAGCAGCCAGTGTTCTTAAGCACTGAGCCAGCTCTCCAGTTCAATAATCATTTTATTTTAAATTTTTTAAAACAATAACTTAGTGGCTACAGCCATTTGGTAATTTATGCACTGAAATGTCCACTAATGAAATGGAGGGAGAGGAGAGAGAGAGAGAGACAGAGAGAGAGAGAGAGAGAGAGAGAGAGAGAGAGAGAGAGAGAAAGCTCAATTTATAAATCATGAATAATTTCAATTTCCTTCAACAGAAAATATGCTGTGGTATATTATCTGTGTGAAGCAGATGTTGGTTGACTTTAAAAAAAAAAAGACAGCGTGTTTTACACAAATCTATCGCAGCAGTTTCAACGGTTGTAGCTGAGGTGAATTCTGTGAGCAGCTATCCCGCACCCTGTTATAACAACAGCTCCTCTGTGCTGTGCAGAGCAGACGTTCAGACTTCTGAACGTCTTGTGGGCTTGCGGATGCCGGGGCCGTTTATTTCATCCCAGGAAACAACAAGCAGCCACGATGGCTGTGTTTAGTTTCAGTGAATTTTTGAGTCTGGAAACTGAGAAGGAGTGGGAGAAGACGGAAAAAGGGAAAGCTACCACCTGTCAGGTTCAAGGTTTGCTTAAAATTCCACAGCAGCGGCAGGCAGGTCTAGGATGGCAACTCGTGCAGGTTGGCCAGTGGCTCTCGTGAAAGACAAATGCCGTCTGCTTTCTCGCCTTTGTGACATGAACTTTGGCTCTTCAGTTGTGTGTGCTTCATTAGGAATATCCACAGAAGTCAGGGAATTAGTAAGGAGCCTGACAGATGGGTCTCAAAGGATGGCAGACACAACACAGTGGTATAAAAGGTTAAAGGGGAATAGTGGAGTGGGAAGGGTTAAACGGGACAGGAGTGGGACGACACAGGCCCTCTGAAAGCGTCCCGTGGGAAATGTCTATAGGAGAACAGTTTTGGGAAGACACGTGTCACTTTGTGATGGCCAAGGCCAGGGATCCCTTCAGAAAAGCCATTGCTATATGCAGCTGTCTGCTGTGGAAGTTGAAGACCAGGACTCTTCCTCTCACAGATGGGTGTCAGCGCATAGCTTGGGCGTGTCCAGCTTGAGGCTTTCTCTGGAAATTCTTATTCTTGAATATGATGTATAGGGAGCGGTGGGGAGATGGCACAGTCAACCAAGTGCTTGTCTTGCAAGCGCGAGGACCTGAATTTGATCCCCAGAACCCACGAGCAAAAAGCTGGGCATGTTCACACACAGGGTTTGTAGGAAGAGAGGAGCGGGATCACATCTGTGGGAAGGGCGGGATGGCTCCAGCTGTGCCATCCAGTATCTTGCTCTCTGTAGTCCACCTGGTTTCTGTTCCCTTCTTTTGCACTCAGAGACCCCGATCCTCTGATGAGGGGGAAATCCCTACTGATTGTAGCCAGGAACACTGACCCCTTCCAACAAGCTTCACATCATCAAATGCTGTTTACTTAGTCTGAGCAAAAAGAGGAAACGTGCTTTGCAAACACACAGGGTCTGAGGATAAGAAGGCACTGTTCAGCCAGGCCCCAGGTCTCCTCAGGCCTCCTCCTAAGTGCTGAAGGATTTCTATCTGTGAATTCAATCTTCATCAGCATATTTTATTCCCAGATTAGAAAGCGAAGACAGAAGTTTGATAAATAATTCCTTGTTATGTAGACACCTAGAAAGTGGGAGGGCCTGGAATCGAACCCAGGGAGTTGGATTGTAGCTTTTAATCCCTTAAATCCCTAGGCTTGTCTAGCTCTTGTCCAAAGCAAACCAACTTAAAATTCTCACAAAGCACCTGCAGATGGGGTCATTCCTTTCTGTGTGGCTGCAGCATCTTGATTGGTTGGATAAAGGTGCTTTTTGCTGCTGCTGGAGCTCTTGAGTCATCTTCTTTCACAGAGTACCCGAGAGCAATTCTATTTTCCTGTTGCCCGCTGCGTCTACACCCTGTGTTATCTTATTACTCAGACAGCAATGTAGGCGAGGCATACTGTTCATCTGGTGCATAATGGGGAAGGTGTTGCCACGATGCCTACCTGCTCTCAAGTCGTGAAGAATTTGGATTCTTTCTGCTCAGAGACATTGCTTAATAGCTGAAGTGTGACTGTGTGCGGCTTTGTTTTGTGATTTTCCTGTCATCTGTGGACCACGTGGGGGGAGAAGACGGGGTTGTTTACTGAAGATGACGGGTGAGAGTTAGGAGCTGAACGTACTACAGTTTACTGTCAAGGGCTGGAGAGATGGCTCAGCAGTTCAGAGCACTGGCTGATCTTGCGGAGGGCCTGAGTTTAGTTTCCTGAATCCCAAGTCAGACAGCCCACAACAGTTTTTAACTCCAGACTCAGGGGCCCCAGCACCTTCTTTTGACCTCCGTGGGCATCTGCATCTGGGTTGACATTTCTATCTCCCTCCTCGTAAATACAGTGTGCTGGTTTGAATAGGAATGACCCCTACAGGCTTATATATTGAAATGTGTGGTCACGAGGAAGTGGCACTGCTTGAGAGGTGTGGCCTTGTTGGAGGAAGTGTCCCTGAGGCTTCTGACCAGGTCCAGTGGCTCTCACTTCCTGGTGCCTGTGGATCCAGATGTACATCTCTCAGCTACCGTGACTGCCTGTCCATGCCATGCTTCTCACCATGACGATAATGGACTAAACCTCTGAAACTGTAGGCAACCCCCAAATTAAACACTTTCCTTTATAAGATTTGCCAGGGTTGTGGTGTCTCTTCACAGCAATAAAACTTTGACTAAGATATACATAATTAAAATAATCTTTAAGCAGTCATTATTGAAACCAGGAAAAGCCAACGTGATGGTTATATTGATTGTCACCCTGATGGGAGTTAAAATCACCCAGGAGATGTTACCTCTGGGCATGTCTGTAAGGGAGTTCTAGACTGAGCTAATTGATGTGAGAAGACCTATGGTGAATAGGGGCAGCACCATCCCATAGGGTCGGGGTTTGAACTCAATACGAAGGAGAAAGAGAACTGAGTACCAGCGTCCATTTTTTCTTTGCTTTGACTGCAGATGCAATATGACCAGCTTCCTCATGCTCCCGCCACCATGCCTTCCCCACCACGATGGACAGTGCCTTTGAACTGTGAGCAGAAATAAACCCTTGTTCTTCCATTGCTTTGGTCTGGTATTTTGTTGTAGCAGCAGCAAGTAGCTGATACAGAGGGTAAGGGGCAGAAACTTAGCCACCCAATCGCTATTTCAGAATAAGAGAGCTAGGAGTGGGTGTCCTAGCTTTCTTGGAGTTTCTTAGTGTTGTTCTGATAAATACCATGACACAAAGCAACTTGGGGAGGAAAGAGCTTCTTTCATCTCACAGGTCAGAGTCCATCATTAAAGGAAGTCAGGGCAGGAACTCAGACAAGAAGCGGAGGCCATGGGGGAATGCTGCGAGCTGGCTCACTCACAGGCTCACCTTCAGCTAGCCTGCCCAAGGATGGCACCCCCAGCCCCAATATTTTGAGTCCTCCTACATCAATTAGCAATTAAGAAAATGCTGCCCACACACCCCCACAGGCCAATCTGATGGAGGTAATTTAATTGAAATTCCTTCTTCCCAAGGGTGTCAACCTGACAACCCAAATTAGCCACCACAATTTTGCCCCTTGTCAAACTAGAAACACATCACTGTTAAACTATGACTTAACCCACAGACGTTGCCAGTGGAACCCAGTCGTCAGGCATGGCAGCAGGTGCTTTACCCACTGAGCCACTTCATTGGGTTTGCAACCAGAGTTCTGATCTTTATCATTATAGGACATCTCTGCCTGTTTTTGACTCATATAAACCCAGTACACCTAGCTTCTATTTCTTCCCCTTCCTTTGTTTTGTTTTAAACATTGTGCTCATCAACACCCAATAATTTATTTTTATTTTAGGTGTATGAGTATTTGCCTGCACATCTGTCTGTGTACCATGTGCATGCCTGGTATACTCAGAGGCCCGAAGAAGGCATCCATCAGATCTCCTGACACTGCATTTATAGACAGTTGTGCACCACCATGTGGAAACTGGGAATTGAACCCAGGTCATCTGCAAGAGCAGCCAGTGCTCTTAACTACTGAGCCATCTCTCTAGCCCCTCCTTTTGCTTTTTACTTTCTGAAATCTCAACATCTTTTTATATGTGAGCCTGAGACTAAGCTATTTCACTAAACCTTGAAATTTACCTCCCATCTTCATTTACTTTGTGCTAGGGAATATTTCCCCTCTTTAAAAAATGTCCCCCTAGCCGGGCAGTGGTGGCACACGCCTTTAATCCCAGCACTGGGGAGGCAGAGGCAGGCGGATCTCTGTGAGTTCGAGACCAGCCTGGTCTACAGAGCTAGTTCCAGGACAGGCTCCAAAGCCACAGAGAAACCCTGTCTCGAAAAACCAAAAAAAAAAAAAATGTCCCCCTAGTCTCTATCCCTCCCAGCACTGAGCCTGGCAAGCCGTACTATAATAGACCTGGAGGCATGTGCTCCTGTGCTCCTTTCAGAAGAATTTGGAGGAATCTAGTCAGTTTTGCGTTTCAGGAAGCATGGGAGTGAGGGTGATTCTCTATGCCTAACTACCCTGAACATCTGTCTAATATGCAACTGAACTGCATCAATGCAGAAGGCGAGGCAGCCAAGCATGGTGGCTCACACATTCCATTAAGTGCCTGATTCACTTGAGTTTCGACGCCATTGATGGTGCGGAGAGAGCAGAGCCAGCCAGAATCCAGCCCCGGTTGCCACATAAAACCGCCAGTATAACCCGAAGACAGGGACTTTGACAACCCCAGTGAAAATGGCGAGGAGACAGTTACCGTACAACCTGTTCTGGGATGGAATCAATTGCTTGTGTCATTTAACTTGAATGCTGTAACCATGCCACTGTGTAAGGGTGCGTGGCCAGTTGAAATGAGTGTCTTACGTGTACTGTGTTGTGTACTGTGGCCCAGGTGAGTCCCCCAGGGGCAATATCAATATCATCACCCCAGCATTCACATGGGACTCCATGTCTCCCAGGCACTTGTCATTAACGTTGAGTTTCCCGCCAATGACTCATTCAGGTGAACACTACTTTTTCATGTTTCCTATATGAAGAAACGGACAGGTGTGAGGAGGTTAGTGTTTTATCTGTCGAAGCTGCAGAGTGAGAACTCAAGCTGAGGCAGTGGTGTTCCGTGGCTGTATCTTCACCTACAATACTATCACCCTTTCATAGAGTGCGGATCAACCACAACGTAGGACAAGTAGACACATCCAGGCCATTTGGACACCATCTTTGGTCCTTTGGTAATCTCCAGAGAATAATTATTAGTGGTTAGTGTGTTATCCCAGCACATAGATTTTGACTGGGAAAGTCTGATCTCATATATCTACTTAGATTTATCTGTCAGAGTGTGTCCCAAACCATGTATCCGAGTGGCCTGTTCCTTTCTATCCACTCTCCCGTTGGGTGGAACTGGTCCTGGAGTGAGACTTGGAGAGGGCACTTCTGCTAGGTTGATGTCGTGCATCTGGATTTCTGCAAGAGGTGCGCAGCTCAGCTGATACCCATATTGATTTTTTTCCCCAATGCTAAGTACAGCACTGACTGCTAGATGCCTCTGGTGGTGTAGCTGTCTGTGCTCTCTGCCCTAGAGTCTGTCACACAGCTGCAGTGACGATGGTCAAGCCTGTATCTTCTGCTCCTTGAGTGTTTCTGGGGTTCCTTGAAATCAATGACTTCATACATAAAGAGACAACCTCAAGGACACCATAAAGCCACAGAGTTTGTAGGAGTCTCTGGGTGATGGCAAGAAGTCACATTGACTCTGAGAGACGCAAGTCCTTCCCATAATGACTTTATTTTAGCTAACTAAAATAAAAGCAGAAAAGCACAAAGCCCAGCGGCTAATCTGACTAGCCTTTACCTGTTGGACACGCACCTTAGCTGAACTGGACTGGACAGCTGCCCAGATCTGTCAGGACTCATGGGTGTATCCATGAGGAGCTGCCGTATTCATGATCAGGTTGTGTTGCTGACTCTGACCAGGCCTTTTCATGGGGCCTTCAACATAGATACCCATTCCATGTGACTAATTATCAGCAAGCTGGCCCGGGCTTGTGATTTGGAGGCAAGTTGTCCTAAGGATGGGCATGGCCATGTAAACGCTCTTGGGTCTTGGAACTGTCACAGGTGACTTCTCCCATGCTCTGACGACTAGATCAAGGGATAAGGCCATTTCAGCAGATTCAGAGCCTGAGGGAACGCTTTCCACCCCACGAGAGGAAAAATGCAAAGTTATAAACCAAACATGTCATACATATACATCACCACATCAAATGCTTATAAATCAATTCCTCACATGGTCTGTTCGCACATAGACAAGCTTTATTTGTCAGTGAAATATTCTGAGCTAAACAAAGAAAACAGTGTACACAGGAGGAGGATTGGATATATTTTCTATGACCCGTCAGTCTTCCCTGTGGATTCTGGAGTCGGCTCTGACCCAGACACTTGACTACCTAGAAGGTCCATCAAGGGCCCGCAGAGCCCAGCTAGCCTTCAAAAAAAGAACCTTGTGTACCTGTGCTGAGGAGCTAAACCTGACCCAGTTGTTTCTGGCACCTTGATTGTGCCTCAGTTTCTATGCAGACAGCCTTATGTTGTGATCACGGTTACGTTGTGATCTGCACAAATGTGCAGTTACACTGATGTAAATCACCTTTGTAATTGATGTAAATCAGGAAATCACCTTTGCTTCCCTGTGGGCTACTTGACTTAGCACCTCAGCAACTGTCTAAAGACTCCATGAAGGAGCTGAGCTTTGCAAAGATTGCCCAGGAAACAGTCAACTATCAGTGGTGGTAGTGTCCTGGACACTGGGGTCCTCTGTCCTGGGACCTTCGGCTCACTGCTCCTGGACAGCTGTCATCAGTCTTCCTCACAGAATTCCTCTGAGACTGGTTCCTACATGACCCTTCTCCACACAAAACAAAGTGTGCGTCAACTAACCATGGAGGGATGGCCCAGTAAGGCAGGACCATTGATGCTAAGAGAATACCCTTGTCCACTTTTCACCCCCAGGAACCCACTCAGTATACACAGAAAAGCCAAGAACTAAGAGGAGAGTTACGGATCAGATCTGCAGGGGGGAGGTTTACTGAGAGCCATAAATGCTTCCTAAAGTCCGGCTGGAGAAAGGGGTGAGGCTGGTATGGCTAAGAGAAGACAAAAGGACCAATCGAAAAGGGAGAAAACTGGGATATAGCATCTCAGACGGTGGAGGCCCCTGCTCAACACTGCAACCCGTCGATAAGGGAGAAAACAGGGATATAGCATCTCAGACACTGAAGGCTCCTGCTCAACATTGCATCTGTTTGAATCAACCAGGTAAGGCTTCAAAAGCACAAATGCCTGCCTTGTCCCACATCTGTCTACTCAGGATTTCTCAGAGGTGAGCCTTTCTCCTTCTTTCCTTCTCTTTCCTTTTCTCTCCTCCCCCTCTCTCCCTCACTTCTCTACCTCCCTTCCTCCCTCTCTCCTTTCTGCCCCCACCCACTTTGAGACAGGGTCTCACTATGAAACCCAGGCTGTTGACTCAGAGAGATCCACCAGTCCCTGTCTCTCAAGTGCTGGGATTAAAGGCATGTTCTACAACACCCAAGCTGGTTTTTTTTTTTTGTATCCTCTCACTACATAAGCCCGGCTGATCAAGAGCTTTCAGCCATTGTCCTGTCTCAACCTCCTGGCTGCTTGGTTTACAAGTGTGAAATTGGTGATTATCTCTTTGTTGGTTTGGGAGATGAACCTTTCACTCTCGACTTTGGGAATGTCCTCTTGGGTGCATCATTAGAGCCCATGGTATCCAGGATGTATGCATTTTCATCATTGCCACTGTCTTATTTTGCATATAAAGGGACTGAGAATTATTGAGTAAATCACCAAAGCCATGGACTAGGGAGCAGCCAAGCATAGATTAAAACCGTAGGCTGACCACCAAAACCTCCACCATGTAACCCATACTGGCCTGAGACTCCTGGTCCCCCAGCCTCAGTTTCCTGAGTGCTGGCATAACAGGCTCGCACTGTCATGCTCACAAGCCTCTGTTTATTTCTTCTGTAGAATGGGTTCAAAAGTGTCTGCTAGCTCAAATGCCAATCCCCGTGACCCAGACTTGAAACGGCCCTGAAGAGTACTCTTCTGCCACTAAAATCAGTACCCTTGATATCTTCTACACCCTCTGTCTGCTCCAGGTGTTCATCCCTGGGGACCACCATTAACACTATCTATCTATCTATCTATCTATCTATCTATCTATCTATCTATCTATCTCTCTATCTATCTATCTATCACAATAAAATAGTGTATATATGGATGTTCATATATGCTGCATAGTTTTATATGTCATGTATACTGCACATGTACACACACAGTCACACACAGTTGTCACCATACATTCTACTTCAATGACTGGAACCCACAGCCCTTTCTGCTCTGTTTTGCTCCTAGCAATACTCCTGTAGTGTTTTGCTAAGGATGGAGGCAGAGACTGCCCTGGTCCCCAGAATCAATTCTTCCCATCTTCTTCCACTAAAGGAACCTCTGAGCATAAGCCAGGCACATGGGCACTCAGGTGGAGACGCTACCCAGCCTCCCTGACAGCAGAGGGTAGATCAAAGTCAAGTTTGTGCTGACGGTGTGTGAATGGAAGGAAGCTGCCCAGTATCAGGGTCACCCCCTTCTGGATGGAAACTCTCTTGGAGGGTTTTCGTTGCTGCCCTTTCACACAGTGGGCTAAAATGAGGATTCAGTGCACGAGAGGGGATTTCCATGGCAGCTAGTGGTCAGAGGTCTGGGGCACTGCTACAAGCCATACGAAGCAAAGTGTGGCCCTTCCCAACAGAGAATTGCCTAGCCCCAAAATGTTAGTCATGCCAAAGTTGAGCAAGGGTTACAAATGAGGACCGCACTCCAGAAGAAAACTGAGGTCAAAGGAGCCATCCTAGGAGACCTCAAGAGTCAGAAACAAAAGCCACCAACTAACCCTGGGCCATCAGCCTCTGAACTATTGTTTCAGAATGAAATAAACACTTCTATTTTTTTCCTTCTTTGATGCTTAGTTTGTGTGCCATTTGATATGGGGCCATATCAGAAGGGCAGCCCCAGAGACCTCCAGGTGAGCACAGGCTATGTAGGAGAGGAGAATAGGAATGTTCTTTCATTATTGGGAAGCATGTTCTAGAAGACCGGCTTAATTTTGATAAGGTGTTTTACTTGCAAGCATGAAATCGATTGACGGCTACTTGAAGATATAATTTACTAGGAGCCCAATGGATGGGAAATTTGGATCTGGACGGGGTAGCTTTGGAGACTGGAAGCAGAAAGCCTAGCAGGATGGTCCGCTTTATTTGCTTCTTTGACCCTGGGCCATGTGCTTCATAGTTAATACCATAAGCAGGAGCTTCTATCTAGATATGCAGGTCTAGGCTGTGTGCCCACATGCTGACCAGGTACCCAGGTGCACTAGGAAGGTTATGAGCAAAGATTCTCCAGATGCCCCTTCCTTTCTATGACAACAGTTCCCCTACTTGCTTCTACTGTCCCACCGGGACATACAATGGGATGAGGTGACTCTCTGAAAAATTCCCTGACTTATTTCTAGCTGGCTACGGTTGTGGTCTTAGCCAGCGATCAAGGCTAAGACCCTGCCACTTGCTATGCATGCAACGCTGAGAAAAACCCTTGGATTTGAAGACCTGAAGATCAAGACTGGACTCTGTGCAGGCATTGGGAGGCCAGAGGTCCAAGATAGGGTGTCTTTTCTTCGACTGCTTTCCACCTTTTAATTTATTTTTGTTGAAACAGGATCTTACACTAAGCCTGGAGTTTATTGATGCGCTAGCTAGTCCCACGTATCTTTCAGTCCTTACCTCTCCAGGCCTGGGATTACACGTCTGCATGTTGTGCCCGGCTTTGGAAAGTAGATGCTGGGCGACACCTGTCCTCATGCTTGCCCACAAGCACTTTATTGTCGGAGCTATCGCCCTAGCACTCAAGAATAGATTCGTTAATGGCCCATCCCCTTCCTTGGAAAGTGACTATGATCCAGATGTACTCAAACAGGTCTATAATTTGACCAACACTGCCAGTAACATTACCCTTCTTCTAGGATCCATATATTGGCACGTGGCTCTTCGTCTGTCCAATTTCACATCAACAGATGGGAATTATTAATTGATTTTGTCTCAGTTATTTGGGATGAAGGGGTTGTTTGCAGACACTTTCATATACTTTGAAATATCTCAAAAGTTGGGAAGAGGTCCAGTGAGATGATGCAGCAGGTAGAGGCGCCTGTTACCAAGTCTGACAATCTGAGTTCGATTCCCAAAACCTACATGATAGAAAGAGAGAGCTGACTCCCCTCTGACCTCTACACAAATACTGAGGTACACAAGCACTCCTCCGCATGAACACACAAACATGAGAGGGGGGAGGGGGAGAGAGATATGTAATTTTAAATATTTGAGAAGAAACAGAAGCTACCATGTCATGATAGCCCATTTGGCCCTAGAGAGATGCTGATGGACTCGCACAACGTGGTTCAGCCCAACCTACACCCTCTGAGCTTTCTCCGTGAAAAACAGCCCATCAGTCCGATACCCAGATAATGGTGTCAACAGGGCATGGGCTGACTTCCCTCAGCTCATCTCTGAGGGATCTCACATTTAACTTCTGGGAAGATCTGCAGGCTAACAGCTTAAGGCAGGCTCTGTTGTCCAGCTGAGTATTCCCTCCCCGTGTAAAGACTCAGGCACTATGGGAGTTACCAGAGTCTGTGGCTGCTGTTGGCTGATCTTTTCTGCTCTTCCTCTCCCTTTTCTGTGGAAAAAGGAAACTCTAGGCTCGTCACAGGAGAGGTCTTCTAACTTCAGCCTATGTTAGGTGAGGATTTTACCCTGTGCTGGAGAACTGAGCAGCAGAACGCTTGCTGAGAACACAGTGGAAGCCGACTCCATTTGGAACAGTGGGATTCAATTTCTTGATTTTTATTAGAAACACAGAGCTACTGTTTCTTTAACAGTTTACTGAGCTCTTTGATGCCAGCGTGTCATCTGGGGAAGGTCATTTTTGTGGCTGCTCAGAGAGTTATGATGTCCACCCTCAGAGTGGTTCCCATGATCCCTTCCTCACTTTCAGGGTCTTCTGCGGTTCCCTCCCACAGTGATTAAGACTAATTTGTGCAAGCAGTAGAATGTAGAGGAAATTATAATCTGTGAGCTCTGCAGTTGGATCCTTGGAGCCATGGCCACATGCTCTTTGCCCCTTCTTGGGTCACTCACGCTGGGAGAGACTGACAGCTATGTCAGGAGGACATGCCATGCCAGCAGACCCTGCTGAGATGCAGGTGGCAAGGGTTCCTTTGAAAAATTCTTACTTTTCCTTTCCAGACTTGCCGGTGAGCTACCTTAGAGACACACGTTTTAGTTCTAATTAAACTTTCAGATGATCATAGTCCCAGCTGGAATCTTTAAGACCACATCTACACGGGGGACCCTGAGTGGAGACTGCCCAGCGGAATCACTCCCGGGTTCTGATGTAAGGAAGGCTGGCGGAACGTAGCCGCATCAGTGGATAGCTAGCAAGTAGCTTCACCAGGCTTGCCCACACAGCAGAGTTGCCTGAGAATCACGTGGGGTTAAAACATCGATCTAAAATTCAATCCAGCCATTAAGTTCTCCTCTAGACAGCCCTGCCCAGTTGGGTCTCCATTTCTACCTTTATGGAGGAGAGAGAGGGAGAGAGGGAGGGAAAGAGAGAGAGAGAGAGAGAGAGAGAGAGAGAGAGAGAGAGAGAGAGAGAGAGAGAGCACTTTGCTTTTCAAAAACAGGATTAAGATTTTATTTTGAGAAAAAGCCTAATTTGGGAAGTTTCTCACTCACGGTGTGTGAACTGTACTTTGGGACCTCTCCAGGTTCCACAACTGTCTTCCCTCCGGGAAATCAGAACCAGAGGTGGTTGTCTTGGCTAACAAAATAACTCTTGGAAACAGAGAAGCAAACACGGGAAGGAGCTGTTGGGTTTGCCTCTTGTGGTGTCTGAAAAGAGACTTCCGGCAGGGCCTGTGGAGAAGGTGGATAGGAAGCTGCCAGCCTGTCCCAAGGATCTGAGGAAACCTTTTTGATAGGTTCTTGATGGTCAATGGGAATTGTGGATCATGGAGTCACTCAATGGACTGCCTGTCTTTATCCCACGATGATGTTCTTGGGTTTCTTCTTAGAAGCTTGGAGCAAAGAATAAATAGTGATGTCCACTCCGGGGCTTCTGCCCACCAGCAGGGCAAGGATAAGAGATGTCTGCCTTGCTGCTTACATCTCTCCTGAGGTGTAGTGGTTACCATCATTTCTAAGACCATCTATGGCAGAAGTGATGGGGTTCAAATTGGGTCCTGGCTAGCGGTCATGAGCTACAGTTTCTCTATTGACTTTTTTTTGAGGAGAGCAGTGGTCAAAGATGGGACAAGTCTGAGTCAGGCTCAGACAAGGCTGACCCCCAAGAGTCCTCCAGGAAAAGGCCTGGGGGTGACTGATTTTTCTCACCTTAAAAGTTCTTCTTGCATCTGTACCAGGAAGAGGCTCTGCTTAGTGACTGTGCCTTGTGTGACTGCTGATCATTTCAGTGAGACGGCCCATTTGCTTGGGGGACAAGGTTCTCCTGATCTCTTAATTCTTGACACACT
Source organism: Microtus obscurus (assembly GCA_963919715.1). Classification (NCBI taxonomy): domain Eukaryota; kingdom Metazoa; phylum Chordata; class Mammalia; order Rodentia; family Cricetidae; genus Microtus; species Microtus obscurus. The sequence continues at coordinate 10,063,450 of CAWTZC010002533.1, read as the reverse complement.
GGAGCAGAGGCAGAGATTCAAATCTGGGGGGCTTAGTTGAAGTCAAGGAGGTGGGAAGCGCCGGGCGGTGGTGGCACACACCTTTAATCCCAGCACTCGGGAGGCAGAGGCAGGCGGATCTCTGTGAGTTCAAGGCCAGCCTGGTCTACAAGAGCTAGTTCCAGGACAGGAACCAAAAGCTACGGAGAAACCCTGTCTCGAAAATCCAAAAAAAAAAAAAAAAAAAAAAAAAAGGAGGTGGGAAGAGGGAGGACAGAAGAGAAGGAGGAAAGGGAGAAGGATAAGAAGGGAGGGGAAGGAGGAGGGGGAAGGAGAAGGAAGGAGGGAGAAAGAGGGAGAAGAGGGAGGGAATAGGAAGAGGACACTTTAGACACATAGATGAGGAAAGAGTGTATTAATGAGCAGCAAGAACTGCCAACCAAAATGTAGAGGTGGGATCCGGGGAGAACCTTTCAGCAGAGTGCTGTTAGCCTGCCAAAACCACGGTACATGCTGGCATTTTCTATTCACTGATATGTTCTAAGGTTGCTCAGGCCAAGAGAGACACTTATATTACAAAGGACAAACTTACAGCTCAGGAGGATTCAATGGCTTGCACTGCTTCCCCCAGCATGACTGCAGAAACAGGCCTGGGCATCAGAAAGCATCTTCAGAGGAGCAGGGAGCCCCCTGGGGCTTCGCTAACCATAGCTCTCCTCTGAGCAGTTGAAACCCCATCCAGGCTCCAGCCTGGATGGCTGCCCAGCTCTGCCACTCTGAGACGGGTGGTATTGAGGTGGGCTTCAGAGCTGTGGTTTCTGTTTCCAGACCTTAAGCTGTGTGGAACGTTTAAGGTGGCTGGGTAGGTGCAGAGCTATGACCCTCTCCGTCACGACTAAACACATTCTCCAAGGGGCAGGTAGGGATGAAGGCCATCGGGGAGCTGGAGAAGCCAGGCAGCCAGAGGTCTTTGGGGGGAAAGCCAGGCTCTCGGGCAGCGCTGGCACACACTGCCAAGTCCCAGCTGGCTAATGAGGCCTCTCGAGCCAGCAGAGAAGGGCAGTCAAGTCCCATCATTCCTCGTAATAAGAGTCACAATTAAGCCTCTGGGGATCTCTTCACTCTCAAGATGGTCTGCGTGTTGTTCTCCTTCGGGCCAGGCCTGCACTGGCAGCTGGGTCAGGCCGATCCTTAAAGGGAAAAATAATATATTGTGGCATGAATCTGGCCCCTGGCTGCACACCTAACTTCCCACTCTGACATGAGGATGGGCTCAGGGGAATCCAGCTGCCTAACGAGCCAGCTGCGTGTGATCAATAACTATGGTAATTGGGCCATGGTGGGTACTGCCAAGATAATAACCCAAAGTGCCAGTGATGAGCAAGAGCTACTGAGGTTTGCGTTGTCACGAAGAGGCCTATGGGAGGGTCCTATGGAGACCAGGCCCCTCCATACGGTGACTCAGGAATCTGTGTGTCAACACCCACATAGATACTCCACAAACTCGACTGTCCTCATAGGAAGTGACACCTGTCACCACTGTCCACGGCTGATGCCTGGAGCTAGTTAGGAAGCTGTATCTGTGCAGAAACCAGGTAAGTAAAAAGAAACCATGTGTTGGAGCTTGGAGAGGGGGATAGAAGGACATAGGTGCTGTAAAGGAGGACATAGCAAAGGCCCCCACCTTTATCCGTGGAAGGAGAGGGAGGATGTATAACATTAAGGATGTAAGGATGATTGAAAAAGCCATAGGGAAACATTATTTTATGTTTACTTAAAATACATATTAAATACATATAATACATGTAAGTATGAGTGTATATCATAAATAATTTAAATTAAATTAAGCCACTTGGGGTATACCACTTGCTCCTGCAAAGGCCCAGAGTTCAGTTCCCAGCACCCATGTTGACTGGCTCACAACTACCTGAAACTCCATTTCCCAGGGGATCTTAAGCCTCTGCAGGTGCCTGCAATCGTGTGCATTTCCAGGTAGCAATTTAACCTCTGAGCCATCTCTTCACCTCTTATGTATTGTTTGAAATCGCTTGCATTAGAAGTATTTTTGATTCACTTCACTCTGAGACAGGGTCTCCCTTCATAGCTCTGACTGTCAGCCACCATGTAGACCTGGCTGCTTTTGAACTCACAGAAATCCTCCTGTCTCTTTCTCTTGAGTGCTGAGATTAATGACTCTCTGCCACCATGCCTTGTGGAAAGATTTTTTTTTTTTAAAAAAAAAAGCCCAGTAATATGGGATTTCTTCCTTCCCAAGAGGCGTCTTTCTCTGTGGTGTGGATAGAATTGTGTCCTCCTCAAGGTCCATCAAAATCCTAAGCCCCGAAGCCCAAGGAGACAGGGCTTTTACAGATGTAAAGACATAATGCAGATATGTATATGAGGTTATACTGGAGTGGGGCAGGTCTGCGTCCTTATGAGAAGATGAAAAATTCAGACTCAGTAGAAGGCCAGGCCTGGCCAGGAGCCCATCAGGGACCTCAGGAGGGATCTGGAGATGCCCTCATTTCAGATTCGGAAATCAATAGGGAACAAATTCCTGTTGTTCTAGGTCATTCAGTCAGTGGTGGTTTGATACAACAGCCCTACAGGTATCCACTCCTCCGTGCTCCCAGAAATGCACCCCCCCACACACACTGAAGTGTAAGCCTTTCACTTCCCTGTCCACAGCGTTCTGCTAGAGTCTCACATTTTTGCCACAGATGTGTGACCACTGGGTCCAACAAGGTCTTCTCAAGGGACTCTGTTGTAAGAGGAGCGGCCGGGCTGTGTCCCCACACCCGGCCGCCTGCATGGCTTACTTATGCCCCGAAATAACCACACGGAAACTGCATTCCTCTAAACACTGCCCGGCCCATTAATTTCAGCTTCTTATTGGCTAGCTCTTGCACCTGGACTAGCCCATTTCTGATAATCTGTGTAGCACCCCAAGGTGTGCTTACCGGGGAGATTCTAGCCTGTGTCTGCAGGGACCGGGAACATCATGGCGACTCCTTTTGACTCAGCTTCTCTTTCCAAGAATCCTCTTCTGTCTACTCCACCCACCTAAGGGTTGGCCTATCAATGGGCTCAGGCAGTTTCTTTATTTTAACCAATGAAATCAACAGATAAGATACAAGACCCACCTCCATCATTTCCCCTTTTTCTGTTTAAACAAAAAAGAAAGGCTTTAACTTTAACATAGTAAAATTACATAAAACAAAACAGTTATCAAATAAGAATTACAGTTACAATATTTATATCTACTTTATCTTTTATCATAACTAAGGAAAACTACAACTATTTATTCATTCTTCAACTCCATCAAAGACTCCAGAAGGATATAATACTAAACAAGAAATAAGAAAACTCTAGAAATGACAGAGACATCTCGCTGCCTGGACAGTCACCCAAAGTTCCTCTGTACCGTTGGGGCATCCATCTTCGGCCTCCAGGCCCATAGTATCCAACAGACATTTCCATGAAGCAGGAAATTCCAAAGACAGTTCAGTCGTTTTCTGCTGTGTCCTGCGTCCTGCAGAATGTCTCGTAGACTCTTTTATGAATCAGGAACCCTGAAAGATCATCTCACCTTTAGGCAAGTTCATCAGTCCTCTTTCTGCGGGTTCTTTGTGTTTATGCAATAGTCCAGGCAAGAACAGTCTCTTGCCCAATGGCTGGCTATCAAACTCCATAAGGATCCTCTTCGATGCCCATCTTCCTCTCGAAGTAGATTGGTGCTGCCAGGAGCAGACGTGTCTCATTGTCATGAAAAGCCCTAAATTATTAAAACATTAAATGCCATATTCTGCAGTCTTTGAAAGATATGAAGAATGCCTATCTAATTGAAATATATCTCCATATATCTAGAAAATCTAACATGACTACAAGCTTGACTATTATTTACGATTATTTAACAACAACCTATATTTCCTAATTATACATTACATTTTAAAAATGAACTACACAATCACAATACCTTGATCAAGATCAGAAATACATATACATATAACAAAATTGACCTTAAAATCCACACCAATGCAAATTATTTATATCTATATCATATCCCCCTTTAAATGTAAAAGAACATATATAATCAATATTTGGGAACATGGGCACAGCTTTTTCTCTCTAAACTGCTTCCTGCTGAATGGGGGCGTCGTTAATTAGGTCTTTCACGGTATAACCTGTGATAGTTTCATCTCAGTTGGCAGTTGAGCGAAGCAATTTTCTGAGGGTGTTCACAGCAACCTTTCAGGAGGGCGTGGTCTATCATACCATATCGGAATAGATGCAATCCATAGGGTCTGGTCCTCTGTGAAAACAAAAGAAGACCCTCTCCGAAGCATCATATCCTTAGACCCAAATTCTGAAGTCATACCCTCATGATATCCATTCTGGTTCCACTTGGCAGCCCATATAATGAAATGTCTCTCTGTACTTAGCTCCTTCACAGTCAAAAATCTTAAAGAAAACACAATGTACATAATCCAGACTCTTTGTGGATTTTCCATTTTTACGTGGCTTATTTTTCTTTTTTTTTTCTAATCTCTTAACCATCTGTACTCTGTCTCTTTAAAGACTTTACCTTTTTATTTTTAAAGGCATTAACTTTATTCTCTCTCTCTCTCTATATATATATTTCTCTCTCAAGCACACATACATTTATCCAACATTGTGACTCATTTAGTGGTCTGTCTGAATCTGTTTTATTGTGAATCTGTAATTTTTTTACTATCCAGGAGCATTTCTTAAAATGTTAAGCACTTCTTAAAAACTTAAGTTGCACCATGTAGGGGTAATACGGTACTGCCTGTGTCCTGTAAAGTCTAAACCCTAAGTGCGCTGTTATCACAGTAATTACGGTAGTTCCTGCCTGAGACTGCAGTATGGCAGAGCTGAGCCGCTCCTGCCCAGAGCCATTTGGTGAGCCTGAGCTGCATAGAGTTCCAGGCATACAACAGTCCAAATTGCCATCAAGCAAGCCAAAGCAGTTTATTCCAAATGCTCCATACAAAAGCTCTGTCTCTCACAGGAGCCAGACAGAAATCGTAATGGCGGCACAGCCCAGAAAGCCGGCATTTTAAAACAGCCAGTTTTTTCCTGCTGCTGAGTCAGGACAATTTCTTTGCAGTACGCAACCCAGAAACAGCAAAAAGCAGTCTTAAATTTTCTCTATGTCCTTTTTAAGTCCTCTCAGGTTTTACGTGGAGTTCATTAGCACGTTGGCGCGCCAATCTGTTGTAAGAGGAGCGGCCGGGCTGTGTCCCCACACCCGGCCGCCTGCATGGCTTACTTATGCCCCGAAATAACCACACGGAAACTGCATTCCTCTAAACACTGCCCGGCCCATTAATTTCAGCTTCTTATTGGCTAGCTCTTGCACCTGGACTAGCCCATTTCTGATAATCTGTGTAGCACCCCAAGGTGTGCTTACCGGGGAGATTCTAGCCTGTGTCTGCAGGGACCGGGAACATCATGGCGACTCCTTTTGACTCAGCTTCTCTTTCCAAGAATCCTCTTCTGTCTACTCCACCCACCTAAGGGTTGGCCTATCAATGGGCTCAGGCAGTTTCTTTATTTTAACCAATGAAATCAACAGATAAGATACAAGACCCACCTCCATCATAAGTGTAAGCCTTTCACTTCCCTGTCCACAGCGTTCTGCTAGAGTCTCACATTTTTGCCACAGATGTGTGACCACTGGGTCCAACAAGGTCTTCTCAAGGGACTCCACTGAGTCAAGTCAATCTGGTATCCGGATCTCTTATTCTTTCTCATCACCCAGAATGCTCCTTTGATGTCAAGTGGCTGCTGGCCCAGAAAACATGCCTCTCCTGGGACAGCATCCCTGGTCCACATACTCCTCTTACTGAATGTTTTGCTGTTTCAAAGGCAGAAGCAAGGTGGCAAGGCGCTAATGAGGGCTCTTTGGGAGGTGTCAAATGGGAGGGGAAGCTCACAGTTTGGAGCTTCCCCAGAGGGAAACACACACCTATTTACTTGTTCGCACTCTCAGGGGGGCCCAGCACAGCCTTATTTGTAAAGTGGGTGTGAAAGGAAGAAACAGGGTGAAGAAAAGCTTTAGGGGCTGAGACATTCCTGGAAACCCCAAACCCAAGCCAGTCCTATTAACAGGGAAAGGGGGATGTTTTAGGGTGGGGTTCTGGGGATGAAATTCAGGGCCTTGTACATGCTAGGCAAGTGTTCTACCAATGAGCCACACTCCAGCCCCAAGGTACTATTTCTGAGAGCAAGAGACACCAAAGACCACCAGCAAGCCACAGAAGCCAATGGATAGCTCCAACTTGAAACTCTCAGTCCGAGTGACCTCCAACAACACTTTGACCTCAGTGCTTCGTCCTCCAGAGATGAGAGGCAGTGTAGTGTTCAGGGCTCCTCTTTCACAAAATCTTTATGGTTGGAGAGCTAGAAGAGACGTGGGAGGCAAAGAGCTGGTGCATCCTTCTGAACGTGATGCTGAGGAGATGGCATTCCCAACATGTAGGAAGCTCTTTGCTCCCAGGCACACATGGGTACAATGAGCATACGGGTCAGGTATGCGAGAGAAGGCACTGGCTTTCTTTACATTTGAAAGACACCTGTCTGGGGTTTTTTGTTTAACCAGACTTTGGGTTGTTGTCCAAATTCTAGGCACGTGGATCATGTCAGACTGTGTATTTAAGTTGTTGTGTTTTTTGTGGGTGTGTGTTTGTAGGGGTGCATGTATGTCTATGGACGGGAGGTCAGAGTTCAATGGTGGATGTCATTATCCATGTGCTGTTTACCTTGTTACTTTTTAATTGCTTATTTGGTTTTCTGTCTGAGTGTTTTGCCTACATATATGTGCAGCATGTCCATGCCTTGAGGGTGGAGAGGCCAGAAGAGGGTATTGGGTACCCCGGAGCTAGAATTATGGGAGGTTGTGAGTCACCTTGTGGGTGCTGGGAACAAAACTTGAATCATTTGCAAGAACAGCAAGCACTCTTAGCCACGGAGCCATTGCTCCAGCCCAACTTCATAATTTAAAAATTTTTTGTTATAATTATTATTACTAATAGTAGCAGTGTGCATGCATGTGTGTGCTCATGCATGCACATGTATGTCATGGAATGTGTATGGCGGTCAGAGGACAATTTCATGTAGTCTCTTCTCTCCTTCCCACTTCATCCAGGTTCTAAGATTGAACCCAGGGCCTCTGGCTTGCACAGGAAGCTCCCCCAGCTACTGACTGAATCATCTTTCTGGCCCACACCCTGTTTTCTGAGACAGAGTCCCTCCCTGTGACTTGGAGCTCACTGAGTAGGCCAGGCTGGCTGGCCAATGAGTCCGGAGATCTGTCTATCTCCACTTCCCCCGCACAGGGATCAAATGCCAAGCTTTTGGATGTGGGTGTCGGGGATTGAATTCAGGCCCTCTTTCTCGCACGGCAAGTACGTTACCACTGATGCATCTTCTCCATAGACTGTGCATTGTGTTCTTTAGGCGCTGTGTATTTGCCTGGGAGATTCAGAAGAGAATGGTCTTCCTCGCAGTAACACATCCTTTACTAATTAATTGTCTTAAAAACAGTTTCTTTGTCATTTTCCCCACCTGGGATGGAGATGGCTTCAAAAATCATTCCTCTTGTAGGAAAATGTGGGCAGGTGGAAATGATGCTCTGTTCCAAGTACACCCTAGGGATCAGGGGTTTCCATACTTGTTGTTCCTCTATCCATACTGACAATGCCCTTTCTCACATGTATGAGTTTGTAAGGAACAGTAGAACCTGGATTTTTTTTTTTTAAGGCAAAACGGACAGGGCTTTAAGTACTGTTTAACCCTTTTTTCTGCTATTTTTTTTTTGTATTTCTTTTTGTGAAACTTATGGCTATCCCCTAAATTATTTTATCTTTGTTAATCCCTGTCCCCAAACATAAGTAATGCCTGTGAGGGTGGCATGTGTCTCTCCAGTGCTATCCTACTGGCAGAGCACTTGCTCTGTATATGGTTGAATGACCAGCACTCATGAGTGTGTGTGTATCCCAGGGCTCTGCCGTCCTCTATGAAGAACACAGTGAGTAAAGTCTGAATCTCCAGATCAGCGTGTATGTGTGTTCCTGCATTGGGAACACTGGACATTATTCTAAATTGCTCCCCACATTAATTTTTGAGATGAGGTCTCTTGGTAAACCCAGGGCTCACAGGTTCAGCTAGGCTGGCTGGTCAGTGAGTCCCAGGGATTCCCCATCTCTGTCTCCCCAACACTGCGTTTGCGGATGCATACCACTGTGTTTAGCTTTTTCGTGCGGGTTCAGGACCTCTGAACTACCTCTCTCAAGGTCAGTTTTTGAATCCAGCTGTGTGTAAATACCTAGGAGACCCAAGGAGAGGACAGAGTGCCCTCGTTGCTCCAGCACGCAGGGAGGCTGGGCCAAGTGCCTGTCTCTGAGCCTCCCATCTACCATCCGTCAGCAGGCTTTTAGAAGAGAATTACACGTGTGATTTATTTTCAAATCCTTTCAGGTCCTGAAGGAGAGACACTCAGCACACGGCCTACTCTGTCATCGTGTGTCAACATCCCCTCGATGCCGGGAGCAGCATTACAGGATGTCAGGGTGTAATTGGATTGCACTGGATCCTTAATCTACATTTTCATTTACCAAAAGCCATAGCATTGGGAGAGCCATTTACAACTGATCCTGGGGCCCTGGGAGCAGGGGGTAGGAGTGGAGGGGGGGGTTTCAGCATGTAGAAAGACAAAGGCCAGCCATAAAGCCGCGGAGTGCATGTTTTATATTTACAGTCAGTGAGTTTATAAATATATATTACATTCTTACAATCTACAATACATTCTACACATGGAGGGAATGGAGAACAGGCATCTGCTGCAGTAGTCCAGGAAATGTCACATGGGTCAGAATAGGGAGAAACCAGAAAGGGGGCAACTAAAAGCAAAGGATTTCGGTGGTCGAGGGGTAAGAGTTTCATCACCTACCCAAACAAGGGGAGGCTATGGGGGACAGGAGCTGGGTGGCTTGCTGGCTGTCAGAACAAAAGGGTTAGCACCACAATCAGAGGGGAGTGGGCCTGAGGGGTAGGGGAGGTGGGACTCTGGGGAGATTCTCTTAGTGGGGATAGGAAGAAGAAGAAGGAAGGGGAGGGTGATAAAGAAAGAGACAAGAGGATAAAGACAGAAAGTAATGGGAAAGAAAATTGAGAAATAGGTTTAGGGCAGACAGAAATGGCCAAAGAGAGAGGAGAGGAGAAAAATGTTGAAGAGAGGTCTGAAGACCAGGAGAAGGGAACTAACCGCGGTAGAAATAGACAGAGAGACCAGCCTCCTTCACCCTTCAAGGTCACAGCTACTTTTCAGCCCTCCTCACTTCACAGTGAGACCGGGATTGGGTTAGGGATGCCCTGATCATGCCAATCCTTCCATCTTCAGGGGCATCAGCATCTGAGGGATCTCAGAGACAATGAGCAATCGTTTTGATTTTAAGCAATGGTAACCCTTTCAGGGCTGACTTTGGGTCCAAGTGTTTGCAAAAGTATGTACCTACACACATGCACCCCCAGGTGACACATGCATACCCTCAACATACGCGCACCTCTGATACACACGTACACAGACACACACACACAGCCTACACACACCCTTCATCCTTCTCATGCTCTCCAAGCGTGCACAAGCCCACCTCTCTCACAGCTTGGGATAGCCTATCCTCTCTGAACAGAGGGATTTGTGTCATATGAGATGCAGAAGGACCTCCTACACCAGATTTGTTGTAATACCCTGGTGACAAATTCTTGGACAGGAGACCCAACGTGAGTAACAACAGATCCACTCCCAAAACAAACCTCTATGGTTTCTAGGAAAGCAGGGAGTGGGTGTGGTGTTCACCCCAGTCCTGCTTACACTCTGGAGCCCAGCCTCTTCAGAGGGATGTATGTCCCTGGGACCTTCTCCATGGAATGTCACCCACAGTTGACACAAGGTCCGAGGAAAGAGGGGCAGGGAGAAAATTCTAGAAAATGTACCCTGTTATCTTCACCCATGGATAACCAACAGCTGCAGTAAGGGTGTCAGTGGAGTGGAGAGATAAAGTTCAAATGTGATGAACTTGCTAAAGGAGCCGTGTGGTTTATGCCCAGTGCCCGACAGGGCAGGATGCTTCTCTGAGTTGCTCTAATGTTGTGTGTGTGTGTGTGTGTGTGTGTGTGTGTGTGTGTGTGTGTGTAGTTATATTTGTGGGCCACACTCATCTACCCATACCTTTTTGCCCTGCTAATCTCTGCCTTGGCCTGTCAATCATCCCTGGCCGACTTTGGCCATCTTTGGGAAATACCAGTCCACTACCCGGCTTCCTGTAGCTAGCTTCAGCATGAGGCTCTGCCCACGGGCACCCTCCCAGCCAGCCCTGCTGCTCCACTCAGATAGCATGCTTCTGCCCACTGATCCATGCATGCTCAACCCGAGTCTTGCCTTTTTTTATTATCATGGTCTGAAATATTGACTCCCAAAGCAGCGTGGATCTCACCAGAAAACCAAATTGCTTAAAGGGAGAGAGTTCTTCCCTGAGAACCCCCAAATGCGCATCTTTGTTCCAGGTTTGAAAACGCTTTCCCATGCACAATGAACCTCGTGAGTTGAACCAGAACATTGTGCGCAATGGCGTATGCATGGGTACCAACTCTGGGCCTCCTCAGCTAAGAGGGGATCATTTCCCAAGGCTCCATGGACAGTGTCACCCTTATGGTGTCCTCTTGTCTCATGTCTCCCTCGGCTGCATGTCTACTCCCCATACCCGGGTGGGTTCAAGGCTGAAAGGTAAGAACAACATTGGTGTCCGTGTTACACGTGCTCATGTAGCCTCTCCATGCAACTGTGAAGGTCTGGGCACTCCCCGGGGTCCAGGGTCTGGCAGACCCACTTAATGTCATCCTCATTACTCAACACCATGGTGTTCCCAGCAGAACACCCGTCATCTGAGGAGATGGCTGAGAATGTGGAGAACGTCACTCTTTTCCTTTTAGAGGTAGGGGATGTGGGGGGTTCACTTTTCTGTTCATCCCCATCTGTGAGCATGGCTCCCGTGGACCTGAACAGCTGTCCATTGATGCTGCTCTGGGAATTTGAGCTGAGAAGCAGTTTGCTCTCCTCAAAGTCCAGACCCCTGTCAAGGGCAGTGATCTGCTCCTCTTGGGAGGAGGCGAAGTTCATGGGGTTCCCCAAGAGCTCTGTCCGGTTGCTCAGCCCAACCCAGTCATGAGAGTGACTGAGACCTTCTTGCTCCTCAAAGGGAACCTGTTTGTGCCTGTACTTCAGGGCAAAGGTCACGCAGTTAATTAAGAATACCAAGATCGCCAGGCAGAAGACACCCAGCAAAGCATACATCCCGATTTCTAGGTCACTCAAGCCCTTGGCTGCTTGATCGGGGTCAGGCTCCTCAGAGCCTGTGTTGCTCCTGGGGAGATCCACCTGGTCTGGGAAGCTGGTGAAGTCTGTGGCCATGGTTTGCGAGAGAATGATGTCATCTAAGAGGCTTTCCTGGCCTTCCTTCTTCTGGAAAGTTGGCCTTTTGGTTGTACTGCCCCATCCCTCCATGAGCCCCATGGAGGAGCTGCTGTAATACGGCCCTTCCGGGCTCCCCCATTCTTGCAAAGGCTTTTTGGACCGCCTCTCATTGATATTCTCCACATGAAGTCCAGCCCCAAGGTGTCCACTCTCACTGCTGTTGGGGTTCCCGTCATTTTGTCCAAATTTAACCTTGATGTTGGCTGTTCCCACAGCCAGCACGCTCTTCCGCTTAGATTTCTGGCAAGATTCACTGATCAGCATCTCCACCTTTACCAGAGCCCCCTGTCCTTCGTTTTCTGCAGCGATGATAGGCCACTTGAATTTGGGGTCCTGGAGAATGGAGACAACCTTCTCATCCAAGGATGTGGCCAGTAGGGAGAAATCCTTTTCATCGTAAATGTCCAGCGGTGTGACAGAGCCATCACTGAACTGCACCCAGCAGCTGATGGCCGCTTCCTGTGGAGCAAGAGAAGTGGGTCAGCATGCGTCCAGAGGTTCAGCAAACAGGCACATACAGTGAAAACTTCCTATGGCTTCAAGGAGAAGCCAGTTAGACAATGTAGGGGAAGCCATGAGAAGCCCTACCCTAGGACATGGAGGGATGTGAATTTCTATAAAGAACCAAGCGGAGGGGGTGGCAAACAGGACCAGATTAAGCCTTCCAAAATAAGATTGGTGTTTGAGGTTGGGGACGTAGCTCAGTTGGTGGAGTGCTTACCTAGAAAGTGTGAAGCCCTGGGGTCCATCCCCAGCACCATGTTAACCCAGGGACAGTGGAACACAACTCTGATCCCAGCACTTGGGAAATGAGGCACTAGAATAGGAGTTCAAGGCCGCCTCTGACTATGTAATGAGGTCTGGGGTATCCTCATATCAAAAAAAAAATAATAATAAGATTGACTTATTTTCTGATCCATTAGAAGACAACAGGTTCAGAGACTCCCCAGGATCTACTTTTGCACAATTTTAAATGTCTTGTTGGACAGTATGGCTAGTCAGCGGGTGCCTTCATCGGGGTCACAGGTGTAAATTAAACACGGTACCATGCCATCTGACACCATCTTAGCTGCCAGTCACATTATCACACATAACACAGACTGAGGACACTGATCTAGACAGGAAGAGAAGCCCCTCAGGGTCACTGAAGGGCATGGTTTCACTGGCTCTGCCTTCTCTGGGATACAACTGTTTGGTGCTCACCTGGAGACCGTGCCTTGACTAAGGTAGATGTGAAAACAGCTAGAGATAGTAGGAGACTTTGCCTCAGTTTCCCCCACCACACTTCATTTAGACCAATGGGAAGAAACTTGGGGACACAAAGGCAGCCAACAGCCAAGGTCCCTGTGTGTCTCCATCTCTTGCCTTCTGCACTTCGTGTTTAGACGTCTTCATTCATTCATAACATGAGATGTGACTTCATCGATGTCTTCATTTTAAGTGACACCTTCGATCTTGGCTATGTCAGTGAATGGGCACTTACTGGGACGTAAGGTAAGCCCCCCACATTGAGGGGCTACCATGATAGCTCAAAGCAAAGATATGAGGTGGTCATCATGCACAGTAAGATTTAAAAAAAAATGACAAGATCTCAGGGAAGAGGAGCTGGAGAGATGGCTCAGAGGTTAAGAGCGCTGACTGTTCTTCCAGAGGTCCTGAGTTCAATTCCCAGCAACCATATGATGGCTCACAACCATCTGTAATGAGATCTGGTGCCCTCTTCTGGCCAGCAACATACATGCAGGGAAAACTGTATACATAATTAATAAATAAATTTTTTAAAAAAGGATTTTTAAAAAAAGATCTCAGGGAAGAGAGAGTGGGAACCAGATGACCTGGTCTCCCAGTCAGGATCTGAGAGTTCCCCACTGTTGATTGGTTTTCTTTCCCCCTCCCCATCCCTCACTAGTGATTAAAGTTAAATGTTTCGTGGGTGGTTTTTTGTTGCAAAGAAACAAAGAAAGACCCTCAAAGGTGGTTGGTGGTTTCCATACCTTCCTTTTGTTAGATGTTGGCTTAAGCCAGGCACCACAGGGGAAATCGGCCAGGAAGTGGTGCAAACACCACAGGACCCAGCACTGATCTGCCAGTTTGATTTGTTGCGCCAGGAAGTCTCAGCAGGAAATGAATAAGGATGACTGGCTTTTTGAAGTTGTCAGGTCAGGGCCAAGCTGCACAAGGGGACTGAGGGCCATTTAACCCTACCCCAGCACTACCCTTAGGGGAGCAGGTGATACTCTGCATGTCAGGGATGCATTATTCTATTCTGGTTGGGCCTTATGACTTTTTAATTCTTAACTGGCTGTGGTCCGATTTTATCATCCACTGAGCTAGGAAGAAAGCTCATCGCCTGCCTTTCCTATCCTTTCCTATCTGTACTTTGCAGGCTGCTGTCCGTCTTTCTAGACAAAAGGCTTGGTTTTTGCCAAGAATTCATATCTGTTACTGGGAGTATCAACTCTCTAGTGTTTTCTAATCCCAAATCCCCCACGTAAGACTGTGCTATCAGGGCTCAGTGATTGGCTGGCACCTAAGAGGGGAACTTGAGGTGCAGGTCCAGCTGGGAGATAGACGGTTGGAGGTGGTGAGTTGGGCTCTATCTTCTTCCTGCTGTGAGCATGCTCAGTCTCTGCTGCTACCCAGTGCTGTGAAGGAGGCTAAGACTGGCAACTCTCCCTGCTGTGGTGGAAGAAGGGTTTCTGGTGGGTAGGGAAGCTTGCAGAAAAGTCTCTGTGGGTTGGATGAATATGATTCCGTGTAGAGAGAAATGATTGCTGTCCTTTGCTGTAAAGTTCACCTCTTTCTCTGTCTAGCTCCAAAGAGGAAGATAGGCATATTCTAGTCTATCTGTAGACCTATTGTACACAAACCACTGAGTCTCTCTCTCTCTCTCTCTCTCTCTCTCTCTCACTATTAAACTGCACACATTACAGTATATTCACACACACAATGCCCACACAACACAAGTAATACACACTACATACATATACATATACAGAATATATAATACACATGCAGACACATACACAAACAGACACACAACACAGGATGCCTAAACAAGATCCACACATACATGCACCCAGCACACAATATGCTTACATAGGCATATAGACATACACATAGGCACATGTATGTACATAACAGACAATATAATACACAAAGTACACATGTACCCACATGCAGACACATACACAAGAACATATAAGACACACAGATTGAAACATCGCCAAACATATGTCCTATGTGGGTTGAACTTTTGTCAACCTGACTTAAAGCTAGAGTCATCTGGGAAGAAGGGTCTTAAATTGAGAAAATGACTTTATCATATACATTTGCAGGCCAGTCGAGGGGCATTTTCTTGGTTAATGATTGATGTGAGCCTAGCTCACTGTGGGTAGCGCCGCCTCTGGGAAGGTGGTACTCAGTGGGATAAGAAAGAAGGCTGAGCAAGCCATGAAAAGCACGCCAGTGAGCAGAATTCCTTCATGGCCTCTGCTTTAGTTCCTGCTTTGAATTCCTGCCTTAATTTTCATCAGTGATGGACTGTGAGCTATTTTAGACATAGCGATTATCACAGCAAAAGAGACCCAAGACACATTCATACACACAACACAAATGCTTAATGCAGCCTGTTATCATATTGGCTTCAAATAACAAGAAAAGGATGACATGACCTTGTGTTAGTTCCCTTCTTCTGCCTGAACAATAAGGAGAGGCAGGATATTATCTCTATCAGCCTCCAAGCCTGCTGGAACCTGGCTGCAGGTTGTGGCAATCCTCAGTTGTCTACCCATGCCTCCTCTACCTCACGACCACTGCTAGATGAGGCCAGCATGCCAGTCCGGGAGGACTATTTAGACAGCAGGAGAGTGTGACCCATCCAGGTCCCCACCCCAGCACATGTGAGTGTGGAGGACAGGAGAGCATCTTCTCAGTGCTTCTGACATGAGTGGCCGATGGTCACCTGCTACAATGTTTACCCATCTACTTCAAGGAGCTAGGAGGCAAGAGGCTTTGCAGTCTCATGTTAGCAGCTCCTTTGATGGCAAGAAACACAGGTCGTGTAATATCTTTGGAGTATGTGAATCTCCTGGAAAGAGCCTTCATCTGCCATGGGGTTCTCACTATGGGACATTCACCTGGTGTGAAGTCTCCTTAATGAGTGAGCTCTCTGGTGTTTGCTGACCTTGGTTGACGCATGTTGGCCATAGCTGGTGTATGGTGACCTCACCTACTGTGTGCTGACCTCACCTAGGGTAAGACTCGGCCGATGTGTGTTTTAGGCTCCACCTCCTTACCTGTTTGGGCCTCTGCAGAAGTTCCTGTGCCACTGCAGTGGCGAAAATGGCTCTGTTGCTTCCGGGGCTGAGCTGCAGGGATAGCGAAAGCCCCGTTACCAGCTGGACCCCGAGGTCTGTGATGGTCACCTTCTCATCCAGCACAGTGATGGTCTTCTCGGCAAGGATGGCATCTGACAGAGGGGACAGGATCTGAAGGCAGAACCAACATGACAAGGGGAGGCTCTCTGTGGTTACAGCACTTCATCCATCACATGCCATGCGTGAGGGCATGCAGGGACAATGAGAGAAAAGGAGCCTGCTGGAGCAGAAGCAGACTTCCTCTAACACTAAGCTTTGATCATGGAAATGCGGTGATGCAATGTGCTTCCACATACAACAGCATGGAGCAGAGGGATACCCATAGGTGTGCAGAGCGATACCCATAGGTGTGCAGAGGGATACCCATAGGTGTGCAGAGGGATACCCATAGGTGTGCAGAGGGATACCCATAGGTGTGCAGAGGGATACCCATAGGTGTGCAGAGGGATACCCATAGGTGTGCAGAGGGATACCCCATAGGTGTGCAGAGGGATACCCATAGGCCAACGCTGGCTGTCACTGTGAGCCACTCTTCTCCTTAGCAAGAGGAATTAATGTCATTGTTCTTCTGAGCCTGTTGATTCTTATACATACCGTGGGCCATTTCTGCCATTACCAGTGCATTTTTATCTAAAATCATTCAACTTCCAAAAGCTTTCACATCCCCGAGAGAACCGTGACCTGACACCCTAACTGTACATTTATTTCTGTCTCACATGTGAAAGCCAGCATGGAACTATAAAGTAAGGCTTCTTGAGGCTGGAGAAATGGCTCAGTGGTTAAGAGCACTAACTTCTATTGTAGAGGACCTGGGTTCACTTCCCAGCACCCACATGGATGATCACAACCACCTGTAACTCCAGTTCAAGGGGATCTCATGCCCCCTTCTGACTCTTCTGGCCCCTGTGGTCACCAGGCATGTGTGTGGTGTACAGACATAATTACAGGGAAAATACTCATATACATAAAAATCAATCAATCAATCAATGAATAATATCTAAAATAGTATAAGGCTTCCTAATTCAAATACCATCTAATCTATCTCCTGTCCCAGGATCTTCAGTTTCATAGTTTGAGGTCTTTTTTTTTTCTTCAACAGGATCTCACTGTCTAATCCCAGCTGGTCTAGAAATTGCTATGTAGAACAGGCTAGTCTTGAACTCACAGAGCTCTGCCTCTACTTCTCTAAAGCTGGGGTTAAAGACTTGTATCAACATGTCGGGATTCGACTCCACACACTTTGAGAAAGCCTGAACCATGAGATCCAGGGGCATCTTGAAATCTTGTCTTGCCTCACATGATACCCACCCTCACCCACACCAACTCCCCTTCTGAGTCCAGCCTGGTCTTGATGTCCTCTGCATACCTCTGGGGACCAGGGAGCACGATTCTCCCCAGCCCAGTTCAGCTTTAGAAGGATGAAGAGATGGCTTCCTGCACTTTGTTTATCCTCAACCCCCTGGATAAATGAGGTCTGCTCCCCTGTCCACCTTGCTTTTTTGACTTTGGAGTTTTAGAGCAGCTTCAGCAAACCAGTTTTCACAAGTTCCAACCAAGGTGGGGGTTACCTCTGGATGTCTGTGGCCATTTAAATGGCGGCGGGCATGACAGGAAAGACTCCAGAAAAAAGTGAATGAACTTGGTGGATCTGCCTCAGGACTGGATGCCCTGCTGTGCCAGTGCCTATGCTTCTTACCTAGGAAGGCAGTCCTTTCCTCCTTGTTAACATACAATTCCTTTCTGGACTGGAATCAACTTTCAAAGTGAAGTTTAAAGCCAAACCCTTCTCTAGATCCAGGCTCCTAGCTATTGGCATTGTCTTTCAACTTTCTTCCTAGTTGTTTGATAGAAGCAACATTAAAATTTTCATTTATTATTATTATATTATTACATTATTTTTATTATTGTGTATATATAGCTCAGGGGACAACTCTTAGGAGTAGTGATGACTATTATTAATAGTATTTTAAATTTATTTTTCATTTTGAACATTTTTGAGACGATGATATAATTCCATCGTTTCTCCCTTCCTTTTCCTCCCTCCAAACTTTTCCATGGTGCCTCCCTTGCTTTACTGAGATGGAAGATTCAGGTGACCATGGTCAGTATGGAGAAGACAGCTAGGCCCATGAGCTAGGCAGGGTAAACTTCTCTCTAGGATTTTGCTTCTCAAGCTGGTAAGACCTGCTATGGCTTTGGGGACATGGCCAAGAAGAGGTGGAACCCTGAATCGCCAATGTATTGTGTGAGGGGTCTCAAGGTCCTTGTCGTATGTCACAAACTGTGTATGTTGTGATTTCACTGAAGCAAGCCCTGGGAGACTCTGTTCCGAGCAATGGCAGACAGCTGAGTGCTCACCTGGCAGAGCAGTGGAACAGAAAGCCCCACCCAACCCTGCAGATGCCTCACCTGGATGGTGGTCATGCCCAGCTCCTGGCCAGTCAGGATCTGCCCTCCTTGTAGCTTGGCGATCCTGGGCTCCTCCACCTGCATGAAGTCAGTTATCAACTCCGTGATGTCCACCTGCCAGTCAGAGCCCAGCAGGTAGGCCAGGTGTCCCCCGGGATCAGGTGCCTCAGCCACAAACTGGGTCAAGACTCGCACCATGGCATGTTGGTACTGGAGGGTGCAGCCTCGGCCCTTTTTCTCATCATCATCTTCCTCTTCACTGTCCCGAGCTGGCCTGCCAAAAGAGAGTTACTTGTTGGGGCAACTGTTGGGGACTTCATGAGTCTACTTCCAAAGAGTCCCGCTTGTTTAAGGCTCAGGTGACACACAGGAGATTCAGGGTGTTTAACCAGTGCTGTGACAAGAGTTCAGAATGGAGAGGTATGATGGGGGTTGAAGAGCTTCCCAAAGATCTCACTTCCTGACATTTTCTCTCTACTCCCCCTCATCAAACGCTGAGCGTGTTTTGTAACTCTATTCAAAAGCGACTGGAGAGTCCTTCTCATCGTTAACATTTTTATTAACCTATATTAACGATGTATAATAGCGGGTTTCATGATGACATTTTCATATATGTACATGATATATTTTGATCATATTCATCCCCATCATTGCCTTCTCTCATCCCCTCCCACTCTTACTTTTACTCACCAGCCCCTTCTATTTTGTGCCTTTTGTTGTTTTGTGGGTGGACCAAGCAGTTTCACTAGGTTGCTTACAGGGACAGTGTGATAGGTTATTTACAGGAGTATGGGCATGTGAGTAACATGTCTGAACCACAAAAGACAATGTCTCTCCCTCCTCAGAGAACATTGCCTGCCAATAGAGATCAAGGGTCAAAAGGCTCCTTTAAGACTTACACCAGCTAGTGTTTGCTGGGTGGAAGAATTCACAAGCCCTTTTGTTCGTTTCTTAATACGAGGTCCCACTATGAGGCCCAGGTGACAATTCTCCTCCTTCAGCTTCCCAAGTTCTAGAATTACAGATGTACACCCTCATGCCTGGCTACCTGATTGGGTTTGAAGACAGTGACATCAACGTAGTTTGTAATCTTCTATGGCTTCTGTCACTGGCTCTCTCTGATGAAGCAAGATGCCGAGTTCTGAGCTGCCTGCCCTATGGGGACATCCAGCTGGCAGGTACCTTGTCTACTGATTAGCAGCTAGTGAGGTGTTGAGTCCTCTGGACAATGCCTGAGCGAGTCTTCTCTGCAGAAGCCTCTAGATGGGGCACCAACCTACTGGTAGACCTCAGTTTGGAGATCTCAGCTTTCAGGACTTCATTAAACTACATCTGGCCGCTTCTGCACAGAATATGAGAGGCCGTGCACATAGTCCTTCAAGCCACACTGAGTTTTAGATTAAGGCCCCGCATCATACAGTGTTCTGATTTCCTTTCTGTTGCGTTGATAAAATACTCTGGTGGAAAGAAACTTGGGGAGGAAAAGGTTTATTTGGCTCACACATCCAATTTGAAACCCATCATTGAGAGATGTAGGGGCAGGAACTCAAGCAGGAACTTGAAGATAAGAACCAATGGAGAATGCTATTTGCTGGCTTCATGACTTACACTTATCTAACTTTTTTATATAGCCCACGACCACTTGTCTAGTAGATGGTGCTGCCCAGAGTGACCTGGGCTCTCCTGTATCAATTAATAATTAAGGCAATTCTCTATAAACATTCACATAGACCAACCCTATCTAGGCAATTCCTCAATAGAGATTTTCTGCTCAGATGACTCTTGTCTGTATCAAGTTAACAATTGAGGCCAACCCAGGACACACAGCAATGTGTAGTTAACATGACAAGGTTGTGAACACTAGCAACATCCTCTGAGTCAGCACCTGGAAGAGATGAGTGTTTACCTTGAGGTTAAGGAGATGCTGTAATCAATGCAGACAGGGACAGGTGGCTTCAAACAGACAGATGTCTGTTTGATACATTGTCTGATACATTGTACACACTGGTCTATTCCCACCATCATTCCAGCCTCCTTTCACAGATCAGTGACTGGTTTCTCAGAGAGCACACAGCCCTGTGTGAGTCCATTAGTACCAGACCTGGCCAGTTGCATCAGCAGCAGAAGCAGCGCAGCACTGCCACCACCAGCAACAACATCTACTTCACCATCTATCCCAATTCCTGAAAACCCAGTTTTCCAAAGAAGTATCTTCAAGAACCATCTTCCCACTGTCCATGGCACCAACTCCCTCCTCAAGCTATATCCTCTTCCAGATGTCACAGGACTAGAGGTGTGGACCTCAAAGGTGAAGACTATCAAGGCCCTCCCAGTGACAGCCAGTTCCCCATCCTCTGATGCGTCACAGCCTGCAGAAGCCTTTCCTTGTGTGCTGGCACATACTTACTCAGACATTTATTTGCAATGTTTCCAGTGCATAGATATGTATGCACTGAGGTCCCTGCAGTGGTGGTCAGAAAAGAGAGGCTGAACTGTGACTCTACCTCTCTGGTCCTTATCTGGATTTCTGGATTTCTACAAAATTCTGCCCACATGTGCAATAGGTAGACAACCAACAATAGGTTGGTGCCCACTATGGCAGACAAACTTCCGATGTCTCACCAGAGCCAAGTGCTCAGGGCATCTGCTGCCTGCTTCTTCCTAAAGTCTGCCAGTTTTCTTATCCTGAAGCCCATCCATGTGACTCCCTCTCTAAGCTCCTTTTTCTTTAGCCATAGGCTTGTGGGTGGTATCCAGTTGCCCATAAGTCAGGTTCTAGGCGCTTGGTTCCTGTAAGTCACCATGTGAACCCTTGTGTCTACTCTTACTTTTGCCTAGATAGGTAATTAGCTAATTAGTCACTCGTGTGTGTCCCTCCTCAGCCTGAGCATAATGGACATGACTTTCTGCTATGTATGCCCAATGCCCAAAACACACATACACACACACTCATACACACCTACCTCTTGTTAGAGACAACAGGGACCCTCCAGCCCTTGATCTGGTTCAACTCCATGTCTGAGACCTCAATCTGCAGTGGTAGCCGTGGTACCCACACTGTCATCTCCAGGGGGCTGCTCAGGTGCTGGTAGGTGAAGCTGACTATCACATTCACCTTGCCCTTCATTTCCTTCCCATTGACAAAGACATAGTCACATCTGTCAGAAACCTGTTTGGGAGGAGGGAGAGAAGCAAGGAGGAGGGAGGTGAGCTTCATCTCATTCCACAAATCGGGGAAGAGGGTTGCGTCATGTTTGGGACTCACCATTGTGAAGTAAAGCAGGCACAAGCCATTGCTTTGAATGAAACCCCTGACGTCAGAGCAGAGCCTGCTGGGGTCTCTGCAGACGGGGATAAGGGTCTTTGATGTGCTGTTTTGGTAAGTGAAGTTGTACACATTAATTTGTTTGTTTTTATATTGTTGTGTTTGTGGCATGCATTTGTGTTTGCATGCATTTGTGTGTGTATATGCATGTGCATGCGGAATACCCAGGTTGACATTAGGAAGCAGCAGCCTTGATCCATCTTGCATCTTATTCACCATGGCTATTCTCGCTAAGTAGTTTGCATTGGGTATCCCTTGTGTCTGCCGTCCAAGGGTAGGATGACAGACAGGCTGCCATGCCCACATGGTGTTTATAAGGGTTCTGGAAATCCAAACTCAGATTCTCAGACTCTCAGGGTAAGTACTTTTTAACTCTGGAGCCATTTCTCCAGTCTCAAAGTGTAGGATCTTGGTGGATAGAAATTAGCCTAGAATATTTGAATTGGTCCTGGATAGCTTCTAGTTATCCCTTTGAGAGGGGGCACTGGTAATTTAGGAGAGGGAAACAGACACTGTGGCAGCTGCCAGGGCAGGAGGCTGTGTTGCCAGCATGGAGGTCAGAGAGGGTTGGGAATGGGAAAAGTCAGATTGGAGGTCGAAGAATCCCAGACTGATGCCTGATTCCAGATTCCAGATCCTTGACCTTCAGAACTGCAAGGGAATTGCATTCTTCCAAAAGAGAGCTGGTGTGTGGTTCATTGGTCCCAGTAGAGAGGGGACCCAGAGTGGAATAGGAGGATGGATCTGGGGAAAATAATGAGTTCCCTCACCTGTGTCTGCTGGTCAGTACAGGAGAGGAAGGCAGGTGTGAGGAACCTCTATCTGCTGACAACAGGATATATGATACAGGTCAGGGATGCCTGCTGAGTTCACCCCAAGTATCATCTCAGCATCAGGACCACACAGGAGGCCGGCACTATTATCAGCAGCATCTCACACATGACAAACCCAAGGCCAAAGGACACTGATGACTCATAACACCCCAAGGCCATGGCAAAGAGTAAGGGACGTGGCTCGCTGTCCCTCAGTCTGCCCTGCCCCCTCACAGGTGCCATTTCAGTCCCAGGGCTCTTACTTTCTCCTTAAAGGATGGAAAACCCACTTTTAACACTTAAAGGGGCGTGAAAGAAAGCAGACAGAAATGAGTAGGTTGTGCAAAGATCACAAAGACCTTTCTAGTGAAAGCCCCTTTGTCTGCTTCAGAGGCAGCGTGGATGCTGGATGCACAGGACAGGCTATTGTGAGCCTCAGCCTGGAGTGGGGAGGTCGATCGATAAGCGCAAAGAGAAATGGACGCCCGGCTCCATCAAGGCGGACTTTGTCATCTTCAGTGTCTGCCAATAGCGAAAGTACTTAAATCTGATTGCATTGTCCAGTGGGAGTAGCGATGGCTGGTTTATTATAATTTGTGGTCTGGCCAGAGCTTGCCTTGCTTCAGGGCCCAGGGAGTATTTAATTTAAGGCCTTTTCTCTTTCAGGATATCTGCTTATATTCAGGTTGAGCATTCTCAGAGGATCAGACACCATGAAAGTAAGAGTGGTTGGGATAAGGGGGCAAGAAGAGAGGGAGGAAAGGAAGAAAGAAGGAAGGGGAGGAGAAAAGGTCGAGGGAGGGGGAGACAAGAAGGAGAAAGATGAGGGTTGAGGAAGGAGGAAAAAGGGAAGGAAGAAGAAAGGAGAGGAAGGAAGGGCAGAGGGAGGAAGGAAAAGAAGAGGTTACTATATGACAAATTGCTGGTAAGAGTCATTTTTTTAGAACAACCTAGTCCTTCCCGACCTTAACTCTCTTGGCCTTCCTGCCAAGCAGGAGACCCATTTAAAGGAGCTTGGAGCTCATCCCAGCCGAGAGAGCCACACAGCCTGCCTTTGCACTGGACAAGATGTGGGCTGAGGTACACTAACCATGGCTTTGAGTACAAAATTACCTTCATCATGGCTCTTTGTGTTTATTCTTTGAAGTGACAGCATACAGTGGTTTAAGTGTTGGTGCAGATGAGAAGGCTTTGGAAGGCTGTGCACTTGAGGACCTGGGTCTGTGAGGTAGGGTTGTGTGAATAAGGTCAAGAGACATTAGAGCCGAGCTGTGCACAGGTCCAATGCCCTGTGACCGTGGGCAAGAGCTATGCTCAGGACATCTTGTGTCCATAGATCAAGGCTGACCTTGCACGTGGTATGTGAGGTATAAGCTAAGGTTAAAGACAAGTCACCGTGAGTGAGATTGGAGGCTTGAGAATCTGCCTCTATGGCTCTCTGAAGATACCCATGGGGTGCAATCCACATCTTGGACTCCGGGGTAATCAAAAGAACGATTTCTGGATCTTTGGGATGTCAGGGTTTGCCTTCTGCCTTTGCTGATGCTGAGTTAGGATGTGACCATCACAGGTTATATAAGCTGGGAACACCAGTGATAGGTGTCCCTTTCTTTCTGGGACTCTTACTCTTTAAAAGAGTGACCTGCTGCCCTATAGCTGTTACCTCACTGTTGGTGAGGTGGTGGCTGATGCCAGGCCAAGATCTCACTGGGGCTACACATTGCTGCTGGCACAAGCAGGGGTCAGAGGTCCCAGTGAGAAGAGCCCTTCCTTGGTATGAGTCACATGAGCATCACTCTGATGCAACACATAGGAGCCATGCTCTGAAGACTCTATTCATCAGTCACAACCTGCCAAATCTATGGCATTAGTAGGCTAAGCCTGACTGAATGAGACAGATGAAGACAGGCACAATTCTAACTATCAAAAACTCACAATGAGCCAAGAATATAATTGGGGTCCCCACCGAACAGAAGTCTCTGTTTTAAGTGACCCCAGTCACATCACTTTCAACCTCTGGGTTACAGGAAGGGCTCTTCTAATATAAAGTGCAGTCAATGAGTTCTTAGTTCTTCTAAGCCTGTGTGCTTGGGAGGTCTTGGCTAAAACCTAGAGACATCAGTGGCTACAGATGATGCTAATTTTTATCCACTTAGAAAATGTTTATGTGTGTGCATATACACATGTATTCGCATGTGTGTTTAGAGGTCAGGGGTCAAATTTAACTGCCATTCTCAGGGATGCAGTGAACTTTCTTTGAGATGGTATTTTTTCCATTGGTCTGGAGTTCACCAAATGAGGCTCAGCTTGCTGTCCAGAAAGCCCCTGGGATCCTCCTGTCTCTTACTCTGCATCAGCATTAATACCAGTGTGCATCACTCTACCTGGCTTGGGGTCTGGACAGATGGCTCAGCAGTTAAGAGCATTGGTTGCTCTTCCAGAGGACCAGTGCTCACTTCCCAGTACCCACACGGGAGCTCACACCTGTCTGTAAGTTCAGTTCCAGGGCTTGACACCTCACACAGACATACATGCAGGCAAAACACCAGCGAACATAAAATAAAAATAAATGTATAAAAATGTGGAATTGGGGGATTGGACTGAGAGCTTGCTGCTTTCCAGCAAGCACTTTACCAACTGAGTCATCTCCCAGGACAGATTCTTTCAATGAACTTTTGGCAAATATATTTCATTGTGTATATTCAAGGTTTATAAAATGATACTTTGGGATTAACGGATGGACACATTAATACAGCGAAGGAAAGTCATGTATCCCTGTCTGGTATGGTGACAAACATTTGTTTCTGTGGCAGGAACAGCTGGAATCTCATTCACCAGGATTTCAGAGTCAAGCCTTAACAGCTAGCATCTGCAGGAACCTCCTGAGAAGTGTGGCTGAGGCCACCAAGCTCATGGTCACTACTCACGGTAGCTATGGGTGACTCAAACCTCTGTCCGGTTTCACCTCCTGCCTGCTGTCTCCCGGTTCTTACCCTGCTTAACAGTCTCTCAAGTCCTCCCTCAGGAAGGCAACACACATGACTGTCCCTCACCAGCTCTGCCCCAACTAGTCTTCCCTATGCTTTCCCAACTCTGGAAGACGTGCTGTACCTGGGCTGACCTTCAGCTGGTAAAATAGGAGCCTCAGTTCCTAAGTAGACAGGGATCCCCATGCAGGGGCTGGGAGATTCACACTGGACTTGTTCTTAGGGAACCCACTGCAGCAGGTCCTCTCTCTCTT
Source organism: Microtus obscurus (assembly GCA_963919715.1). Taxonomy (NCBI): domain Eukaryota; kingdom Metazoa; phylum Chordata; class Mammalia; order Rodentia; family Cricetidae; genus Microtus; species Microtus obscurus. The sequence continues at coordinate 10,037,751 of CAWTZC010002533.1, read as the reverse complement.
TCCAGCCATAGCTCCAGGTGCTTAAACTTCAGACACTCCCCGCTGGGAGGTGAACCAGAGAGATTCGACCATCTAGGAGAACTGTCCGACTTCATCCCTTCCCCTTCAAGTATGATGACTAACAGTACATGTCAAATAATTTATCAACCAGCACTTTACAATGTTGGCAGCTTCAAGGAATGATCAAGTAACACTCTCAAGTTCCCTCCACCATCCATTTCCAGCCAATCTCCCCTGCTCCGTGACGGAGACAAAGCTAATATTTCTGACTCTCGTGTGCATAATCCTGGCACTTATGTGAATTTAATGCTAGCTCTAGCTCTTCTGGTTAAATGCTGGCTGGATTTAAATCTTATCTAAATATCACATCTGTGACAAAATTTATGTTCTCTGGATATTTTTCTGGATATAATGAACTCTTATCTTTCCTCCCTCAAACTGAGCAAACAGTCACATTCCACAGGAGCCTGGCATCTGAGTCTCAGGCTGGCGGTACCCTCTTACGGATGGTCTTTATCTTGGGTGAAAAAAAAAAAAAAACCAACCCAGCGTTAGTAGTGATGGTAGAGGTAAATACCACAGCTAACATTTAAAGTTTGCTAATGCAATATGCTGTGTGTAGCACTAAAGCCTTACTCCATCTGTTCTTCATGGTAAATACACTAAGTAATATGATTTGGATGTGAAAGTCCTCCCTCCGCGCACACCTCAGAGGCTCATGTGCTTTAACACTTGACTACCAGATGGTGGTGCTGTTTAAGGAGGTTATGGAGCCCACAGGACTGTGGCCCTGCTAGCAGAAATGAATCATTGAGAGTAGTGGGCCTTGAAGGTGGAATCTATTTCATGCCAAGGCCTGAGCTAACTACAGACACACACACACACACACACACACACACACACACACACACACACACACACTTGGATCGGGGAGATAGCTCAGTGTGCAAAACACTTACCTTGAAGGCATAAGGACCGGAGTTTGGATTCTCAGAAGCCAGGTAAACCTGGACACAGCAGCACAACCCTACAGTGAGGTGGAAGGTGGGACAGGAGAATCTCAGAAGCCTGAGGGCCAACTAGATTGGAGAGCATAGCAGAGACCAAGAGACCTCATCTCAGGGTGGACGGTGTGAACCAACACCCAAGTTTGTCCTTTGATCTCTTCATGTATGTTGTGGCGCTTGTGGTGTCTCTGTACTCACACATAAGAACAGACGACACACACACACATGCACACACAATATGATAGCAAATTAAATTAAATGGTAAATAGGCTATGTTCAATTCGATGGGAATCTTTTTATTTTATTTTATTGAGAAAAGGAAAAAAAAGTTTCCGCCTCCTCCCAGCCTCCCATTTCCCTCCCCCTCCTCCCACCCTTCTCCCCCTCCCCCCACTCCTCTCCTCCTCCCTCTCCAGTCCAAAGAGCAGTCAGGGTTCCCTGCCCTATGGAAAGTCCAATGAGGGCTTCTCATCAGCCCTCATTGTTCGCCATGATCAGAGAGTCCGCTGAGGATAGGGAACCTGAAATGACCCTATCCTATAGCCATACTGATGAATATCTTGCATATCACCATAGAACCTTCATCTGGTGATGGATGGAGATAGAGACAGAGACCTACACTGGAGCACTGGACTGAGCTCCCAATGTCCCAATGAGGAGCGGAAGGAGGGAGAACATGAGCAAGGATGTCAGGACCACGAGGGGTGCACCCACCCACTGAGACAGTGGGGCTGATCTATTGGGAGCTCACCAAGCCCAGCTGGACTGTGACTGAAAACGCATGGGATAAAACCGATGGGAATCTTTATAAGACAGTCCAGACGTAGGGATGGAAGATGCATACACAGTGGAAAGGCCAGAAGAGGATGGAGAGCAGGTGGTCACATACACCTCACAGGAGGCAGCAGAGGAGAACACAACCCTGCCACCACCTTGATCTTGTACACATATGCGTGTATGGCAGTGAGGAAATAGATTTCTTCTATTTAAGCCACTCAGCACATCCTGAGGTACTTTATTATAAATAGCCTCAAAAAGACCACGCAGTTGACAGTACAGGTGAGCGCAGTCATCTAAGCAGGCCCTGGAGACCATTTTCCTATTTCAGGAGATAGTCACCAGCTTGGATGAAGAAGAGGCCATTAGGGACTCAGGGAAACTGGCCTCTTGAGAAAGCTCCATGCATCAGTGCAGACGAAAGCTGGCTTTAGAGAGGCCTGCTTGTCCAGAGCCTTCTCAAGGTCCCACCTGTTTGGATTACTGTATTCCTAGGGTATTCCAGCGAGATGGCAGCCACTAAGAGCACCATTGAACCAAACAGGAGACAGGCACCCAAAACGGAGCCGTGTCTCTAGTTCTCCCGGTGTTGTGGTTCATTTGAAAAGCTAACTGCTGCAACCGGGAAGAAGGTCTCAAATAAGGAATCATTTAGATCAGGTTGGCCTGTGGGTTTATCAGTGTGTGTGTGTGTGTGGACTGTGAATTCAGATGGTACCCTGAATATGGGAGGCGCCATTCCCTAGGCTGGGCTCTTAGCTGTATAAGGGTGAAGAAAGCTGGCGGAGTGTAAGCAGAAGAGAGCAGGCAGTGAGGGTGCATTGTCTCTCTGTTCTCTGCTATGGACGTGATATGATTAGCTTCTTCAAAAAGAGAAAACAGAAATCAAGCTAGCTGGGAATGTTTTAGAATCGAGGTTTCGATCCAGGCTACTTCCTCCAGTGGTTGAGACCATGAGGGCTCCTCTGAGAAGCAGAAGTTGAGTAAGGAATGTGTTGGGTGGAAACACTAATGAAATCAAAAGGGAAGGAGTGGCTCTGGAAATAAAGATTGGCAGAAGGGAGGTTGCTAGAGGGCATTCTCGCTGTTAGAAATAGCCAAGCCTTATACCACTGTCTTAGTTATTAGATACAGCCATCCTAAAGGCAGCCTAGAACAGAGGGCCCCCCATGAGCTGCTTACTGGGACCTATTTTTCCTCAATACTCCCCAAGGCCAAGTGAGACCCTTCTTGAGGGAGCACGGAAGCTTCATCTTTGTGTGCCACATCACGCCTCTTAAGGACTATGGAGAAGAAAGTTACCATGTCATTAGAACTTTTAACAGCTGATGTTCCTCTAGAACCCACGTCACATGCCCAGGAGATGCTGTCACTCCTAGCAAGCGTCAGCCACTTTCCTGGGGAAGGAGGAGCAGGTGCTCAGAGAATGTTCTCTTTGGTCTCAGAACACATGTCTGGAGGCTGCCATTGTCTTCTGTGGTTACTCACGAAGTATGGATGGAAGATCATTTTTATAGTAACAACCACCTGTAGCCACTCTGCCTTAGCTCCAGTTGAGAGGACTTGGTGGCAGTCATAGCGGGTGGCTGCCCGGTACATTGTGGGATGTGAAATAGCACCCTGGCTTCTACACTAGATGTCAGCAGCACCCTTACAGCAGTGGAGACCACCACAACGACTTAGATACTGTCAAAGGACCCACAGGTCTCCCCAGAAGTGCTATGATCCATGTTTTCCATGTGTTTATTTCAGCCACACAAAGGTCCTCTGCCTGTTGGATCTTAGGGCCATCTACACAATAAAACAAGAAACTTCAAATGACTCGGCCGTCATTGGCCATGAGGGAACAGGGTCCTCCCAAATCTTCCCTTATAGACAAATGACCATTGCTGTAGATAAGACATAGGGCTCAATGAGAGGCAACCTGCCAGTCATCTCCACCACCCCTGCTCTTCCCAGAGATCTTCTGAAGCTGGAATGATCCCATCTTCTTTTTCCAGACAGGCAGCTCAGGCCCAGAAGAATTGATGCATACAGCAGATTGTGTTTTCCAAAGATGGCCATGGCCCATTTTGTCCCTCATCCTCTTCTTTCAAGTGTTCTTATGATGGTCCAGTTAAAGAGCTAAACCCAACTCCATCCTGGATTCTCTGCTGGTCTCAGAACTAGCTTAAACAATAGAGTTTAATTCCAGCGAGTCTGCCATCTCTCTGTCATGGTCTCTCTATCTTGCTGTCTCTATATTTGTCTTTATTGTCTTCCTTCACATCTCTCTTTCTCTGTATTTCTCTCTGTTTCTCTTTCTCTCTACGGAATGGAATGGCATGAGACTGAATCCAGCCAGGTCTCAGAAGGGCAAGGCTCTGGGGATGGAAACTGGGAAGACCCTCTGCTCTCTCCTGGAAGCTTTCTGACCTGTTTCCTCCCATGCTAATGATCCTTCCTCGCCTCCAAGAAGCACAAAGGACACAGCTGTCCATGAGTCATTGTATATGCATTCTCTCTCTCTCACACATGTATTTGAGTGGATCTGGATGTACATGTGCAAGCAGGTGGCTGTGCATGTATGTGAGCATGCCTGTAGAGGCCAAGGGATGAGGTCAGGCATCTCTTTAAAATCACACACACACACACACACACACACACACACACACACGCACGCACGCACGCACGCACACACACACACACACACGCACACACACACACACATGTATATTTTAAATTTCATTTTACATTTCAACCACAGTTCTTCCTCCACCCCTTCTTCCACCTCCTGCCTCCTTCTCGGAACACCCACCCACTCCTCAATGGGTAAGGACTCCCTTGGGGAGTCAGCAAAGTTGACTGGCACATTAAGTTGGGGCAGAACCAAGCCCCTCCTCACTGCATTAAGGCTGAGCATGGTATCCCGCCATAGAGAATGAGCTCCAGTAAGATAGCTCATGCGCCAGGGATAGATCCTGGTCCTACTGTCAGGGGCCCCTCAGATAGTCCAAGCTTCACCACTGTCTCCCACATATGGAGGGACTGGTTCTGTCCCGTGGAGGCTCCACAGCTGTCAGTCTAGAGTTCATGAATTTCCATGAGCTTGGTTTAGCTGTCTCTGTAGATTTTTCCATCATGATCTTGACCTCCCTTGCTCATATATTCCCTCCTCCCTCTCTTCGATTGGATTCCTGGAGTTTGGCCTGGTGCTTGGTTGTGGATCTCTGCATCTGGTTCCATCAGTTACTGGGTGAAGGCTTTACGATGATAGTTGGGGTATTCACCAATCTGATTACAAGGGAAGGTCAGTTTGGGCACTCTCTCCACTATTGCTAGGAGTCTTAGCTAGTACCGTCCTGCAGATTCTTGGGAATTTCCCTAGCACCAGGTTTTTCTCTAACTTTATAGTGTCTCTCTCTATCAAGATCTCTCTTTCATTGCCCTCCCACTCCATCCCTCTCCCCCTCCACCATCCCATTCCTCATGTTCCAATCTCCCATCCCCTCCCCATTATTGGCCCCCTCACACCCACTTTACCCAGGAGGTCTCACCTAATTCCCCTTCCCAGGACGATCCATGTGTCCCTCTTATGGTACTCCTTGTTACCTAGCTTCTCTGGAGCTGTGGCTTGTAGTCTGGCTATCCTTCATTTTGCATCTAGTATCCACTTATGAGTGAGTACATACCATGTTTGTCTTTCTGAGTCTGGGTTACCTCACTCAGGATGTTTTTTTTTTCCTAGTTTCATCCATTTGACAAGTCAGGCATCTTTATCAATTGCTCCCCACCTTAAATTTTTGAGGCAAGGTCTCTCAATGAAGCTGGAGTGCATCAATTCAGGTAGGGTGGCTTGCCAGTGAGCTGTGAGGATCCTCCTGTTTCTACGTTCCCACACTGGGATTATAGATTTACACCACCATGCCTTGTTTTCACATGGATGTTGGGAATTGAACTCAGCTACTCCTGTCTGCAAGGTAAGAGCTGCACTGATTCATCTCCCAAGCTCTATGTTCTTTGATTGACTCCTATTTCTCGTTCTTGAAAAAAGATGAGTGTTAGGCAATATACATCAATAACTGTAGCTCTCTCCTAGTCTGGTGAGACTTGCTGAAGTTGTGAAGGACAGAGACAGCTCCTCATAGGGAGAGACTATCCATGCATGGCACTATTCACCAATGCCCAGTGGCTATGAAGGCTCTCAGTCCTGTGGTAGGTATGTCCCCACCAACATCTTTGACTCTGAGCAGAAGGAACTCTTTCTCCCCAAATTTCCCCATACCATACACAGATTATTCTGCCTGGGCTCCCAGAGGGCACATGCTGGTCATGGTATATCCCTTGCCCTGTCCCTGTTCTCACAGCAACCAAAGGAGGACAGAAGAAGAAGAAGCAACAGCTTCCATGAGTTGCTGGGTCAGACTCTTCACTCAACCTGTGAGCATAAGATGAGCAAGTCTAAAGTACTATGTGCTTCCTGCCAGGTGACTGGGAAAGGAGGAAGCTTATCCCCTGGGAATAGAGAGGAGAAACTCACGGCTCCTTCATTTGGGTGGTAATGGCCAGAGCCGTCCTGCCAACAGCACACCTCTCTCATCCATCACCATGCTGACCTCTCTCTGAATGTGTTCAGCACAAAGCAACTTCACAACAATCCAGTCTTTAAAGAGGGCATCCGTGTCCTCTCTTTAGCTGGCTTCATCCTATGTAACAGGACATGGTTCTTTTCTCCCTGTAGCAGCAGGACCTATGGGTAGTGGATGCCCAAAACTTGACCATATGGTTTGTCTCTTAGACTGGATAGCCTGTGTGAATGACCTCTGTGACGGTTTGAATAAGAATGGCCCCCATAGACTCATACATCTGAATTCTTGGTTCCCAATTAGTGGAAGTTTGGGGGAACAATTGGGAGCTATGAACTTGGAGGAGGTGTGTCACCGGGGGTGGGCTTTGAGGTTTCAAAAGATCCACTCCATTCCCAGTGTCTCTCTCCTTGCTTCCTACCTGCAGATCGAGATGTAAAGCTCTCAGACATTCCCATCTTCATACATTTGCTCAGCCATCATGGACTCTGACCCTCTCAATCCATAAGCCCTAAACTGAATGCTTCCTTTTATAAGTAGCCCTGGTCATGTTATTTTATCTCCGCATTCAAAAATAACTACGACAGTCCCCTTCCGCTAGGTTCTGCAGTCGTCACCTTGCTGGACCACACACAGCAGTCTTGGAAAACAACTCTAGTTAACATTGGAAAACATTAGGTCATCCCCTGTGGATCCCTCTTTGATTAATGCATCGGGGCTCCTCTTGCTTCTCCAGGGATGGACTCTGCTGTTGCAGCAGTCTGGCAGACTGCGCATGGTACATTTCTTTATGTTCTTTTCTGCATCTGCTGGCAAGCTGCCCATCTATCTCACTTCCCTACCTGGCTCCTGGTGGTAATGGGAGATGACTCATAGCGTGCAAGCTCAGAGGACATGTGTCCCTGGTTCTGGTGGAGCATCTGTGGCATCCAGCAGCAAGGTGGAAGGCCGAAAGGCTCTGGTTGACCTCTCTCTGGGCAGCCAAGATGATGTAGAATCCTGGGAGTCCTGAGCTATCTTATTTTATTTGCCATGTCGGGGAATTTGCATCTTCACTTACAGTGCTTCTTGGATACCAGACATCTTTACCACCCTGCAGAATGAGCTGTATGCTGGCCCTGCCTGTCCCTGTTCACTTGCGGATTAGTTCACTCAACCTGTTTCAACCAACATTTTATTATGGAAAGCACTAATCAGAGGAAAATTGAAATTGTTCAGTGAGCACTCACGCCCACTGCCTAACTTCTATAATTAACGTCTTGCAGTATTTGCTTTATCACAGATCGGTCCACCTCACAGCCCTCCACCCATCTGCTTTTATGCTCCGTCTCAAAGGAAGCCACAAACACCCACTTCTCATGCCCCCGAAGGCTTCAGACACATGCTATTAACTGGAGTTCAACCATCATTTGAAATAATATAACAAAACAAACCACTTTGTACTCTTATCAGGAGCAGGACACTGTTACACTGGACATCGGTAAAGTTAACTCCCCTCAAGCAGGTACAAAAGTAACAACTATCAGGAGAAATAGGAAATTGGGGATATATAGCACTAGATCCTCCAGCCTGGCTGGGTCCCTCTGGGTAGGTGTTCTATTGTCTCTCTGGCTGTGTGACTGTGAACGGCTTGCTTCTTTGATTCAGTTCCCTATCTAAGAAATGGGGATGAGCCTAGCCAATGAGCTGCTGTATCTAAAGTCCCTGGACTTTCTGCAATGCAGCATTTACTCCGGAAAGCAACTGTCTACATTAGGTTTCAGCAGATGAAGGCAGCTGGCGACAGAAATGTGCTCGCCTTTCCTTTCAAGGGCCTCACAACCTGGATCCCATCCTTAGGACCCATGCTTGAAAAAGACGAATTATTTCTACAAGTTTCCCTCTGACCTCCAGGTGCAAGCTGTGTCATATATACCTCCCCTTAATTTAATAGAATAAAAATCAACTTTATTTTCTTTAAATTATAAAAATAACAGGGCTGGAGAAATGGATCAGCACTTAAGAGCACTTGCTGTTCTTGCAGAGGACCCAGGTTTGATTCCAAGCACCTACATGACAGCTAACTACCCTCTGTAACTCCAGTTCCAGGAATCTGATGCCCCTTTCTGGCCTTTGTGGGTAATGCATGCGTGTGGTACATAAACATATATGCAGACAAAATACACATAAAATAAAAATGAACAGGTTTTAAGCCAGGTGATGGTAGGTGCATGCTATTAATCCCAGCACTCAGGAAGCAGAGGCAAGCAGATCTCCATGAGTTTGAGGCCAGCCTGGTCTACAGAGTGAGTTGCAGGATAGCCAAGGCTACACAAAGAAACCCTATCTTGAAAAACCAACCAACCAAACTAACCAAACAAAATATAACTCTTTAAAAATAACATATATACAAATAAATATGAGACATATATGGTCGTTTTCTTCTGATTGATATGCCCAAATACCTGACAAGGAGCAACGTAAGGGAGGAGTTTAACATGGATAACACTTTGAGAAGGGATACAGTGGTGCAGGGAACCGTGGGTCAGAGCAGGAAATAACATGGTCCAAGAAGGTGTTCAACACCCTCTCGCGGGCAGTGGAGTTCAGGTCACGGTGCAGTGTGGACCTATGGCTGCGTCTCTGAGTCATTGGGAGCTGGCCAGTGTGCATCGCATTGGGCTCTGTTACTATACAGCTATAAACGGGATCAAGCAAGTGTTCTGCTCCCAAGGTGGAGCCACCACAAGGATATATCCTGAAGGGGGAAAGCTGGCACATGACTCCTAGGCTAGGGCTTTCCAGTTCTCTGTTATAGGACGAGTATGAACAGCCACCACCTTCAGGAGTCCAGCTGGACCTGCTCATCAGAGATCATCACAGCTGGGCCTGTTGGTTGTTGATGCTCCCTCTTGGAAGGCGAGGGTATGGAGAGTCATGGAAACCTACCATGAGTATCCAGCCGCCCTTACCAACCAGTCGCAGCTAATTTTGCCCCCAGTGCACGTGACCTCAGAGTTTCAAGGAGGGGCTAGCCCAGTGGTTCTCAACTTTCCTAATGCTGTGACCCTTTAATACAGTTCCTCATTTGTAGTGATTCCCCAACCATAGAATTGTTTTCATTGCTACTTCACAACTGTAATTCTGCTATTGTTATAGTTTGTAATGTAAATATCTGTGTTCGCCAAAGGTCTTACTTAGGTGATCCCTGTGAAAGGGTCATTAGCGCCCCAAAGGAGGTTGAGAACTGCTGGGGTAGAGGATCTAGGTGGGGAAGAATGAGCAGAGGGGGCTCACCACAGTCATGGACCAACCATCATCCCTGCTGGGTGTGGCCACCACGTTCCTGCCAATAAACCCTCGCCCATGCTCTGGAAGGAAGCCTGATAAAAACTATTGGTTTCCCAGAATGAACCTTGGTGGATTCACCCCTCAGTTTAAGTCTTTTTCAGGTAATGAATGTTAGCATTACATCCCATCACAAAGGCCAAGCTACCGGACAGAACAGTAGTTCTCAACCTGTGGGTCACAACCCCATTTTGGGGTCACATATCACATATCCTGAATATCAGTTATTTCCATTATGATTCCTGACAGTAGCAAAACTATAGCTATAAAGTGGCAATGAAATGATTTTATTCTTGGGGGTTACCATACCGTGAGGAACTGTATTAAAATGTCATAGCATTAGGAGAGTCAAAAACCACTGTGCTAGAACATTGTTGATAACAGCGAAGCTGGCCAGCAACACATGCCTGTAAAAACCAAAGCTGGTAGTGGAGCACACCAGTGACAGCCAGGCTGGCCAGTACAGTGCCTTCTCCCAAGCAGTTCCTACCCTCAGCTGCCCAAGAGCTCCCTGGGACACTGTAGTGAAGGACTTATGTACTCGGGAGGTTTCCTCGGGGCTCCTGTGCAGAATTGCTGTGTGGGCGGGAAAAGAAAGGCCATTTTCAAAAGTGTATATAACTTCTGGAAGAATCTATAGGAGAAGCTACAGCCCCTACACGGAACAGAGAAGAAGGGACATGTGCCTCAAGCCATGGAGCACTCGTAGCCCCAGGAGCCACAAGAGGCAGGAAGGCTCCACCCAGTGAGTGCTGTGGATGCCTGGATGTCAATTTCCATCCATAATGGCGGTGAGAGAATGAATGTTGACTTTAGAAGATGACCCAGTTTGTGGCAGCTAAGGAAAACTAAACACCTGCTGCTTTCTCCACCAGGCTTTAAAGTCTGCCTGTGACACACCACGTGTTTGAACTGCCACCGAGAGCCTTGAGAGGCTCGATCCCCAGCCCAGACAGCGATTCTATTATCCTTGCTGTCCACAAAGGGTATCTAAATGAAAGAGCTTCATACAAAGTCAGATCACTCATCACTTCTGAGAGCTCCAGCTCAATCTTATCTTCTGAGGTAAATGAGAGCTTCTTCTGGAAATTTCCTTCCTCTCAACCTTTCCAAAAATGCCTGGCTTCCCCAGTTGCTCTGAGCCAGAGGCTTCTCTGTCAGTGATGAGCAATTCGAGGGACAGCCAGCCTTCCCTGGATGAGGGTAAGCAAGCACCAGGTACATGTGCCCTTCAAGTGGATCTCCCTTGCCAGGTCAGTGTTACTTGTGAATGCTAAGGATGGTGTCCTCTGAGTAGTGTGCCCTTGCTGCCTCCACAGAAGCCCCTATGGCTTGCCATAGGTGACAGGTAGGAGAGGGCCATGACCAGAGACACTTGCTCCATTCCGGACACGCTGGCTCCTGTCCCTCCAGTAACTAAGTTATTCATTATTCTTTTTAATAAATTGAACAGCTTGGCATCTGCATAAACCAGCCAAGGGTTCTGTTCTATTATCTGCAAATAAGAATTCTGGGAAGTTGGAGCGATGGCTCAGCAGATAAAAACACCCCATCCAGCAGTTTACAATTGCCTGGTACTCCAGTTCCAGATCTGATACCTTGGTCTCTGTGGGCATTGCAAACACATGATTCACAGACATACACACAGGTGAAGCATGCATGCACATAAAATATAAACAAACACATCTTTAAAGATATTCTCAGCCTAGTGGAGACTGTCACATTTGTGCATTTGTTAAAAAGAAGTGTAGCCTGTTGTCTGCATGGTTATTATGGCTTCTGTCCTGTCTAATTGAGACAGAATTGAGACTGTAATGACTTCATAGACCTGAAGTGATTTTGGCCTGGGACTCATTATGTCGCCTAGGTTGGCTTTGAACTTGGGCAATCCATCTGCCGTGACATCCTGAGTATGTCACGGATTACATTTATGCCTGGATTACAGGCATAAACACTCAGCTTATTGGGTTGGAACATAGACAAACCATGACAGGACACTGTAAGGCAGCCACTGTCTGGACCAGGAAGTTCCCCTGGAGACAGTGCAAAGGGCAACCCTGCTATTTACCTAGTGAGGCAGGAGCACTATGGGGGCAATGCTCCTGAGTCCCAGATCAATGCTCCCAGTTAAGGTCACTCAAGGTGTTTTTGTTTGACAGTCTCATGTAGCCCAAGTTGGCCTTGAACTGGCTATGCAGACAAAGATGACTTGATCCTCCTGCTTCCACCTCGCTTTTGGCATACACCACTACATCTGGTTTATACTGTGTGGGGATCAAGCCCAGAGCTTTGTGTGCATTAGACAGTCACTTTGTCAACTGAGGCACATTCTGGCCTTTGGGGCACCTCTTTACAAGTATCCCAGGTAAAACAGAGGGAAGTTAAATCCCCCAATATTAACATCTATACTGTAATACAATTATGATTACATTTTAATATTTATATCTTATCTGTGGCCTTTAGCTTGGCGGCATCTTTGGCCAGCTAAGATGTCTCAGTGGCTGCACAACATTGGAGTCACCACTGGCCTCCTTTGGTCTCAGTTTATTTTTCTGGCATAGTGATGCTGGCACGTCTTACATCCTTGGACACCCTCTGCCACTCCCCAGCACTTACTACACAGAAGAATCGATGAGTGTTGCAGCCGTGGGGGAGAGGATACTTGGAATTTTGTCTTCTTTCATTTAATTAGCACAGATAACATATCTCGCACGTGAAGCCATTCAAGGCTGCAACATCTCATCCCCAGCCAAGGGTTTGGCTAATTGGAGAACAAAACCATGCCAGCACTGCGGTGGGAGGGAAGCAGCATGCGATAATGACATTATAGGATGTGCGCACTTGGCAGGGATCAATGCTAAGTAGTGACTACCCAGAATTAGCACAGGGGCCTTCTTTTGAACAGATTTCAAGGGTCTGACGGAATGAGCCAGTAACGGATGGCTGTGATCATCTTGGTACCACCAAGTTCTCACAGTCATGAAGGGCTCATCTGCTCATGATTAGCATCAGGCAGTTACAAACGAGCAGCTGGGTCTACACGATGGGAGGGATATACCATTAACGATAACAGACCTGTCACTGGGACAATGAAATGCTTGAAGCTAGCAGGAGGATGTCACATCTCCAGGAACACTGGGCATGTGACGGCCCACAGCCGAGGACCAAAAGAGTAGGCAGCTCCCATGACTGTTCACTTCAGAGCCACCCGTTAGAGAAAGGCCGGCAAGCAGCGGACCGGCTCACCATCAGAGTTTTGAGAGAGACAGGAAATAGCGAAATGAACACGTACATCTGCTCTGGGGCCTCTCATGACACTGACACCAGAGAACGCATTTCCTCGATGTGTGGCATCTCCATCATTCACACCAGTAAGCCCTTTTCTAGCCTGTCTTGTTGTCTTTTGGAGGAAATTTAGCACACTCTGCAGGATGCCGAGCCCACCAAGGCTTTCATTTTTCTGTGTGCTAGACATCTCCTTGCCTTCAAATCTGAGCAAGCCCAGAATGGTCAATGCTGATTTTATTGTAGCATCTGAGACTTAATAACAGAGCTTCCTGCAGGTCCTCAAGGTGTCTTGAGGGTGACATTTCCATCCACACAACGTACTAATAATAGCAAACCAGCCAAATACATGGGAACAATCTGCCATGGGAGGGTCATAGGCCCAAACCACCCTCTAGCATTTGTTAAATATTGGGGGTCTTAAGACACCTCCAGCTCTCCCCCAGGCTTCTGACAGGACCAAAGGACAGGGCCACACAAACGAATACGGGAGCTAAGAACAGAGGAATGAATTGTTTTTTTTTTTTAACCAGATGGAGGCTCCTAAATGTCCTCTGAGTATGTCTGGCTGACCAAGATGCCAACAGAGACTAATCTGTGTCTCTTGCTTTTCTCATTCATCTTCTAATTGCAGTGGTTATCAACAGTGCTGGCCATAGACAGACAAAGCATTTGGACACTCTGTCCACTGACCGCACCATCCCATGGCTTCAAGGCGTCAGTCACCTGGGCACCTGAGGGAAGGTACTTGGACCTTGCATAATGTCCTGGGTGGCCTGGGTTTGTTGGGTTTCCTGGGAAACCTCTTCAGTGTTATATCCAGATCAGAACTGGATGAATTATGGCAGCCAGCCACTTCCTGCTCGGCTACCCGAATGCATACGCATAGTGGAGGAGGGAAGGGTAACACCCTTGAGGGGCCTGTGAGCAGCAGGGACAGGTGCTGTTGAGCTGATCTACCCCGGCCAAGTGTGTCTTCAGGAACTTCTAAGGTGAGTTCTGGCCGCATCCCTAGAGGGCTCTTGGTAAGATGGCGTGTTAGTATCTCTCGCATTTGCTTCTTTCACTCCCCTCTGAGCTATTCCTAGCCCCCAAGCTTGTCCCTTGCTGTCACTTCCCAAAACAAAGAAGGATCAGCTCACACGCTGCCAAGTCAAAGCTCTATTTCTCTTGGGGAGGAAAATCAAGAGATAAGTCCTCAGAGTCTGTCCTCTGAATGGAACTGCAGTCACATTCTTGAGATCAGCTGGGCCGACCTGCCTGAGCCCCTCATGATGAGATCTGCGAACCATTGATATTCCTCCTCAGTGGAGGGGTCAAGAGGGTCATTGGAGTATCCAGCCCCCCACCCAGCCATCTGCTTGCAACTCTGCTCTAATTATATGTGGTCTCTGTCTAGGGAAGGGGCTAGAATACATAGGCTAAGTAAGCCCAGAGAAGACTCATCTATGCAACCATAGAGAAGTCATCATCCATGCTGGGTGGAGACTTTCAGTGTGGCTGCTTTGGGGTCCCCCTACGATCCTGGCTGTAGCTCCTCACCCATGGCCTGGAAGTGAGGCTAATAAACTCATTGGTTCTCCAGGATGAACTTGATGGAAGCACACTCTCGTTTGTAGTTTGGATCTTGTAAAGAGGAGGTAAATGTATTGTTCATCCCCCACCCTCTGACTGGGGAGGAATTTCAGTGATTTGCTGAGATTTTATTGTGTGTTGTATCAGTCACTATGTGATAACTCCGGCTTTCTGTCTCTGAGAGGGAGGTGGCATGCCTTATCTGCAAGGACTAGGGCTGGGGGACATCCATCCCCCAGTGACAGCCCTGGTGAGCAACCTCATCTGAAGATCACTGTATCCTGGAGTGCTTTTCCTTCCGGGATCCTACACCTAGTGGGTGATCAGAATGGGGGTGTAGAGAGCTGATGCCGTCATCCAGCTGAGTAGATCTCTGAGGAGACGCCCGTGGATCTCTAGTGTTGTCCTTGATGGTAGTCTCATGGGCTGACCTTCAGCTCGGCTGCCTCCTGAAGAATCTCCCTAGCACACACACCTTCTAAGACCCTTCCATGCGTATGAGATACAACAGCTTAGCAGAAACTTGCATTCTAGGAAGGGAGAAAAAAAAAAAACCCTGACGGAACACATCTCTTTAAAGCGTGAGGTTGGCAGAAGGAGTGAAATGGAGGTGGAAGGTGCAGAGTGGCTGCTCCCTTATATGAGAACTAGGGTGCTTTCTGAGGATGCCATACTCATGAGAAACAGCCTCAGGTCAAGATCATCCGACTGTAGGTTCTAGAAAGAAACACAGCAGCACCTGCATGCTACAGAGGGTAGAGTCAGTCCACAGTCTAGCTACAAATGGGAGTGTCCAGTAGCTGAGTTTATAACACGTGGCTCTCTACCCAGCAAAATCACCCAGGCAGACTTCAACGGCCAGGGCCCAGACTTTTTTTTTTTTTTTTTTTGTATTCCGTTTTATTTGCTTTGTGTGTGAGGGTGCTGTGGCATGCATACAAAGGCCAGAGGACAAATGACTGGAGTCAGCTCTCTCCCTCCCCCGTGTGGGTCCCAGGGACTGAACTCAATTTGTCAGGCTTGGCAGCAGGGGATTTTACCCGTGGATCTATCTCTTTGGCCCTCATGCAAAGATTTTGTTTCAGTTGGGCAATGGTGGCAGGGCCCATACAAAAGATTTGTTAAGCAACACCTAAAAAAAAAAAAATAAATCTTAAAAATCAAATTGCCAGCACTGAGAATGGCCAGCCTCCCTCTTCTCTCATGCCCAGTACGCTCTCTCGGGCTTCAGGATTTTAGTAGAAGCCATTAGGCCCCGGGAACTAATTCTAATAATTAAATTTCTACCAAAATATACTTCTCAGCTCTTGGAAACATTAAATTCAATCTGAAATTAAAAGCAAATATTTTCTTAATATCATCCTGAATTTTTAGAGCACACACACACACACACACACACACACACACACACACACACAAACACATGTCAAACTTTGAGCTAGGATTCTTCTGAGTGATTTTAAAATGCAGCCACCCTAACTTGTTAACACCAAGTCTGCAAAAACACATCGGGACTAAGCAATTATCCTCTGTTGACAAAGGAGTTGAGTTCAAAGTTTTATCATACCCTTCATTGTCATGTTTTATTCATAATAAATAATTTAAAAACCATTTTAAGGGAAGAAAAAAGACGCTGCAATCAACTGACATAATAAGAAAAAGGAAGTTTTCTGAAATTACTTTAAAGGTCAGTAGATTTTATTTAACAACAACCAACCATTATCGCCATCAGCATCACCACTACCTTTATCACTATTATCATCTCATCACCATCTTCATGACGATCACTACAACCACCGTCACTATCATGACCATTATTATAACCATTGTCATGACCACCATCACCATGACCATCATCATCACCATTATCATGACCATCATCTTCACCACTGTCATGACCACCATCAGCACGACTCTCATCACCATGACCATTTTCATAACCCTTGTCATGACCATCATCATCATCACCACCATCATCACCATTGTCATGACTACCATCACCACGACCATCATCATCACCATTGTCATGACCACCATCACTCTATCATGACCATTATCATAACCTTTGTCATGACCATCATCATCATGACCATCATCATCACCATTGTCATAACCATCATCATCACCATTGCTATGACCACCATCACCTTGATCATCATCACCACCACCGTCATGACCACCACCATCATGACCATCATCATCACCATTGTCATGACCACGATCACCATGACCATCACCATTGTCATGACCACTATCACCATGACCATCATCATCACCATTGTCATAACCATCATCATCACCTTCTACTTATAAGGTACTACTACTGACCATTACATTTACTAAGTTAGAAATTCAGGCCACAAGGAGGTCCAAGGCCCCACTGATAACTTTGGTTAAGCCAGAACCTACTCTTACTGAATGCAGATCCCACAGTTGCTCATCCCTCTTTGAATCTGATGCCCAGCATAACGATGGCTCTATATTTGCATACTATCTTTAAGGTGGTTGGATCCACTATGATGCAGTGGGAAATAAACTTGCGATTCCTGAGAATATTTTACTTTCCTGATATATTCTCTTTCCCTTCTTGATTCACTCATCTTGTTTAAAATATGGGCATGTTGATGGAGCCATGGCAGCTATCTTGTAACCATGAAGCAAGTAACATCAGCAAGAAAAGATGATAAAAATGGTACTTCACAGTGAGAGGAGAAGCCCATATCTGTACAAGTATCATCTCTGTATAAGCAGCAGCCCTGTGTTACAAATAAGTTCTCACTTGTTCTATTTATGTTTATGCTGCCATTGCCAGATATTACAACTACAGATATACAGATATCCGACTATTTGCAGCCACGTGAAATCTTTACTAAAAACTACTTTTGTCTTGTGTGTACATGCGTGTGTACAGTATAGGGATACATATGTTTGCAGAGGCCAGAGGAGGATACTGCATGTCTTCCTCTACTGCTCTCTTCCTTACGCACTTGAGATAGGATCTCTTACTGAACCACTGGGGCAGGTTGGCCAGACAGCAAGAGCTCCTTACTGTTCTGTGTCCAGCCTCCATTGATAGGGTTACAGGCATGCACAGCCATGCACAGCTTTTACATGGTTGCTGGGGATTCGAACTCAGGTCCTTATGCTTGACCAGAAGGCATTCTTACCCATGGAGGCATGTATCCACCTCATGTGAGGTCCTATCGAGTTCCAAACATAGAAAAAACTCCTTTCTACTTAAGATGAGGCTTTTTTTGGTCCCAAACTTTTTCTAACATTTAACTTTAGTCTTAAGAAGTCACAGCTAGAGTGACAACAGCGGGCAAAAGACAAAACAAATGAATTAGAGTTAACCAGATGAACCAGAACGGACCCTCCATGCCTGCAGGAGAGCACTGATGGGTGACCTGACTGTGACCTCACAGGAAAGGGCTCAGTCCTGCCAGACAAGTCAATTTCCAAAGAGAAGCTACATATCCAATTTTAACATGAATTTTAATATAACGTTCTCCAATTTCCAAATATCGGTTACTACTCAAAGCCTTTAAGACCAAATACATTGTGCACAGGCCAGATGTGACCCAAAGACCTGTAATTTGTAACCTCTGGCTTAGAAGAAAAAGCTAATCTCATGATATTTATTTATTGGGGGATACAGGAGAAGGAGCAGGTTACAAGAAAGCAGGCCAGGGGCTGCTTTTGGGCTCTGAACCGGTAATCAACAACCAGCAACAAAAGCGAGCTGAGAAATGGGGTCTCCTCACACCACCATCCATCACCAACACAGGGACAGGGGGCCATGAAATATGAGGACAGGAGCCTGCCACACAGCATCTCTGATTTTGCCCCAAGCCAACAATGCCTCCCAAGGCTGCTGAAGGATGGTTAAGTTCAGACTGCAACCTCAACCTCAGGACTTCCAGATCCACCTAAGCCTGAACACCCCTCCCAGCTTCCCACCTTCTGATCTGAAATAGGTTTGGCAGTATCACTCGCGGCTCTCAGGGAGCGGGGACTAGGACTCCCATTTTACAGATAGAAAGGGGAGGGACATCTAACTCCCAACCCTATAGGAAGAAGTCTGCCTTCCTGCCTAGTGTTCTTACTCTTTCTGGTAGAAGGTGCCCAAGTTTAGAGACAGGAGAGATGGCTCCATGGGTAGAAATGCTTGCTGTGCAAGTGCTAGGACCCGAGTTCAAGTCTTCAGGAAACACATAAAGCTGGGTATGGCAGTGCACTGACTCCCATAAGTGAGATGAGAGCAAGAGATGAGAGAGTTCATGGACATTTGTGCTCTAGCTAGTCATGAGCATGCAGTAGTCAAAGACAAAAGAGACAGACGCTATCTCCGACCAGGGGGAAAGCAAGGGCTGACATCCAAGGCTGTCTTCTGACCTCCACATGCAAGGCAAAGCATGCATGCTCCCACATCCGCACACATGAGAGTACACACACACACAATAATAGCAATAATAAATAAGATGAATGGTACATGAGGTTGATCTTGGACCTCTACACACACACACATGCACACATACACACACACATACACACACATGCACACACACATACACACACACACGCAAAGTTGGCGAGTTCAAAGAAAGGAAGTGTGCACGCATGTGTATGTTTGTGTGTGTGTGTGTGTATGTATGTGTAGGCAAATGGGGGTGGTTGTGCGTGCCTTCCTGTAAGAGTATGTGAGTGTGTGTTCAGGCAGGACTGACTAGTCCTCTCTTGCCTAGGGCAGCAGCTGAAGCAAGCCTCACCCTTTGTCTCTGGGGCCTTTATACAACTCTCATATTTAATTTTGTTTCTCTTTAGTGGAAAAGGGAACTTGTGTATGACACACAGTTTTGGGGTAGAGTGTGATGTCTCGGGTGTCCCGTCACTGCCTCAGTTAGATCACACAGGTTTGGAACTCCACTATTTCCTATGCCTATCATTTTTGTGTGTGTGTGGAAATATTTGAAATCTGTTCCATTAGCACTTCTGGAGTCTGTGGTAATTGCACATAGTTATAGGGTCTGATGTGATGTTTTGATATGTGTACGCATTATGGAAAGATTAAATCAAGATAATTAACATATCTATTACTTCACGCCCTTGTTTGGCGTGTGTGGTGGGCACATTTAAAATACAATGTTGGAATTTTGCGACATGTATTGCTACTAGCTACAGTTGGCACATATACTTGGTTATCTTTCTTCATGTATCTGTATGTGTGCTGTGCACACAAGCGTCTGTGGGTCCATGGGTGTGCACATGAATGGCAGCCAGAGGTTGACACTGGGTGTCTTTCATGATCGATCACTCTCCACCTTATTTATTGAGATAGGCTACCTCACTGAACTCTGACCTCTCTGATCCAGAGTCTAGCTTACAAGCTAGGTTTGGTGACACGAGCTCTGCCTCCATGTTTGGTGTTAACATGAAAGGTGGTTGCCACACCAGCCCAGTTTTTAGATGGGCATCAGGAATATGAGCTCAGGTTCTCACCATTGTATGCTACCCACTGAGCCATCCCCTGCCCCTATTTTAGCATCTTTAAAGTATTCAAGCCTTGAACTTTCCTGTCTTGTTGATGAGGTTATTACTTGCATGTAGAAAGACTCGACCTTAAATGTACAGTTTGATTAATGTTGATAACTGCACAAGCTCATAGCCCTCATAGCCATCATAGCCACAACAATCAATTGCATCTGTATGAAAAAGTGTTACCTAAATGGTTTAGTTGTAGTGTGTAATGCACACATGCACACACAGGAATGCAGAGACATGCACACACGCATACAGACACAGAGACACACATAGACACAAACAGAGAGACACAGACCCACAGAAAGATACACACAGACATATATACACACAGATTTAGACACACACACACACAGACACATACACACACAGACACCTCCGAAGACTCGGAGACACAGATACACACAGAGAGAGACACAGACACAGACACAGAAACACACACACACACAAACCCAAACACAGATACACACAAAGATAGAGACACATACACAGAAACACAGACACATACACAGAGACACAGATACATATGCAGACACATACACACAGACTAAGAGACAGAAACATACACAGAAGCAAAGAGACACACACAGACACAGACATACACAGACAATCAAAGATATATACAGACAACCAAAGATACATACAGAACAGACATACACAAACAAAGACACAGACATACCACAGACAACCCCCCAGACACATACAGAGAAACACAGACACACAGACACACAGTCACACACACACACACACACACACACACACACACGAAAGCTCTGGGTGGTGATAGATATGAGTTTTTCTTAATAGTAGCAACCGTGTGTGTGTGTGTGTGTGTGTGTGTGGTGTGTATGTATGAATGACACAACATGGACACACACATGTGTGTCAAAATATCTTGTTGTTTCCCCTTATACACAACCAAGAAAGAGATTTCAAATTTCCCTCACATTAAAATAGATATGCGATGTAGGAAGAGGGGGGCTAGCTTAAAGGAAGGGCATATGCTAAAGCCATATGGAAATTACTATAACACAGCCTGATTAAAAATATAATTAGAAGGACAGTAGCACACATGCAATATGGAAGAAGATGTGGGAACACTTGGAGCTCAAAGATTAAGTAGGGAGGAGAGCCAGGATGAGGTCGAGAGTGGGTCAACCAAAACTAACAATGTATGAAAAAGCCTTACGGAATCTTTGAGTCAGAAGGCTAATTCTAAAATAAAACTGAAAAGAGTTCCAACAATGGTACCCTGTATGGATGGACAACGTCCCTCCCAGAAGATACGGACTAGTAAAAGAAAAATCTTCAGAAAACGCCCACTGGGATAGAATTCCACCACAGACTCTCTGTGACTTCATCTGGCCTCAGGCATCGAGAATCATTCTAACACGGAGGGTCCTCACAGCTCTTCGATTTGGGTGGAGAAGGAGCATCCTTTTGCCTCACTGCACCTGGGTCTGTCTCTTCATCCAGTAGTTATGAGACATTTGGCTTCCTCTCTGGTTTTGTCTTTTTAAACAATATGTATATTTTTTGGGGGGGTGGGGATATGGGTTTTGCCTGCATATTTCTCTGTGCACTACATGCTTGCAGTGCCCTCGGAAGCCAGAAGAGGGCATTGTATCCCTTGAAACTGGAGTTACAGACAGCTGGAAAGAGCCATGTGGGTGGTAGGATTCAAACCCAGGGACTCTGAAAGAGCGATAGGTGCTCTAACCACAGAGCCATCTAACCAGCTCTGGATTTTGCTGTGTCTTTTAGTTTGAGGACTAGGCGCCATCTAGACTTTGTCTGCAACAACCAGCTTAGCTTAGCTGTCAGGGCACCTGCAGCAGCCACAGTGCTGCACTGTCACCGCTGAGATCCTTCTCACACTCCAAGTCAGTGTGGGCAGCTGGAAATGCCATCGTGCAGATGTGCATTTCATCATCCTTCATCCAGCCAATAGGAATCAGAGGGCCACTATTTTTTTATTGATTCTTTGGGAATTTCACATCATGCACCCCGATCCTACTCATCTTCCAGTCCCTCTGCATTTGCCCCTTCCTCATGTAATGCTTCCCAAAAGGAAACCTTAAAAAGAATAAAAATAAGATAAAATAAACAATAATGAAGAAGAAAAGAAAAGCACTCCACTCCTCCATCTTTCCCCGCTCTCCATGGCTTCCCTATTCATCTCAGTGGCACTGGGAGCTGCGGTATTTTGTGTAGTGAACCCTTTTGTCCAAATAGCTTTACTTGCAAATGTTCATTGTGTAATGAGCTGTTGTTCAGGTTCAGGTCTCTGGCTTTAGTACACTACCAACACTGAAAGCCCACTGACATTTCTCTCTGATATCCTGATGTTGCTCTAAGTCATGGAGATGCTGCTATGGTTCTGCAGGACCAGTCTCTTTCATACATCCCAGCGGGTCATTGATGGGGTAGATGTTGGGGTGTGCCTACTCCAAGTCTTGTATGTGTGCCTGGGTAGAGGCTGAGTTGGTCAGTCCAGGCTGCTGGGACCATTCCTTTGGGTGAGGGGCAGAATCAGCGTTCCCAAGTCTGTGGTGAGGGGTGGGGTGAGCTTTCCCTATTAGGGGGTAGGCCCAGTTTTCCAGTGCCAGGATCATCAGGGTTCTTTCTTCCAGGGCAGGGGAGGTTCAGGGTCAGTTCTCCTGTGAGGTGTGTGTCGGGGGGGGGGTGCATGTCACTCTGGGCCAGGGACAGCTCAGCAGGTCACGCATACTTCTGCACACAGTTCAACACAAAGTCTGCATGGGCCCCTATGGTAATATGGGTAACAGACATCCACACAGCCCCAGCTGCTGCAGGATCACAGACCCAGATGTGATCATCGGCAGCGGCTTGGGGCTGGTTATCATCATGGCCCTGGGTGGCAATGCAAACCCCTCAGATTCAAATGAGCCCAGC
Source organism: Microtus obscurus (assembly GCA_963919715.1). Lineage (NCBI taxonomy): Eukaryota > Metazoa > Chordata > Mammalia > Rodentia > Cricetidae > Microtus > Microtus obscurus. The sequence continues at coordinate 10,014,761 of CAWTZC010002533.1, read as the reverse complement.
AGCAGCACGGTTCCCAGGGTCCAGCCTGGCCCCATGTGGTGTGGTTCAGACTCTGAGCAGCTATGCCTCCCCACATCCTCAGCAACAGAAGCCATGGAAGTCAATATAGACTCTGGCCGCGGCAGGGCCACACACCCAGAAATGGCCCCAACCACAGCTCAGGTCTGGGTGTCAATATGGTCCTGGTGTCATACAGGCCACCCTGATCTACATGGTCCCTGTGGCAGTGGGCACCTGCATTGCCTTTGGTGGTAACCAGAGCCTCGGACATCGGCACAGACATGGCTCTTGGAAGCAGCCCAGAGCAAGATGATGTCATGTCCCTAGGAGGTAAGCAGCCTCCCATGTGAGCCTGTTCTTCACAGTCTTTGCCTTTTAGATCTGTCCCTCTCTCCCTTCCATATTCCACTGCGCATTAGCCCACCATAAGGGTGCCTGGCTACTCAGCACTGCAAGGCAACAGGTGGGCCCATGGCTTCTTCGTGCAAACTATTCACGGTGGGCACGTGCATGACCATCTCCAGCCACTTGGTTTTTAGTGGTGCCGAGCAAACCTGTGGCTTTTTTTTTTTCTTTAACGTTATGTTTGGGTCTAGAATTTGGGGGCATGATTGTGAGTTAGATGGCAAGATCCTTTTCTAGATTGCAAATGACAGTGATGGGATCAGCAATGGGAAAGGAAGCGAGAGCATCATGATCCAAGTTGATAAGGGCTGAGAGGGTGTGAATGTGCATGTGTGTGCTCACTCGTGTGCAGTGTACATGAGTGTGCATGTGTGTAAGAGCCAGATGACAACCTCAACCTCAGGTGTCTTCCTGAAATACCACCCTTCTTGCAATTATCTAATTAGTAACTTGGTGTGTATGCTGCAGTGTATTTGTGGAAGTCAGAGGACAACTTGCAGGAATCCGTTCTCACCTTAGGCTTGGCACCAAGTGCCTTTACCTACTGAGACCTCTTGGTGGCTCCACTTTATCTTTCGAGACAGAATTTCTCATCAGTCCAGAAGTCACCAATTAAGTTAGACTGGGTCGCCAGTGTATGCAGCGATCCCCCTGCCTCAGCTGCCCCAGTGCTGGGATTACAAAAGTGGCCTATCACACTTGGAATTTTCACATGGGTTCTGGTGAACAAACTCAGGTCCTCATGCTTATAAGATAAACCATTTTTTTTTCTCCCTGGGGAGCTATCTCCCCAGACTGGCAAGCTGGCAAGATTTTTTTGTCTAAAATTAGAACAAGCCTTATCCAGAAGAAGTGATTGAAAATTAGGCTTATGTTGGCTGCATGTAACAACTTTCAAAACAAGTACCATTTTGATGGAAAATGTAAGGTTATTAGAAAAGTTGGAAAGGATTTGCTGTGAGCAATGAATTCTATGTTCTCTCATAGTGTTCAGAATAGAACTGTCTTGCTTTCTTTTCCTGATTCTGTGATAAACCACCTGATAGAAGAAACTTAAGGAAAGGTGAGGGTTTTTTTTTTTTATGTTTGTTCTTTGCTTGCATCGCGTCAAAGAAATCAAAGCAACTGGGGCTTGAAGCGGTCGGTCACAGCACACTCGTAATCAGGAGCAGAGGGGGATGAATCCACGCTGCTGCTCAGCTTCCTTTCCCCACGTACACAGTGCAAGATCCCAGCCAGGGAATGGTGCTGCCCACAGTGGGCAGGTCTTCCCACCACAGTAACTATTGTCAAGATACTCCCCTACGAGCACATCCCGAGGTCCATTTCTCAATGATTCTAGAATCTGCCAAATTGACAGCACCATTCAACACAATGATTACACAACAAATCCTATCCAACAACTCGTGGATTTATGTGGGCTCCTTGGGAACCACATTCAACTCCTCTGCCACCATTCTTTCTACAGTCCCACTGCCTTAGTGAGCGTCTCCAACCTCAGGATGGCAGCACTGTTCCTCTAGGTTAGGGGGACAAAGTCACACCTCCCAGATGAGACAAACAAAGTTCCAGGGGTAAGTAAGACATTCACTCCAGGAGAGCAAGGTTCATGTTGTTCAGCGGAGTTCATGGACTGGCTTAAATCTCTTTGCTTATTGTGTGTTTTGCCTGCTCCTTAAAAGTGCTTCAAGTCTTTATAAAGATAGATGAGGCTTATGTTTTGAATTTCAGGTTTGGAAAATTATGATTAAGTTTGTAGTCAACATTTAAATCTAGCCAATTGAACTTAAATCTGTGAAGCACGCTAAGCTGAAAAGTTTCACAGTTCCCTGCCCTGTGAGCAGCGCACATTGGTTTGGAGAATGAATGCTGCCTGGCAGTCAGGACAGTGATCAGTAGCCCTCGCTGCTTCATGGTGAAGACAACGTGGAGACAGCCCCACTCACACCTGCTTCGGAGTCTGGGCTGTGCCATTTCCTGACCCCATCTTCGGCAGCTGAGGATGGCTTGCTAGATTGGCAGTGGGCCGCTTAAGACTCAAGAGCCAGGGAAAGTAGAGAAAAACCAAGGTCAATGTGTGGCATTATGGTTCTGTGAGACAGAGAGTGACGAGTCAGGAACAAGAGCAGGACGGTAGCCCCAGGGTGGCTCATGCCACTCACGCAGAGGAGGACAGCTCAGCTTCCATTTTCAGGGGCTGTGAAGCTACACACAAGCTTCCCAGAGCTTGCAAATTATATTAGGGAGCTGGGTGCGATGACACTGATTTATTCATTACATCCACAAATATTGACTCCTGAGCACCCGGCATGATAATAAGATGTACAGGATCGTAGGGAAGACGTGCTCTCTCCTCCGGGGTCCCGTTGCCTTGACATTCAGCAGCCTCACATCCTTTAATAGGTTTTTGGTGATTGGATAGAAGTTTGTACATTTATAAATAAAACATAATAGTTTAGAACTTATTCTAATGATTCTTTTTTCCCCTAAGGATCATATTGTTGTGATATGCTCCATGGTGTCTATATCTAGCTTGAGAACAGATGGTAGGTATGATAAGTCATTTTTCTCATCTACTTCTTTCTCTCTCTCTCTTTTCTCTCTTCCTTCTCTCCTCCACTTCTTTCTTCTCTCCCCTCCCCTAGTTCTTTCCTTCTTTCCTTTCTTCTCTCCTCCTCTCCTAGTTCTCTCCTTTCCTTCTTTTCTTCCTTCTCTCCTTTCTTCCCTCTCTTCTTCCTTCTTTCCCTCCCTCCTTCCCTCCCTCCCTCCCTCCCTATCAGAACAGTCTGACTCACTAGAGGTGACAATGGGGGACTTGTTAGTATAAGTTCTGGGTGTTTGGATTGTCCACAGGAGAAAGGCGTTTGGGATGGCTTTCGACTGCTGCGTTAGACCCTTTTCTCATCACTGTGGGAACAAGTCCCTGGCAAGAAGTAGTTTAGAGGAGGAAGGGTTTATTGTGACTCACAGTTTCAGGGTACACAATCCATCCCAGCAGGGACTGGGAGGTCGCTAGACACACCCTACTCAGTCAGGAAGCTGAGAGCAAGAGAGACAGAGAGAGACAGAGAAGCACACAGAGAGTGACAGAGAGAAACAGAGAGACAGAGACATGGAGACAGAGAGAGACAGAGGTGGACAGAGAGAGGAAGAGAGACATACAGACAGAGAGACAGAGACTTAAAGAGATAGAAAGATACAGAGACAGACAGACATAGGTGCAGAGATAGAGAGACAGAGGGAGATGAGAGAGAAAGACACAGAGATATAGAAAGACAGAGAAAAATAGACGGAGACAGTGAGACAGCAAAGCACAGAGAGAGGGAGTGAGACAGAGACAGAGAAACAGGGAGACAGAAAGACACAGAGAAGCAGAAAAACAGAGATAGATACAGGGAGACAGACAGAGAGACAAAGCAGAGAGAGACAGAGAAAAAGAACAGAAAGGAGGGCCTGGCTATAAAATCTCAAAGCCCAGCCCCAGTGATGCACTTCCTTCAGGGAAGCCTTCATCTTCTGAAGGTTCCATGACTTCCCCAAACATTGCTACCTTCTGGAGACCAAATGTTGAAACACATGAGCCGGTGAGAGATATTTCACATTCAAAACATAAGCACCAACTTGTTTCTGAGAGTTCTATGACGGCTACCCATTTCTCTGTGTGCACCCCACTGGAATGACTTATTCTCGGTTTGGCTTTAATCACATTTTCTCATTTCTAGCTTTTTAGAATCAAGGGCGGGAAGCAAATTGCTAATCACAAAAGAACAATCAGACCGTGAGCTCACCTAGAGTTTCCTCCTCAGACATGTGCAGCTTTAGTACCGAGTGCACTTCTGACAAAGTACACACAGTCATGGTTCCTTGCAACTGTTCACACAAAATGTTTGCAAGAACACACAGATGTGGGGGGTTGCAGAGATGGTCCAGTGGGAAGCTGTCTGTTGTGCAAGCATGAGGACCTGAGTTCAGATCCCCAGCATCCATGTTAAAAGCTGACCATGGTGGCCTGTGTTTGGAACACTAGCACTGGAGGATGAAGGAAGGTGGAGACAGGAAGATGCCTTGGGTTCTTTGGCGAGGCAGATTAGCCATTTGGTGAGCTTCAGGTTCAGTGAGAGACCCTGTCTCAAAAAGTAAGGTGGAGACCCATCAAGGATGTCAACTTTTGGTTTTTACATGCACATTCCTATATAAACACACACACACACACACACACACACACACTCACATAATATGGTATAACACGCACACAGAATACATGAACGCAAGTAGTTGCTTCTCTACACCAAAGGCTCCCTGATAGCACAGCTTACCCGCTTCTTCCTTACACACGTACTATTCAATTTGCACCTGACTGCAAGATGCTTAGGCTCCGGCTGTTTGTAGTCATTTTGTGATGTTTGGAAGCAACATGCTTTCAATGGAGACGATGATGTGAGTTTTGTTTTCCCTGCCTTTAACCACACGATGCCTCAGTAGAAAAAGCATCATCGTGTGCTTGTTCCTTTATCAGTGATGCTCCCTTGCAACATGGCAACATGACAAAATCCAATTTTCAGGACATGATTGACAGTCTACCTGGATTCCCACCTCCCCTCCTCACTTTCATAGATTCACTTTCCAAGGTGCATCTAGCTTTACGCTTGAGTTGTGTCCATTTATATTAATATCACCATTATGGATATAATGCTGATACAGCTGTCATAATCACCAATTTTACACACCAGTTAATTTGCACCAGGCCATTGATTTATTTTTATGAATTGGTGCTGTGATGTCAAACACAATGCAAATAACAGCTATTGCAAAACTAATAAATGCAAGCAAAACATGTAGATTTCATCAAGATGCATTAGCTGTTATCAGTTCTTCCCTGGTAACTGAATGCCAGCTCGAAATAAAACCCCAAACCATCTGCTCTCTGTAATGCCTACATCATTTTAAGATTGTAATGATTATTAAGAACATAATGTGGCTTCTCAGATGATCATAATTAATCGCTGTTTTCCTTGCATGATGTCTAGAATTTCATTGCTTTCCCCCCAGCAGCTGTCACATTACTTATTAGGATATCTGGTGGGGAAGAGAGGTCCAGTGAGCGGAGTCAGAACCCTGGCACACCAGCGTTGTGGGCCGAGAGCCCCTGTGGCTGGAAAAAGAGAATTCGAGAGAGCAGAAAAGATGCAGGCAGAGAGGAAGTGGGGCCATTCTCATAAAGTTCTTTGTTAAATAATTATTCATTTATTTACTTTTGTGTATATGCCTGTGTGTGCCGGCATGAATATATGTATGTTATGTATGTATGTATGTATGTATGTATGTATATATGTATGTATGTATTACTCTACCCACAGAGGGAGAGGAGACTGTCAGGTTCCCTGGAGTCGCAGGCAACTGTAAGCTGCCATGTGGGTGCTGGGAACTGAACTTGGGTCCTTGAAAAAAGCAGCCAGTGCTCTTAACTACTGAGCCCCCCCCCCTTGCTCGTTATCATAAAATTCTTCAAGACTAGAGGAGGGGAAAGTAAAGAATATAAGTTTGGGAAAGGTTACTGAGTGGAGGGTGATCTGAAGATGATAATATTGAGGACCAAAAGGCTACAGAAAGAGGTGTAGAATTCAAATGGGAGAATATGATGGTCTAGAACAGTGAAGAGAAAGGGAAGCGATTAAGGGATGTTGGCTGGGGATATGATTTACTTGGTACAGTGCATACTCATGATAGGAGGCCCTGTTCTAACCTCTAGGACTATATAAAATCAGGCAACGTGGCTCATGCTGAATCCCAGCACTCAGGAAGTAGATGCAGGAGATTCAGAAGTTCAAGGTTATCTTTGGCTATGCTATGTGTTTAAACCAAGCCTGGGCTATGTGAGACCTAGAGCTATAAAGAAACATTAGGGCGGAGGTGTAGCTCTGTTGTAAATCATTTGTCTAGTGTTGCAAGATATTTGATCACACTGTGAACCCCGAGTTTGCATTTACACTTATTAAAGAAAATCAACTTTGGATCAGGAGGCTGAGTTAGTCACTAGTTGATAGAAAATAATCATAGAGAGTCAAAGGGCATCTGAAAGATGACAGAGAGATGCACAGTAGTAGTAAGGAGGCGTTTTGAGTGGTGTTTTTTCTGGGGGAGGGGTAAGCGGAGCAGAAGGGCACTCTTGCAAAGAGAGAAGGTCAGCTAGTTGATACTCAGTCTCTCTGAGCTAGCAGGTTTCCATCCCAGCCTCTGACTCCTGAGTCTTATTGATAAATAGAATGATAGAGATTTAATTAAAAGCTATATTTGGTGGCAGCGACAGAGCTGGTGCCTGCTGGAACAGAATTCCTACCAGGCCATGGCCTAAGTGGTCGGGCCACTGCCAGAGATGCAGGTGGAGCCACAATTATTGGCTGAAACACAGCAGTAGATTAGGGCACAGCCTCCGTGCCAATGGAAAAATAACAGTATAGCCTGTCCAAAGCCCTGGGTTCAATGTCCAGTTTTTATATATGAAAGGGAGGGAGAGAGAGGGGGGGGGAGGGAGAGAGAGAGGAGATATACACAAGGAAATTACTGTAGGGACTTATTTATTGATTCCATTCTCATGCCCACATATGTGTAGGAGGCAAAATTAAAAAGAGAAAGGGAGAGACTGAGAATAGCTCCTTGTTTCAGAAGAAAACACAGGTAGGCAAATGGGATTTCTTTTCCTCCTCTTCGTCTTTAATGACACATGTACTTTGAACATCTTGAATTTAAGCCATTCACATGCTATCAGGCTAGGATACAGGTTGGGTAATGAAAGCTCAGAACATACATGGCTTAGGGAGTTGTCAATTGGCTCGTTGGCTCCATGCAAATATACAAAATCCTGCAGAATGAGCACTTTTATGAGAATGAGAACTTGGAGCTGGAAGTCTTGAGTATCTGTCAGCCAAGCTGGGTTAATGGAGGGAGAATCCCTTGACGGAGCAGTGAGGAGAAAGGCTGCAAGTGTTGTGAAGCCCCAGGAGAGAGGCTCTTCAAGAGAAGAGGGTGATGAGACTTGTGTAAGCTGCTGAGAGCAGAAGGGAGAGGTAGGTGGAAAACATGTCTGTTGATTCTTACAGAGACTATGTGACTTTGCTAACCAGTCTGAGTCACTCCAACACGTAGTGAAATTGACCCCTTGGGTCTGAGGTTGTTTGTGAACATAGAGTATGAGGTACTTTGGGAGCACAGATAGAATATTCAAGAAGTTGAGTTTTGATGACTTTTTAAAAAATGTTAATTATGTGTGTGTGTGTGTGTGTGAGAGAGAGAGAGAGAGAGAGAGAGAGAGAGAGAGAGAGAGAGAGAGAGAGAGAGAGAATAGTGCTTGCAGAGGCCAGAAGAAGGTGTCAGATCCCTTGAAGCTGGCTTACATCCAGCTGTGAGTTTCCTGATGTGGATGCTGAGAACTGAACTCAGCTTCTCTGTAAAAGCAAGAAGTGTTCTTAGCCATGGAGCCAGCTCTCCAGCCCCAAGGCGGAGCTTTTTCAAACCTAAACCTTGGAAGCAGCTGAAGGAATATTTTACATAGCCTTTCCTTTATTGGAAGGAATCGGAACATCCTTTTACCTGGAAGAGAAATTTCTAAAGGGAATGGATGGCACAGAGTAGATAAATGATAAGACAATGGGACTTGAGAACCAAAAAAGGAGATACGGAGTTATAATTCTAAGACAGGTGGAAAGACCTCACATATTGGGAGTGAGAAGAAAGGTGGAACTGTGGGTGGATGGCCATTGTTGCTCAGTTTTATTGCTGCTGTGATAAAAAAAACCAATAGAAACAAATTACAGGGCGGATTTATTTGGCTCATGGTTTCAGGGCGGAGGGCGTGGCAATGCAACTCACACCATGATAATCAAGAAGTATGAGAGAAAGGGAACATGAAGGGGTCAGGAAAAGATAAAACTCTTAAGGAAATATGCCCCATGGTGGCTTAAAAGAAAAATGTCCTTCGGGGGCTCAGGTGCTTGAAAACGTGATCCCCAGTAAGTAGCGCTGTTTGGGAAGTTTATGGAATCTTTAGGAATGGGGTTTCCTTGGGGGAAGGACGTCACTGGGGGAAGGATTTGAGGGTCCATAGCCTCATTCTAATTCCTGTCTCCTCTGTTTCCTGCACATTGATGAAAACTGTGATGTCCCTGATTCCTGCTTCTGCTTCCATTCCTTTCCCACCAGGATGGATTTTGGCCTCTGGCACTGTAAGCTAATAAACACTTCCTTAAAGTTGCTCTTTTGGTGAGGATATTTGTTTTTTTTTTTTCAATGGCAACAAAATGTAACTAATATACCTGCAACAATAATGAGCCACCCCATCTAAGCAAGTCCTACCTTCCACGGTTTCACAGTCGTCCAGGGATCTGCTCACATTTTGCCTTCATCAGAGGATTAAACCGATTTTTAAGTCTGATCCCTTATGATTTAGCTGTATCTGGAAATGGCTCAGAGACTCCCACCAGCGGACTTTCCTCACTTCCTGGGCAATTCTCAGTCCCACCACGTTTACAGCCAAAAATTCACCATCACAACCCAGAGTCTGTTTCTCCCCAACAGTGTCAGACTTCTCCATGAAGATGGAGCTGAGGTGGGATGATGGACCAAACGCACACAGAGAAGAATGAAACACTCATGGGTAGCCACTGGCAAAGAACCCACTGGACAGAAGAGTTCTGGTCCGATACCCGGGGACCTTTATAAGTTAAATAACAGACCACGGGGTAATGTGTTGGAAAGGAATTATCCTTTGCAGCAACACCGGATTCCGGTAGGTATCTGTCTGTCGGGGTGATGACTGCTCCACACACGATATCTGGAGAGATCATATATGTCCTTGGGGAGATTATGTCCTGCTGTCAAGCCATGTGTGTCTAATACCTGGCTTAAGAGGTGGCATACAGTTCCAGAATAGCCAGTCAGTAAACCCCAACTCTAACTGTTTGCATTGCTTAGTTCATACACTGATTCAATCAGATGGCTCTCCTGGACCTTACCTTAGTATTAATGTCTATAAGGCCTCTTTTTTTTTTTTGCTTTAGATCTATTACTGTTTTAAAAGTTATGTGTGCAGGTGTCTCTTCGTGGTTTTATGCATGTGAGTGCAGGTGCCCAGAGAGGTCAGAAGAGGGAATGGACCTGGAGGTAAGTGTAGTTATGTGCTGTCCTAAGTGGGTGCTGGGCACCGAACTTGGGTCCTCTACAAGAGTAGTCAGTGCTATTAAATGTTGAGCTATCTCTCCACCCCCTGCCCCTTTCTGTCGTCCTGGGACAGAGTCAAATCTGCTGATGTACAACCTGAAAGTGGAGCTGCCCTGATGAAGAGACACTGGCAGAAGGGTGGTACCAATGTGCCAGATGCAGCTATCGACTTGGCCAACAAATTATTTTGATATTTATGTTTTCTTCACCATGGAGGTAAGTCTACTGGCCATTGAACTACATAGCTTCTAGAATTATTCCCTTTTGACCTTCCAGTTATTAATCTCTAGCCTCCAAATTACTGTTCATGACTCAAACATGACTTAGTTATTGTCTCATTCCTGTGATAAGATAGTTGACAAACACAACCAAGGAAGGGAAGGTGTTGTGTTTTGAATGAAAATGGCCCCCACAGGCTCACAGGGAGTGGCACTATTGGGAGGTGTGGCCTTGTTGGAGTAGGTATGGCTTTGTTGGAGGAAGTGTGCCACTGTAGGGTGGACTTTGAGGTTTCAGATGCTCAAACCAGGCCCAGCGTCACTCTCTCTTCCTGCTGCCTGCTGATCCCGATGTAGAACTCTCAGCTCTTTCTCCAGCACCATGTCTGCTTATATGTTCATGCTTCCTGCCAAGATGACAATGGACTAAATTTCTGAACTGTAAGCCAGCCCCAATTAAATGTTTTCTTTTATAAGATTACCATAGTCATGGTGTCCCTTCACAGCAATAGAGGATTATTGGGACTCACAGTTGGGGGGTGCAGTGCATCCTGGAGAGGAAGGCATGAGAGGCTAGTTTTATACTAAGTCCTCAGTCAGGAGGCAGAGACAGACACAGCTGCTCTTCAGCTCTGTTTCTCCTTTCTATTCAGTCCAGGATCCCATCCTATAGTTCCAGTTCTAAGTGAACCTGACTTAGAAACTCCCTTACAGATACACCCAGAGTGTCATCTTTTAGGTGGCTTTACATCCTGTCAGGCTGCCAATCAATATTACCCATCACACTGAGTGTGGTATAGTGTCGCTTCATTTTCTTCCTCTCCTTCTTCCAGGCCCTGCTTCTCATTAGGGTTAAAGATATCAGCAGTGGCAGAGAGTTGAGGGGTGGAGTGGGGCATGGGTTTGCCTTTTCTACTCAGAATAACTATCAAAATAGTTTTTATTATTATAAATTTACTCATGCATTTCCCCCAACCCGTCTTCTCTGATATGGCTTTTGCCTTTCTCTGGGTCCCTCTGCTAGGCAGTGATTAAATTGATGAGCCATTTAAGTGGGTCATGGTGGTATGTCAGCCTCTCCCACATCCAGATGTAGCAGCCATGTCCCCCCCCCCCGCAAGTTGACCTACTTTGCCATGTCAGAATCACATAAGCCTAAAAATGTTGTATGAGCAAGTATCTTCCTGTCCTGGGGGAAGGGACCAATGGGAACTTTACTCTCAATGGCTTGAATGTGGCTCCCGAAGAGGATACTCGCTAAACATGCACAAGACTCTTGGTTGGCCCCTAATTGTAAGAGAAAAAAAATCGAACAGCTTCTTCATAAAACATCATTGCTGTTGGGGAGGGGAGGTTTTTGACTGCATGAAAGTATTGAGTGACCCACAGAGGGGGACTCTCTGCATGCCTGCCTATGCTGGGGTCTCAGGCTTAGCACAAAGGTCTGAGGAGTTTGCTGGGAAGCAGAAGGTTTGGTCTCTGTCATATGACAGGCTTTGGAGAAAATGGCTAGGGGGTCACAGACTGAACTGTGCCCCTATGGTGATGACTCATTCTCACTGGTAATTGAGGAGTGGATGGTGGGTGGGGTGGAGGGGAAGGTGGAAGGAATGGGAGGAGGGGAGGGAGTAGGAACTGGGATTGGTATGTAAAATGAAAAAAAGATAGTTTGTCTTCTTTTTTTAAAAAAATAATATAATTAGAATCACCTAGGGGACACCTCTTTGGGCAGTTGTGAGGATATTTCCAGAGATGATCACCCAAGGATGACAGACCCTGAGTGTAGGTGGCACTGTCCCTTGAGCTGGGGACTCAGACTGAATACAGTGAGACAAAGGAAGAAGTCACCTGAGCACCAGTATTCCCCTGTCTGTGCTTCCCGATCTATGCAGATGTGAGCAAGCAGCCTTACACTCCCACCATCATGGCCAAGAGTGCCACTTTCCCACCATAATGGGCCGTCCCTTTAAACTATGAGCCAAAGTAACTTTCCTTCCAGTTGTTCCTAGTCATGTAGTTTGTCACAGTGACAGCAGAGACACCCACAGACAAACTGTCCCCATTTTGTGTTGCCATTCAAAGCCAGGGCAACTTATTCAGACTATGTCTTTAAAGAGGTGACTGCGGATGAATTGAAGTCATAGGGTGGGATCTTTAGAGAAAAAGAAGAGAGGCCGGAGAGCCGCTGTCCCTAGACATGGAGGCAAGGTCATGTGAGGATGCAGCGGCAAGGTGGCTGTGTGTAAGCCCGGGAAGGGAGAGCCTCCCTAGACCTACCCAGCATGGGACCTGCAGAGTCCAGAGCTCCTGGACAATGGATGGTGTTGTTTATGAACCCTGCCTGTGAGATCTTGTCAAGGTAGTCGGAGTTGATAGGCAGTAGCATACTAGGGAGTGCGTTTGTTCCTATGTTCCTATCAACACTCAGAACAATCTGCCATTGAGCCAATACCAACCAGTGGTCACTGGGCTGCACAGGGTCACTCAACAACGCCCCCTTGTGTCTGAAAGGTGCAACAGTGGCAGGGGATTTGTCATTAAGTTCTACGATTGGCCTCCTAACCTCACTTGCACGGTGCAGCAAGCCACTGGGACTTTTGGGCAATGTAGAGAGTGAGATGGCAAAGACTGAATATGTTAGATGTTCTGATATCACATAAGGCATGTTCTGATGATATGAGCTCTGAATAGTAGAAGATAGGGTTGTGTTTGGTCCCAAGCTGATGAGACAGTCACTGGACCAGGTAAGTGCTTGGAGTTGTGTGTTATCTTTTTCATTCTACATACAAAAGCAGCTATGATGAGTTAAATGAGCTTTGGTATGCCACTTGCCCCCGTTCTGTCCCTCCACACTCAGGCCCTGTGCCCTCCTGTTCATTACCTCCTAATGAAGTTGATCTGTATTAATGGCAGCAACCAATCTCCTCCTCACTGAGTCCAGTGGGGTTCGGCTAATGGGTGGTCTTGGCAGGAAGTCACAGCAGGACGAGGAAGAGGCTGCGGTATTTCTGCTTCTCTTTCTTCCCAGGTGACTGCTGTTTTATGCATATTGTTTTATTTTGATTTTCATAGCCACCATTCCACATGACTGTTATTTTAATAGCTGTTTCATGGGCCACAAAGCAAAGTCCTGGGAGCATACAGAACAAATCCTCGAGAGGGAGCAGGCCCATCGCATCTGGTTCGGGATTTGAAAATCAGGCATACTAAAGTCAGAAGCCCACAGCACATTGTCGGGAATCCGTATGTAATTTAACACGAGCTTTGTGCAAAACGGTTTGCCTAATGGCTGTCTTAACTCTCACTGATTTGGGACTTTGGAGAGCAAATAAGGACGGGTGGACTCTGTGGCCAAGTGGATATGGAGATCCTTGGCTAAAGGGCCAGATGCATGCGGGTTCTAGCTTGTCCTTGGCATGTATAAATGGGAGTTGGACTTCAAACTCAATGGTGTCTCAGATCAAAGTCAAATAAAGTATTTAGCTATTAGCAGCTGAGGATTAAAGCACTGTGCTTAGCTGGTTTTAGAGGATTATTACAAATGGAAACAAACCTGGAAGGATATTTTGAAAGGAATATACACCGTACTGAGGCTCGGGACAGAACTGTACAAGTTTCCAGACTAGTCTAGAAACACCGTTAACCACAGACACAACCCCTGTATCCCAGAGGCACTTAGCATCCTCTAGCCCATTCCACCGCCCATGTGGGGAGCAAGCTGGTTTCAGGGGGCCCTATGTTGAAATCCTGGATATCAGGCTTGATGGGACTAACAGGGTTACTCAGGGGGTCATAGGAAGGATGGCTCTGAAGTTTGCATCTCATGGGGTTATTGCCTTGGTCTCCCTCTCAGTAGGGACAGCAATTTTCTATTTATCCAACATCCCCAGTCAGTGGGGATCAACTTTCTTGAACTAGTTCTATCAATATTTGTCATTTAAAGCCCGACTGTAGGTTCACTAGCAGAGAGGCCTGTGACCAGCGAGGGGCATCCCAGGAGCTGGTTCCTGTCTGTAGCCATTGGCTGGTCTTAGCACATCCCTCATTCGTTAACTCTTTCATGAATGCCTGTTCATTTACACATTACACAGGACACCATAGGGCTTGATCTACACTACTTAATTCAACGCCAAGACACGATAGGTCTACAGAATGCTGTCTCATTAATACCCACATATGATGTGGGAGTGATTTCTTACTAATAAAGAAACTGCCTAAGCCCATTGATAGGCCAACCCTTAGGTGGGTGGAGTAAACAGAACAGGATTCTGGGAGAAGGAAGCTGAGTCAGAAGGAGTCACCATGATTTTCCTACCAGAGGCAGAGGCAGGCTAGACTCTCCCCGGTAAGCACACCTTGGGGTGCTACACAGATTATCAGAAATGGGCTAGTCCAGGTGCAAGAGCTAGCCAATAAGAGGCTGGAACTACGGGCCAGGCAGTGTTTAAAAGAATACAGTTTCCGTGTAATTATTTCGGGGCGTAAGCTAAGCCATGCGGGCGGCCGGGTGCGGGTGCTGGGAACACAGCCCTGCCGCTCTGTCTTACTACATACATAGTCTAATTCCGAGTGTAGGCGAGAGCTATCTAAACCCTGGATGAGCCACTCCCTCACCCAGACTGATGAGAGCTGAGGAGTGTGGCAGTGTATAGCCGTGGCCACACAGTCTGTGGACTAATGCAGGGCATCTCTGGAAGAAAGATGCTGGAGATGCATCTTTCCCCTCTGGCTTTCCTTTAGGGTATCAAGACAATCTCAAAACAATCAAGATTTTTGTGAAGGTTGAAGATTTTCAGATAGTGACAAGAATGGTTTTCTCTTGGCCTCGTGTACAAACACAATGTGAGAAATTATTTAACTTTTGCTTATCTTTTCATTTCTACCATCTAGAGGTGGCTGATATATATGGGGATTTAAGAAACAACAAATGAATGAATGGGTGAATGAATGAGTGAATGAATGAGTAAATGAATGATCTTTTTGTCTCAAGCCTTCTCCAGCTTAGTCATTTCTCATGCACCATGCTTTGTCACACTTCAAATATCAATTACATTTTTAAAAGTTTCAAACACTCTTAACCTTCTAAGCAAAATATTTGCCACCCTAGTTTTGTGCTGCTACTTATGTTTTTAACACTCAAATAAAATGCTTACGTATTGCATTTGAAAAGAAGATTTGTGTACCACCTACAACCCTCGTCCTTGCTCTGAAGTGGTCACGTGCAGGTAGCTACGCTGGACTGCAGCCAGTTTTTAATCAGGTCCATGGTGTTCTGGCTTTTCATGAATAATCATGAATCCTTTAAACCTGTTTCTTTTAAAGCTGTTTCTTGAAGGTCAGAGGTGAGGCACGGGGTGGAGGCCGATCCCTGGTGCTGTGACCAATGCAGACTGCAGATAAATAAAAGATGATGGGACCCGAGGCTAGGAGCAGCATCTAATCCCCCCCCCTCCACACACACACACTTGCATGTGCTGCAGTGTGTCCAGCAAACCAAGAAGTCCCCGCAAGGGTTTATGGGTATAAGATCAATAAGACTTGGTGCCTCTGAGACTCCTCCAAATGGAGTGTTTTGAAGAAAAACTCCTTTAGAGACGAAGGGTGTGATCCTCTGTGCTCCCAGTCAATGCTTCCTTTATTGCCCCTAAAATTTATAAACCAGGGTGCTTCCTAATGGTTGGCAATTTTTCATATTAGCTCAGCTAGCCTTCAGCTAGCTGGATTTTTAAAAATACAGAACTTAGCCTTTTTTTTTCCCCCACCAAAGATTTCCAGCCTAGGGAGCTCTCCTCTGAGGCATGGAACATCTTTCAATGTCTGCTTCTGACTCCTGCATCTTGTTATTCCAATCTCCCTTAGTGATCTGTGTTGATGCCCATGTTTAATTCCACCAGCTTCTCCCTCAGTCTCAGCCTCTCTGGTTCCTTTATCTTGGTAAGACTGGTTTGTAGCTAAGACCCGGGTTATTGCCTCCTATTTATAAAGTACCAGACAAAACATATGGCTATTTCTGCGAATGTCCAGAATGATTAATGCCTTGATTGGCTCCTTTGGGAGAAACCCTGTTCCTAAAGGACATCCCATCCTCCCTTTGATGCTCACCTGTATACACTGAAGAGGAGATGAAAATCAGTAATCCCCCCCCCCCCCATACACCCATTTTTTTTTTTGGAAGGCAAGACCAGCTTAAAATTGCTGGAATTCTTGGGACATTTTGAGACATGGTTCAGAAACAGAGGGAAATGCATTGCATACATATTTTAGAAAAGCTCTACCAGGCCTTCCTTAGCTACCAGTAGATTTTGGTCACAGTAATAATCAAACCACTGGAAGAACGGATGCTGTCTTCATGGGAGGAAATGAGCCTGGGGCTCTGACATGACCATGTAATTATATTTGATACTGACAATAGCATTTGATGTCATCTGCATCAACTCCCTCATCTCTATACATATATTTCCATTTTAATCAATGGGTTTGCTCTTAAGTACAGAGAATTGAACCTAGGCCCTCACACAGCTAGACAGACATTCTACCACTCAAAAACACCTTTAGTCCCCTTTTTACATTTTAAACATTTTGAGATGGGGTCTCATTAAGTTGCTCAGGCTATCCTTGAACTTACTGAAGGTAAGCCTTGAACTCGTCATCTTCCTTTCCATGGTAATTTGAGTGAGAATGGCCCTCCTAAACTCATATATCTGATGCTTGGTCTCCAGCTAAAGGAACTGTTTGGGAAGGATCAGGAGGTTTGGCCTTGTCAGAAGAGATGTTTCACTGTGGGTGGGCTTTGGAGATTCAAAATCCCACACTATTCCGGGTTAGCTCTTTCTGCCTCTTGCCTGTAGATCTCGATGTGAGCGCTTAGGTACTGCTCCAGCACCATGGCTGTTTGCTTCCCATGGTGATGATCATGGACTAGATTTCTGAAACTGTAAGTGAGCCACCAGTTAAATACTTCCCTTTATAAGAGTTGCTTTTGTCATGGTGTTTCTTCACAGCAACAGAACAGTGTCTAACAATGCCTCACCCTCATGAGTGTCTGGAGTTACAGGCTTGTGCCACTCTGCCTGTTCCTCTGTGTGTGTGTGTGTGTGTATGTGTGTGTGCAAGAAAATATACTTTTATGTTCACACACATGCCTATGGGAGCTGGAAGTTGACATTGGGTGTCTTCCTCAATTAATCTCTAATTTAGTTTTAGAGACAAGGTCTCTCACTGTATAAGTGCTTCCCCAATTTGGACAGACTGTCTGTCCCACTAGCGCTAGGGACCTGCTTGTCTCTACTTCCCTGACTCTGAGGTTGCCCATGAATGTTGTCACCCCAGCTTTTCACAGGGGTGCAGGGCATCTGGACTCAGTGCCTCTTGCTTGTGTGTCAAGTACTTCCCTGACTGAGCCATGGGCTCAGCCCCACTAATCTGGCCTTGAGCAAGTATTTTTAAATGAAAAGAATCTATGAGAAGATTCTTCAGAAATAGGCGCCATGCTGTGCAAATGGAGCCAGGACAGCGGGGCAAGGATACCCACTGCTGAGCCAATTTGACATCCTACTGGGCACCAAGCATTCTTGGTGCGACAGTGATGTTGTGTGTGCCACCAAACTTCTCGTCATTACTATCCACAGCTTTCTTTTTTAAGGCTTCTTTTTAAAAATTAATTATTTTTTGAATTGAAGCAAGTTGTATATATTTATCCCACCCAACATGTCTTGCTATGCATACATGCATATATATTATGATGATGTATATACTGTGGAATGGCTAAAGAAAACTGACTCTCTTGTAAATTATCTCATACCCTCATCAGTTTTGGGAGAACGTTTAAAATAAACAATTTCCAAGAAATGCTGCCTCTGCACAGACCCATACCATGTGTACCATGTGTATGTACCATGTGTACCATGTGTATTGTGTGTACCATGTGTACTAGCTTCCTTTCTGTGTCTATGACGAGATACCCTGAGCACAACCCCAGGGAGAAAAGAGGCCATGTCTGTCATGAGCCACAGTCCATCACTGAGAGAAATTAGAACAAGAGCCTCAAGGAGGAACTTGAAGCAGAAACTGTGGGGGAACAATTCTCTCTCTCTCTCTCTCTCTCTCTCTCTCTCTCTCTCTTTCTCTCTCTCTCTCTCGTCCATCTGCCCAGGGAATGGTGCCACCCACAGTAGTCTGGGTCCTCCTTCCACAACCAGCAATCAAGACTATCTGCCACAGACGTATCCATAGCCCGGTCTGATCTAGGCAGTTCCTAACTGAGGTTCCCTTGTCAGATGACTACAGACCATGCCAAGTGGACAATTAAAGCTAAGCAGGACCCCACATAATCCTTTCTTCCTGAAATCTTCTATGCCAGCTCCTTTGTCACAGCAGCAGAAAGTCAAATATACAGAGTGCCAGGCAGCTCTCCTACAGAGTTCTTTATGGCTCTTGCCAATCCCTCTGAGCAACACTATGTGGTCTCTGGGGATGGAGTCAGCAGCTCCGCAATGTCATGCTCTCTCCTGGAAAATCAACTCCTGGTCCTGGCTCCTCCAGTCGAAAATTGGATTTGTAGAAGAGAGCTTAGGGACCATATTGCATGGAAGAAGACATCTTGGAAAGGCCACTGCAGTGAGATGTTCCCACTCCGGAAAGCACCTGGGAAGGAAGACTGGCAAGAGAACAGATTCGGGTGCCTTCCACAGCTTTGTCATAGTGTAAATCTCAGTGTTCGAATGGGGCCAAACCCTGTTATTTGAGGGATGTTTCTCTCTCTCTCCATCTCTATTTTTCCCTCTTAGCTTAGGCAAAGTGATAGACAGGATTCCCACAAGAAGGTCACATGCTGAGTGACTCCCCAGAAAACCCAGGAGAGGATGTGACTGTTTTATAGCATAGAGAGAAGCAGCTTACCACCTGTCCCTATTGCCAGCTCCTGGGAACATTCACATCTAAGAAGCCATGTGTCCATAATGGAAAGCCAGAATACCCAGATCACATATAGCCTTGCCTCTCTGCCTCCGAGAGGGGATTTACTTCATAAGATGAGTGACAGTCTGCCCAGCCTATCTGCTGGCTCCCCGTCCTACAACAGTGAGTTAAAATCCGCCTCCAGGCTTCTACTTTGGCTGCCAGAGAACAGGCGGTTCACTGTACACTGTTATCTTCACTGAAGGGCAGCCAGCTTCTGAGTTCCATCACAGCTCAGGACAGATGCAAGGACCAAGTTTGGTGACTATGTGTAAGAAATAGGACAATTTCCCTTGACATATGTCCTGGGCATTGCCTAGCCATGGCTGTTAGGAGGAGACGTGCCAGGGACTGAGGTGTGTTGAGCCCAACAAGTCCTATTAAGAACAACAGAAGGAAAGCTGTGGCAGGGAGGTCAGGCTTCAGTTGTTTTGATTAAACTTTGTAGTTAGAATCTCCCCGTTAATGTAGCGTAGCTTGGGGAATCTCTTCCCTACAGAGGTTGCTTGCATTCTTGAAAGTCACTAGTTTGGTCAAATTAGAACTGGTGAGTTTAAAGTTTTGGGAAATGAGGAATTAATGGGACAGAAGAAAAATGACATTAAATACTTAAAGCTGGGTTAGAAGTAAGAGTCTCTTTCTGACTCATAAGTTTCTAAAGTTAGTGCACTCATTCATTAAAATCACCCAAGTATTTATTATGGGCCTGATGAGTTCTAACAAGATGGATTCCCATTGGGGCCCCATCCGTCAATAGAATAAACAGCAACACCGTTCTTGTGAGACATGTGTTCTCTGAGATGTATGAGTGACGGCAAACCAACAGAATAATAAATAATTTATACCATAGGGTAGAGGAGAGGAATGAGGGATTGGATAGGGGCAAAGGGGTTGGGAGTGTTCCACGTTTAAAAGCAATTAAGATTTTTTAAGAAAGATGAATGATACAGAACGTTTGGAGGTGACGTTTGGGCAAAACTTGAAGAGGGTGAAAAATGGGTGTAGTCAAAATTATATATTATAGAACACGTGATCTGGCCCTTGCTAAAAACAGCTATGGATTTCTGCCATGCTGTGCACAGACTGATTGCTGGCAACAGGTGAAGGGGTGACTCTCTGTGGATCTTTTTAACAGCAGGGAGACGGTAGATGTGACGTGGGCTTTAGCCAGAGGACAACACCTATGTGAGAGGCTTCTTCCTCTCACTTCTGGAATGTTGGGCCCATCTTTGAAAAGTGTGAGTTAAGCCTTCTTGATGATAGAAGCTGCATCTGAGCCTGCATGGTCTTGGCTGATGTTGAACCAAACACTAGATGTGTTGGGTGGAGAAACAGGGGCGGGGGGCTTACCTCCTGACCACTGGTGAGAGCACAGGGGACAGGAGATGCGAAAACTCCTCGGACATCTCCTAGTCCATCAAGAATTGACAGAGAGAGATGAGGAGAGCCGGACTGTGGTGAGAGAAGGAAGGGACCAGGGCTGGAAAGCAGCAGATGCCAGGAGACTGGGAGAGAAATCCAGGCTAGAGGGTGGGACGGAGAGACTTTAAAGAGCTTCGTGGAGAATATGGGGCAAGAGAAGAGATGGGGGGGAGAGGCTGGTCAGGGGGAAGTGGTGGTGGTCAGTCACAGAGGTCCCAATGTGGGCAGGCACAGGCGGTGCCACGGGCAGGTGCTTTCCGCTCAGGTAGAGCCTAAGCTCTGCTTCCCCTTCAGAACTAACCCCCCCCCTTTTTTTTACTGCATTCTGTTCTCTTGATATTTTTCATTATCTCCTCCAAGCCAGAATTCTGAATAGCTTCTGGACCTCCCCTGCCCCTTTTCTTTACTCAAACATACCCTCTTCTTCACACCATTGCTTCTCTACCTCCTATTATACTAACAGGTTGGCCTATGGCATCTTAGAGGGGGGTCATCTACTTGGCTGAATGGATACTTATTTAAATGTGAATTCTAAAAAGGGGCCATCCTAGAAACCTTTAGAATAATGCCTATCTAGTTGGGGACTGTGACCTAGCCAGACTGGCTCATAACATTTGTCACGACTCAAGAGAGTCGTCCAATGGTTGTTGAGACAAACCTCACCAAAGCTTAGGGGACCCCTAAGGAATTTTCCTGCTCTTTTAAAAATTACAATTAGATTTATTTTATGCATTTTGCCTGCATGTTTGTATGTGTACCATGGACCTGCATGGTTCCTCTAAGGTCAGGAGAGAATATTGGATCCCCTGGTACTGGAGTTACAGATGGTTGTGAGCCATCCTGTGAACGCTGGGTATAGAACACAGGTCCTCTGCAAGAACAAGTGCTCTTAACCACTGTGCCATTTCTCCAGCTTAATAATCCTATTCTTTCTCATGACCTGTGTGGCGGCCTGTGGCTGCCTCCATCTGAGCTGCTCATAGCATGGCAGGGAAGAGGAACCGCGGGATACTTTCTCTTTCACCTTAGAGCTGAGCCAGCCTTCTCAACATGTTAGGTGGGTTCAAAGAGCAGGTGCTCCATGAACAAGCCCGAGGCACCCATTTACCAAACCTCCTGTGAGCATTCTGTAATACAAAATAATGTACATTGTGAAAGCCAATGCCCAGCTGAGTCAGGAACTTGGCATCTAAGGGTTACAGATGAATGTCCAGGAATAGCTTGTTCCTGCCCAAAGGGGACCCTCTTATCTGCCATTGCCTTTTTCGAAAGCTAGCACTCTGTCTAAAATGACCCTTTTCTCAGGTGTATGTGGGGTGTGTGTGTGTGTGTGTGTGTGTGTGTGTGTGTGTGTGTGTAGGTCTGAGGTTGGTGTCACTTGCTTTCCTCAATCATTCTCCACCTTATTCACCGAGACAGGGTCTCTCAGTTGACCCTAGGGCTCACCAATACTCCAAGTCTGGCCAGCTGAGGACCCCATGTCTCTACCTTCTGATTGCTGGAATCCAGGTGACTGACACATCCACCTGGAATTTATGTGGGCTCTGAGGGCTCCTAATCTCAGTCCTAACATCTGTATGGCAGGTGTTTTAACAAGTGAACCACCTCCCCAGCTCCTAAGCCTTTTCCCTTCCTTTTCTGCCTTCCTCCATATCCTCCAGCATCTCTCCTATTTGTGCACCATCCTGTCTGTAAGGGCTCCACTCCCTCTAACCTGCACTCCAAATATAATTTAGTCCCCTGAGCATCTGCGCCACAGGCCATGGGATTTTTAGCTCAGATATTGTCATAGTTTTCAAGCTTGAGGCTGAATGCCGACAGTTTCTGAGTCAGGCATGTGCATGTGGTTTGTTTTATTTTCGATATGCATTCACGGCCATCAATTAGAAGGTGGGAGAGTTTGCCAGAAAATCTGGGTTTCGGGTTTCTCTAGGGAGAGTCACCAGCAGAGGGGCAGAGACTGGCCTCAGGGACGATTCCTGGAGCTGAGTGGCAGGGCTGTTCCCTTGGGTGGGAATCTTCTCTCAGTGCAATGGGGACTCAGCTGTTCCTGCGTCTTTCTGAGACCAAGGCAGGTGTCCCTCATCCCTAGACAATCCTGTCACCTTTCTTTCTGCAGAGACAACTGTCCTCATGATCGCAGTTTAGCATAAGGGAGAAAACAAAGGCAGGTTTGGAGAACAGCCCATTCTCTGCACACCCTGCTGAGCTCACTGAGGTTCCCCGCTTGCTCCTGTTACCAGGGTCTGCCCCCCACAGAAAGACAGACTCTAAATGAGGTCAGGAAACTGTGGGCCACAGCCATTAAAAATGAGTGTCAGGGAAGTGGGATTCCCCCAGGTCCATCCTTATCTCACCCCTCCAGTTCCACTGCAAACTTCTCTGCTGCCCACAAATGGCTACTATCAAGCCTGGAAAGCAGTTGAGTTTCCAGAGTCCCCGACCCTGTATGTGGATAAAGAGAAGATGGCAGGCTTTTCTGTGCATGGATGGACTGGTGACGGGCAGAGGAGAGGGGAACCTGACTACTGTGCTTTGCTGATTTGGAGGTCCTGTCATGGCTGGGGGGTTTCATTGTCTCCCCTTAACAGCAGCTCAGGGCTACGCACAGAGGCTAGGGATGCACCCCACATGTAGGGCAAGTGCCTTTCTGCGCCTGTTCTACACAGAAGTTGAAGATCCCTCTGTCTCATGCACGGTCATTCAGGGAGCCACCACGAGCTGCTAACTCGCTCTCTCCTTTTAGCTCTGTGTTTCTGAATCTCCGGCTCCCTGAAATCCGGGGACAGTTAAACTAGCTGAGACTCAGAGCTTGTGTCAGACCCAGCAGACCCTCGCTTTCTTCTGCAACCCCTGTCTGTTCATCAGAAATGTAATATGAAAGAGACCGGAGTGGGGTAGGAGGATAAGGGTTTGGGGTGTAGATGGGGTGGGTCTCTGTCTTTCTACCTCAAGATCCAGGCTTGAGAAACCAAGAGATTTGAGCTAATCCACATGAGAAGAGCTGGAACGGATTGGTGAAGCCAACCAAATGACACCCATGGGAATGACTGCCTGGAAGGAATGGGGAATCTAAAGCCAGTTAATGTGAGCCAGGTTAAACTCGAGCTGAACCTATTTATTTCTTAAATTATAGAATACTGTCTGAGTTGAACTCAAAGCTGAACTTTGCAGATTTGACTCCCTAGCTCTTCCTCCAGGGAGAACAGACCTGGGGCCCATCTGCTCCACGCAAAGGCATGGATGTGAGGGTGAACAGGTTGCCTGGGCCCAATGGAAAACGGTGTTTCTGAGCTTTCAGACAGATGGAGCCTTCTGTCTTTTGTGCAGTGCTGGGCGGGGAGGATGTTCATATTCTCAGTACAGAGGAAAGTAGAAGACAAAAATCGCAGCAAAATGGAACAAGTGGAGACCAATTGTCTGCTGCATTGTTAACCCAAATGGAAATGTTTTATTCCAGATGTTATATACATCTGTTGGTGACAGATAATAGAGTAAGGCCAATGTTCGCAATGGTGCAGCTTTTCAATTGTCAGTCTGACTTCTATCATCCGTCTGTCTCACTATCCATCCAGCTTCTATCTATCTGTCTATCGTCTATTCCTCTGTCTTTTATCTACCCTGCCTCTCTGCCATCTGTTTATCCATCCATCTGGGTTCTATGTATGTGTCTACAGTACATCTACCTTTTCATCCTTCATCCACCTTTCTTCTCACCCCAGCACTTGGGCAGCTTTGCTTATCTGTATCTCTGACATGAGCTGGAGTCCTCAGACAGAGTCTTGTTTCCATGAAGCTCTTCCACCCTGACAACACTTTGGAAAAGCTCTAAACTTAGCTGGCACCCCACAGCTCTGCAGCCTGGCCAGAGGACTTTATTGAAGAAGTAGAACACAGCCCTGCACTGCTTTCTCCCTGTTTGACGGCAGACCTCAGCGAAGTTTGGAATGTGCAGGCCCCTGCTACAGGTGCCCCCAGGCTATTCATGGGTGCGGAGTAGTAGGTGCCTATCCACTGTTACCTATGGAGCATGCGGAAACCTTGTATAGTAATGATTTAAGTGGGCAACTTAGCCTGCCAGGTAGGTGACTCCATGGCTCAGGTCCTGCTTATGCAGCTGACAGCCATCAGCCTCTGCCTGCTGTTCTCCTTTGCCCTACCTATGCAGGGGAGGAATTAGTACCCTCATAGCTCACTGGGCACTGCCCTCTTGAGCTCCAGGGCAAAGGGGCACAATCCCCTCCTACAGAGGCAGACAGGCTTCCTTCTCTTGCACCTCTAGTCACAGAGTATCCATCCTTTTGTCTCTGCAAACAGCCTGTCTTCAAGTGGTTCTACTTTCTGCTCTCTGTCCTTCTCTCCTGCTCATTGAGAGAGCCGTGTTTGCCTGTGGTGGACAGGCCGAGCCAAGCTGCCGGGGATGCACACTCTGGCTTCTACTCAACCTCTCCATGTCCCCGTTTCTTCTGCATTACAGAACCACGGAGGGAACAGAAGGAATTCCATAGGAGCTAGCATTCTTCACATTACTTGCTAGATCAGCATAGTGACCGCAAATCCAATACTGCAGGAGGATTTAATTTGCTCAGAACTGATTCTTGTACAATACTAATACTTTATGAATGTTTGGAATATGTAAGTTAAGGATTAAAACTAAATCTGTAACACATTCTAGACACACTATTTTCAGGTATTCTAGAAATGTGAGCAAAGGAACTGAGGATGCTCAACCCTAAGTAGGGTGCCTTAATCATATCCCTCCCATCACAGCTCTGAGACTTCACCACCATGGTAGACTGTACCCCAGAACGCTGAGCTGGAATAAACTCAATTAAGTCAATTAAGTTGTTTCATGTCAGATATTTTGTCACAAAAAGAAGGAAAATAGTGAACACAGTGGGTTTTTCATTTTGGATTCTGTATGAAGTTTTCACAATGTCTCTTAAACTTGGCGTTTAC
Organism: Microtus obscurus; assembly: GCA_963919715.1. Taxonomy (NCBI): domain Eukaryota; kingdom Metazoa; phylum Chordata; class Mammalia; order Rodentia; family Cricetidae; genus Microtus; species Microtus obscurus. The sequence goes on along the minus strand of CAWTZC010002533.1, from coordinate 9,989,589 downwards.
AGTTCTAATGTGGCTCAAGGGGAAGAGCATTGTTGGTGAGGAACATCTTTTAGAACGTTCTTCTCCTCCCCAGGATCAGAATCTTACCTTGGACAGGAGCCCCACTGCTCCCTATTGCTCTGCCCTGCTAGTGACACCAGCTAAGATAGCCCCTCGGGCCCACCTTCCTGGTTTATTGGGGGTGCTCTAGTTTTGTTTCTGTCACTGTGACAACATACCCTGACCAAAGGCAACGTAGGGGAGAAAAAGGTTTATTTGTCTTGGAATTCTAGTCTGTCATTGAATAGAACGAAGGCAGAAACTCAAGCAGTTAACAGTCAAGAGCAGGAAGCAATGAATGTATTGTTGCTTGCTGGCTCTCATCTTCCTTCCTCTTGTCTTATATAGTCTAGGATGCTCTGCTTAGGAATGGTGTTGCCCACAGTGGGCTGGGTCAGTGAACAATCGAGACATCATTTCACAGATGTGCATACAGGCCAACCTGATCTAGACAACACCTCAGCTGAGACTCTCTGGTGACTCTAGATTGTGGGAACTTGCCAGTCGAAACCAACCAGCACAGGCAGTCGTCAATGATACCCAGGACCACAGGGCTCCACAAAGGAGTCTTGCCTAGGATTTAGAGTCTATGGTTTCCCATTATCTAAAACCCTTTCTTTCAAAGCATAGACTCTGTCCTCTTGCATTTTCTTGTGGGGACTTGAGAAGGTGTTTCCTTTCTGTTACTGTAATGAAACACTCTGACCAAAAGCTACCTGGGGAGGAGAGGGCGTGTTTGTTTACATGACTTCCATGTCACACTCCATCAGTGAGGGAACTCAGGGCAGGAACTGGGAGTGGAAGTCTAGGATGCTTGGGCTAGCTCACTGTTGCATGATGAGTTAGCTTTCTTACACAGCCTAGGCCCACCTATCTAGGGAATGGTGCTGCCACAGTGGACGGAGATCTCATACATCAATCATTAGTCAAGACAATCACTTAAAGACAACACCCCCAAGCTGGCCTGATCCGGGCAATTCTTCAATTGAGGCTCTCTCTTTCCAGGAGACTGTAGGTTGTATCAAGCTGATGATAAAAAAAAAAAAATCAGCCTGCAGAGCAGGACTCCCATCTCATTCTCAAACAGTCATTAAGTCTCCTGGTACCTTTCTCTTTCTGGATCAAAGACCTTGCCCTGGGGGAAAATGGCAGATGCTTCCCCATGTCACCCTAAAATTAAAATCGAGATTTGGCAGCCTTTCTATAAGAAGGATAGACCCAAAAGACTAACAATGCAAAATTCCCAGTCGCAATAGCAACGCCTCTAATTCGGAGTTGCACACGCTCTTGTCGTCATTCCCCTGATTAATTTTAGCTCCAGCATATCAGAGGAGGGGAACATGCTTCTGGCTGCGTGCTAATTATCCACCACTGTCTAATTAATGAGATTTTCTGCTGTACTCAGGGGCTTGAGTCACAGCAGGTATGATGTACAGAGATACGCTCTAAGTATGATGTGCAAAGGTGGTAGCTCTAGGCCTCACATCAGTACCAGTGGGGGCTCAGTCCTAGGCCATCATGCAAAAAGCTTCTTTTCTAACATTGGGTTTCCAAAGAAGAAACACACGGCAACCCTCTACTGATCGCAAGGTCTCTATCTACAACACGTAGCACTTCCTTTCATGAACTTTAAATTGATACATCTCAGGCGACGTAGGGCATAGAAAACCTGCTCCGGCGCAGACCAGGTACGTGCGTTTTTTTTCTTCTAGATTGCCAATACCACTTGTAGTTGATGGACTATGAAGTCCAATCCAATAGACTTTTTCCAGCCCAGAGATGGAGGAGAATCGGAAAGTTTCAACCTGAAGATGCTGGAAACTCTTAAGACATTACACCTGCCTCTGGGCTGCCAGCAGGGGATACTCGTCAATAAACACTTGTTCCATCAGATGGATCTTGCCCTCAGGTGTATATTGCCCTCTGTGCCTCAGGACATTTGGCAAATGACAAATATGAGACAGAGTCTTATGAAAGCAACCTGTTACACATCACTCACGTGTGTGAGCCATGAGACTATTATTAGAGACACCACAGGAAGAAATGATGGCTCTGATTCATTGTAACCCACTAGATGCTCAAGCTTTAAAATTTCATTTTTGATTTTTATGTGTGCATATGATGGGTTTGTATGTGTGTGTGAGTGCATCACATATGTGCCAAAGCAATTGTATTGTGTGGAGGTCAGAGGCCAACCTTGGGTATCGGTTCTTGCTTTCTACATTGCTTGAGCACGCTGCTGAGTTCAGCAGGTTTGCTGGACTCTTATCTCTGCCTTCCATCTTGCCACATGAGCACTGGGATTCACACAGCTTTATGTGAATGTTGGTTGGGTTATTTACCTTTGAGTCTTCTTCGCAGCCCAATAAATTGGAGTTTTAATCAAACAGTGCTTATTTAGGTATTCATCACCTTCATTCATTCAGAATCTCATTACTATCAAGCAGCTGCCATGTCTCAGGTTGTCTGTTAGTGAGGGTAGATGAATAAGACATGTCCTGGTATAGAATCCCTCCAAATCATGAGGGTGGCTCCATGCTTGATCCACTGAGGAACAGGCCATTCTATGCACAGCAAGGGCATAGCCCGCCTGATACCTAAGTCTGTGGAAAGACTCATTGGCTGAAAAAAAAAACTCAATTAAAGCCCTTAAGAATGTCTATGATTTGATCATTCAACACCAACTTTGGTTTGCAGGACTTTGCAGGCCTTGGAGGCAAGTTTACAGTCTGCCGTAGCTTGGCCCTATTATCTACTTGAGACCTGTTCTTGTTTCATCCAAGCTGCCCCAGAACCCTAATTTACTGTCCTATTGTTAGTCTTTCCCAGAGAACACAGAGAACATGGGGGAGGCTTGAGGGTCATGTCTGTCTCTACAAGAGAGCTCAGTTCTCTTGCTTTTCCAATCAGGAGTCGTCTCAGCAGCCCCTCCCTTCCCATCGACTGGGATAAGCAAGAAGATACAGCACAGTTTTAAACATCACCCATCAATTCAGCTCCTGAACCTCTTATGTAATTTCCCACTAGCCACCTCTGAAATAACTCTCCTTTTTTATGTGGAAGCTTGGGGAAAATCTACTACATAGGAAGTGTTTGGGCGTCTCCTCACCTAGGTGAAGGGAAGGTGGCATGATGTATGGGAAGCAAGGTTTCCCTCCATATAATCCTAGTCCCCAGTGTGACAGCCATCAGGGTTGGCTCTCAGTCTCCTCTTTCCCTGTGATTTCTCAGATAAGATTCCTTTCCTAAGAAATGCTGATAGGCCGCGCATATAGCAGGAAGCCCAGGGGAATCTGTAAAGAAAGATGCTGGAAGGCCTGGAGGCAGGAGCATTGCCTTGGAGGCACCAGGATAATCAGGAAGGGTGGTGATGCTGCAAAGAATGCACAGGAAGTGATGTCAGACAGGTACAGAGCCAAGAAGGTATACGGGAGACAGAGTGAGTTCCCAAGACAATTGCAAGCCATTTGCCTTCACTTATTAATACTAAAATTTACCTTGAGGGAACTGGGAAGCCACAGAAGAGTCAAGCAGAGAACTAATGTGACCTATTTTAAAATTAATAAATTATTTTAAAGTTCTCTATTACATATGTGTACATGTATGCATACATATGTATATATGAGAGTTGGTCGGAGGACCGCTTGCATGAGGCAGTCTTTTCATTCCACCATATAGGACCCAGGAGTTAAACTCAAGTCATCGGCCTTAGAAGCAAATACTTTTACCCATTTGGTCATCTCATCAGATCTTGAGGCATGTTTTCAAAGGATCCCATTGGGTACTGGGTTGAGAACAGGTTTTGGAACAGGGCACAAAGTCAAAAGCCATTATATCAGAGAGAGGGCTCATGGAAAATTTATGTGTCCATCTAGCTCTGACCATATATATCCTAGTTCTAAATAATTAAACCTAGGAAGAATTTGTGCAGACATTCTTGTAATTAAGAACACCGCTAAAGGCATGTTTCCACCTAGGAGTGAATTTGCAAGGGATTGAAGTAACTAATAGATTCATTTCTCAACATGAGACAAAATCTAAATTTATTATGACAATCATATCCATGCTAAAATGCAAGAAATGGAGGGAGGCACAACAAGTCTAGGCATTGTACACTAATTATTGTTGCTTATAAACAACAGGGTCAACATTTCTTGTGTGTGTGTGTGTGTGTGTGTGTGTGTGTGTATACATGTTTGTGTTGGGAGGAGTGGCAGAGGTAGATGCTGAGTGTCTTTTTCAATTGCTCTCCACCTAATTTTTTTTGAGACAGGGTCTCTCACTGAACCTGGAGCTTCCCAGTTCAGCTAGTCTGGCTGGCCAGTAGGATCTGAGGATCCTCCTGTTTCCTTTCCCTAGCTCTGGGATTATAGGCCTGTTCCCCCAGGTTAGGGTTGCCACATGGGTGCTAGGAAGATTGAACTCAAGTTCTTAGACTCACACCGCAAGCTCTTTACCCAGAGTCATCTCCCTAGCCCCAGGGCCAGGGTTTAAATCTGGGCGATCCAACTGAAGAGCCCCCAAACTCCAGCACTTTGGGTCTCTTCCATATCACAAAGCCCCATGGGATACAGAAGGGATGCATTTCATATGAGGATACACTCTAGAATTTGCTACCATCTCTACCACCCCCTTCCATCCTAACTCATGTAAATGTTCATTTGCCTTTGATATTCTTTCAGCCTGTTATCCCTGGCCTTAATATTCTCTGAAACTCCTGTGATAAATTCTGTAGGTGAAGTGGTATGGGGAGGTGATGTGGCTTCTTTCTAGGTCCCAGGTGACAGAAAGGTTTCATCTTCACAGGCTCAGGGCTGGTAATGTTGAGGACTGTCAAATCTATACTAAGCACTATATAGAAAGATGCTCTGTGTTCATTCAGCTGGTGATGTCTGCCATGAGTATGGGACTGGGAGGTGAGTCCTGAGTGAAGTTTGTCTCTGTGGATGATGCTCTGGGCTAATTTAGAATGCAGGGAAACATTAGGCCTTTTATGGTCTATAAACCAAGACTGTGCTTTCGGTTCCTGGATACCCAGACCCAAGTAGTCACACAAAAACTATATTAATTGCAACACTGTTTGGCCATTGGCTTAGGCATATTCCTAGTTAGCTCTTACATCTTAATTAACCCATTTCTATTAATCTGTCTATTGCCATGAGATTGTGGCTTATGGTTAAGGTTCTGGAGTCCTTCTCCTTCACCATTTACATGGCATCTCCTGACTCTGCCTTCTTTCTCCCTGCATTCAGTTTAGTTTTCCCACCTAGCTATATTCTGGCCTGCCATAGGCCAAAACAGCTTCTTTATTAACCAGTGGAAATAAAACACATTCACAGTATACAGAGGGGAATCCCACATCAATGGTCCACTTTATCTCATTTCCTACATTTCCATATTTCCCCAAAAGGTGAAATCTCTGCTTGTCTTTACTTGGATTACTGAGGAGAAAAATATATTCCTAGGAATTGATATGTTCCAATGTAAGCATTGGAACAAACTCACTTTAACAAAGAAATTGCATGGAGAGATAAATATTTAACCCATTGTGTTCTTTCTTTCTTTCTTTCTTCTTTTTTTCTCTCTCTCTTTCTTTTTTGTCAAGTTGACACAAGTTAGGTCATCTTGGAAGAAAGAACTTCAAGTAAGAAATTGACTCCATCAGAACGGCCTGTGGGGTATTCTGTCACTGTGGGAAGACCCAGTTTACTGTTGGAGTGCCACCCCTGGGCAGGTGGTTCTGGGTTATATAGGAAAGCAGGTTGAGCCAGCCATGGGGAGTAAGCCATTAAGAAACATTTCTCCATGGTCTCTGGTTTGGTTCCTGTCCTGGCTTCCCTCAATGGCCTATGTAGACCAGATAAGGAAAGGGACTTTAGGTCAGAGCACTCTATCACAGCAGTAGAAGCCTAACTGGGACATCCACAGGCCTGAGGTCTTACTGAGTGAACTGCAGTATCTGAGGCAGTTTGATGCGGAAATGAGCCCCCCCCCCACCTCCTAGGAGACAGCGTCCCTTCAGAGTTCTTGAGTAGGGATTTCCCATGAAGAACTGGGTCAAAACTGGGCGGATGGGACATAGTTTCTATCGCTGCTCCCAAGCTCTCTCTGGTATTGGTTGTGATCCAGGACAAACATTTTTAAGGCTAGTGACACTCAGACTTGAAGTATGTCTCACACCTACTTTGCCATCACAGCACAGAGCAGCAGAGACAACAGCAAATGCAGGGCTGAATTATGTCTTTTCATGCTACAGTGACCAGATATCCAACAAAACTCATTTTTAGGAGGTGAGGGTTTAGTCTGGCTCATGGCTTGAGGAAATACATTCTGTCATGGTAGAGAAGGCATGGTGACAGCAATGGGAAGGAACTCATCATTCTGTGTCCCCAGTCAAGAAGCAGAGAGTAAGGAACCAGGGAGTGAGACTGGGCTATATTTAGCTTTCCTCCCTTAGACATTTATTACTTGCTTATGCGTAAGTGTGTTTGTCTGACTGTGCACGTATGGGCACAGCATGAAGATGATGTGGAGGTCAGAAGAGGGTGTTGGATCCCCTGGATCTGGGGTTACAGGTGGTTATGAGCTGCCTGGGGTGCATGCTAGGTACTAAAATCTGGTCCTCTACAAGAGCAGTAAATGCTCATACCCACTAAGATATTTTTCCAGGCCCTGGGGCTGGGCTATAACAACCTCAAAGTCTGTCCTATTGACCCACTTCCTCCATGGAGGCTCTACCTTTGAAAGGTCCCACAACCTTCTAGGTGAAGCATCCCACCATTTGTGAGACCAGGTATTCAATAACTTGACCCTACAGGGAAAAGTTCATATGAAATCCACAGCAAAAGGGTGCCAGTTTTGTTCCATGGCAGAAATGGTTTTCCAATGCCCAGCTTGGGAATGGGGACTGTGAAGGTTCTATCACCTCTGTGATGTATCAACACCCTGCTGAGCCTCACGTTCCTTATAGGAAATATAAGAATAAAATATTTCATGGTGTGGTTGTGAGGATGAAATATTAGATGCTTATTTGCTATGAAGCGAGTTTCCAGCAATTAAACAGCCACTGTATCTGTTTTCCTTATTTTATTGATATCTTTGTCTCCCTTTATTCTCCATAAAACCTGGGTCAAATGGTCAGATAGCAGCTCTGAAATTGTACATGAAATTTAAAAGCTGATGGACAGGTAGTTGCAGAGAGAGAAGATTCTCAAAAGGGTCGCAGACTGGAGAGGAATGTGTTCTTCCAAGGGAGAGATTAAAATGATTCAGTATTACCAGATCACTCCTGAAAAAGTATCTCCATTTAGTGTCCTCATGGGATGTTAGGATTCAGAGGCGAACAGAATCCAGCCACGTGCAAACTTGCACAGCCTAGCTTTTCTTTCCCTTTCTTCTCATCCCCACCTTGTGTATCTACTGAGTATGCCCTGGATGGGAGGGAGACATGAATGTAGACTCCTGCATTCAGCAGGTGATCCTCCCCACCCTGTAGTCACAGGTTGCATACCTGTACTGGAGGTGTATTAAAAATGACCACCCTTTGTGGCTGGAGAGATGGCCCCCTGGGTAAAGTATTTGCCTCCCAAGCATGAGGACCTGCACTTGATCCTTAGACCCTGTGTAAACAGCTACATACAGTAGCTTACACTTGTCTTCTTATGACTGGTGAGCCCCTGGCAAGCCTGCCTACCAATTTTGTAATCTCTGTGTCCTAGAGAGAATTTCTGTTTCAAGAAACAAGGAATGGCATGTGAAGTTGACCTCTAGCCTCCACACAAATGTGTACACAGGTACACATCACCCGCAAACACAGAAACACAGAAACCACACACATACACACACACACACACACACACACATAATGAAAAAGTATATATAGTATCAAAGTGTTTCCCACCCATAGATTAGTGTAGCTCTCAGATCTCAGAGAGATTTCTTTGCACAGTGGGTGGTGGTCAATGCAGAAAGTCATAACTGGTCAGAGTGCAGAGCATAGGTGTCAGCAGATCCATAAACGGGGCATCTGTATCAATCAGCCACCCTCCAAGGTTCAGGAATCATCTTGGAAGAGGGATCAGATTGTAAGAGCCAGAAGTCAGGAAGACCACAGCTAATCAATGTCTTCTGCACCTGACAGGACCACTACACTCATGACCACAGCAGCTGTGATTGCCCACACAAGATCAAGTCAGTAAATACACTATCATGGAGGAAAAAACGGGTCATGATCCCTCATACCATAGCTGAGGAGCCTTTTATAGCTGGTGGCTCCTGTGGGAGGGAGAGTCAGTTTTCTTTAAGGGTGTGTTCCTGGATAGGTCAGTCAGGCCCTGGTGGATGGCCAGATACCAACGAGTACATGACCATCACAAATCGGGGTTAAAAAACTGTTGAATTAAAAAGAAAAAAGAAGACAGGAAGTTGGGTGTAGGGAGGTAAATGTGGACCTGGGAGGAGCTGGGGAATGAATCTGATCAATATATATATATATATATATATATATATATATATATATATATATATATATATATATATATATGATATTCTCCAGGAATTCATAAACACCCTGTGCCTAATGGATGAAAGACTGTCTACGAGGATGTCAGACAAATTCATCACTCCTGCCAGATGGAAGACGTCGAGAGACACTCGTCTTCTGCAGTGATGTGTCAAGCATCACATCGAATGTAAAGGTGATCAGCCATCCCTCCAAACTGTCTCCCTGTGTTTTTTGCTGCTGATGTCAGAGGAGGTCTTCAGAGGAAGCAGCAGGCACTCCTGAGGAGACACAAAACCCTACACTGCCCCATCCCTGGTTGGATAGTTAAGGAGGGGCTGTAGTGGGGACAGCGCGGAGTATAGAGCCTTCCAACTGAGAAGAGACTAATGAGCTCTGTCCCTCCTGGTGGCTTATCTGTGGCTGTTCAGTGATTGGAAGTCCAGTTGGTTTTGAGAGAGAGAGAGAGAGAGAGAGAGAGAGAGAGAGAGAGAGAGAGAGCCCCTCAGCAGGCTGGTACCTTCTGTTCTTCTTCTTCTTCCCAGGAACAAGGCTACTGCCCAGATAAGCTGGTTCTTTGAGCCCCCAACTCTAAAGCACCCACTGAGGGTACTGAGCACTCTCCTGAAGGCCCCACCCCTTCCTGTCCCTCACAGGCACCTGGTTGGCTTGTTAAGTGTCCCACTCCAGTCCCTACTCCACACTTCTCTTCTCCCGGCAGGTTGTCCTTCTCCTGGGATAAAGGTGTCCACAAAGACACTTTGGGAGAGTATCACAGCTTTTTTCCACAGTCTCCTGCGACTGTGAACATCTCTGGGGAGGGGCCAGGGTGGGCCTGAAATCTCTGAGCTGCTCTGACATGAGTGAGTGTGGTCTGTGCCCAGCTAGGACTGGCCGGAGCTGGGCCCCCTTTGCTGCTACCAGTATATATGGGTGAGCAAGGAGGCCCATACTGGAGATGAATACTTGACCCTATGAGCAGTGCAAGCTCTTGAAGGAGGTGGTAAGCTCCCATCAGCTGACTTCCCACACACAATTGCCCTACTCTGATGCTTCCTGCATTCTGTCAAGATTCCCCCAGTCCCCACATCCATCCCCCACTGAGTGACTACAGGGGACTTTCTGATTGTACTGCTTTACTTTGGGGGTTTCAGCTCAGAGATCTGCCCAGGGGTTCCTGCTCCAAATGCATCTTTGAGATGATGTGGATTGGAACTGCTTGTGTTTGGGGATCCCTGGGATGTACTGATTTGCTCAAGGAAAAGAGGCAACCTGAATACTTATGATTAGAACACACTCCAGGTTTTACGTAGGAATGTTCTGGAAGGTACACTTCTTCCTGTGGGCTATGAGCTGGCTCAGCGGCACCCACAAGGGTGGGAGGCTTTTGTAAGAGTAGAGGTTAGAGCCTGCAAGATGGTTTAGCCAGTAAAGACTCTTGTCACTAAACTGGGCAACTAGAGTTTGATCCCTGGGACCCAAAATGTGAACCGACATCCCCAAGTTGCCTCTGACCACCCCGACGTCTTCCATGATCTAAGCATACCCCCATGCAAAAATGGATATAAATGTAATAAAATTTCATTTCCTGAGTTCCCACTGGGATTTGTCTCTATGGCATGTACTGGCTTCTTGAGATCCTATTCTCTTCAGATGTAAGCCTTGCTCAACTTAGATGTAGTTGGGGGGGGGGGGTTGGACTTTCCACAGGGTGGGATGCATGGCCCTCTCTTAATATTGGAGGGGGGTTGGGGTGGGAGGATCTGAGGAGGGGGTAGGAGGAGGGGAGAGAGTGGGAATTTGGATTAGTATTTTTTAAGTAATAAAATAATAATAATAATTTAAAAAATTAATTCCACAAAAAATAAATGTAATAAAATGTTTAAAATAATGAAAACCATACAGATGAAAGAGTAGAGTAGAAAGAAGGAAAATGACAGGGGGGATGGAAGAGAGGAAGGGAGAAAAGAACTGAGGAGTGTGAGGGAGACAGGGAGAATGGATATCTGGTACTGTATCTTTACACTCTCAACAGAACCCACTTCAGCAGTCCAAACTCAGACCCTTTCTATCGTCTATGTTGACGTGTGTGTGTGTGTGTGTGTGTGTGTGTGTGTGTGTGTGTGTGTGTGAATAAGTTAGCATGAGCAGGATTTCCCATGATTTCCAACCCTGGAGTGTTACACTGGATGCTATTGCTAATATCAGAGATACTTCTTCTGGGCAATCCATGTTTTCTAAAACAATAAGCCCCAGGCATCCGTGAAGTCCACAGCTGGGGAGATCATGGGGGCAATAGTGGGGCCCTTATGTCATTTACAAAACATTCTGAGTGAGTTTGCCTGTGGATTTCCAGAGAGGAGGCCGTGATGCACTTGGAGGAGACCCTGGGGCTTCCTGGGTCTCCGGCTGAGGCTGGGAGGAAACTAATGAAGATGAAGAGCGAGGCCCGGAAGGGAGAAGGCACGTCTACCCGGGTGGGCTGATGCTGCTCTAAGGATCCTGAATGACATGGAAGCACCACGTGTTCCAGGTGACTGTCACCATCTGTGATGTAGAGAGTGGCACAGCGGCAGCAGGGGAGGTCAGGGGACTGGAGCATTGCCTCATGTACCAGCCGCAAAGACTGGTGATAGGTGTGAAACAGAATGAAGGGTTTGCCATTTTTCCTTGTGTCCCCTGCATCTCTGAGAGTGGCTCGGGAGTCTTTCCCAAGAATGAATAGACAGAAGCCCCTTCCTTCTCTAGGCTCATCCCAGAACACCAAGGCTGCATCTCAGCTGCTCTGATTGGGTACTCTGTGTATCTCTGACCATGAGGACCCAGTGCTGGCTGGCCATCTGGACTTGTTGACGACTGTTGCAGGCTGCAGATGCGACCAGTGTGCCCTGAGCATATTGACGTTGTGTCCTTTCTCTGCAACGCCCTTTGGGGCCTTGTCTGTTTGGCAGACTGGTTAATATTGACTGTCAGGTTGGTGAGATGCCTCAGCAGGTAAAGATGCTCGTCCCCAAGCCTGACAGCCTGAGTTCTGTCTTAGTAACTCAAACGGTGGAAGGAGAGAACTAACTTCTGCAGGTTGCCCTCTGACCTTCTCACATACACATCATAACATACATAACAGTACATAATACATACATACAAACATATACACACAAATGATAAAAATAATGCAACATTAAAAACACTGATTGTCAATTTGACGGGATCTAGAGTTACTTAGACTTCAAGCCTCTGGGCTTGCCCATGGAGGGGCTTTTAGACTGGGTTAATTACACTGAGAAAGCCTACTCTGGACATGGGCATCACCGTCCCATGGTTCCAAGTGCCAGCATTCATCTCTCTCCTTCCTGGCTGTTCATGGAATATGACCAGCTGCCATTCTTGCCATCAAGATTTCTCCACCACGACAGACTGTCCATTTATGTTGTGAGCCAAAAGAAGCCCTGCCTTCCTTAAGTTGCTTTTCCCCACCTAGGCCACAGTAACTAACACAACATCTTTTCTGTCTTAGTTTAAGCTCCTCCCCCGAGGTCAGCTTTGTAACTTCATTAACTGTTTCTTGTTTGTCAGACAGTCCAACTGAAGGATGCTCCCCCTTAGGATTCTTTGACTCTATGAAAATGAGGAAGTGATACACACTCAACAGAAATATTACTTTAAATGTTAATTTTGATTTTTTTTTCCGGGGCTGGCCGTCGGTTCCACGGTACTCTACTGATGCTGTGTAGTTTCCTTTTCTGCTGTCACAGGGTCTATAACTCATTTTCCACAGAGCACTGTTTCATTGGTACATTGACTTTATAAGGCGGCCAATCTGTTCCATGAAATATTGAACACTCTTTTACAAGACAGATAGAGTTTGTGTTCCAAGGTTCTGCCCAACTACGGACTGATGCGGATGCTCAGGGAGGCGGGGACAGAGTATGCTGCTCAGGTTACCGTACTAAATATGTTTTAACTCAAGATGCTCTTGACTTTATGATCGTGAGAGCGATAAAATGAAGCTACTTCCCCTAAGGATTCCTAGCTAAGAAGTGTATTGTTGAACAGTGTCAAAGCACTGGTAACATCAATTGCCCTCATGCTAAGAACCCTTTTAAAGCTTATTCTTCCTTTACGTAAGCTATGATGTTGGAGGCTGTCGTGGTTAGGCTCCCTGATTGACATCTGTCAGATTCCTTGGTGCTCTGGATGACTCACCTCAGCAGAGGACTATCAGTGGAGAGGTCAGCCTTCATTACAGCCAGCCTGCTTTGGACATTGCAAGATATTGAGGAAGCTACATAGCAACCACAGCTGCTTGCTGCCAGTGCACAAATCTAGCTCCAGGGGGCGCTGTCCCAGGCACAACAGTTTAGGCAGTTTGAGCAAGAACTTGTTTCTGTCACAAGCTTCAGTTAATCTCAGTAGTCATACTACCTAGGCCAGAGGAGTACCAGAGTGAGCACTCTCTGTGGTGCCCAGTAGAAGGCCTGTGGATGGAACATACCTCAGGTTCTTTTTGATTATATAAGGATATTGGACTCTTCCAGCCATTGCTGTGCAACATTAGGCTCAACCAAAGGCTTTTCATAAGTGATGCTTTCCTGCCTATTTCCAGTCTTTAGTAGAACATAAGAAGCCGGTCATACAAAGTGGAGATGGTGTGGAGGCGAGGTAGTGAAAGGGAAAAGGTGGCAATGGCTGCAGCTGCAGCAACAAGAGGGTGATTTCAAAGTTCCAGAGAGTGACTGGGGTAGAAATGGTGGGAAGCAGAGGTGGTGGAGACAACGAGGAATAGCAGAAGTAGAAGAAGGTGAGCGGGAAGAAAACAAATGCTGAAAAAAGGTAGGAAGACTGGAAAGAGTAGGCTCTGGTTGCCAAGCAGACCCCAGAAAACTGGCAACCCTTATGGGCTAGGGGTTTCAGACCCTCCAGGTCAAGGGCCATAGCACTACCTCTGCAGGAGCTGAGCCTCCCAGCTATTCAGGAAATGCAACACGAGCAGGCACTGCCTGCTGCTGCTGCTCCTGCTGCTTAGCAAGCTGAGGGCTACACCAGCTGCCAAGTACTGATGATTAAAGCCCAGATTAATAAGCCTCCAAACTGAGTCCCAACAGTTTAATTCTCTGGCTTCTAGAGCCTACAGCAACGGGTCTGTAGCTCTTAGGGCTTTGAGAAGTGAGTCTCTGGGTCTGTCTTGGAAACTCAAGAGCCTAGGCCAACCAGCCCCAGTCCACCCGACCCACTCATGATTTCTGTCTGAGAGAACTAGCCCAGATGGCTGTTTGGAAGCGATGGGTTCTCAGGAGGTAGCTCCATCACCACTGGAGGGGTAGCTGTACTTGTTTCCCTTACAAGTATTTGTTTATTATTCATGACGTGCCGAGTATTGCAAAGGATGGGACTATAGCAATGAATAGAAGGAACCAGAACATCCTCCCCTCATGGAGCTGATATTCCGATGAGGGAAGTCAATGAACACAGTTATCTATTTTGTGTATATATACATATATATATATATTACATCACGTATATAATGCAATATATGAATAACTAAACATGATGTGTATTATATAGGTACATATTTTATTATGTAATATGCATGAATAACTAAACATGATATGCATTGTATAGGTGCATATTTCATTATGTATTTATATATGAATAAAAAAATGTCAGCAGGTGGGAAAAGCCATGCTGGGTATCCATGACAACTTTGCCAGTGCTGGAAAGCCAAAGACTGTGGGAAGCTAAGCGAGGGCACTGGCCACAGTCATCAAGGGGAGAGCTAGATGCTAAGATGGAAAGGGGTTCTTGGCCTCAAAAAACCCACAGAGGCACTGGGTGGCTGGAACGACAGAGGGTGGTGTGAGGTGTGGAGTGTGGGTTCTCTGAGCCAGAGGGGAAGTTGGTGAACGGTCCTCAGTCAATGAGTGGTGCTGTTGGCTCTCACATCCTGGCTGCTGCATTGAAGTAGAGGTGGGGAAAGCACATGGCATGGTTGAGTGTGGGAGTGAGGGGAGAGGGCCATTCCTTGATCCAGAATCCACAGTGTCCTGGACCAGGATGGGGCCTATCCCAGAGAAGAGCTGTTGAATGGGAATGCCTGAGAAGGGGTCGCCAGAAAGGTTTGCAGAAGATTCGATATGAGGGAAATCAAGATGAGCTGACACACTGGCCAGCGACACTGAAGGCCAGTCTGTAGGTTGTGAAGATTCTGGAAGTAGGTTGGAATGGCATATTATGTAAAGCACCACACTATCGATCCGTTCTCCTGCAAATCTGCCTCCTCACAGCTCTGGTTAAGTGTGCTGCCTGGTTTTGGTGATCCTGGCAGCCTGAGAAGAAACTATCACCAGGAAAAAGTAGCGAGATATCTGTCACCATGGCTCTGACTGTGGAGTGAGTCACGGCAGCCACAAAAATCCACTCCCTCCTGCTGTCTGGAACCTTGCTGAGAGATTCCTGGCCCGGCAAGACTGGAGTCCTTGGCCTCAGGCTTCTCCTGGTATGCCTTGGCCTTGAATCATTTCTGCTTTCAAGTTAAAAAGAGAAAGAAGAGCTTGGGAGGAAGGATGGGGTTGGGGAGTGGAGCAAAGGGATGGGCATAGTGTGTGGTGTCCCCTCCCTCATGTAGAGAGCCGTGTGGGAGGGCCAGAGGTTGGGAGACAACTCCTCTCTCCAGTGGCTGATTTTGTAAATCAAAGTTAGTTATAATCATAAACTTTATGCCTTTATTGATCTCACACAAGCCTGTAAATGCATCATGGAGCATGGCTGTATGTTCACCAGTCTGGGTCGTGACTCTCCTTCCCACTCTTTTACAGTCCAAATGGGTGGGAAGAAACCTCTGTTGTCAGTCTGTGGAGGGGGGAGTAGATGGCCTCTGGTCCCTGTATCCCACTGCCGCCTCCCAGGGTCTGGGAAAAGATCAATGTCAGGTGACACAGACCCAGAAGAAAAGTCTCAAAGCCCAGACATGGGCTAGAGCAGTGTTTTTTCCTCTTCAGCTTTGGCCTAGGAGACACTCCTGATTTAAGTGGCAGGAAACTCAGAATGGGAGGCACCCTGCAGATTCAGCTGGAGAGAACCACCCACACCCATGCAACTATGGGTTTCTGCAGGGGAGAGGGACTGTCCACTTGCCTTAACCACGTCTTCGTCTGCTGACCTGCACTCCACCGAGTCCGACAGACCTTGCACTGTGCCATCTTCCTCTACCGAGATCACCTTCACAGGGACAGCCACCGTCTTCCCAGTGAGGATGGCTGTGTTCAGTATCTCTGCCTCCTGGAAGATCAAACACATGGTCCATTACCTAACCTCCTAACGACCAGTCCCTTGAATGTGTGGATGCGTCTTCCTGCCTCTCTGCAAATGGCTCAGCTTCTCACCTGGGCACAGGAAACCAAGTGCCCGATTACCAGCCCTCTGCCAAGAGGCCACTTCTGTCAACACCTGGGTTTTGTAGGGAGCATGTGATGGGGACAGTGACGGGGTAAATTCATAACCAATACTGTGTCTGGCAAACACGTATGAGTCTTACTATGTTTCCAGCACTCTCTTCAAGAGCCCTGCAAGTACCGACCCAGAAATCTTCACATCACTAGGTGAGACAGGCAGCATTCCTGTTTCTTAGACACCACAGAGAGGTTTTGTGATTTGCCCGAGGTCTCTAGGCCAAGGAGAAATGAGGGGAAGAGTTCAGTTGGGAATTCCAGCTCTGAATCCTGTACTGGCGACTTAAATCGCTCTAACTTTATATACCATGAATCCAACTTAAAGGAGGTTATTGGCGATGCCACAAGGAAGATGGGAGCGATCTTGCTAGCTTCTCTCTGCCCTCCTTTCACTTCCTTCCAATTTGTCAGGCTTTTTCCTGGGTTCTAGCCTCTGAATGCTATTATGGCTGAAACCCCACACCCACAGCTCCCCCCACGTAGTTCATGCATGAATAAAACTAACTCCCTCGCTCCTACAAACTCATGAAAACACACATTTTGCCACCAAGCTCTTCTTTTATGGATCAGACAAGAGATCTGTCTTTAGCTCACCACATTGCAGGGTGAGTGTAACTGGGCTATGAGTGTCTAGTTGCAGGGTGCAGTGTAATTGGGCTGGACCTGGGCTGAAAACTAGACTGGCTGTCCCTAATAGTGTTGGAAGGTGCTATGCAGGCCACATGGCTTCAGGGAGTGACCTGACCAGGGTAGAGCGGGAATGAAGGAAAGACACACAGACACACAGTAAAGCTGGGATCGTGTAGACTTGGGCTCTCTGATGGACATGCTGCAGCACCCTCTTTATTATACACACAACATACACGTTTATATACAGGTACACAGAGAGGTGGGGTTATTACATACTGGTAAACAAGGAGGCAGGGTTATTATATACATCTGAGCAAGGAGACAGATTTAGCTAATCTTGGTAGAACGAATCTCTGTAGGGGAGCAGTCTTCAGGCCATAAATATTGGTGGTGGTGGTGGTGGTGGTGGTGGTGGTGGTGGTGGTGGTGGTGATGGTGGTGGTGGTGGTGGTGGTGGGGATAAGCTATGGTGGACATTTCTGCATACACTGTCAACATCTGAACATGAACCAGAAAGATTGACAATTCCCTTGTGCCTCATTCCTGGAAGTCTTTGTCATTTTCCTTGAGTCCAAGGCTCTGAAGTCCTTGCTGTGGTCATGCCTATGCCAACAACACACATTCGCTCAGGACTTCATGACACACCCTCCTCAGTTGGCCCCTGGCATGCCTGTCACTGTGGCTTATCCTTCACTGACAGTGTCCCCATGAGACCTTTCAGCAAACAAGCCCCATTCCCTTCTGTAAAGTCAAAGCTTGCTTGGCCCCTTTTTATAGACTATCAGGGGACAGCTGGATATATGCAGCAGGGTCAACTGGGTATCATGTGATTCTTACAGCCACTGGATCAGGGTGTCCCTGCTCTAAACTCAAGCTCTGGAGGGCCGAGGCACCCTCCTTGGGGACAACGCTTGTAAAGAGTCCTGTGAATTTGATTTTCGTGTGGAATCTGAACTGCCTGTGAGTAGCTCCCCAGAATATGGAGTAGCAGTTATCCCCAAGTGACACTGCCACCTCTCTTATGGCACGCTTGCTTCTCATGTAAGATACACTGCTCTCTCCCTCGTGAGGCTCACAGTATGTCAGCTCCTTTGCCTGAGCCTTGGCCTCTGCTAACATATGCTATTTTCATCCTAAAAGACAAGGCTCCACTTTGGAACATTCCTGAACTCAAAGCACAGTCCTCCCAATGTTCCCTGCTCATCCTAGGTGTGGTTAATTTCTTAAAGCTTCTCATTTTCCTTCCACGATCAATAACCTAACAAACCAGGGGCCTCAAAGCAGACCAATGACTCTGCAACGAACACTTTGCAAGTAAAGATACATGGATAAAAGAGTATCCTGCATGACTCACTGTGTCACATGACAGTTTCTATCATGAGACTGATGTTTTCCTTCTTTCTTTTTACTTTTAAATTTTATTTTATTTGGGGGGGGGGTTGAGAGGTCAGAGGGTGGATATGAAGGGATGGGGAAATGAATGGAATGGAGATGCATGATACCAAAGACAGAAAGAATAACCAAGAAGAGGGGAAAATAACCTAACAATCAGAGTGGTGACTCACCACCCTGTCCTTGCCTTTTGTTTGCCTTCTGAAGCCCTTCCTGGACTCACACACCCTCAATAAACTGCAAACACTGTCAGGATGATGAGTGGGGGAGGTTTTCATGGGTACCACATTAAACACAGAGAGTTGTTAGATGACCACAGTGATAGTAGATCTAATTAGCAATAAGACTGCGGGGCCATAAATAAGCCCCGAGCCTCTTCTGGCCAGTGGGAAGCATCACTCAGTCTGATGCCTGTGACACATACAGATTTACAAACCACTCTCTGTTGCACCAAGTGCATGGGTGCCTGGGTTTAGTGGCAGGAGTATAGTGCAGCGAATCCTGCATTTTAATAGTCCCGCTGAAATAAGACCATTCCTCCACCTGACGGGGAGCAATAGGAGTTTGAACAGCACAGCAGCCTCCTCATCAATCTCCCACTTAGGCTGGCTGCTCTGTGTCATCAAGACATAACTGGCTATACCTTTTCCCTCTTTTATTAAGTGAATTTAACTGTTTTATCAAAGCCACGCATGTTCACTGTCATATCACACTTGCTGAATAGTTCATGAAAAGATACCCCACAAGCATCCCGTTCTCCACAGCCATTTCTGCTTCTTCAACCCCCAACTCTCCTGCCCATACTATGAACATTCTCCTATGGGTTGAAGTGATGTGCTGTATAACCTGGTCTCGACGGAATCATTGTAGATCTCATCTACTGTTCTAATTTCATTGATGTTGCTATAATAACATGCTCTGTGGAAAGAACCCTAGAGCGGGAAAAGGTTTATTTGAGCTCACAATTTCTGGTTCTAGTCCATTGTAAAGGCAGGATCTTAAGAGAGGTGATCAATTATATCACATCCACAGTCAAGAGCAGGGAGAGAATGTACATATGCATGCTTAGTGCTCAGCTCACTGTTTCTACTCTTACACAGCCCAAGACCCAAACCTAGGGTGTAGTGCTGCCCCTAGTGGGCTGGTCATCTGACCTCATTCAACTCAATGAAGAAAAACTGGTCCTTCACAGATGTACACACAGACTATCCTCATCTATGTAGTTCCTTATTCAGACTTTTGAGGTGAGTCTAGGTTGTGTCAAATTGACATTCAGAATACACCAATTCATTGTGTGAGAGATGAGATGTTGCCTCTGCTGCATTTGGTTCTCTCTCCTTTAGACACCTTACGTGTTCTTGGCTGGGCCTCTTTACTGGCTATAGTTAGTAGTTCAAGGAAACTGTTCTAATCATGTATTGGGGGAGATCAGAAAGCAGAGGTTACATACTGCAGTTTGGAGATAGTTATACTCTGGAGATCTGATTGCAGTAGGGTGACTGTGGTTGGTGAGAATGTTCTAGAGACTTGAAATTTGCCAATGGAGTGTAGTAATATGAGCGGCGGGCTGCGTCCCTGGCACCTGGCCGCCCTCATGGCTAGCTTATGCCCCGAAATAATTACACAGAAACTGTATTCTTTTAAACACCGCCTGGCCCATTAGTTTTAGTTTCTTATTGGCTAGCTCTTACATATTGACCTAACCCATTTCTAATATTCTGTGTAGCCCACAAGCTGGCTTACCAGGAATGATCTTAACCTGCATCTGCCTGGAGTGGGAGAATCATGGCGACTCCCGACTCAGCTTCTTTTTCCCAGCATCCTGTTCTGTTTACTCCACCCACCTAAGGGTTGGCCTATTAAATGGGCCTAGGCAGTTTCCTTATTAATTAACCAATGAAAGCAACAGATTAGAAATAAATCACTCCCACATCAATGGAGTCAGGCTTAATGTCCCATACCAATAACAACATCAAATAAACTATGTGAGCTGATAGTTCTATTATCTACTCCGACGATGGCAACCATTTCAGAATGTAACCAGAACACCATCCTACACACTTGAGAGCATCTTCATATCAATTAAAACTTAATAAAGCTAGGAGGAAGTGAGATAACATATTGACCCCCGAATAGTTCTTTGGTATTGCCAAAGTGAGATTGAGTCTAGTGTTCCTCCTTCAACGAGACCTGGCTTTAGGGACATATGGCTGGAGTCTAGGAAGCTGTGTGACTCCTGGGGTGAGGCCTTAGAAGGCAATGCAAATACCACCTGGCTTTTCCCCAGGGGTCCTTGCTCTTAGGACTTAGCTGCCATGCCACAAGGAATCCTGAGTCACTCACAGAGAGATCTGTCTGGTTGGCAGGCTCAGGGGAAGCCCAATGGTAACCTGCCAGATAAAGACTAAAGAGGCCTCTGTAAGGACTCCAAGCCACCACCTCATTGTACCGGGCAAGGGGCCCTGGGCAGGAGCCACCTACCCAGAACTAGGTCATCCAGAAGTGAAAATGGATGACTGGTGTTTTATGTGAGCGTGTGCAATGGCTCTCAAGGTTCCACCCACCTTGAGAGATGAAGGTTCTTGGCCATCCTTCAGTCTGTCACATGCTGACTCCCCAGCTTGCAGGAGCCAAGTTTCCTGCTCCTACTTCCTCTGTGACTCTTGGCAAATGAATGGCAGCTCTGTACCTTCATTTCTGCAGAATAAAAGCTGATAAACGCTTCCAGTCATCTGGCTGAACTGAGGGTTGTGCGCATGACAGTCCTTAGGATGCGATGGTTGGTGATGGCCCAAACATGCTTGGCTTTATTGCTTTCACCTGCTCTACCTGACTTCTAGACTTTCAGCCACGTCTGGCCTCTGGGAGCTCGAATGCAGGAAGGAATCCCAGCTCGGGGGTGGTTTATGAACAAAAGGCTGGCTAGCCAAATGACCTTGGCTGAGGTTATGTGAGCTCTTGGGAGCTAAGTTTCCTCATTCTGAAGGTCAAGGATGGTCCATCAAAGTCTGTTCGCGTGTCAGTGTGCAGCCTCTGGGTTCCCTTTCCTGTATTATATAGCCCCTTCTTTGCCCTTTCCGGAATGTATGACTTTGTAAGTCTCTGAATCTCTTTGTACCTTGCTCTCATCAGCCTGGGCATCAGGTTTCCAGGCTGCATCCATTGGAACGGGGTGAGTTAATGAGCTCAGCTCTTAAGAGTGATTGATGTTATTAAGTTTTCAATAAGGTTGGTTATTATTAACTGTATCATAATGTATGCAACGACTTATACGGATCCAGTATGTTCTTGGCAAAGGGAAAAGGCTAGAGAGATGAGGGAGGGAAGAAAAAAGAAGAGGAGGGAGGAGAAGGGAGTCACGGGAGAGATACAATCTATTGCAACATTTGGGGGGACTCATAGTCCATCAGGAGTTAGACTAGGATGGGAATGAGACCTCCCTGTTCCGTTGCTGGCTCTCAGCACCCATGGCCACTACTCAGATAGATGCCATCTTTAGGACTAAAAGCAAGCATTTCTTACTCATTGCTCCCATCCCCCGGCCCCTAGCCATGGGCTTGATACTCAACCCGGGACAGATAATAAATACCTCATCAGCAATGAACAGCTGGAGGCTTTGAGCCCTGCAGGCTACACTGCATGGGCATCCTGGGATTTGTGAGAGCCATCTCAGCCATGTGTTACTGTGGCCTCATGTGCTCAAGTTGAAAGACTGAATCTAGGCTCCCCAGCCACGGTAAGTGTCCCCAGCATTAGCGGTCCCCAGTGAAGATGGGTGAATTAAACAAAGACATCACCTCCTGGTCTCTTGCATGAACATCAAATCCACAGTAGGCTTTTCTCATGTGGATACAGATGGGTACCTTCCTCAACTGCTTCCACTCCTGGCCTCTCCATGGATACTCAGAGCCTCAAGGTCTCAGCCTGAGCATTCTTATGCAGTTTACCTTTGACAGCAGCTGAGCTGGGGGATGTCAGGCTCTACTTGGGGATGGAAGTGATCACGTCACTTGGTAAAGAGAGTCTCACACCTGATTCCAAGGGGATTTTTTTTTTTTGTCTTCCCGAGACAGGGTTTGTCTGTGTAGACACATACTGTAGACTAGGTTGGCCTCGAACTCATAGAGATTAATCTGCCTCTGCCTCCCAAGTGCTAGGATTAAAGGCGTGTGCCACCACTGCCAGGCTTCAATAGGACAATTTTGGCTCAAGCCAAATGTGACCTGTTGGGGGCTTGCTGCTGCTGCCTGTTATGCAGCCCCCGGTTGGAGGTGGGAGAGCAGGGGATGAGGAGATGCAGAGGTAATGACAGGGACTCCAGAAGATTCCAATGTAGATTTTAAGGGGTTAGGGAAATTAAGTTGCTGCAGGAACATTTTTGATTGGTCCTTTTAAAACTGGCGGTCACTACTACCATGTTGTGATTGGCTAGGGGCACATGTCATTAGTCACTGTGCTTTTAGTCCACTGACAGGTTCTTTTGGCCAATTTTGCTTATTCATTGTAAGTTAGCAAGCGCTTGCTTGTGCTTGCGCTATTGCCCTGCCTCAGTGACCTTTTAGACATGAGGATAGTTTGTTCATGTCTGGATTTCTGCAGAGGAGGTGAGAGTTGATGGTTTCATATAAAACCCTGACTTTGCTGTTTGGCCCAGCTTCTGTGAACACTGGAACAAAACACATGTACAGTGACCTGCAGGTGCCACTGTGAGACTCTCCCCGGTAGACTGTGCTCATGTCTGGGAAGGACAGAGGTGCTACAAACCCTTCGCTTGCTGCCTAACCTCAACAGAGACAGGCAGGCATTTCCCCCAGGACCCTCTGGATCCCCCAGCATCGTCTACTCTCGGGGACTCCCCCAGACTTTCTGCTCTCAGCCTGCCCGACAACTTTCCCAGCATCACAGCAAGTCTTGGTTTTGCATAACTAATTTCAAATCTTACATAGCATCTAGTGTGGGAACTAAGCAGTGGAGTGACAGCTGTTTAATTAACTCCTTAAGCTGATTAGACAGTAGTACTGAAATCCCTCAAGAAGGAATTTCTGACCTGGGGAGAGCCTCCGGGCACTATGTCACTGCTGTGGGGTGGACTGGGTTTAGAAAGCCATGAAACTGCTGGATTGTGCATTTCTGGGGTCCTCAAGGGTGTGGTCAAACATATGTTTTTGTTTATTGTATTAGCTGCTGTTACAAGAGATGCCACATGAGGATAAGAAAAGGAACCTCGACTCTGCCGAGAAAGCACATTCTGAATAAAGCCATGGCACCAAACTGAATTTTCCCCCCAACACCTGGCTTGTTAGTAAGTTGCTTGAACATGTGTGCTTGCTTGTATTGGTCCGGATTAGCCTCCTCTCCACACAATGGGTGTGCACATTCCTTTCCATGAGTAAGACAAATTCAAGTTAATGAGCTTAGGGCTTTAAGCCAATTTCATCCTCAAGACTACAGTTGTACAAAGAAGAATGGGGAAGGAATGGGGGAAGCTCAGAGTTCCTTGGACTGCATGTGTGAGGCCGAGTTAGGTTGCGGTGACCCAGGACACTCCACGAGGAACAGATTCCTTCCTTTTTAAGTTTTAGTAGGCACTGTGGAGTACATGGTCCCAAAACCTGGTGGGAGGCATGAGCAGGATGTCAAGAAGGAGCATAACAGTCAGGCACATTGGTACAAGCTTGTAATGCCAGCATTTGGGAAGCAGAGGCAGGAGGATCAGGAGTACAGGGCTGTCTTTGGCTACAGAGGGATTTGAGGTACCTGGGCTACATGAGAATCAGTCTGAAAAACAAGGCAGCATCAAAAATAGCACACACACACACACACACACACACACACACACACACAACCAACCTAGTTAAACAATGGAATAAAAACAACACTGCTCATCTTCCTGGAGGCTCTTAGGGGATGGACTTTTGAATTGTCATTCACCAAGGTATTTTTCTTATATATTGGAGATATACAGTCTCCCTGGATTTGGGGCCGGCAGATTTCGGCTCCATACTGATGATGTAGGGACAGTTAGTGGATGCAGAATGTCCAGTTCATACCATCCACTCATTTAGAGTGAACAGCTCACTAACTTTTAACCTGTTAACAGGTCTGTGCAACATTGCCACAATTTTAAAATGATTTTATCATATCCCAAAGAAACGATGTCTCTGTTAGCTCTCATCACACAGCCCCACCTCCAGCCTCAACCGGTCACCTAATTCTTTTTTTTTTGTTTGTTTGTTTGTTTTTTGAGACAGGGTTTCTCTGTGGTTTTGGAGACTATCCTGGAACTAGCTCTTGTAGACCAGGCTGGTCTTGAACTCACAGAGATCCGCCTGCCTCTGCCTCCCGAGTGCTGGGATTAAAGGCGTGCGCCACCACCGCCTGGCTTGGTCACCTAATTCTTGCCCCTGGATTTGTCCTTTATGACTATGTCCTATGAACTGAATCACACTATGGGTGGTCTTGTGCATCTGGCTGGGTCCATGTTGCCTGCTGATATCAGGCTCGCCTCTGCTGTGACACATGGGTATTTCTTGCCCATCTTGACTCTGCAGAGTTTTTTTTTTTTTACTATTTATTTATTTATTAAAGATTTCTGTCTCTTCCCCGCCACCGCCTCCCATTTCCCTCCCCCTCCCCCCAATTAAGTCCCCCTCCCTCATCAGCCCAAAGAGCAATCAGGGTTCCCTGCCCTGCGGGAAGTCCAAGGACCACCCACCTCCATCCAGGCAGATGTGTAGTGGCATTTCAAATGTATTTTAATAAATAAAGACTGCCCGAAGATCTGAGGGGAAAACTGGTTAGCCTTACAGACCAGGTTATGGTAACACACACCCTTTGTCCCAGTAGCCACACTAGCTGCCATAGAAATCGGGGGTGCATGCCTTTAATCCCAGCCCTAGAGACGATTATAAACTGAGAGGAAATAGCTCTCAACAGACAGTTTCATTATGAAAGTCCTGGTGGAAGGATCGCCATTTCAGATTGAGGTCTAGGTAAGAGCCAGTGGCTGGCTGTTTTGCTTTCCGAATTTTCAGGTTGAACCCCAATTTCTGACCCTGAGCTTTTATTAATCATGCTTCACAGATGTGTTAGGATTCCGAAATCCAGGCTTTGACTCAGGTGGGGGAGCAGATGCTCTCCATGAGCCCCAGGCTTCTTTGCATAGGGAAATGCAAGATTATCCAGGATGTTTGGAGTCTGGGACCCTGGTTTAGAATCTTCTAGAAAAATACCATATAAGTAATGTACCCGGAAGTAAACCACACCCAAACCCAACAGCCAAAGCTGGAGTCTGTTAGAAATGCAAAGGATAAGAGAATAAGAACTCAGTTTCCTTCATCTCTTTCCCTTCTAAATAGTTTCTCTCTCTCTCTCTCTCTCTCTCTCTCTCTCTCTCTCTGTGTGCGTGTGTGTGTGTATTCATGTGAATGTGGTACCCTTGGGCCAGAAGAGCGTGTCATATCTCCTAAAGTTGGAGTTACATGGGGCTGTGAACTGCCATGGGGGTGCTGGGGACTGAACTCTGGCCTTCTGTAAGAGCAGTAAACACTCTTACCTGCTGAATTCTCTCTCTGAATTCTCTCTCTAGCCCAGTCTTGTTTTTAAGCAAGCTCTGCTCTTTGAGTCAGAAACACTAAATGCAGTGACTCAGAAAGAAGCTAATGACATGACCAATGGCTGTTAAGCATGCTGATATAGATCGCGAACCAACAGCTGTGGACGGTGACAATGGTTCTTAAGAAAGGTTGGCACCTCACCCACAACCTGCAAACAGCAGTGCCACAAAACACGGCATGAGTATTTAATCTGTGTTGATAGGTCCATCTTGATGGCATGAAGTCTTACTCTTTGAAGCCAGGGGGAAGCTCTGCCTGCAGCCTTTAACCAAGCGGGGCTCTCATCCACTTTTCAATTGCTACAGAAAAATGCATGTCAAATTGTCAAAGGCGACAGAATTTTCTGTACGCCCGGAGAAGCGTATCAGTTTTACGGTTCATGAGACTAAGGAATTAATTCAATTGGTTTGGGAAGGGCAGACAGAGTTAATAAACATCAAAGGGTCGCTCCGAGGCTGTGCTTTGCAAAAGGGGCCGTTTGGAAAGTGGGCCTTCTTGCTGAGAGAGCTGCAGTCTTTTTTTGGGACCTGCCAACCCCAAGAATTTCAGCAAGCCCCACATGGGAGCCAAAACCAGGGCCTGATCATCTATGCTAATGAGCGTGCTGAGGCATGGCTAATCCCCAACAGTGCCAAGTGCAAAAGTCATCTTCAGTTTGGCCCCTGAAGACATTATGTTCTCTTTTCCTCCTCTTCAGCAGACAACTTCTTAATTATGTTTTTCCTAGGCTAATGTAAAAATGAATTTGCATGTCTGCAGCCCACACTAATTGAAGGAGGGTGAACGCCATGAAGATTACTCCGGGAGACGCAGCTAAATCAATTCAGGGCTGAGTCAGCCATTGGGCCACTGACTAAGGGAACAGGTTGTCAGCCATCTTTCCCTTCCCAGGACTGGGACTACTGTGGAGGGAGAAGTCAACCTTCTTTGCTACTTCCTGAGCCCTGTACTACCACTGTATTCACACCAGAGAAGATGAAAGTCAGATGAAGGTCATAGGCCTTGAAGACAAGGAATATAATCCTTAAACCCTCTTCCTAATCAAGGTTTTGAGGCAGGCTATCTATGGCAGTTTAAGAATGTTCTCCACAGGCTCGTGTATTTGAACACTTGGTCACCACAAGGTGGCGCTGTTTAGGAGAAGCCATGGAGCCTCTAAGAGGTGGAGCCACTGGGGGTGGGCTTTAGGGGTTTATTGCCCCACCCTCTTCTAGCTTGCTCTCTCTGCTTCCTGTTTGTGGTTGAAGATGTGAGCTTTCAGCTTCTTGTTGCAGCTGTTGGCTGTCAAATCTCCCTCATGGTTACAGACTCTCCCTCTGGTACCACAAGCTCAAATAAACTCTTTCATGTATAAGCTGCCTTGGTCATGGAGTTTCATCACAGAAGCAAATGGTAATACATACAAAACACAGGCAAAGCTTAGCAACACAAGACGGTGCTCTGTTTGAGCTATGCTCAGAGGCCTTTCCTATATACGGATTTATCAATCTGCGACTCCACCACTCACATTGCATTCCATGCACATCTCACTCTAAGCCATGCAGCAAGTGGCTCTTCCCTGCGGGAACTCATGGTTCTGATTCAAGCACATCTGGGAATTAGACACAGTAGGCCAATCCAGCCTGACCCAATTTTGGATGCTTGAACAGCAAGAAAGTATACCCTCTATGGTAACTTTTAGGGTAAACCCTCTACTTACAGTATTATGCCTATAAATGATTATGTGTGCCTACAATTATAATCTGATGCATCATGGGAAGGGACATATTCAGTTAATAGAGGTTTATGTAACCTAGGCCTGTCAGTCAAAATCAAAGCATCACCTATACCCCATCACTAGCAACTGTTCCTTCTCTTGGTTTCATAAAAAGAAGCTGGCAGCTGCGCCAGGGACTCTTGAGTACTCTGGCCGTCTTGCAGTGTGCTCAACCACTATTATCACTTTGCTGGTGAATAAAGTTCCTTACCAGTTTGCTATTTGTGTAAACTTCCTCAGTTCTTTGAACGGGATGCTCAGAAGGTGGGATGCCCAATTCAAACAGAGAGCCCAGTTAGCAATGGCGGAAGCTGGTCTTACTTTTCAACTGTCCTAATTACTTACAGACATGCACGCCATGGCCAGGCAGTCATGCTTCCCAGTTATTTGTGGGTTGGGTAAGTGAGCTTGCTGTGGAAGACAAGAACTGGGAGGATCATCTCAGCCAACCTAGTGGCACCGATACTCTGGTTGGTTCCAGATGTGGGTCCCCCCTCAGTTATCCCCTGTGCACTTTTGATGCTATATTCCACCACCCCAGTTGCATCACTGCGGAGATGTCTCACACTTTCTGGGTTCCAATGCTTCTCCTGAAGCCATCTCTCTGTCAGCATGCCAGATGAAGAAAGTGGTACCCACAGCTACTTGACTGAGAAAGCCCCAAACCTCAGAGTCATCATCTATCTTTTCTTGCGTATGCAAGTCTCACATCCATCAGGGTGTCCTGCTTCTCCCATAGCCAATGTGCACTACAGTTCCAGCCACATTCCTGCAGCCCATCCTAAGTACTGTCAATCAAGCCACTATGAGAGGTGTAACCATACTACAGAAAAGCATTTGGAAAGCCCAGGTATAGTTGACTTGCACCATAATATTTATTCCTCTCAGGATCATGCTTCAAAACAAAACAAAACAAAACAAAAAAATTATTGCATCACTGCCTTTTACATCCATAGCCAAGCTTGAAATTCAGATAGAGAGACAGGGAACATTAAAGGGACTTTGGAAGGGAACAAAGCTTCTCATTTCAGAGTCTGATTGGAGCCTCCCAGAGGCTGAGAGTCAAGAATTTCAGTTGGATTTATGTGTCACAAGCCCACTGACATAGAGTTGTTCCTTATAAAAAATTTGTTGAAATTGGGGCGGTAGGGCTGTGTCCCCGTACTCCAGCCACCTGGCTAGCTTATGCCCGAAATAATTACATGGAAACTGTATTCTTTTAAACACTGCCTGGCCCATTAGTTCCAGCCTCTTATTGGCTA
The DNA here is from genome assembly GCA_963919715.1 of Microtus obscurus. Taxonomy (NCBI): domain Eukaryota; kingdom Metazoa; phylum Chordata; class Mammalia; order Rodentia; family Cricetidae; genus Microtus; species Microtus obscurus. The sequence continues at coordinate 9,960,949 of CAWTZC010002533.1, read as the reverse complement.
GCTCTTGCACCTGGACTAGCCCATTTCTGATAATCTGTGTAGCACCCCAAGGTGTGCTTACCGGGGAGATTCTAGCCTGCTTCTGCCTGGAGTGGGAACATCATGGCGACTCCTCACTCAGCTTCCTTCTCCCAGAATCCTGTTCTGTCTACTCCGCCTACCTAATTTTCTGTCCTATGAGAGCCAAGGCAGTTTCTTTATTAGTTAACCAATGAAAGCAACAGATAAGATACAAGACCCACCTCCATCATAGAAAGGTATTTTAAATAAGACTATTAAGTAGCATGAATGTGAGGGAGTAACCAATCACTTTCTAATTAGATTTCTAATTAGATTTAAGCCACCCTCCACAAGTTGAAACCACATCCTCCACAAGTTGAAATCCTGGCACTGTTACTGGAGGCAGGAACCTATGATCAGACAGGTCCTAGGCCCTGGGGGAGAACCTACTAGTATCATCTTGTTAAATGGACACAGTATTTACCCACTCCTAAAGATACATGGTGAGAGCCATTGATCAGCGCATCTCTCCGTCCTCATCAAAGAGGCTTCTTTTTGCAATAGATGATGCTTACCACAGGGACCAACAACTGGTCAAGTTGCAGGGAATAAGAGACTGCAGAAGGCTCAGCTCTAGATGGGATCTCTATATTGTACTCTCTCCTCCCAAGGATGAGGCAGCATTCCAGAAAGGGGATGAATGACAAGGAAGCAGTATTTTCTGGACACAGCAGGGCAGCTGTATATGTGAACTCAGCACACTCATAATTTTCACAGTAAACTCCAACTCTGTCTCATGCTGGCTCACCCTCAAGTTATTTTCTACAGGGAAGTCAAGAAGCCCAGCTTCACCTGAGTGAAGAGCGCTGTAGAGAGGCCCCCATTGTGGATCTATCTCTCCAGCTTCTGCTTCACGGCAATTGTCAAGCTCAGGCAGGATGGCCAAGCCTTCCTGGCCTGTCAGACTGAAGGACATGCCATCACTTAACTCATGTGTCTTGAATGCATCGTGAAGTCACTTCCAATCAGTCCCCATTTTCAACAGATAGTCTACACCATGGCCTTATTCTCAAGGCTCTTTGTTCTGGGTTGCAAACTATACCACAGGTAGATCCTTGTAGACAGCTCCAGGTCCCCACATTTCCTAGCCACATTAGGAAAGTCTTATCAAATCCACAAGGCGTGGTGTGCGTGAGGACATAGACTCACAGTGATTAAACTCCTTCCTACTTTAGCTCAGTACAGGAGCAGCAGCGGCAGGGTCTTCCTCGGGTGGGACATCCACACCATCACCACTTTCTGTTGCTGCTTTTATTTTTATTTTTTTATTTAATTAATCTGGACTCTATAGGAGGGCTGCAAGCCGTTTGCAGTCAACAAAGCAACCATGGTTGATGCTCTCAGCTGGATAGCCCAAGGTCATGGGTTCAGACACACCAGGCTACAGGTTTGCTCTAATTTAGCAGGCTGGGGTGGTGACTCCAGCTCCATCTAAGAGCTTTGTCATATGAGAAACCATAGGCGCATCAAAGCCAAACCATTGCATCTTTCTGAGATCCTGATACTCCTGAGGTTGGGGACGGTGGAATGATTCATAACCTAGGCTGATTAAGCATCATCAGGTCAAGCCCAATTCCCGTCTGAGGTATCAGAAACTCCCAGAAGGTAGACACAGGCAGCAGTCAGTTTTCATGTCTTTGTAATGGTCCTCAAATGTAGGGACAGGCTGAAATCACCCGAGGGGGTTAGACCTTAGTCCCAGGTTTAGATTCTGGATTGATTATTATGGATTGCAATTTAGCAGGGTGGGTATCTTCAAAGATGATCCTATTAGGCCTGCTTAGGCCTATTACCATATGCACTCACAAACATGGGCCAAGACAGATCAGTCAATATACAAGGCAAATCAAGAAACTCAAGTCAGACAAAAAGATTTAATGGTGCCTGCTACTTAAGGTGTATTAATAGAGATTGTTGGTGGGGTGACAAGATGGCTCAGTGTTACCCACTAAAACTGAGGACCTGAGTTTGATTCCAAGCCCCACAAGCTGGGTGAGGAGGAGCTAGTCTTGTATTTTTAATCTGACCTCCACTCAATGCTCCATGACATTTTTAAGCCAACACACACACACACACACACACACACACACACACACACACACACACACATCACACTTCATTTCAGGAAGCAGGAAGTTCAATAGGAACTGTGATTTACAGGGTCAACAACACAATGGCTCATAGATTACCAGCTGTGCCCCAGGTGAGACTAGATGCCATAATGACTTAGAAGTTCCTTGTTCACATCTCAGCTTGTTGTCACGGTCTCTTGGGGTTTCTCTGACCTCTGAGCCCCACCAGTTTGCTATGGCCCCCAACCAACCACCTCTCCCTTCATTCCAGTGCCTCCTTCATTTCTGCAGCATATGGAAACAGGAGGCAGTGATCTTACTTTTTTACCTCCATTGTGACGTTTAGATGTATTTATTTTTATTGTATGCATATGGGTGTTTCGCCTGCATGTATGTCTGTGTATAATGTGTGTACCCACAGGTCCCAGAAGAGGGTGTCAGGTTCCCCTGGAGCTGGAGTTACAGGTATTTGTGGTCTGCTGTGCACACGTTGGCAATCAAACATGGATCCTCTGGGAAAAAAAAAGAGTCAGTGCTCTTGAGTCATTTCTCCAGCCGTTCATTTGTCATTTAAAAAGGGGTGTGTCCCCTGTTCTAGATCACAGATGGATGAGGGTGGACCACTTCGGGCTTCTCCCATGGCACAGTGGGAGAAATCATATATATATATTCCAAAGCTCAAAAACAGGTCACCCCAGTTATAGAAAAGGTTCTAGTCTTTCCTTGACTTGCTCACACTTCTGATAAAACTGTTCATGCTGGCCATTTAGACCATGGTGACAAAAAGCCACACTTGTTCAAAGTGCAATGGATAATTGATTGTGGGGGGGGCAGCCTCAGTTACTATATCCACAACACAACCTCCACACCTTAAGGGTCAGGGAACGTTGCAGAAGAGGGCTCAGAAAGATTGGAAGAGCCAGGAGGTTCAGAACATCTGCTCTGAGATAGTGGTATCTATATAGGATAGGAAAACTGTACCCATCAAACAAAACCCGAGCAATATCAATGCCAGCTGATGTGGCAATATGATTATGGTAAATATCACAAGACTCCATGCTAATTGCTTGAAGCTTTTCTTGTAGCTACTGAGAGAGGGAGAGTCAGTCTGCATGGACAAGCCCACTGGTAGGTTATCTAATATCATCTGATCACTTCCATATATGAGCAACACCAAATGGACTAGGTAGATCCAATAATAGAGAATAAGAATAGTAAAGAATAATTTGAGAAGAGAGGAAGAACGGGAAGAGTTGGAGGGAGGGAAGAATGGGGAGCATGAAGGGAATACAGAGCAGGAATTGAAAAAATTAAAACACACATGCTCCACCATGGACTCTTGGCACACCCTTGAATTCACATCTCGTTACTGGATACAGTTTTTTAGTGACAGGAGAACTGAGTCTGTGTGTAGTCAGAGGGTCAGAAATGAAACTCTAATTTGGCTTGCAGCAAAACATAATTTAAAAGTTAGACCATTGCAAAAAGAATTCATAAAAGCGATTCCAGTAGAGTACATGACACAGTGTCTCTGATGCTAAGGAGGAAGGATGCTAAGAAAATGAAAGCACGGAAATTAAATGAAGAGAGGGGGCAAGCCTTCTCATTTGCAGATCTTAGGGAGGTTTGAAAAGGAGGAACAGGAGGCACTGGGATGAAGAGACACAACCTGCCTGTCACAATTTCCTCAGAAATCAGCAGCGAGTGTAGGATTCGAGTCCTTGCTTGTCGGAGGCTCAGCTGTAACTCTAATTTTCTCAGGCTCCTATCAAGAGAATTTACACTAATGCCTAGTCTACATTACTCGAAAAGATAAATCTCCTTTTGACTAAGCCTTTGCCTCCAAACGGCTACATTTCTGTAAAATCTGTTTTATAATGACCTGCAGGCTTGTTCCTGTCTGCCCCAAACACAAAGCTAGGATTTTTCTCATTTCTTTTCTAAAAGAAAGTATGTTTCATAAAATTTCCCATTTTGCCTAAATCTGTTTAAAATATTATAGTCACTTGGAATCACAAAATCCATATGTAATGTCAATAATAATGACTTACGTATGTTAATAGGATAGGTTTTAAATAACTGTTAGAAATATAAGCACCATTATAGTAGGAGTATCTAATGATTTTTTTCTTCGCAAAGACAATCTATGTGGGATAAATCCATTATCTTAAGGGTATTTTGATAAGGAAAAATCTATGTAAAAAGCCCTATGCGTCCGTATGCGATTGTTAAACCCCATTAAGCATGCTTAATAATTAGCTGGCCAAAGAATCTCATTAGACGTACATTAAGTGTGCACTGAAGTCACATTTGGAACACTTCATTAGAGGCAACACGGGCTTCCCTGCATAACTTAAATACAAAGTCCAGTCAAATTAAAACTTGAATTTATGTCCCTCCCACCTGATCTGGGAGAAGAAATCTTGCCACCACCAGGGACCAGCCTTGGTTGGGCTATGTCTCAGTCAGCTAATGGGCCCATTTAGGTATGATTTACATGCCACATGCTTATTTTAAAAGGACAGTTCAGTGCCTTTTACTAAACTTATGTGATTGCACAGTAATCACCATAGTCTAGTTCGGGGAGAATCCTTCACGCCAAAGTTGGCTAATGTTCCTTTGTAGTTAATTCTATATTATTCTATTACTCTTTCTGTCTAGGCTTGTTTTTTTGATGATCTCTCTCACACACATACACACACAATCCTAGAACATGTGACAATATGTCTTCTGTCTTGTTTCTTTCTCTCAGCATGATTTAAAGCTTTGATATTTTTATGTGTGAATATGTGTGTGTCTCTCCACACGCGTGTTCATGTGAGTGAAGCTGCCCAGGGAGGCCAGAAGAGAGCACTGGGTCCCCTGGAACAGGAGCTACAGATGGTTGTGAGCTGCTGTGTGGGTTCTTGGAACCGAACTCAGGTCTTCTGAAAGAGCAGCCAGTGCTCCTAGCCACTGAGCCATCTCTCCAGATCCTAACATGATGGTTTTAAGATCGATTCTCATTGTGCAATTCTGTGGCTACACCACAGTCTAATTGTCTATCCAGTCACTTAACTGCATTTGGGTTGCTCCACTGTATTTTGTAGTGGCTTGCCTGTTGTACGGGATGGTTCGTGAGCTGGACAGGGGCTGGAGATTGAAACACACACACACACACACACACACACACACACACACACACAGAGAGAGAGAGAGAGAGAGGTCATCCTTGAAACAAGAATTCTCCCTTTATTGTGTTCCAGGGAAGCTTATATAGGGCTCTCCTTGACTAATGGCCACACCCTAACTCTCGGGATTTTTTAGTTGCAATCCCACCGAAACCACTCCCCTATCATCAGGAGCTCATGAGGGTCTCGTGCTCAGTGCAGCTGCAAGCATAGGAAAACAAGTTGTTTACTCTGGTAGGCAAGGGGTCCGTTCAGGTCTGAGGGTTTGTAGTCCCCCAAATCTCCCCCTTTTCTATATAATTACCACTAAAATTCTTGACTGGCCCAGGTGTGGCACAAATCTGATGGAAGGAAGGAGAACAACTAACCACATGCAAATCCCACAAGAAATCCAACTGCTCTTGTAAGTTGGAAAATGCCCTAGCGAACATGCTCATTCTACATTCAACTAGAAACTAAATGCTGGTGCTGGCTACAAGATCACCACGGCAGCTGTCCTGCTGATGGCAATTTCACCTGCCGCGGAGGCCGCATTGGTGACAGTAGTGGCCACTACAAGCTGCGGTGATCATGAAGTCTCAACCAGGATGTCTCAGCACAGCTGATTAACCTGGATCATAGTGGCAGTCATCTCCTTCACCCAACAGCTGTTTAAACTTGAGAGCAGTTAAGGGCAGAATCATTCAAGGTACAGACAGCTGCATGAGAATGGCTGGCTGCCTGTAGCCTACTTAGTCATATGGGACTATCCAGAGCCACTGACATAAGCACTGGCAGATTCCTGACTGGGGCCCATTGTACCTATTGCCCGAGGCTGATGGTACAAGCCCAATGGCCTCCCCAAGCTGTTCCCTGACCCCATAACTTTCAGTATACAATCATTTAGTGAATTTTGGCATAGTTCTCTCTAAACTGCTTCCTGCTGTTAGTTAGACAAAGTAATTTTTTTCCGGGGGAGGGGGGGTTGTTCACAGCAAACTTTCAGGGGCTCTTGGTCCATCAAACCACATTAGTTTGGAATGATTCCACAGGTTCTCATCTTCTATGGAAACAAAAACAGAACCTCTTTTCCAAAGCAACAAATCCTTAGACCCATATTTTGAAATCAAGATACCTTTCTTAGCAGTCCTCAGAATCAAATGTCTCTCTCCAGTCAAAAAATTAAAAGAAAACACAATAATTTACATAATCCAGATTCTCTGTGCACATTCCATATTCCTATTACTCTCCTTTACCATAGTGGACTTGAAAAAAATCCACCCCCATCCTTCAGTTCACTCTCTTGTCTTTTCTTTATTATGTTCCTGATGGCCAGCCTTCTTGAGGGTGCCCCTCAGAGTGTCCCTAGTTCTCCATCCCAGAGGTGCCTCCTGTGGTGCCTGCACCATCCGGAACTGCTATTGGGTAAGGTTCTGGGGATGCAAAAAACACATAGACACATACCCATCTTCAATCCATCCTCACTATTCCTGAAGGCTATCTCTCAGGAATCCTGAGCTTCCGATCTCGCTGGGGACCTCCACCTGTAGTGGCCTGCCTGCAGTAACAGGATGATTTGCAATCAGGCAAGGGGCTGGAGACTGAAACACACAGACACACACACACGCACACACACACACACACACACACACAGAGAGAGAGAGAGAGAGAGAGAGAGAGAGAGAGAGAGAGAGAGAGAGAAGAGAGGGGGGGTCATTCTTGAAACAAGAAAAAGAAAATCCCCTTTATTGTGTTCCAGGGCAGCTTATATAGGGCTCTCCTTAACTAATGGCCCCACCCTAACTCAGGATTTTTTAGCTGCAAGTCCACCAGAAACCACTCTCCTGTCATCAGGAACTCATGAGGGTCTCATGCTCAGTGCAGCTGCAAGCACAGGAAAACAAGTTTTTTGCTCAGAGCAGTTGCAAGCATAGGAACACAAGTTGTTTACTTTGGTAGGCAAGGGGTCACAGGAAATTCAGGGTCTGAGGGTCTGCAGTCCCCAACAAGATTTGTTCTAAAAAGTGTTGATTTAAAAACTCAGGTGTAAACCCTCATCTGCACATATGCCATTGCTTCTTTGGAGAGAGAAAATGTCGAATCAGATAAAAACAATGCAATTTAAGATTCTACAAATGCCAGTGGGTGCATGGCCCTTATAGTCAAGCTTTCTCTGGTTACCTGAGGTCCTCTTAGGTCCCATATGAATTTTAGGATTGTTGTAAACATTAGGAGAAAACACTGTTGCAATTTGGACAGGGTTACTGCAAACTTACAGTTTTAACTATATTTTAGCTACGATAAATTCTCTAACCACGAGCATGGGACACTCCCCATTTCTTTGTGTTACCCTAAAGTTATTCATTACTGTCTGATAACTTCAGTGCACAGGATTTTCACTCCTTGGTTAAATTTGTCTGAAAGTATATTTTGCTTTGGATGTTACTGTAAGTTGGCTATTCCCCCCCCCCTTTTTTTTCCAGGTAACTTACTATTGGTGCTTTTTTTTTTGAGCCCTGCCATATTTCTGAACTCGTCTAACAGTTCCAGCAGTGAGATGTGCAGGGTTGTTCACACACTAGACCACTTTGTCTGTAGGCAGAGACAGGTTTCCTTTCTTCCTTCTGATTATCTTTTTCTTGAGTAGCTCTTTATATATTTGCTGCTCCCTACCCCTCTTGCCACATCCTTATGGACCCAAGATGGAATCTTTTTAAGGTTTTGACTTGCATTTCACCAATGATTCATGACATTGAACCTTTTTTTTACGTATTTGTTGGCCATATTTCATATCTTCTTTGGAGAAATATTGTGTTGGTTTGAATGAGATTGGCCCCCAAAGATTCAAATATATATGCATGGTTAGCCCTCAGTTGGTAAGAAGGAATAGGAAGTGTGGCCTTGTTAAAGGAAGCATGGCCTTGTTAGAGGAGGTGTGTCAATCCCACATCAGGCCCCAATTTCTTTTCTCTCTCTCTCTCTCTCTCTCTCTCTCTCTCTCTCTCTCTCTCTCTCCCTCTCTGCTTTCTGCCTGTAGATCACAATGTAGCTCTCAGCTACTGCTCTAGCACCATGCCTGCCTGCCTGCCACCACCCTGCTCACCATGATAATGGATGAACCCTCTGAAGCTGTAAGCAAGACCCCAGTTGAGTGTTTTCTTTGTGTGGCATTGGTTATAGTGTCTCTTCAGACAATATAACAGCGACTAAGCCAGATATCTTGTCAACTCTTAGTAGAAGAGTGGGCATTAAATTATCTTGATCTTACAGGGTCTTTTATTTAGCCTTTCACCATACAAAGTTAGCCATGGGCTTATTTTACCCATATATGTATAAACATAACAAGATATACCATAATAGTTTATATATATTATGTAATAAACCATTCCTATTTAAAGTATATGACTTATTTATTTATGTAAACACTAACAGAAACATTAGCATAACCAATGTAATTAGCATATCAATCAGCAACAACATTTTCCTTGTGGCCCTCAGGAAGTGACATCTCAGCAGTCTCTGCTGATCAATTTTTTTGTGATTAAATTAGTTTGAATTTTCTAGATTCATATATAATTAGAATAATTTTAGAAAGCACAAATTTCACTAACTTTCAATGATAAGAACTATTTAAAAATTCATTTTGGGTTGGGCAGTAGTGGTGCATACCTTTAATTCCAGCACTCAGGAAGAAAAGGCAGATGAATCTCTCAGTTCAAGGCCAGCCTGGTCTACAGAGTGAGTTCAAGGCTATACATAGAAACAAAAACAAAAAAGAAAAAAAGATTCCTCTTAAGCCCCATGTGTATCAACATGGATTTCTTTTTTTATTCCTGAGTACTATCCCATTTTGTAATCCAGCCTCCCTTGTATTTTCAGATGGATCCCAGTTGGTCATGTTGAATAATCTTTTTCATTATTATTAGATTTGGTTGCTAGTATTTTCCTGAGAAAAATTTACAACTATATTCATTAGGGATATCGATTAAAAATTTAATTACCATAAGGTACACACATTACCAACTTATTTTCAAATGTATAGTATGAAGTATACTTATATTGTTGTGAACCAATCATTAGAAGACATTTATCTTCCAAGACTAAAGCTCTATGTTCATTAATCAATAACTTAGATCTTCCCCTGGTGACTTTGTTTCTATGTTTTCTTCCCAGGAATCTGACTACTCCAGATGCCCCATGAAGTTAGAATGATATAATATATATGTGTTTTGTGCAAATAGCTCATTCATTTCACTTTGTATAAGATTCTTAATGTTCACATATACCACAGCAGGGAGGGGACTCAAATTCCCTTCCTTTAAAGACTCTAAAATATCCCAATGTATGGAGGAATACCACATTGTGTCCATCATCCTCTAATGCCCGAACCTGTCAATATGAATAAGCTCCAAAGAATAGGGGTGTATAGATATTTCTTTGAGACAGTGTTTTTAACTATTTCAACCATATAATCTAGGATATATGGTAGTTCTACTTTTAATTTTTTTTGAGGAATGGTTGTATATTACACAGAGGCTGCATAGTTATATAGTCTTACATTGTACAAGTGTTCAGTATCTTCCAATCTTGTTTTTTCCCCCTATACTATGATGATATGAAGTGAGATCTTGATGGAGGAAGATCATTGGTTCAATAAACTGCCTTGGCCCTGATAGGTTAAAACATAGGTGGGAGGAGTAAACAGAACAAAATGCTGGGAGGAAGAGGAAGTGAGGTCAGAAATCATGCAGCTCCTCTCAGAGCCAGACACCGATGAAGCTCCGACCCAGGATGGACGTAGGCTAGAATCTTCCTGGTAAGTGCACCTCATGGTGCTACAAGATTATAAGAAATGGGTTAAGAGGTTGAAACTAATGGGCCAGGCAGTGTTTAAAAGAATACAGTGTCTGTGTGATTATTTCGGGGCATAAGCTAGGCAGGCGGCCGGGGTGTTGGGGACACAGCCCTGCCGCTTCTATTACAACAAGATCTCATTGGGTGTGCATTATTTATTTATTTATTTTGCTTGTTTCTTAAGACAGGGTCTTGCTCACAGAGATCAGCCCACGTCTGCCTCCTGAGTGATGGATTTACAAGCATGCCCATCACTCCCAACTTCATTATGGTCTTGTTTCATTGCCCTAATGATTAATGATGTTAGATATCTTCACATGTTAATGGGCCATCATTTGCAGCTTCAAAGAAATATCTTTTCTACTCCTGTGCCCATTTCCATCGAGTTGTTGACTTTTGTGTTAGAATTCTGAGTGCAGCTGTTTGCATATTCTGGATATTAACTCTGTGATGGTTAATTTTGTAAGAAATTCTTACTGAATCCAATGCCACATAGCATTCCCTTGCTCCCCTCTCTGTCATGCGTAGTCTTAGCTCTCATGCTTAGCGTATATTGAGTTGAATTAATATGTGATGTGAGGTGAAAGCCTAGATTCATTCCCATTTTACATGTGGATATCTGGTTTTCTCAATATTACTTTGTCAACATGTTTGCTAAACTTTCTCCAGTTCATATGTGAGAATGTTTATTTTCCCACATAAAGTTGTCCTTATGCCACACTTCACCCAAATTCTAGAACTTTTCATGAAACTTTCTCTCTCAAAAGTTCTTCCTACAACTATTTCTAAGTCTTGTGACTCTAATTGCAAAGCAAATTTTGACAATTATATCTTGCTAGATGTATTAATCCAAAGCAAGGGGTGGCCTGGTTAGCCAATGTACAACCTTTCAGGGTCCTAGACACCTATTTTTTTGATCTCTGCCATCTTTAGAACCCTGCTTGGTTTCTAACTCATCATGGTGACAACATGGCTGCTGGAGTCCCAGACGCATCTTCCTAGAACCACAAACATTTGAAAATCAAGAGGGAATTCTTACCTGAATCTTGCTGTTGTTGAGAGAACATCATTCAATGACAGCAATTGATACATGCAGCACTTTTGCATAAAACATAAAAGCTCTCCTAAGTAGAGTAGGCTTATATGGAGCCACTATTATTTGGCAAGAAAATAGCATCACTGTGTACATAAAAGAAGAACATCATTACATTCTCTCCTAAACCATGCAGTCCATGCTAAGATTTTTTACAAACACACACAGCCATATTGGCGATCTTGAAAAGCAGCATACACCTAACCCCACACCTATCACTTATCAAGTACAGAGAGAAGATTTTGAATGACCTAGACCACAGGTTCTCAAACATGTCAAATCTTAACCAGCATCACTACTTGCCCTTCACTCAGGAAGACCTGAATAAGAAAATCAGGTCCTGGGGTGAGTACCGGAGTTCTATAGATTTCCAGTTGACCAAAATGAACAGCGGCATCTCACTGAGGATCACTAGCTCTCTAATCCAAGAAAGTGTCGGCACTCACATCAGGTTGCCTATCAGAGTCACCAGGGAGCTGCATTAGACTTCATTTCTCATCTGCGGGTCCCCTTTCCAATTCTCTGGTGCACAGGATGGTCTTGAATTTGCCTAAAAGCCTTTGAGATGGTTGCTACACAACCTGTGTGGTCTTACTTTGTTTCTCCAAAGACATGTGAAGCTTATTCTCCAGTGCCTGTGAATATGACCTACTTTGAAATATAATCTATCCAGAAATAATCAAGGCCCTAACCTAGTGACTGCTCTTGTATTAGGAAAGAGTCATTTAGACAGAGAACAGAGAGCATTCTGGGTGATGAGAAAGGCAAAGATTTCAGAGTGGCACATTTTCTATGCCAGAGAATCCTGCAGAGAGTGAGAATTCTAAAGCCAAGTGTGGTGGTGTGTATAGAAATGGCCCCCATAGGCTCACAGGTAGTGGTATTATTGAAAGGGTTGAGACGAGTTGCCTTATTGGAATATTTGTGGTCTTGTTGGAAGAAGTGTGTCCCTGGGGTAGGTTTTGAGGTTTCAGAAGCTCAAACCTGGCTCACACTTTCTTTTGCTGCCTGCCAAACCAGATGTAGAACTCTCAGATCCTTCTCCAGCACCATGTCTGCCTGAATGCCACCATGCTTCCCACCATGATGATAATGGTCTAAACCTCTGAACCTGCAAACAAGCCCCAGTTAAATGTTTTCCCTTATAAGAGTTGCCATGGTCATGGTGTCTCTTCACAGCAATGGAAACCCTAATTAAGACACCAGACAAACAAGGAGACATCAGGCACTGGCCTTTAGTATTGTCTTGCTGATAAGCTGACTCAGACTTCACAACAAGAGAAAAGATGTTTTCTGGAGCCATCTCAGGTTATAGACATTTCCTCTAACATGTAAAACTTCCATATAGTTCCTGAGTCTGGCTCCAGGTTTCCTGAACACATTTCCTCCCAATGTTAGGACAAAATTGGGTCTTAGTCTATCTCTCTTTCTGTCTTCCCCATCTTCCTCCCTCCTTTCCTCCCTCCCTCCCCTCTTTCCTCCCTCCCTTCCTGGCATTTCCTCCCCCTCCCTTCCACTTTATCTGGAGTATGTGTAGACAGGGGTGCTTGGAAAAGAGGAAGATCAACCTTGAACGCTGTCCCTCACGTGCTTCCCTCTATTTTTTGAGGGGGAGCAGGGTCCTTTACTGGCCTAGATCTTGCCATGTAGGCTAGTCTGTCTAGCCATAGAGCCCTAGGGATCCTCCCATCTTTTCTCCTCAGTGCTGGGATTGCAAGCATGTATCAGCATGAGTAACTTTTCATATGGGTTCTGGGGACCAAACTCAGGTCCTCCAGTTTGCATAGCAAGCGCTTTGCTATGCCCACTGAGCCATTTCCGCAGCTCCAAAGTAGTTTTCTTTTAGCAAAGAAGAGGGAGACGTGGCTGTTAGGCTGGCAATTGATGATGTTTCCTCCCCAGTCCAAATAAACGAGCAGCTATTTTCTTGCATTAGGGATAAAAGATGAATCGGGCTTATTGTAGAACATTTAGAGGATTCATGGAAGCAACCAGAAGTAGGTGGCAACCCTGATACCCAGACAGAAACACTGTTAAAACCATGTTTTCTGCATTCTCTGGCTCTTTCCCAGAATCTATTTTTTTTTAAGATATGAAATGACTCCTTGCTTTCCTTCCACGTCGCCATGGATACCTTCCATTTCCCATTCTGTTGATAATTTAAGTTTGTTCAATGCCAGTCTTGAGCTACAGTAAAATTGGTTTGAATTCCCCCAGGGTAGCAATTGTCATGATACCCAGGTAGACACTGCACCAAAGACAGACCCAGGTACCTGGAATACAGTCAATTCTCAGAAGAACTTCATTGAATGAATTAAAAAACTCAGAATAGTCCTCTGTGGTAATGCATCAACTTAGACTGTATGTTGTTCACAAACTACAGCACTGGAGAGTAGAAGAATGGGGGAAGTTATCGGAATAAGCATGGCAAGTAATCTCCTTTTCTGTAATTTAAAAACTATGAAAGTACTTTGCAATTTTGAGTGTAAAATTCACCTGTCACCATCGTTTTATGGATGTTTTGTTCAGCCAAATAGAACTCTTTAAGGTTCTGGAACTGGGATTTGCTGATATGCAATTTCTGTTTATTTTAATATTTTTTTGCATGAGCATGTGTGGCATGGTGTGTGCATGTATGTTTGAATGTATGTGCATACATGTGTGTACACGTGTGGAAGCAGATATTAGGCGTCTTCCTTAGTCACTCTCCATCTTATTCTTTGAGGCAGGGTCTTTCCCTTAAACTCATAGCTTGCCACGATGGCTAGTCTGGCTAACTAGCTTGCTTTGGGGATTCCCTGTCTCTACCTTCTGAGCACTGGAATTACAGATAGGTCACCATGCTCACCTGAACCAGTGGAGATAGATGATGTCAAGGAAACAGTGCTTTTCAGATACAGTAGGGCAGTTGCACACATGAACTCAGAGCAATTGTGACAGCATCCACAAGATCTCCTCATGCTCAATTCAGACAAATGCCAACATGAGGATGGGGAGGTAGGAGCAAAATCCCATCACCAACAAAATCCCACTACTATTGGCATTTCATTGCTGCGGTGGGAGGGAGAGTCAGTTTTCTTTAATGATGTACCCTCCTGGTTGGTCAGCCACATGTGGGGTCAGACCCTACTCCTATGCTCGTTGGATAACATATAAATTGGACACAATGAGGAAAGAAAAAAGAGACAAGAAATCTCAAAGTTGGGTGGGAAGGGATCGAAAAGTGGTTATGGGGGAAGGCTTAAGGAAGAGGAGAGTATGTTCAAAATATGCTGTATCAAATTCTCAAAGAATTAATAAAAGTGTTGATAAAAATGAAGATGGATGGCTCCTGAGGAATAGCATTCATGGCTGGCATGTCCACACGCATCACATGTACCTGCATGAACATGTATCCCTCCATCCTGGGAGAAGGTTCTTCAAATTTCCCCTAGTGACCCAACCCTTACCCCAGTATCGCTCTGCTCTTTATGCCCTCTCATGGCACGTGCCATAGGTAATGTTCTAGACTCACTTCTGCCATCATTTGATTAAAAGCTGTTTTTCTTACCCGATTTCGCGCTCCCAGGGGCTGGGAGCACCCATGATTTGTATAGATTTTATCTTCAGCTCCCATCAAAGTATTTGGGAAAGGAACACATGATCCAGGCATGTTAACTGAGTGAGCGGAACATACATATCATGACATCATTGTGAGTTGAGCCCAGCCTGTGCTACACAGTGAAACCCTCGGTTGCCAGAGAACTGTGAAAAAAGTGGAGCCTATTTAAGCTGAAAGAAAAATGCATGAGCCCTGACAGCCTGGCATTTTGAAGACTCCTGCAAGAGAAATTGAAGGCCCCTCCTGCTGCTCCTGGACTTTTGGCTATCAGGGTATTTAGTGAGGTGCATTCCAAGTGTGCTCCAGGAGTACAGTCAAGACCCAGAGTCCATCCATCAAGATGCTATTCTGAATGGATGTTGAAGCATCTTGTAGGTTTCGTGAGAATAAGGTCCCATGTCTCTCTTATCAGCCAGCCTGGTACTTTAACTTCCCTCTTTGGGCCTAATGAAGTTATTTTTCAAGGGAAAAGAAGTGTGCGAAACATTGCTTCTGGTTAAATATTTATGCACACCAGTCTGGAGGATGCCCATGTGCAGGTGGAGAGCTCAGCAGTCGGACAGTGACCTCTTCATCTTCATGTAGACTCCTAGCATTAAAGCCTATTTTGTATGATTGTTTCGCATCCATACCAACTTCCTTTTGGCTAGGATTTGTTTCCTATATAATTTTCCAGCATTTTCTTTCCAATCTTTTGAGGTCCTTATCTTTTACCATTATCCCCCCCCCACCCTTGACAACACAGATCTTTTAACTGGAGAACTTAATTATCTTTATTGGATGTCAGACTCATGCATTTTGGTTCATGCCTGTCTTGTTTTGTGGGTTTTTGCTTTCTCTTTGTAGAAGATTTTTGAATATTTTATTTCTTTGCCTTTTTTGCCTTTAAAACTCTGGTTGAAGATCTTCTCTCTTGTTTTCCCTTCCCCTTCTCCTTATATAAGCTACATACCCCCCTCTATTTTTCAGCAATTCACTTCAACATTTTAACTTTAATGAGGCTCATCAATTAGTTCTTTAGTCATTTGATGACTGTTGAGTCATCATTAATCATAGGAACGAGGCTCTGAAGACAAAGCGAGGTGACCCCCTGCCTCATCCATGGAGAGGCACTATTTCTAATCTGGGGTTGCAAACTCAACCCCAGGGCTTCCTGCTCCTGTTCTTGTTCATGGAAGGATTGGTTATGGGTGCCATATTTTTGCTGTAACATCTGGACTTACCCTTGTAACTGTTAACCAACAATGCTTGGGATGTGGCAGCTCACACCTATAATTCCAGCGCTCAGAAGGCTGACCTAGAGAGCACCCTGAGATTGAACCTTGCCTGGGCTACATGATGAGCTCTTTTCCAATCTGGGCTACAGAGTGAGATTCTATTTCAAGATACAAAAATGTAATCCACCTCCCACAGACAAAACAAAATACAACAGGCGAGGGAGTAGCTCACTTGTCTGACACTCACAAGTCTTTAAGTTTGAACCTTGGCACCACAAAAATGAAAACCAACCAACAAACCAGCTACTAAACAACAAAGGGGTTAGCCCTTCACTCCAACAGCCAAGCAAATCATGTACACCTCACACAAAGGCACACATAAGTGCTCACACACAAATAAGCATACATACGCTTACATATATACAGGTCAAGATAGAGTGGCTACATAATACTCAGCCATCCTTCCAGAGCTGATGTCAGCAAATGGCCTCATCTATTGTTGGGAATTAAAGCCCTTTCCCTTTATTGCGACCATCTGTTGCATATCTGACCCCACTTATAGATGAAGACTTCTATTTATAATTAGAACAGGGATTTGAACCAGTTCAATATTGTCTGTACTACACCGCCATTGTAAGTGGAGTTCAATTTGCATGAATTTGCATACCCTGCATATGCAGGAGGACATCATGTCAGAGTGAGGAGGGATCAGGTGCTCTCAGGTCAGATGCCAGGGGACTCTAGTGCTACACTCCGGATGAGTATGCATCAGCTGAATAAATACGTCTTTGCCAAACAGATGAGAAGACCTGGAGGAGTCTGACCTTTGACCGCTTGTCTTCCTGACCCAAGGCTGTTTCTCCATCCTAACTTCTCCAATTTTTGTACTATTACCTGACAAGATTTGATTTCAATTCTTGTAAAGGTGAGCTTAATGTGAAGTAAATTACATTCTTTAATGGGGTTTCCTTTAGTATGAACGAGGAATATAAAAGGCCCAATATTAAATAGCAAATTGTTCTTGATTAAAATTTTTATGGGTTTAGCTAACAGCAGATGGAACACATCTCTTAGGTAATTGCTTCTATTAATGGCACACGTTGGGATGTTAATTAACCATTTGGATGTCCGAATTTTGATTGGCTTTGTTTTCTTGGATAAACAAAATGGGACGCTGGTTCAGGTTTCTACTCAGAATAAGAAGACTCTCCCTGTGAAGGATAAGTGACTCTGTCAAGGGTTGGGGAGTAAGGAGGAGGAGCCAGAGAGAGGGATGGAAGTCAAGGCAGGTGACCCATGTGCAACATCAGTTGGAGGGGGCTTGGTGCACAGGTTCCTGAGTTTTGAGGTAAGGATGGAGAAGTAGGAAACAAGGATCAAACTAGAAGAGAAAAAAAAAAACAAAAAAAGTTTCTTCAGCTGGATCTGTTTGCAATGCCGAAAATCAAACTTTAGGAGACCTTCATGGCAGGTGGCTAAGAAACAGGCTACCCATCCATTTGTTCTGCTGCTACTGGGCACACATGCGGCTTCCACTCTGTCCAGCAGGACGGAAGAGGTTGGGGTCCTGACAATCAGTTCAAATGCCCAGTGAGAATGAACTACGCTCATAAAACATGCTGCTGTTCCTTACTGAGGTTCTGACCCATCTCCTAGTCACCAACATCAGATATGCCCTAGTCTTCCATTCTAAGGTAGAAGGGGAGTGGAATTTTCCACCTAGAGGGGGCAGTTGGGAGGAGATGCTGGTATAACAGTTCCGAGAACAATAGTGGTGGTTCTTCCTTGACATAGAAGGGGTTGGAAAGAACATAGGAGCCAGAATTCAGAAGATCAGCTTTGAAATGTTACCTGCTAAGTATGACACAGCCATGGCAATCATGACATCACAGAAGCTATGCTTTCTGGCACCTTCCAGTCAGCTATGGAGGGGAAAGGGGCTCATGAGGCTCTATCACCGATTATGGGAGACAGGGAGGTGTATCACCTAGTTGGGCACTCACTGGTGAATCCCTCAGGCTGCGATGGAGCCTTCCGAACTCAGAGTCACACAGATGGTTCTACTTAAACTCCAATTGATACTATGTCACTCAAAAGCTAGTAAATAAAGGAGAGGGATTTGTAAGGAAGGAGGGCAGCTGGAGGGGTGGGAGGGAAATAATGGAAGGAGGAGTAACCAGCATACACATTACACACATATGATTTTTATCAAAGGACAAAAGTCATTAAGGAAAACAAAAGAATGAATGAAATTGAGGGTAACAATGAGGGTAGGCGCTCACAGAGGCAGTCAGTGTTAGAGAGCACAGTGCCCATGAGGGTGTTTCTATACAGCATCACCCAGGGCAGCAGGGAGCCCCACGCCAAACAACTCCACCATCCAGGCCATCACCAGCCCTGTTGATTTGCTGAAACTGAAGGCAGAGAAATTCTCTCACCCTCCAAACAATGTCTTTCTGTTCATTAAGCTGGTGTCAAAGACAGAAACCCTATACAAGCTAGAAAACAATTTTCTCACCATGCCACCTCTTCCTTTATTGTAAAGGTGAATCTGAAGCCTTCTACACAGTAGTTCATTTTATTTTCTAAAAATGTATGCTAGTAAAATACCAATGAAGAAGAATCCAGAAGCCAGCCCACAGATTTTTTTTCTATTAACTGTTCTGCTTGGTGGGTATGGTTAACCTCGAACATGGGGTTTGCATGGTAGTTGTTGGTGCTTCCTGCCTCAGAGCAGAAATGAGTAGATCTCATGTTTGTAGTTGGTGTCAGGATCCACTTTTATTTTTCTAAAGTTCATTTTGTTTTATGTTTGTTTTGGTTGCATGTATATCTGTGTACCATGTGGGAGTGATTTTTTATCAATAAAGAAACTGCCTAGGCCCATTGATAGGCCAACCCTTAGGTGGGTGGAGTAAACAGAACAAAATGCTGGGAGAAAAAAGCTGAGTCAGAGAGTCGCCATGATTCTCCCACTCCAGGCAGATGCAGGTTAAGATCATTCCTGGTAAGCCAGCTCACGGGCTACACAGATTATTAGAAATGGGTTAGGTCAATATGTAAGAGCTAGCCAATAATGGGCCAGGCAGTGTTTAAAAGAATACAGTTTCCGTGTATTTATTTCGGGTAAAGCTAGTCATGCAGGCGGCAGGGTGGCGGGACACAGCCCACCGCTCCTATCACAACAGTACCATGTGCATGCAGTGCTGACAGGGGCTAGAAGAAGGCATGAGATCTCCCCCTGAAACTGGAGTCATAGACGGTTGTGAGGCACCATGTGGGAATGGGAATCGAACCTGAGTCCCCTGCAAGTGCAGTCAGTGATCTTCCCCACTGATCCATCTCTCCAGCTCCCAGAGTCTATTTTTAAATGATGACATTTATAAAGGATGTCTAGACCAAATTGCAATTCGCTGCCCCCTTGGCTTATGGAATTCTCAATGCACAGTGTTTCACCTGCCTGGAGGATAGCAAAATAATTCATGCTCTGAACTTGACAGCTAAGTGACATTTTCTAGCATTTGCATGACCACAAAAGGCCGGTCAGCAACTGCCACCTCTCCTGGGATACAGTGCCCAGGTTCCTCATTCTATCTTCACAGAGACAGAGACGGGAAACCCAATTGTAATGCAAGTCACTGTGATAGGATGTGCAGAGGTGGGGAATGGGAGAGAAGTTACTGTATCTACCTGGGGATGGGAAGACTGTGCCTCGTGCTCAAGAAAAGTCCCACACCCAAAGAACACTGCATGGCTCTCTTCCTTGTACAAGTGGGTATCTCTCAGTACCATCTGAAGTCAAAGTGAGACGCTAGCTTCATAGAAACAGAACATGGCACACCCTACATGCCTTAAGTCTGTCCCAAAGTAGGAAGCTGCCAGCCCTCAACTACCAACTGAGCTACGTCTCCAACTCCAAGAGTGGCCTTTGCATAGTGACACGCTCAAAGAGTGGACACTTGGGAACTTGGAAGCAACAAAAGTCCAAGCCAGAGATGTAGCTGAGTCCAATTCCATTGATGCTATTTATCTGCCATAAACACACAATCCGAGCTAGGTCTAAGCTTGTCTCCCATCTTGATGTCATGAAGCTGACTGCTTAAATCTTTTCCTGCCAAAAACAGGCAAAGGGCTTCTTCATGAAATTGAAATGTCACATAATTCTAGACACTTTTGACCTTGCATTCTGGGGCTGAGAATTATCATGGAGGAATCTGTATTTGTTGGACTATGTTTGCTGAAGGAAACCGTATTTGTCCTCGTGATGCTGAAGTAGGGTCATAGGGAGCTGATCTGCCCATCAACGTGGTGATAATGAACTCGGTGTGACCTGTTGCTCCCTCACTAATTAACTCAGACACCAGGACAGGGCTCTAAATATTCTCAGAATTACAACATGGTGTGGGCATTCCTCCTTCCAAAGCCCATTCTGCAAGTAAGATGGAAGCAGCTGTAATAAATTCTCTTTCAGAACCAATGCAGACCCTCTGCATGCCCCAGCATAAAACTCACTTGAAATGCTGGAGAAGAACCAATAAATTGCTATTTAGTCTCACACAATGAGCCTAAATATAAAACAGAGGTGGGTTTTCATTATGAGAATTCTTGTTATAAGATTGATTTTTGGAGGGCCGTCGAAACAGAACTAACCTCCTTATGGTACCAGGATACAAGGGCAGAGCCCAGGAAACTAAGATGAAATCAACTGTGGGTTTTCCAGTGCCTGGTTGCAGGGTGTTCCGTGATGTTTGAGAATACTAAACGGGGACCAAATTAAAGAAAGAAAAAACAACCATGTTTACAATTAGCGCTTGCCTACAATTAGCACTTCATTATTTCCATGGTGTGATTTAGCATGAGTTAACAGCATAGCTGCCCACATTTCCTAGGAGTAGGAGGGACATGCATGGGCTGGTGGTATGGCTAACCCTGAGCAGGATATCGATGCCCACAGAAGACAAGAATGCAGCCTGACTAGAGTCCAACCTCCTCATACTCTGACCCTGGAAAACTTTCCCCACCTCCCTCGATGTCTACACTGAAGAGCCTTTCATTCATGTAC
This sequence comes from Microtus obscurus, assembly GCA_963919715.1. Lineage (NCBI taxonomy): Eukaryota > Metazoa > Chordata > Mammalia > Rodentia > Cricetidae > Microtus > Microtus obscurus. The sequence continues at coordinate 9,939,841 of CAWTZC010002533.1, read as the reverse complement.
CTTGTAGACTTTGGACAAGATCTTGTTGGTTTTACCACCGTCTGTCATGATCATAGACGATCACCATGTGCTCTATCCTGCCCCACATGGGAGGCACACATGAGAAGGGGCTGTGGAATCTATATGAGAGTGGTGGGATGTTGGTGGTCAATACTGAAGTGACCCATGGGGTCCTGGAGAGGTTCTGTGTGACCGAGTTGCGGCTGTGGTTCTTGCTGCCTAGCCTTCTCAGCTGCCTTTTTTGGTCTTCCTTTTTCCATGAAACATCCCTCACTTGGGATCTTACTGGTTGGTGTAGACTTGCCTGGACTACTGAGGGCACCTTAACCCATAAGCTTCTGGTTGGACTCAGATTTAAAAAAAAAAAAAGAGGCAGTGAAGATTGAAGGAAGAGAACCAGATTGCATGTTTGGCATCTGGACTTCTAGGGTCTTCCCTGGTGGCTCAATGTAGGATGCTTAGCCTTCTCAGTCTACCCCAGAATGACTTCTTTTGGTTGGCTCATTCCTTTGGTTAATCATCTCTATCTCCAAGAAGCATGCTTTTCTGTGCTGAGCCCTTCCCCTGAGCTGTCCACTGCTTTCTTCCCTGACTGGCAGGTCCCTGGTCCCGCCATTTCTGTCCTTGTCTTGATTCAAAGATGTCATCTGTTTTCTACTGTCATTTAACTGCTTCGCTCTGCATTTTTTTTTAGATCAGACATGTTTCTCAGATGTTCTTTCTGAGAATCTCTGATTCTGTGAGCCACTTTGTATCTTGCCAAATGGACTTGCTTAACATTACTTAGCTGCAGCTCAAGAGTGTGTTGGAAATAGATTGACTAGCAATAATGGCTGACCCCGAGGAGGATGCTCATGCTCTCAGCAGATAAGAATACAGCCTGACTTGAGGCCAACTCCTATCTTCTGGGGGCTCTATTCATGTTCCCTATACCATGGGCCAGGAAAATACAGAAAGACATTACCTTAAGATATGCTATTAGTGCCCTTATGTTTGTTAGTTTCAACCTGACACTACCTAGAATCACCTGGGGAGACTCTCTATGAGCAATTGTTTAGATTAAGTTAAGCCTTGGGAATGTCTGGAAGGCATTGTCTTGATTGCTGACTGATGTGGGATGACTCAGTCCACTGTGGGCAGCACCATTCCCTAGGCAGGAGTTCCTGAACATTATAAGAGACAAGAAGGCTACCTAAGAGCAAACAATGAAGGGTTCATGCGTTTACTCTTTCTTGCTCTTAACTATGGATGTGACAGTTTGTTTCTGTCTTAACTATTCCACAGCATTGGACTTGAGACTGTTAGTCAAACAAACCCTTTCTTCCCTAAATTGCTTTTTGTCAGAGTATTTGCTGTGGCAATGGAAATGCAGCTAGAGCACCTCCCCAGGACTTTCTTGTGTGGAGGAGGAATATTTTACTTAGGAGGCAGTGCATGTCAGCAGGCACTGAATCATATAAGAATCAAAATTTGTTTGAGAAGTCTGCTTAATTGCCTATAAATTTCCGTGTACCTGCTTTTCTGTGAACAGCTCTACACAGAAATCAAATGCTAGCATTAGAATTCATGGAGATTTCAAAGGCTAAAGGAAGGAGAAAAGGAGGAAGGATTCTATTGATAAGCTTGGTCTTTGTGATTCTCCAATTTCTAAGCTAGCCATTAAAATTCTTGCGTGGATAAGGGATGGATAAAGATCTCTAAGGTGTTCTGTTTGCCTGTGGATTTTCTCCATTCTATTTATTTATTTATTTATTTATTTTGGTTTTTTGAGACAGGGTTTCTCTATGGTTTTGGAGCCTGTCCTGGAACTCGCTCTGTAGACCAGGCTGGTCTCGAACTCACAGAGATCCGCCTGCCTCTGCCTCCCGAGTGCTGAAATTAAAGGCGTGCGCCACCACCGCCCGGCTCTCCATTCTATTTTATTTTAAGGCTATGAGCTATAAAACATACTCATTTCTTCTGAAACACCGGAATGGGACAAAGGGACAGCACATAGCATAGAATCAGGAGTCAGCATTTTGACAAAGACTGTCTTTGACAAAAACTGTTCTCCTCATCACCATTTGCCCTCTTTCCCCAAGACATAAAACTAGATGTTTCCCAGTTTCTCTTGCTGCTGAGTATAGCCATGTGACTAAAAAACAGGCCTCCATTGAATCATGGGGTTTTCTGGAACTATACTTTTAAGAGAGCGAGTCGGGCTACTCTTGGTCCTTTTCTACCTCTGATGGTTGGACCTTGGGCAAGAATGATTATTGGGCCACCCAGACATTTATGGGGTGCTGAGCTACAGATAGAAGAAACCTGGGCCCCTCCATCCCCTTGGCACTCTAATCTTTCATTCAAGTAAATAGTGAGTCTGTGTTCTGTTTGACTCCCTGGGTCATAGGGCTTGTTGGGGGCCATTGAGTTGTTATCAATGTAGGAAATGTATCAGATCATGAAAACATTCAATGATGGTACAGCAATAGTAGCTGTTCAGAGGTCATATCTGAAAGCATGAAACTACTATGGACAGACGCCTTGTCTAGAGCCTGGAGACTGGATGTGGACTTTGAGACAGGGGAGGGATTTTCCAGGAGAAGGAAACAGAGAAGAGTGCCTTTGCCCCTCAGACTCCCTAGACACACTTAAGAGAATACGATACACATTTCAAGAAGGGACTGGCAGCGAAGCAGATAGACAACAACCTGGCTCCATCTCAGGAAGAGCCCAGGTTCTTCAGCATTTCCTGGAACCCTGAAAGTGCCTGAGACCAAGGCAGTAGCCACCCCTTGAGCACCTAATGGGGCTGAGGCCCGAGGGCCAGTTAGAATCACCTCACCCTGCACAGAGAGCTATGAGCTTATTCCCAAGCCCTTCTCTCTGACCTTAGAAGCAAACAGAGGGAGACTGGGGTTAATTACCCTGTCCACTCATAAAAAATGGGGTCTAGGAAAAGTAATTAGGTTGAGTTACAGAGAAACAAAGAAATATTTCTAAAACAAGTGTTCCTGATGCCTGAGATTTATAGTCACCCCAACCAGACTAGGGATGCTTTACTGGAGAGAATTCAAACTGGTTGGCCTTCTGGTCTTGCCAAGTCAAGGAGAAGACTTCTAGGAGAACAGGATTCCATACATTGTGTCTCTTGTGGAATTCAGGCTTCTAATTTGGTGGTTTGGTTTTCTCTCCCTCTGTTAGAGCCTAGATTTCTAGAATCTCCAAGATGCCCACTTGAGCCAGCACACTGCAGATGCAGTAAGATAAGTTTAATCCCCCCCACCACCCCATGACAGCTTTTGCATGGCCGTGACAAAATACCTGACAGAAACATCCTAAAAGAAGAAGGATTCATTTTGTTTATGGTTTCTAGTGGTTGGGAAAGTTTGGTGAGGCAGCTCAGCTCATGATGGGCCAGGATGTAAAGAGTTAGACAGGAAGTACTCAAACACAAGGTACTTGCCACAATCTATTGAGAGTGACTTTATTGTTCCAGGCTAACACTACCTCCCAATTTTGTAGAACATTCCAAAATAGCATCACTATTGGGACCAAGCATCCAAATCATGAGCCAATAGGGTAGGTGAATGGAATGTATTCAAACCTAGTACCTACTGAAGTCATTCAGATCAAAAAGCCTCTTTGAAGGAGAAGAAGGCATTGACATTGGAAAGGGACAGCAGAAGGGAAGAAATGGGGGAGTTCTAGGAGGGCTAAGCTGGATCATGCACAAGTACACTGTATACGTGCATGGAGATGCCGTGGCAAATTGCATTATTTTGCAAAAGTATTATATGTTGATTATAAAAAACAATATAAGTGAATGGGAAGTCAATGGCTATCAGAAGCCATGAGATGGAGAGGTATGGACTTTGTCCTCTGAAGTTCAAAGGGACATTGCTGTAGACACATTTCCTGTGGGGGAGTTGGCAGCTCAGAGTCTTAGGAATCTTCAGCAAGGGCATCTATTTTAGGGGAATGATGTGGGAGTGTCATATATCAATCTGTTGATTTCATTGGTTAAATAAAGAAACTGCCTGAGCCCATTGATAGGCCAACCCTTAGGTGGGTGGAGTAGACAGAAGAGGATTCTGGGAGAAGGAAGCTGAGTCAGTGAGTCGCCATGATGTTCCCAGTCCCTGCAGACACAGGCTAGAATCTCCCCGGTAAGCACACCTTGGGGTGCTACACAGATTATCAGAAATGGGTTAGGTCGATATGTAAGAGCTAGCCAATAATGGGCCAGGCAGTGATTAAAAGAAAACAGTTTTCGTGTAATTATTTCAGGGCTTAAGCTGGGCCATGCGGGCGGCCAGGTACAGGGGCACAGCCAGGCCGCTCCTCTTACTACAGGGGAAACCAGACAGAGGCCATGCATCAGGGGGCTGAGTGGGGAGGGTCTGTGGTGGCTGGAGCCTGTGCCTTCTGGTGCCCTTCTCCATGCAGAAGGGTTCACTAGGAGGCTGGAGCTGCTGCATGCCTGGGATTAATTCCCAGCTTGCCACCTTCTAGGTCAGTGGCAAGTTGTTTTTATCTCCTCTTAAGTCCAAGATCCCTCTGTAATCAAATAGGGATAAACAAGAGTATCTGAAGTATAGATTTGGGGCAAGGATTGAATGTGATTAAGCCTTCAAAGAGTGCAATGCAGTTTTGACACACAAGTACCCATGGGTGATTGGAACATGATTTTTCGTGACAGAACATGTCAGAGATTCAGAATTCTCTGTCTTCTCCTGGAATGAACACTGACAAGGGGGACTTCCTTTTTTCTTTTCTTTTTTTTTATCTTTCATTCTCCCTGCCTCCTTTCCTCCCTCCTGCTTACTCTTTTTGTCTCTCCTCCTCATTTTTATATAGCAGAATAGTGGGCTATACCATGATTTTAAGGGACATATATTCAAGATTACAGTTTTCTTTCCCATGACCACTCCATCTCCTTCTGGTTTACAAGTGTGTGTGTGTGTGTGTGTGTGTGTGTGTGTGTGTGTGTGTGTGTGTACATGGGGGTAGGTGCATGTGTGTATGAGTGCCTGTGGAGGCTACAGCTGGAGTTATAGGTGGTTGGAAGTCACCTGACACAGATGCTGGGAATCAAACCCAGGTTCTCTGGAGGAGCAGAATGTGCTTTTCTCCACTGAACCATCTCTCCAGCCTGCATCCCTGGGTTTTGGCAACTGTTCATTTCTTTTTATGCTAAAGACATCCAGATGTGTCAATGAGGAAATATCCTTCTTTACCTTTTGGTTTGGTTTGGGTGGGAGCATGTGACTCATGTCTACCCAATCAGAACTCTTACATTTTGGGGTTATGGCCACTGAAATTAATTTATGAATGTAGCTATGACTCACACAGACACAAGGAAACAAGGGTCTCTAGGAATTCCAAGTGCTATGAATCTGGGGGGGGGTGACCTTGGCATCTAGTAGACATCCAAACACCATGAAAGGCTAAGCACAGAGACAGCATGAGAAGTGGAGAGAACACAGATCTTAATGGCCTCATTTGGGCTCCTGGATCAGTGTCTTCTGAAGTGGGACATGACTTGAAATGATATGCATGGTTACTCAAGCCTCTTGTTGTCTAAGTCACTTTGGGTGAGGTCCCCTTTCTGTTACCACAAAAGCAGTCTTAACTGACGTAGTAAATGAAAGTAAGACACGCAACCTGTCCAATCCCTGTCTAAAGGCAACACACTTGTTCATAAAACGAGACACACATGCTTGAACTACTGATTCAGTCCTTTCTGTCTAGCTGAACTTGGACAAGCCATTCCAGCTCCCTTTGCTTTGGTGCTCTTGTTTGCAAAACCTGGCTAGATGCCACTTAACTTACAGGACGCTTACGGATTAAATGGGAGAGCTTGTGTGAAACAGAAAGAAGAGCTATAAGCCACAGCTAAGAGGGTCTAGCTTATTCATTATTCTTTCTAATACTCAGGGGAGCATCCAGTACACACGTCTAAGGGATAGCACAAACCTTGCTCATTTTTGCAGAAGGAGAAGGAGAAGAAGAAGGGGCTGGTGAGATGGCTCAGCAGGTAAAGGTACTTTCTACAGAAGCCTGACCACACATGTTTGATTCCTAGAGATCACACAGTGGAAGGAAAGATCCAAATCCACTAAGCTGTCCTTGGAGCTCCACGCATGTGCTGTGGCACTCATGCCGCATGCATTACTGTCATGCACACAAACAATGACAATAGATTGAAAAAAAAAAAAACAGAAAGAAACCAGAACTTCAATTTCTAAAACTTTTTCAGTCTCAATGAATAAACCATTTACAGCATATATTGGCTTATGGAAACCCATTGAGATAAATATATTCTTTTTAATTTTTTATTTTATGTGTGACCCTTGCACACTGATGGAAAGCTAGGCAGTGCTTGATATTCTGAGTGGTGTCTCTGCACCCGGATTCTGGGGTCTGGCATGTCTCAGATTGGGTGGGAAATAGGTGTGGGTTAGTGCGGTGGTTCTCAACCTGTGAACTGCAACCCCTCTGGGGGTTTGAATGACCCTTTCACGGGGCTCACCAAAAATCCCGTTTTCCTGCATGTATGTATGTCTGTGCACCATGTGCATGCCTGGTGCTCAGAGAGGCTAGAAGAGCGCTTCAGATCCCCTGGAGCTAGAGTTACAGATGGTTGTGAGCTTCCATGTGGGTGTTAGGCACTGAACCTGGGTTCTCTAGAACACAAGTCAGTGCTTTTAATTGCAGAGCCATCTCTCCAGCCCCAGAGGCATACTTTTTAAATGTCACATTTATGTAATTATCTTATACTAGGTCAAAGGTGACATCTGTGATGGAAAGGTAACAGCCCTGGCCATGCGTGCATTTTTCGCCATGGTGCCAGAGAACAGTCATTTCACTCCTTAGTTAGGGAAGACATCCTGCCTGCACTCAGTCACGCCCTCACTCATTCAAGCATTTATCCATTTCTTTGGGTAATCATTTTGGATGCCCAGCATGGACCAAGTGCTATTCTGAGCCTAAAGGACGCCCACCATGAGTCACCTACTTTTCAAAATAGCTTACAATGGATGGACGGAAAATAAGCGACAGGTAAACTTAATAGACAAGTTCAGACGGTGCTAAGTGCTAGAAGTCATAAATAGAGGCTGTTTGTGGCATCATTACGGTTTCCCAGGTGCATGGGTGTGGTGTGAGGGCGTGAAGGAAGGATTTGCTTGCACTGGACAAAGCGAACAAAGGCTTTGGTACATTTCCTTAACCATGCTTGCGCGAATATGGCTTCAGCTAGAAGAAGAGGGGTTGTTTTTATTTGTTGGTTTTATTTTTATAGTTTTGAGAGAGAGAGAGAGAGAGAGAGAGACAGAGAGAGAGAGAGAGAGAGAGAGACAGAGAGAGACAGAGAGAGAGAGGATTGCCATGCTATTACAGCAACACTTGAGCCTCATGCATGTAATTCTCCTGCCTCTACTGCCTAAGTGCTAAGGTTAGAGGTATGTGTGCCAGGCCCAGTGAGGTTGTCAGTGTGTGTGTGTGTGTGTGTGTGTGTGTGTGTGTGTGTGTTTGTGTGTGTACACATGAAAGCAGTACTCTCAGAGGCCAAAGCAGAGTTCCTAGAACTGGAGTTATAGGCAGTCTTGAGTCTTCCAATGTAGGTGCTGGGAATTGAACCCAGGTCCTCTGCAAGAGCAGCCAGTGCTCTTAACCACTGAGCCATCTCTCCTTACAGGAGGCTCCACTCAAGCCCATAAGCGGGTGCAGGAAATATTTCCTTTTAGTAGAGAGAGAGGGATGGTGTAGGGAGAAGTAGAAATTCTAGGCAAATGAGAGTCTGGGCTGTGGCACAAAGGAGGATGAGCTGGTCTCCCAGGAATCCCTTTACTGAAACTTTGTTTCTGTGGCATGTGGCTCACGTGTCCTAGCCTGTCACAGCTGCTCCTGTACTATTTGCTGAAAGGCAGAATATTGGCTAATTTCTTACGGTAATACCCTTGATCAAGACAAAAGCCTTTAATTGAATAAGTGATTATCTCTGAAATTATCAGTACGCACAGAGGCATAACAAATGACTTTGCTGATGGCTCTTAGCTCGAATCATCCGCTGTTTTGGTCTTGGATATGAAATCATTACCCTAATAGGTATGTCATTAGCTCCCTGGTCCCCTATTCTGTTTTGGTCACTATAAAGGTCTGAGCAGGACCCAAAATTCAAGGGTCTGTTGAGCTGGGAAGGCAGGTGAATGAGCTTAGAGACATGGCTGTGATCAAGGGGAGATATAGGCTGAGGCCAGTCTGATTGGTCTCTTCAGAGAGACCCAGATTTTCATTTATATGAGTTATCTGCTGAGTTTTGCGTATCTATCAGGACTTCAACCTTTTAGGAAAGGCAGCATAGTCAAAACAAAATACACCTATCTGTCTCACTGTAGTGTCTCTGGACTCTCAAATTTGCAGCCATCCGATCATGGACTTTCCTGTTCCTCTCATGGGTCAGTGTGGGGCAGAGCAGCACTGAGTGTATATATGGGGAGTTCCGCTCCAGACCGAAGTTCAGCAGCAGCTGATGCTCAAGGTCTGGGTATCTTTTCTTTGAGGCCATCTCACCACTCCTCCTGCTGCTCCATGATAGAGGTTGGAGCAACACAGAGTGCCCTTGTCTCCTCTGCCTATTCTCTTCATTTGTGTTTGGCCAGTGGAGGACTCTAGCAATAGGTGTAAGAGAAAAGAAAGAATAAGGCAGGAAGACACTCCTTGCAGCGCTGCTTCAGGTGGATAAAGGATACTGTATCCACAGGGCATTGTTGCTGACCAGTGCCTCACTGCGTGCCCGTTTCTCTGGCCAGCATGTCATCTCTTTAGAACTGACAGTGGAAAGATCTCCTTAGCTGGTCCTCATGTCCTGCATTGGGCTTGTTGACTTCCTCATACCTATTCATCAGAATCTGTTTGAGAGACTCAACTCAAATAGCTATTTAGTCTTTTCCCCTGGGACCTGGAAAGCACACCCGTTTGGCCATATCCTAAGAATTCAATTCCCTTTCCCTACAGCATCTCATCTCTGCTCTCCCATCCCCTCATTCCTCTTTCCTTCTCCCCTCCTCCCTTCCCTCTTCTTCCTTGTCTACCCATCAAGGGCTCCATCCATATTAAAGCTGTGCATGACCATTTACCCAATGAGTCTAAAATCGGTTCCCTCCTGCCTCAATTCTCTGATTCCAACCCTCCCCTCCCCACATCCAGATCACCCACTAGACACAATGAAGACCCTCCTGTTGTACCAGGAGTCCAACCACCCTGACGTCACCTTCTGCCCTACAATCAGCACCTGAGTCCCATCAGAGCCCAAATGCATGAACCACCTCCAAGCTCAGCTTTGCTCCTCCCTCCAGGACATCTTGTCCCTCACAATGCTTATCCAGCATTGGAAAGGTCTCCAAACTATCTCTACTTCCTGGATGACACCTTCCAGAGCTGTGGCCACACTCTAGCACCCAGCTAAGGGCCATTGGAGTCCTAAGATATGGCCCTTGAGTCTTTGATCTGGTGCTGTCCCAGTGTTCTCTGACCATTACACTCCAACCCGAATAGCTTCAACTATTCTGTGAAGCAAGCATCTGTGGCATTTCCAGCTCATTCCTTCTTTCCTCCTCCCTCTTCCCCTTTCTCCTCCTCTTCCTCCTCCTCCTCATTGTTTTCTGAGACAAGGTCATGTATCCTCCAGGCTGGTCTCTGATTCAATATATACCCAAAGAAGACCTTAAACTTTATGTTTCTGATTACCTTCCCAGTGCTGGGATCAGACCATATACCACCAGACACAGCTTCCTGTAATGCAGACGATCAAACCCGGGGATTTGTGCATGCTAGGCAAGCACTCCAGCAATGGAGCTATAGTCACACACACTTTTATTATGAAGCTGCCTTCTGACCTCTGCATCATGGTTTGCTTCTCCTTCACCCTGCATGCTGTCTCTGTAGAGAACTTTCAGACTGCCTAGTCTAAACTGGTTCTTGCCACTGTCACAATCCTTCTCTGATTTCCTGTATTTAGTATGACATTTTGTCTTCTTTTCTCTCTTTCAGGGATTCTTTCTTCTTTCCAATGGAGAAATAATCAATCCTCCCTCTCTGCCCACTTCCTCCCTTCTATTGTCCCTGTTAGGATGTGACTTACACGAGAGTAGGGGTTTTGCCAGACTCGGCTCTGATTTTCTCAGGTTTAGAATAATGTCTGTAGGCGATTGCTATTGAAAGTATGGATAGATGGATTATGGAGTAAATGAATGAATGAATGGACTGTTGAACGAGTGAATCCATCTGCTGGCCCTCATTAGGCCCAGCTAGAGAATGCAGAAGTAAATACAGGAACTGAGCAGGGGGCTGTGAAAAACAGGGCGACAGAGAGCAAAGAAAAGTCAGCCTGGAGATCTCTACATCTAATATGTAATATTAAGCTTCTCTAGTCCATGTTGCCTGCCCTAGGGTCTGTTCTACGGCAGCCCTCCCCTCTCAGACCCACCCTCTTGGGGACGGACCCCTGCGCCTCATTATTCCATCTGAGTTAGCTGTAGCATTCCTCGGCGCAGAGGCTGGTCTAATTGCGCATGCCGGATGCAGAGCTAGCATCTGATTAGTAAGGATGCTGTGAGGACAGCGCTCTGGGTACAGCCACTTAGTGATAGATGGAGCTACAACTGGGGGCCCTGAAGGAAAGGCAGTGTTGGGAGCTGGAGGGCAGCGGCTGTGCCTGGTGAAGCAGTGACATTGATGGTCAACTCCGACTGGGAAAATTCATCAAGCTACTCGGGAAAAGACCCTGGGCTAAATTGAACGGTCTCCAAGAAATTCGATAAGCCCAGGATTTCCAGAGTCACAGTCTGCTAAGCGTTGAGTCCATCCTAGGACTCCGGTATCTGGTATGCAGATAAGACAGCTCAGCATCATTCCCCCAGCCACTTCACCAGCAACGATTTATCCTCAGCACCTCTGCTAGGAAGGTAAGTGTTGTCAGGAGCAGGCTCTTCTAACCACAGTTAAATAGCTGAATCCCAAACCAGACACCTAGGGCCATAGGCTGGTCTGGTTGTCATGGAAACGCCTCATCACACTGGGTACCACTTGAGTTTACACCGTCAAAACTCAGGAGTCAAAGAGGACTCCTGGAAAATGAAACTACTTAGCTTATCCTGGAACCACCTGCATCATTAAGCAGGTTGTAGAGGCCTCATCCCACGTTCCCTTGAAAACTCACCCTTCAATGTGCCACCTCGGGTGCTATCACCTCCACAAGCTCCAACAAGTGACAGGTGAAAGACAGTTGTGTGCTTGCAAGGGTCTCACACTGGCCTTTAGGATGCTGCATTATATCATGCTCCATGGTCAAATCCCATACTTGCGAGTGTGTATCTAGTGGATTTGTGTAGCTACACAAGCTATATTACTCAAGTTACAACACGGAAGCAGGTATTTCTGACCCCCTTCATACCTGGCCTCCTCAAATCCTCCATCAACAAAAGGCTGAGAGGCTTTCAAACAATTGTTCATCTTCAAGTGTGGTCATATGCCAAAATATTATCAGCCCTCTGGGATCCATCCATGGCAGATAATTACAGCCATGATAAAGTTGAATTTGGATTTGCTAAGAAATGACTATTGTGGGGTGTCTTGTGGACGCACCCACGAGGTCTGATATTTTGTTAGGCAGAGGCATGCCATTGGAGGTGGCTCTCTGTGACTGTTGCCTCAACATTTTTAGTTCTGAATATAGAGTCAAAAAAAAAAACCAGTGTTTTCTAATGTAACAGACAGGTGCATGAAGATTTTTATCTTTTGGAGTGCATTTTCCCTGAAGCACTTAGCTTTTAAGTAATGCGTGTGAAACTGATTTGAAAGGAAAGATCAGGCAGCTGTTTTCCTGGGATTGTGTGATGTTAGGGGCAAAGAAAAGACTCTCAGACAAGCTGCTGTGGGAGACAGGGAGGCTAGTTCCCTTCAACGGGCTTTACAGAAGAGTCTAGCCTCCAGCTTTGTAACCAAAAGCGGTGACAGAACCCTTTCATAGCTCCCGTGAAGAACATGCCCCAGTGAGTTATGCTTTGGTAAAATGGGGACCATTGCTGCACACAGTCCTCTGGGCATGGAATGGTTGTCGCCATTATCTGTGATTACGTGCATGAGACCTTGAAGAGACCAGGCTCACTAATGTTCCTTTGCAGAAGGGGCATGCATGAGGCTAATAGGGTTCTGGGTCTTCTGTATGATATATAAGCTGTTATCAGCAATGGGACAGAGGGAGAATCCTCAATTATGTAGCTATTTATAAATTGCCCACGCTCCTATAAGGAAGCCCCTACCCATGATCTTGAAAGTCACTCCAGTACATTCATTGGTCCACTAAGTCATATGTCATTTGATTGGCTGATCGGTGCGCTCTGTATCTTTGAGGAACAGAAATAGGCAATACAAGAAAAATCACAAAACAGGGGTGGCTAAATGCCAGAGTGTAACCCATCTCATGAATGATGATATGGAAAGAATACAGCCAGACTGCATCACACTTTGCTACATCACATATGGCTCTGGACCACGCAGAGACTACATCCCTGGAGCTGGCTGGTAATGCAGCATCCAGGCCATGACCTGCTTAGTGGAAAGGATTTCACTAGATCTCTAGGATCTGAGTACCAGAATTCCTCCTGGGACTGACCAGCACATCAGGCCATCAGAAAGTCCTAACTACAATTCCAGAGAATCACATGCAAGCCTCATTAGATCAATTTACTGGAACATGATTAATGAAGGTCATAATCGGAAACTACGGATTTTACAATGTGCTCCCGCGAGATGCTTAACAGATCAGACTCTCTTTAGTCTGGAGACACAGCTTGCTTTTTCTTCTGCAGGTTGTTGCTATGCAAAAAGCATCCTGAATTTAAACTTTCCTTGTGTTCTCTACAACTGAGAACATCTCTTCCCTCTGGTGTGAGTCTCATGGCTGTGGAGGATGGCCAGTGAACTGGGAATGGTTAAATGTTATCCAAATGAGGGGAGGTTTGTGGGCACCCACGTTTCCAAGCAGCTAGGAGAATCTCCCTTCTCTGCCTCTGCACCCCACATAAATATTCCTAGAGTCTCCCTTTATCTCTGCACCTCTCTCAAAGCTGCTGGCTTTGCTGGGAGGTCGCTAAGTGCTACCATGCTTGCCCATCATGTGCAAGGTTCTGGCTCCTATCCCTAGCACTGCAAGGAAGCATGCTGCTGCTGGCCTTGCACACTGATGGAAAGCTAGGCAGGGCTTGATGCTCTGAGTGGTGTCTCTGCACCCAGATTCTGGGATCTGGCATGTCTCAGATGGGGTGAGAAATAGGTATGGGTTAGTGTGGTGGTTCTCAATCTGTGGGTTGCACCCCCTCTGGGGGCTTGAATGACCCTTTCACAGGGGTCACTGAAGACCACCAGAAAGCACAGATACTTACATTGTAATTGATAACAGTAACAAACTTACAGTTATGAAGTAGCAACAATGATTATTTTATAGTTGGGGGTCAACAAAACACGAAGGACTGTATAAAAGGAAAAGGATTGCAATATTAGGAAGGTTAAGAAGTACCAGGTTAGTGCATGAATAATACCAGAAATGACTCAGAATGACACTGGAAGCTTGCTCCTGTAAGAAGGTGCTTTGAGACTGTGAGTACTTATAGTCCTGGTATCTATGAGGGTGAGGCAGGAGGACTGTTTTGACATTAAGACAAGTCTGGACTACATACTGATAATCTATTTCAAAAGTTAAAGGAAGGGGAAGGCGGTTAGAGAGCTGGCCCGATGGTTAAGAGCAGGTATTGTTCTCGTAGAAGACCCCACTTGGTTCCCAACACATATGGCAGGTTATAATCATTTGTAACTCGAGTTCCAGAGGATAGGATCCCTCTTTGGGCCTCTGTAGATAACAGATATATAGGGTTCATACAAACTCAGACAGGCATGTACATACATACATATATTTTTTTAATGAAAAAAAGGGCACCCTGAATTTGCTTATTCTTATAGCTCATTTGTTGGTATCTTGCTTTTCCTGAATAGTAGTGAAGGCAGTGTTAGTCTATTTATAAATGTATTTATTTTATAGGCTAAGTTCACTTCAATAAATAAAAGCTTATTACAAAAACGAAAAAACCCAGGATAGCCAAAACAATCTTATACAATAAAGGAACTTCTGGAGGCATTACCATCCCTGACTTCAAACTCTATTACAGAGCTACAGTAATGAAAACAGTGTGGTATTGGCATAAAAACAGAGAAGTCGACCAATGGAATTGTATAGAAGACCCGGATTTTAACCCACAAACCTATGAACACCTGATTTTTGATAAAGGTACTAAAAGTATACAATGGAAGAAAGAAAGCATCTTCAACAAATGGTGCTGGCACAACTGAATGTCAACCTGTAGAAGAATGAAAATAGACCCATATCTATCACCATGCACAAAACTCAAGTCCAAATGGATCAAAGACCTCAATATCAATCTGAACACACTGAACCTGATAGAAGAGAAAGTGGGAAGTACCCTACAACAGATGGGCACAGGCGATCGCTTCCTAGGTATAACCCCAGCAGCACAGACATTAAGGGCAACATTGAATAAATGGGACCTACTGAAACTGAGAAGCTTCTGTAAAGCAAAGGACACTGTCACTAAGACAAAAAGGCAATCCACTGACTGGGAGAAGATCTTCACCAACCCCGCAACAGACAAAGGTCTGATCTCCAAAATATATAAAGAACTCAAGAAACTAGACTTTAAAATGCTAATTAACCCAATTAAAAAATGGGGCACTGATCTGAACAGAGAATTCTCAACAGAAGAAATTCAAATGACCAAAAGACACTTAAGGTCATGCTCAGCCTCCTTAGCGATCAGGGAAATGCAAATCAAAACAACATTGAGATATCATCTTACACCTGTCAGAATGGCTAAAATCAAAAACACCAATGATAGCCTTTGCTGGAGAGGCTGTGGAGGAAGGGGTGCCCTCATCCATTGCTGGTGGGAATGCAAACTTGTGCAACCACTTTGGAAAGCATGTCGCGGTTTCTCAGGAAATTTGGGATCAACCTACCCATGGACCCAGCAATGCCATTCTTGGGAATATACCCAAGAGATGCCCGATCATATGACAAGGACATTTGTTCAATTATGCTCATAGCAGCATTATTTGTAATAGCCAGAACCTGGAAACAACCTAGATGCCCTTCAATGGAAGAATGGATGAAGGAAGTGTGGAATATATACACATTAGAATACTACTCAGCGGTAAAAAACAATGACTTCTCGAATTTTGCATGCAAATGGATGGAAATAGAAAGCACTATCCTGAGTGAGGTAACCCAGACCCAAAAAGATGAACATGGGATGTACTCACTCATAATTGGTTTCTAGAGATAAATAAAGGTCAGTGAGTCTATAATTTGATATCCTAAAGAAGCTAAATAAGAAGGTGAACCCAAAGAAAAACATATAGCTATCCTCCTGGTTATGGGAAGTAGACAAGATTGCCGGGCAAAAAATTGGGATCTTAGGGGTGTGGTGGGAGGGGGGTAAGGGGAGAAGAGGAGAGAAAAGTGAGAAGGGAAGGTTGGGGGGAAAGAAAAAAAAACAAAAAAAAGCAAAACAGCAATAGAACAACATCAAAAATTGAGATGGCTTTTTACCTAAAACTATAAATTTGGGCCAGGTCATGGTGATAAAGCAGAAATATATTCCTTACTGCCCAGCATTGGCATAATTCTGGGTCACCTTCTAACCCTGAAAAGGGACTTGAAACCTAATTGATATGCTCAGGAAACTCCAGTCCTCCCCTGGAGCTGAGATATATGCAATAAATCACTCTAGGTAGAGAGAGGGCAGTGCAAATGCTCCATGTCAGGGGTGGAAGACCGTGGAGCCATGTCAATGGGTATAAGTGCTGTACACTGGTCTGGCATCCATTTTCTGGCCTCTCCAAAGTGAGATGCAAATGCCTGGCTTGAAAGTGAATTCACGAGATAGTTCTATGTGAACTCGACAGAAGCTAGAGACATCTGGGAAGAGGGGCTCTCGATTGAGAAAAATTCACTATAAAATCTGCCTGCAGGCAAGTCTGTGGTGCATTTTTCTCAATTAGCGATTGGTGCCTGGGTTGTATAAGAAAAAAGCACGATAAGGCAGGAGGAAGTCAGTGGGCAGGGTTCCTCCATGGCCTCTGCTTCGGTTCCTTCCTCTAGGTTCCTACCTTGGGTTTCCTCCTGACTCCCTTAGTGATCGACAATGATGTGTAAGCTGTAGAGTAAAATAAACCCTTTTCTGCCCAAATTGCTTTGGGTCGTGGTATTTCATCACAGTAATAGAAACCCTAATAAGACACCGAGGATCCTACATGCTCTGGGGGATCAGCTTTTTGAAATGTTGAGAGAAAGTCCCACAAAGACAAGGGAATAGGGTCACTTTATTTGGGGAGGGCATCCCTCTGCTGGGACAACTTCATGATAATCCTGTTAAGAGACCCAGAGGTGGGCGATATGGGGGTAAACGTCACTTGAAAATGGGGGAGGGATGTGGACGGCTTAGCCCCAGCTGCAGGCTGGCCTTGTTTATCATGTAGCCAGGCTCTTACTGCACACCCTGCCTGCTCTCTTGAGATACACAATTGTCTTTAGGAAAGAGGACGTGTCTCCCGATAATACTAGCTATCCTTGGCTAGATCCCCGCCTCAGCCTAGATGATGCACGCCCCTCCCCAGCCCCTAGAAGAAATTTTCAAAGATGTGCCCACTCAAGAGAATGATATTGATGCAACCCGCTGGCCATTATTCTATGTGGAATTTCTCCTGATATTGTTACCCCAAAGACAAACCATTTGCTATCCAAGCACAATTTGGCTGAATAGCAGCATTGATGGGGAGGGTAACTCTTATCAGAGATTCGAAACACTATGGATTCAAACACATTTGCGGAACCGTATTTTGTTTTTAAGATAGATTTCAAGGACGCTTATGATAAATCTATGAAGAGAGAGCTACTTACAAGCCAGGGATTTGTGGAATTTGCTGGTTATTTGTGTCCCTTCTTTTGTCAATAGTATTAAGATCTGATGTTTGTGTGGGATTACCCACTGACCCGGATCTTGGGGAGCTATCAAAATCTGCTTCTGAGATAAATTTGTGCAGGCATGTGATACATTTATCAGCTCCAGACATGCCGCCTCTCTGTGGAGGAGGCTTTTTTGAATCCTCCCCGAACACCAGAGGAAAGGAGGGAGCAAACACGAACCGCGGCCCATTTTTGCTGACAATTTTCAATAATTCCCAAGCGATTGTTGCCTAAAAGAGCGCAGTAGCAAAGTCCCTGGTTTCTTCCAAACTTTTAAAGCAAAATGGCATGCCATTTGTTTACCTAACGCACCGCCCTGAGATTTAACTATGAGGCCCAAATGATGTATTGTTCTCCACTGAACAATACACTCTGGAGAGTCCATGCTTCATTATGCAAAATCAAAAGCATCGCTATTCACTTGAACGCGTCTCGGTGTATCAGCACCAGGTGCCCTCCGTGACTGGCTGCAGCGTTGTCAGCGTCCCACTGTCTGAGACTTCAAAGCAAGAAAATGACTCAAGTGAGTGCCAAGTCTCCCAGGAAGAGATGCTAATTTGGTCTAGAGGGTAGTAGCGATTCCAAAGCCAGCAGCAGACAAATTCTGAGAGGGGTCTGCCATGAAAACCATAAATTCGGTATCTTAGAACAAGGCACAGTTGGGAGGAGGGGGGCTTTGGCAGCAAGCCTAAAATCCTTTATTTTTTGCTATAGCAGTGTGTTTGTGTCTTTTTTAAAGATTTTGTTTTTACTTTTAATTGCATGCAAGTGTGCATGCCTATGTGGGTGCAGTTGTCTATGGAGGTCAGAAGAGGGCATGAGACACCTCGGAGCTAGTTGTCAGACACTGACATGGATGCTGAAGACTAAGCTTGGGTCCTCTGCAAAAGGAATAGTGCTCTTAACCACTGAGCCATCTCTCTTGTCACCCGTGTGCCTATTTTAAGATTTACCTTCCTTCACCACAAGATCCATACTTAAGACATCTGCATCCGTTTAGGCTTTTTACCAACATTCTGAAATGTGGGGTAT
The DNA here is from genome assembly GCA_963919715.1 of Microtus obscurus. Classification (NCBI taxonomy): domain Eukaryota; kingdom Metazoa; phylum Chordata; class Mammalia; order Rodentia; family Cricetidae; genus Microtus; species Microtus obscurus. Next base: position 9,921,729 of record CAWTZC010002533.1, on the reverse strand, counting down.
GGGGTATTTCTATTTTACTACAAATCCTATCTGTTATCACATGAAATTTCAACACTGCATTTGTCAAGGACGGAAAAGGACACGGCTCCAATGGCTGTAGTTTTGAATGCTTGTAAAATGATTTAAAAAAAACTCTTCCCTGGCCTATTTATTGATGCTATCAAGAATTTGAAAAGAACATTTATAGAGATTTGATGCAGACATTTCAGGCATACAACCAGGCATCTAAAAGTCATGTTCAAGCATGCGAGCTCAGGTTTCTCATTAAAAAACCCTTCTTTTAAAACAGATTGAATTTGGAAGTTATAAACAAATTTAGTATCTAACATATTTCTTCATTGCTAGTTCTGTGTGTCTTCTTAGTATAATCATGTAATATTAAGAATCATGGCTGGACCTGATGGTGCAGTCCAGTAATCCCAGCTATTCAGAGAGCTGAGGCAGGTGGATGGCAAGTTGAAGATGTGTCTAAGCTACAGAGTGAGTCCAAGGCCAGCCTGAGTAACTTAGTTAAATACTATCTAAAAAAGAAAGAAAGGGAGGGGGAGAAATAAAGAAAGAAAGAACGAAAGAAAGAAAGAAAAAAGGAAAACACTAGATTTATCTGTGGGTATAAGTATTTAGAATATAGTTTAGATTACATATCTATACATACATATGTGTATATATATATATATATGTTTCATACATACACACATATATATATGAAAATGGCAGTAGTAGGTTCTTTCTCATCCAGAGTCCATGACCTCACCAGCTGGCTCTGTTTATGGTATTAGGAAAGGGTTCCCTATGATTGAGCAGATCTAAGTCCAATTAGACAGCTGTTGGTTACCCCCAAGATAAATGTGCCACTATTGCACCAATGGGGATAGCTTGCTAGGTTGGTCATTCTGTGTTTTATAGGTTTTATAGCTAGATAGGATTAGTGATTGCTTTTCTCCTTTGGCAACTTTTCTCCCAAGGCTTTTCTTTAAATCACTGCCTAAATAAGACCAGAACAATGACAATACTAGTTGACACGCCAACACTCCTAGATGAAGAGGTTCAGGTAGTCAAAAGCTAATTAGAAAACAATAACCCATTTTCTCCAAGGACAATCCCCCTGAAAGGTTATCCAATCTCAAGAGGTCATCACTAAACACACAGACATATGAGCCACACTAAATGGATTCAGCAGGTTGTGCATATATACATGTGTGTGTGTGTGTATGTGTGTGTGTGTGAGAGAGAGAGAGACTGTATCTATGTGCATGCAACAATGATAATTCAAGATGAAACCATGAATTTGAGGAGGAGAGGGGGACTTAAGAGGAGTCAAACTGCAGGGGAGACATATAGAAATGATGTAAATATGCCCGTGTGGCAATCATAAAAATGAAAATTTAAATTTGCAAAAAAAGTAAAAGAGGCCTGAGAATGTAGCTCAGTGGTAGAGTGCTTGCATGCATACATGAAGTCCTGGGCTGGATCCTTAGACAAAATTTCCCTGAATCTCTCACAGATGCTTTGCAATCCAATCTACTGCAAAACCACTCATGTTGGGACCCACAACTATGTTGTGGAGCTTTGGTCCAGCACTAGGACTGCTCTTGTTCACACGGCACCATTGTTTCAAACTCTCAAACCTGTGTAAGAGAAGCATGCACAGGCTCCAAGAACCATCAGTGCGCTCCCAATGCATCCCGCTTGTGCAAGGAAGCAAATGACAAGCCAGGGACCACAGGAGGGAGGCAGGTGGAGGAAAAAGTGTCTCCTGAAGACACACCTGGTCCTTGGACGGTTTGGGTCAGGATTCAGCCAACCTCCTCTTTCTGCACCCCCAAAGCTCCCAAGCCCAGGGAAAAACACCCCAGCGCATTTTTGTGGGTTTTCTTATGTCTAAGTGACAGGTGCCTCTTGGTTTGAGAATGTGACCTGAATGCTTCCTAGGTCATGCTGAGCTAACCCTGCTTGCTCATCATAGGGTCAGTGAAGACACCTGAAGAGTGATTGCTGAAGGGACGTGGTTAATTCAGAGTCCGGCAATGACCTTGCACGCTCCCCAGTACTGCTTCAGCCAGTCTTTCTTCTGAGTCACAGATGCACCTCGCTTCAGTAGAGGACACAGCTCTTGACTTCCCTGGTCAAGTGGCCACTCTCCTGCCTCTGACTTCCTCTTTAGGAAGCAGGAGCCCATGCTCTTTCAAGAAGTCCTTCCATCACAAAGAGTTACTAAGAGCTTTGCCTCCAGGAGAAATTAAGAGAATTTGGCTGTAGAAAAAAAAAAGTCATGTAGATTTTATAATGAGATTTTAAAGTATGCCACGAGACAGTGACTTTATAAGTGGCAATTAGAATTTAATATTGTGAATTAGCCATTGTGATTCGTGTATATCCCATTAATTAAAATGTCTCCATATCCTTTCTCTTCTTGTCCCCACTGTGTCTTTCATGAATATGAACAATGAAAAAAAGAAGTAAACACTTGCTCTTTGGAAAATTAAGAAAAACTATATTTTTTTTATAAAAACAAAGCCCCAAATCACTTAAGTAGTCCTAACAGCCAGCTCCAAACTGTCAAAAATTGGGATTTTTTTTTGTTTTTTTGTTTTTGTTTTTTGTTTTTGTTTTTCGAGACAGGGTTTCTCTGTGGCTTTGGAGCCTGTCCTAGAACTAGCTCTGTAGACCAGGCTGGTCTCGAACTCACAGAAATCTGCCTACCTCTGCCTCCCGAGTGCTGGGATTAAAGGCGTGCGCCACCATCGCCCGGCTGGGATTTTTTTTTTTTTAAAAAGAGTACTGGGCTAGGAAAGGAGGCTTAGTAGGTAGGACCTGAGTCCTGAGTTTGATCCTCCAGCATCCATGTCAAAAGCCAGGCACAGTGTTGTGTGAATGCAATCTCAGCATTGAGTAAACTGAGCCAGGAGGATCCTGGGGCTCGTTGGCGAGTAAGCATAGCCTACTTAATGAATTCCAAATCAGTGAGAGATTCTGTCTTGAAAAATGTGTAAGGTGGGTACCCGAAGAGTGAGGCTGTCTGTGGATACAGGCACACCTCCACATGCATGTGGATATAGGCACACAGATATGTATAAACTTTCACACATGCATGCACACACACAAACACGTGCATGCACACTTGCATTAACATTAAACAGGGTATGCATCCTGCACACGATCTGCGGCTGAATATTTGGCTGCACGGATGAGATGTCAATTCTTGGTGCTGTTGACACCAGAGACCACACACAAGCACCAGGGTAGGGATAGGTGAAGACATACCAGTCTGCATAGGAGAAGGGATCTGCAAACATGCCTTGAGGCTTCGGCCATCTGTTGCCAAGAAGCATCTAACCAATGCAGCAATTTCCAGTTTGACAAGAGAGCTTGGGAATCCAGAACTTTATTAAACACCCAATGTTGAACCAAGCAGTGAAATTTAATTAAAAACTAAGCACAACACTCTGTGTAACCTAAACACAACCTGTCTCTTCTTTTTAAAAGGAGGTGTCACCATCACCTAGAAGTACTTAAGAAGGACCCTTGGGAAGCAGGACACTTGTGAGTATGGTCTGTCCCCAGCATCCTATGGAGTACTGGTCCAGCAAGCGCAGCTCACTGGGAACTGATGAAGCAATGGAGCTGAGAGGAGGAATCAATGCTCTACTTCCCTAGAAGCTTTAGAAATAAGGACATTTCACACAGCAGAAGGTGGGAAGCCAGCTCCCAGGGATGCTTGACAAGCCACTGCTGACATATAACTTAGAATAGAAAACTAGAGAGTGGCTCAGTTGTTAAGTGCCCTGGCTGCTTGCAGAAGACCTGGGTTCAGTTCCCAGAGTCCACATGGAGGCTTACAACCTTCTCTAACTCCAGGTCTATGGAATCCGGTGTCCTCCTTCTGGCCTCTGTGTGTACCTCACAAACACAATGCATAGGCATACAGGCATGCGGAACATCAATATAAATAAAATACTTTTTTTGAAAGAATAGAAGTGGAAAACAGACTGCTGCGTATTGGTATAAAGGGGTTCTGACAATTCTCTAATAACTGTATTCTCTCCCCCTCACTCTATGTGTGTGTGTGTGTCTGTGTGTGTGTGTGTGTGTCTGTGTGTGTGTGTGTGTGTGCGCGCGCGCATGCACGTAGTGGAGACAGGACCACTTCAGCTGTCATTCTTTAGACATCATTCGCCTTCCTTTCTGACAGGATCTCTCCTTGACCAGGAAAACACTGAGTAGGCTAGCCTGGCTGTCCAGAGGTCTCTGGGAGCCCACATGTGCTGTCCCCCAGTGCTGGGATTAGAAGCACACAGCACCAGACCCAAATATTTTCCAGCTTCTAGGATGGAATTCAGGTCATACTTGCAAGACACTTTACCATCTGAACTGTGCCCCTGAACCCCAGGTATATGCTATGATATTTGGTATCTTTAACTTTATTAAACATTTGTATTATGTTAATTTATATGTGCACATATGTGCACACATGTATGTGTGGGTATGTGTGCATACACATACCATGGCATGAGTGTGGAGGTCAGAAGACAACTTGCAGTAGTGACTTTTTCCTCTTCTCCATTTCTAAGGGATTAAACTTAGGTTTTCAGGCTTAATAGCAAGCACCTTTAACATCTTGCTGGCCCTAATTTTATTTTAGAAGGTATAGAAAATTCAAAGCTTATGACATTCTTTAATAGGAGTTTTTTAAAATATAGGTATAACGATTCATTTATATATTCATATGTGAGGGCATAGGCTCAAGTGGAGGTCAGAGGTCAACTTGTGGAAGCTGGTTCTCTCCTCCTACTATGTGGGTTCTGGGGATTAAACTCAGGTTGTTTAGGCTTAGCAGCAAGTGCCCTTACCTGCTGAGCCTAAAGAACATATTAACAGAAATCAGAGCTCTCAAAATGCATCCACTCATGGGGACCTCACCATTCCTAAACACAGACCATTTTGTCTCTACAGAAAACACCGAGAAATCGCGAGAGCACATTGTGCTTCATTTTTTTTCTCCCCAGAACCGTCTCACGGCGGCGACTTGGACTGACGACGGCCCAGTGTCCAGTGACGATCTAATTTTCATGTGGTCATGTGTGGTTTGCTTCTAAATGACGTGACTTCATCAGAGACAGTCAGATAAGCCCATCGTATCTGGAGTTAAGTCCGTTAATGTGGCTTGAATTAATTTTTCTGGTGTTAAAGTGCAAACGAGGCTAATAAAAACGACACATTGACTTTTGCTGAGAATGATGTTCGGCTTATGAGGAATGGCGGCATAAATGAAAATTAGCCCGGAGACAATGTTAATTACACTCTATCAATTAGGAGGAGGTAATTGAATCACTCATTTCTCAGCAAAGAAAACCCTGCTGGCTCCGTAAAGGAAACTATAGTATTTAACGCTCTAATTAAGGCCTCTGACTAAAGCTGCGTTCGGAAGAATGTACAGTCGAGACGCGGACGATGAGTGTCTTCTTGCCGATTCTCTCTTTTGCTTTCAGCTGTTTGATTTGCACGAAGATACGGGATAAGAGGCACTACAGTCAAGTGAGCCGTAGTCACTCAAAAGCTCTGATCTATGGAGTATACACAAATCTACTCTGGAAACACACAAAGCCAGCTTACAACTGCAGATGCGCTTCCAAGCAAAGTGACTAATTGTGTTGGCAGTGGACCATGATGTAGGATGAGTTCAGGACACACACACGAAGGAAAATCAGGTTATTCTTTTTTTCTCGGGTCTTGTGCCACGCAAAAAGCATGTTCTTTGCTCCGCTGCAGAAACTGGGGAGCCAGAGGAGAGGGTTAATGGCATGGATGCTGTGTACATGGGCACCCACTTCCCAAATGGGGTAGCCTGGCTGATCTCTTTGGGGTTATGTGGATGATCTAGGATCTACCCTTGTTGAGGACAGACGAGTCTTCTCAACACCTCTGTGGTAGACAGTGGCACTTATCCACATCCAGACATCATTCCAAATAGGATGAACAAGGCTGTGAGATTCTCTCCACCCAGTCTGCATGCACTGAGAAGTCTCAGAGTATAGATGCTTCTTCCTGGGCAAAGTGACCACTTGTGATGGTTAACATTGACTACAAAGTTGACAGGATCAAGACTCACCCAGAGCACTCACCTCTGGGAATATCTATGATTTTACATCATGTTAATGAAGGTAGAAAGGCCCACTCTAAATGTGAACGATAAAATCCCATACACTGCATCCTGTGCTGTATTAAAAAGGAGGAGAAGGTGCGCGGTGGTGGCTCACGCCTTTAATCCCAGCACTCGGGAGGATAGGCAAGTGAATCTCTGGAATTTGAGGCCAGTCTGGTCTACAAGAGCTAGTTCCAGGATAGGCTCCAAAGCTACAGAGAAAACCTGTTTCAAAAACAAAACAAAAAAAAAAAAGGAGGAGGTGAGCTGAGCACCAGCCTTCATCTCTCTCTGCTTCCTGACTGTGGATGTCACATGACAAGCTCCCTGCCACTCTACTTCTACTGCCATGATAGATTCTACCCTTAAACTGTGAGCCCCAATAAGTCTTTCTTTCCTTCTTTCACGCCAGCAATTTGGTCACAGCAGTGAGAGAGTAAATAACAGACCATCTCATCCCCATCATAGAGCAGAGATAACTATGGCCCCATAACCATGATGAGAAATATGTAGAACCATTTGGTGACAGTCACGTCAACTGTAACTGTAATGGGGTTCTTAGCACTCCTTATCAGGAAAGTGGGGAGAACTGCAGGCTCTTCACATGAAATCCAAACCTTTATTCTCTCCTGCTTCTAGCTACACGTGGTCTGGGGAGGTGTCACTGTATATAAGAAGTGAAGATGAATTGAGGGTGGGTCTCTATGATGCAGCTCCCATGAGGTCACTAAAATAAGGTAGAGCCAGTGATGCAAGCTCATGTTTGTACTCCAACAAATACACTGGTTCTCTCACCTGGACTCTGGAAAACTGTTCGCTAATGGGGTTTTGTCTGGGGTGAGAAGATGTTTGTCAATGTCTCCCCAAGGAAAGAAATACCACGGTCCTCTGGAGGTAGCTCTGTTGGTATCAGCAGGATGTATGTGGCCCTAAACTATCCTCATTAATGCCTGGTAGGTATGGGGATCAGAAAGTTAATGCCAATGCCTTGGGGGTTCAGCTTTAAATGACAGCCAGAGGACCGAGGGTTCAGCTGCACCTTGATACCCCTCTTGCTCCCTCCTCCTCTTCTCTCCTTGCAGGGTCTGGATATCAACCTGGAGCTCAGCTTTTTCCATAAACCCCAACCAGGGCACAGCTGGGGTTACTGGACCCACAGAACAGGGGGCCAGACAACTGAGCCAAATGCTGGGTACAATCGGAAGGCAGAGTCAGCAGGAGTCCACCTTAGGTAGAATGCCTGGGGGAGTAACTACACCTGCAGGTGAGGCTGGGAGTAGGGGATCGACATGAGTATCGCTGACTTTTCCTTGGGAGCCCATTTCTAGTCACACCAGACAGAGAGGGCAGTGACAAGCCAAAGAAACAATCCCATGGAAATCAAGAAAGATGAGCCAACGGAGTTGCTTACAGGGACATGGGTGATTCAAAGGCAGCTGCACCGTGGAACCTACCTCCCATTCTCCAGCATGGATGACCAAGAGATACCCTGGTAGAATTCTCCGGGCATGGTAAAGGCAGCCCCATCAAAGAGTGTCTGCCTCTTCTAGAAATTGCTTACTGCTTATATAAGCCAGGAAAGGGCAATATGTGTTTCCCAACCCTGTGAGTCTGTTAATTTCTAGTGAGTTCCATGAGCCTTCTGTGCCCCCCCCCCCACCATCTTCTCCTATCACGGAATGCTTGAATTTAGAGGAAATAGCTACACCACACAGGGAGTATCCCCTTCCCCAGTTCCACTCCAGATAAAGGCTTTGAACTGTCAAGGGGCCACAGGACACCTGAGACCAGCAGCTTAAGTATCTGCATGGAAAGCAGGTTTGAGGCACAGCCAGGATCTCCTGAAGTCTGGGGTGACATTTGTTGTAGGAAGGGCACATATGCATGTGTCCCACAGAGGAGATGCATCTAGAGATGTCAATGACCCTGGCGGACAGAGGCTCAGCTGGGTGACTTATCACCATTAGTCAAGAACAAAGAACTGTGTGTGTGTACCAGAAGGGTCGGTGACCCTCCTCTGAACCCAGTGCAAGACTTGGCAAGAAGGAATGAATTTATGCAACCTTGGAGGGTGTGTGAGTTCAAACTCGAGATCATCAGAGAGAAATGTAGGTGGGACACAGGTGAAAGTGGAAACGGGGTGAGAATCAGAGAACTGGAGACACTGACATTCCTAGCATATGTGACTTACTGAGGTGGTAGATGTACTTGGGAGACCTCAGAAGCATTACAGAAAATGATGTGTTGAGCAGATGGACCCAAACCCAAGAGTGATGGATGAGAAGAAATCTCAGCTACAGCTGGTGGTGATCCTTCCTGCTTTGTGAGGCCAGCGAAGGCACAGGTTCTGTTAAGACCTCTGGCTGTCTCCTCTGTGTTTACAGATGTTAGTGGCAGATCATATGACTTCCTGGATGCTGGAGCATAAAGAGTCCATGATACCCAAGTATTCACAGACACTTTGTTTACAGAAAGCCCCTAGTGGACAGAACTACATGTCATTCACTCATCTAGGAACCCAACAATTCAAGTAACAAACATACTTATCTATTGTGTATATGTGTATGCATGTATGTATGTTCCTATGTATAGGTACATGTGTGTGTTTCTAGTGGACATGCATGCGTGTGTACATTCATGTGGAGACCAGAAGGGCAGAGGACACTCTTGGGTGTTACTCCTCAGCAGTCATCCACCTTTGAAAAGACTATATATTTTTAATTATGTATATGGGTGAGGAGATATCTGCACATGAGTGCACTGTCCAGAGGAGCCAGAAGAGGGCGTCAGGTCTCTTGGAGCTGGAGTTACAGCCGGTTGTGAGCCACTTGATATGCATGCTGGGAACTGAGCTTGAGTCCTAAACAGTGAGTACTCTTAACCACTGAGGCATCTCTCTAGTCCCAACCTCTGTTTTCTTCTGTTTTAGAGACTCTCTTCCCATTCCAGTGTTCCCTCCTTCCTCCACTTCTTCCCTCCATTACAATCAGATCAGCAAGGAGATCTGGTTCCCAGTTCTTCCTCAGCCATGTCTGTAGAAGTGCCACCTCTTCACTGGGCACTTCTCTCAACCCCCCATTTCCAGAGACTCAGCGAAGATGCTTAAAAAAACATGCTATTAAAACCCATGATTTTCTTCTTGCTACCCAGGAAGATTTATTTCAAATGAATGGCTTATAGAAAGTAGGCTGTGTCGGCCAACCTCCTCAGAGCCCAGCTCTGGAGAGAAAGTTTCTCTGGTGTTAGCTTCGTTAAGGAGAAAGTGGAATGAAAGTAAGATAGAGTCTGAGTTCCAGCTACACCAGCTCTCCACAGTGGCTTTTGATCATTATCCGTGAGAAATAGCTGTCAGCAAATGCAGGAAGAGCATGGACTTACGCTACATGTGGGTACCAGAGTTTCGTGTGCAATGTTTAATACAGCGTGGAAAGCATCTCAGGGCTCCATTACCCATGGCTCTTTAATTATCTTTTTTTTAAAATTTGAGGTGTGTGCACATGCATATGGATGCTGCTGGTTGGGTGTCACACCTCAGATACTCCCCAGCTTTGTTACTGCAGACAGGGCCTCTTACTGAACTGGGACTAGAATGGCTGGTCACTGAGGCCTAGAAATCCACTGGTCTCTACCTCCCAAGTGCCACACTCAGCTTTTTGTGTTGGGTAGAGACTCAAACTTGGGTCCTTGTACTGATGTGGCAAACACTTTATGCACTGGGTGTCCTCCGCCCCCGTCCCAGCCAGGTGACAGGTCATCAGGCGTTACTTGGGATAATGAGCATGAACAGTCTGCCGCATATATGAACAGTGAGACAGGTTCAAAGGTACGTGCTGAAATATGACAGGCAGAAGACAGTGTTCCCGGTTGCACACATAGAAAGCGATCACACCACGGAATCCCTCTGTGCCTGTCACGCTGCTTGCCTCTGCCTGAGCCCCTGGGAGATGGGATTTCTCAGCCTCCCTCAGTTTTATGTTGGGAGCCCGTGTCACATGTAGACAAGCAAGAACATTGGGAGCTGGGGGGAAGGGCTTGCTGCAATATTTCTGTTGATAAGTGGGGGAGAGGTCCCCAATAGACGGCTCAGCAGGTCAGAACACTTGATGCTTTCCCCAAAGACCCGAATTTGCATCCTAGTGCTGTATCAGGTGGCTCGCTACCACCTGTAATGCCAGCTCTGGTGGTGGGGGGCATTGTTTCTGTCCTCCTTGAACACATGGACTTATGTGCACAAACCCACATGCAGACACACACCTACACATAATTAAAAATAATAAAAAGCCTTTTTTTAAGTACATAAAAGCCAGTGTGTTCCCTGAGCATTCAGAACTAAGAATCTAAGTAACATTCTTCACTGAAAATGTGCCACAGGGCCTTGGGGCACCAGTTCACTTCTGCCTGAGGCAGAAGGGCACTTGATAAGCTTGGAGGCTGATATGGCAGAAAACAAGGGCTCAGTATGGATGTGGGTGAGGTTGGGGAATGGGAGTGAAGCTCAATGGTTGAGCAATTCCCAAGCAAGTGTGAATCCATGGGTACTATCTACAACAACCTAACCAACTAACCAACCAACCAACAACCAACCAACCAACCAACCAACCAACCAACCAACAAAAGCTTCATGGAAGCATAGCAATCAACTGGAAATATTACAGTCAGGCAAATCAAACAGGCTTGGTAGCTCATGCCTATGATCTCAGAACTCTAGAGACTGAGGCAGGAGAATCACAACGAATGTGAGGGCAACCTGGGCTATATGGTGAGCTCCAAGCCAGCCTGGGCTAAAGAATGAATCTCTGTCTCAAAAATCATTAAAGAAATAATGATAACAATGGGTTCTAATCTGCAAAATAAAAGAAAATAACTGGGAATTCATAGCTAAGATGTAGACATAATTGAACACACAGTCAATTTAAATCAATGGGCACTGGAGAAATGGTGGAAACAGAGTAACCATGGACAAACACGACAATGATGATTTTTAGATAAGAGTCATGAGCAGACACTTCATCATCCGGGCTAAGTGTGGTAAGCCAGAGGTGTGCAGCCTTAAGACACAGGGAAAACAGAAGCCTCCTGGCAGAGAAATCTGGACAATTACTAAAAGTTTCTATCATTGGTGATAGGACTTAGTGCTATCCAACTCCTTCCACGAAACTTTGAAAACACCTTCATAGCTGTCAGAGGACCCATGTTCAAGGGGTATAACCTTCTGTGAGAATGCCTGGATTTCCTAAGATTCGTTGTTTCCTTGGTGTGTGCGTTGGTATCCTGAAGTTGAATGAACATGTGAGAATTTATTTCAAGACTCTTGATAAGTCTGCTTTTACGCTAGGTTGACCCTGTGTGAACCTGTGTCGCTTTAAGATGCATTATACAACTAGGAAGGAGGCTTTGTTCTTCCTCAAGATGGTTCTGACTATTCACAGCCCTCTGTGGTTCCGCAAGACTTTTTAAAACCTGAGTATGCACCCACAGAAGAATAAAATTGGGCTTTTATCTTACACGCTACCAAAAAAAAAATCAACTCAAAACAGATTAAAGACTTCACCTAATACTGGAAGACCTTTAATTCCCAGAAGAACACAAAGCAAAAATCTCCATGACAGTGGTCTAGACAGTGATTTCATGGATATGACCCTAAAACTCTGGTCAATAACAGCAAAATGTAGATGAGGGGATTATATCAAGCCAAGAACTTCTGCCCAGCAAGAGGATCAAATCAACGGTGACTGGAGTAGCTCATAAAGGGGAGGTGATGGTATTTGTTAATTATGTATCTGATATGAAGTTAATTCATAAAATATATGCAGGACTGTTAATGTTCAGTCACAAAACAAACAAACAAACAAACAAAAACAAGAAATAAAAGCTCACTAGTTCCCAAAGTTAAAAATCAACTGAATATTTAAAAAGACATTCACCCACAAAAGACATCCAAACAGCCCCAAGTACATGGAAAGATGTGCATCAATGATGGACAGAGGGATGAAAATCAAAGTCATAGTGAGAAGCTTCCTTCCTCCGGCTGTTAGGATAGGTAAAGTAGGAAGTAAAGAAATAAAAGTGAAGGAAAAGAAAGGGAGAGGAGGGAGAGAAGAGAAGGCAAGGGAAGGAAAGTGTGGAAAGAGGTAGGAAGGGAAGGAAGAGGAGAAGGGGTAGGAAAAAATGGGAAGGGAAGGAAAGAGAGGAGAAGTGTAGAAAGGGGCGGGAAAGAGGGGAATATGTGGGAAGGGAAATTAAAGTAAGCACGGCAGTGGGTCAGAAGGAAAGGAAGCGGGAAACAAACAAACCATTAATGTCAGGGTGTAGAGAAAACAACGGTAATCTTTCAAACCTTGTGTGCAGTCACTACTCAACCAGTATGGAAACCTCTCAAAAATTTAAAAATAGAACTCTCCAGAATTGATTCAAGATCACTGACATCAACACCCGGGGAAAGGTCGACATCCCCACATTCTATCCACAGTGGGCATAGAAGCCAAGATCTGAAACAGCACGGAATCCACTCACCAATGAGTGAATAAGCAAAGTGTGGTATGTCTATGCAAAGGAATATTATTTAGCCATAAAAGGAAGGAAATCCTGCCATGTGTGGGAACATGACAAACCTTGAGACATGGAGGTATGCAAAATACTAATCACGGAAGAAGAAATACTGTCCGAGTACTTAGAGGAGGTGTCTAGAACACAAGGCACCAGCAAGTAGGGTGATGGCTGCCAGGGCCACAGACAGGGAAATTAGGAGTGTTTGGATATGTACAAATTTCAGGCATGCAAGCTGAGTACATCTTAGGAACACACTGTAATACTGAGCTCATAATTGTGGCAACAAGGGCACACGGGAAAGAGGTTGAGGGTAAAGGGAATATGCTTAGTTCTTGTCTCAATGAGGAAAAAGAGCAAAAAGCAAAATGCAGATTCAACAAAAGCCAAAAACGAGAGGCAATATACAAAACAATCGAATGATAATCATTAAAGAAAAAAAAAATGGGGGCCATACATAGCACAGTGGTTAAGAGTCCTTGCTGACCTTGCAGATGATCAAGGTTTGGTTCCCGGCATCACACATGGCAGCCTCCATGTGTATTGTGCTTATGAGCACATACTCTCCCTCACCCCTTTAGAAAATTTAAAGATAATAAATTCTAAAAGTAAGAGGAAAAAATGTTCTTGGAAAGCAAAGAATGCAAGGGCAATTGGGGCGATTTGGGACAATGGGGTAACCTTGAGCTGTATCCTTCACACCAGAAAAGGTTGTTGGAGAGTCATGTTGGGGTTCAAATAGATACCTACACATGCAAAGGTTCACAGCAATGTGTATGTCTTTCTTGTTTGTGGTTATATCAACTAGTAACATTAAAATAATGCAGCACGACAAAATAATAAAATTCCGATTTAGGATAACATAGTAGAAAGAGACTATGGAAAGTCTTACTATTACTTTGTGATATATGTACATATTAAGAAGATTTCCTTATTTTTATTGTATACACACAAGTGTTTCTGCATGTATGTCTATGTACCACATGCATGTAATGCCCACAGAGGCCAGAAGAGGGTGTATGATCCCTTGGAACTGGACATGAAAAAGGTTGTGAGCAGCCATGTGGACTCAAACCCTGTTCTCTGCAAGAGCAGCCTTGACTCTTAAACACTCAGACATGTCTTCCGCCCTTATACAACATTGAACCCCCAACTTCTTCAAGTGAGCAAACAGCATAGTTAGGGTGTCCTCTCCTTTCCACCTCCCTTCCAGGTTGGAAACCAGGCATTGGGGCAAGGGTGCCATGAGACAGGAAAACTCTAAGCCGTTGAGTTGTGGTAGCAACCAGTGTCACCGTCAGTTTAGTATGAACTTGACAGGAGTGAAAAGCTAAGATCTGAAGGCCATACAGCTGTGCCCCAGCTGGACTATTCTGATGAGCACACCCCAGGGCAGTTAACAGCCAGAAGATGGCTTCGTGTGTCCAGAATTGAGTGGGTCAAGAATTACTGTTGAATAACAAAAACACATTGGAAAAAAAAGCTGCAGAAAGAATCCAATTCTGTTGAAAGAAAAATCACAGAATTTGACACAGGGTTTGCGTGCACTTAGAGGTCAGAGGACAACTGACATGAGTTGGTCCTCTCCTTTCACTATGTGAGTCCCAGGGACTGAACTCAGGGCGCCAGGCTTGTTGGCAAGCACCTTTAATTGCTGAGGTAACTTGTCATATTTTGAGAATGGGGCTCACACTAAAGCTGAAACTCCCTGATTCTGCAAGGATTTTATTTTCCCAGCAAGCCGCCAGGATCCACCTGTCTCCCCTTCCCTAGAGCTGGGATTCCAGGTGCACAGCACGAGACAGGTGGTTTGTGGGCACAGATACGCAGTAAAGGTCAGGAGATGATGGAGGAGTGTGTTCAACTAAAAATTATGCTATTTCTGGGGAGGTGGGGATTTAAGAGGTGGCATAAGAGCCTCATCTGTATTATGTTAAACATGGTAATATATTCAGGAGTAATTTGTATAATTAAAATTCACAATAAAAGCAGGCAGTGTATTAAATCATTGACCTCCACTAAACGCTCTGTAAACCCAGGGCAAAAGAGAGACACGTTTTCAATATAAACCTCTCTAATTTGCTCAGTCCCCATTTGCTACTCATTATCTAATAAAGTTTCATTTCTCTGTAGATTTGATTCCAGAGTCAGCGCTAAAGGTAGGAATTGAATAAAATTCACAACTCTTAGCATTTTCTCTTAAATTGCACACAAAGTACAGTGCAGATGGTTTTATGTGGTCCATGCAAAAAAATAAAATTGGTTTTCACAGACTTGAATGCTAACATGCCATTAGGCCGAAGTAGAGAGAAACCAGACAGATGCAGGCGTCAAGTTAAAAACCTTTGTGATGTTTGCTTGACTGTAAATTCCCTGCTTGTCTGTGTGCACGGTGGGAGACATGTCTCTGCAGGGTTGACTCTGTTTCATTTGAAAATCACGCACCTCTGATTTGGGTCTGCACTAATGAGGCCACAGGCCTCTAGGATGGGAGAAGGGGGAACATAAAACCCCCAGCTTGAGCTTTCTATGGATTTTTGCCCCCCAGCAATAGGCATCAAGGCTCCATCTCTTTGTGGTCTTTGTTACCAATAGTAAGTTTCTCTTTCTCTGAAATGGAGCCCATGCTCACACACAATGGGTAGCTATGCACAGACAGTGGAAGTTTGGGGTATCCACTCTTGCTCCAGACAATGAACACTTCATGGATTTTTATTCTTGTGGACAGAGGCAGAGACCCAATCCCAGATAGAGAAAACCACACGGGCACCTTTCAATCAATGGAAAAGGAGAATGTGGGCAATCACCTGGTAGGACACCCTAAAGCCAAATGAAACCCCAGATTCCTTAGTGTCCACGGCCTTCCCAGATCTATGGGCTTCTTATCTGTTGACCTTGCCCTATTCTGTTTTCCCATCTTCTAATTCTTTAACTGATGGAGAGCAAGAATTCACCAGCGATGCTATCCAGAATAGATGTGTTTGTTATTGGAGTGTGAGATCAAAGAACCAAGCATCTTCTCCCTGGGATTCAATCCTAAAGTCGGGTTGTAGATTAAACATCACTATGACACATTTTCTGGTCATCAAGCCTTCTTACAAAGAGGCATAAGTTAGACAAATGGCTGCCTGTGCATACTGGCCCACCCCAGGCTCTCACAGCACCAGAATATCAGTCACACATTTTTGAGTCCATGTTGGCATCCTGGCCCTTCTTTATCCTAAACTTCTACAGCTCATGGGCTTCCCTTCCCCCAGCTACCCATTTCTCCTTCTAACCCTGCTATTTCAGCTATGATATATATTTTTATGCTCTCCATTTTGCCCTACTCTCTTGTTTTCATTGTTTGCTTCCTACCTCCTTTTCCTTCTCTATTCTGCCTCCTGCTTCTGTCATGGTCAGATCTAGTCTGCTGGACATGTTCAATCTACTACTCTCTTTCTGCTCTGGACTCTTCCAGATGCTCCCGGCTGTCATCTCTACAATAAAAACCTTCCCCTTAGCCATACCTTGGATGAGCCAGTAAGTTGACACTAAAACCCTTCATACCCCATCTTGGATGGGCCAATGTCCAATACAAACCTGCGGGGTAATAATTTCCTCTGAACTGGAACAGTCCCTCTGAAAGGATGGCTCAGTGGTTGAAGTGCTTTCTGGGTAAGCATGATGCCTCATCTCATAATTCCAGTCTAGAGAGATGGAGATTGCGGTAATGGAGGGGTGCTTTCCACAGAGCAAGCTGGCTAGAATGATTGGCCACATTGGTGAGCTCTAGGTTTGACTGAGAGGCATTTCCTCAGTGAATACGTCAGGCTTCCTCATGCACAAAACCATATGTGCACATGCACCCTTCCATACAATATGTACCCCATCCATGCACATACACACATGGGGGGGGGAAGGGGAGAGAGAGAGAGAAAAAAAGGGAAAGGGAGGTGTGTGTGGTAGATACTCAGAAGGTTCACAAGCCAAGGTATATAAACTGTGAACAATCCCTAGAGGCAGGAGGCTGTCCCTGGTGGAGCTGCCTGCAAGTTGCACAGTGGTCACCCATACTTGGGTGAGCTTGGTGGTCAGTCCCTAAGAAACTTGATGGGTCATCATGCTAGACCTGGATGGAATCATTTCTCTGGCTGTCACTGCTGCTCTATCTTGAGTGATAAATATCTTCCCAGGGAAACACACACACACATACACACACACACACGATGCCCATTCCCTTCAGAGCAGCATGGGCACTGTGGAAGCAGATGGCTGGACTCTCTGAAGACACCGTGTGTGGAGTTAATATCCAAATTCTCCAGAGTGGTTACTTGGATCCCCAGTTTCCTCCAGCCTCTGGAGTTCCCACAGTTCCCTCTGTGTTGGGGTATCCTGTTGTTGGGGCTAGGAGTGGGGGAGCTTTCCTGGTACTGTTCTGAGCTGGTCTGAGGGTCACAACCAGACCACAGAGTTAATGAAATAAAGCCTTAACCTTGATCTGATGGAGGCTAGGAAGTCGGGAAAGAGCACCACAGTCCTTCAATTTACAGGTAGGAGACAAGAGGGTTTGTGATGAGGAATAAAAAGACAAGGAGATTGTGGGTTTGAAGAGAGGCCACGACAGAAGCCAGGAGGTTATGGGAGGTGAACCGGAGCTGTTTAAGGTGAACGCACAGCGCTGCCTATGGCAGAGGAGAGTACTGCAGCAGATGCGACTGGGCAAGCCCACCTTATTAGATGGGGTCCATGAGGTCCCGTTGTAAGAACGTTTAATTAGCTTCCACATTCACATGGACCTGCCCTTTTCATTGCCTCCCGATGACTTAACGAAATAAACTGACTCTCATCTGTAGGTGTGAATTAAATCTTCCTTCCTGCTGTGATGATGGAGCGCTTAGGATCTGTGGTGACGTCCACAATGCAGCATGAATGTGGCCTGCAGTGGGAGAGTGGAAGAATCCCATTACTTCTTCCCTCCCCAGCAGCCTGCCTGGATCCTGGTACTGGGGTAAGCAGAGACTCTCTGGGGAGAGGAAAACTGGCCAGTTCCTCTTGCTCATCAAGGTGTGTGTGTGAGGCAAACAGATCAAATCTATTCTTTATGGTGGACTGTTTAACCACAGGGGAAAGAACACAGCATACTGAAACCACAGCTATGCACATTTCAGCTCGGCCCCACGTGAGAGAATGAGAGACCTCTGGGTCCTCACTCACCGCCTGTACTGTGAGAGGATGAGCATGGATCCGTGTGTGTGTGTGTGTGTGTGTGTGTGTGTGTGTGTGTGCGTGTGTGTGTGCATATGTGTGCAGTCACCTAGAAAGTCCAAGATATACTGTAAAGATATTTACACACACACACACACACACACATACACACAAAGAAGACAGAACCTTGAGGACAGAACTAGGTCCTCAAGCATGCTAAGCAAGTATTGTGTGTGTGTGTGTCTGTGCATATGTATGTGTGTTCATGTATGTGTCTTTGTCTCTGTGTGTATGTAAGCATGTCTCTCTCTTTCTCTCTCTCTGTGTGCATGTGTGTATATGGCGTACGTCACATGTGTACAGGTTCCCAAAGAGGTCAAAGAGGGCAAGGGCATCAAATACCCTGGAGCTGTGTTGAGGTGAGCTGCTTGTTCGTACCGCTCCCCCCCCCCCCCCCGAAACAAAATAATCACACAGATGTGTTGCTTTGTCTGCCTAAGGAACCTGATTGGTCTAATAAAAAGCTAAGTGGCCAATAGCTAGGCAGGAGAGTGACAGGCGAGGCTGGTGGGCAGAGAGAATAAGAAGGAGAAATCGAGGCTCGAGGAGAGAAGAGGCAGAATGGAGAGAGAATGAGGGAGGAGAAGACTGGGGCCGGCCAGCGAGGCAGCCACCAGACAAACAGACACAGAGTAAGACATACATAATGGAAGAAAGGTAAAAAGCCCTGAGGCAAAAATCTAGATGAAGAGAAACAGGTTAAATTAAGTCATAAGAGCTAGGGGGACAAGCATAAGATAAGGCTGAGGATTTGTTACTAGTAAGTCTCTGTGTCATGATTTGGGAGCTGGTGGGTGGCCCAAAGGTAAACCTGCTACAAATATCACTTTCTGGGTTTTGTTTTCAAAGATAGAGACTGTAACGGAAGAGAGAAAAAGATCTGGAAATCACTGCGAGACACAGGGCAGCTTCAGCGACAGTAGCAACTAGCCACCTTCCTCCTTTGGTCCTCAACCTCCCAGAGACAGGAGGATGGGGCTGTGGTTATGCCGTGGGGTGGTCTGTATCTCAGCACAGCCCAGCACAGCCAAGATCTGCCAGGAGGGCACTGTTATTTGCTTCTTGAGACAGTTCCCAGGGAAGTGGAGGAGGGTCTCCTGGAAGAAGAGCTGAGGTCGTGTGTGAAATGAAATACCTGAAGCATTTCCTGCATCCCAGACAAGCACAGGGGCTGTGGGAAGATGCTTGAGGGCCTCAGAGACACTGAGAAGTAGCCAAGAACGTCTAGGCTTAAAAGGAGATAGAGTATGCACTACATCTTCAGCCTCGGTGTGGAGAAGAGAGGCCCAGTTGGACCCCCACACTGGGATAAACATCGGAGAGCATGATGGGAATCTCAGAAGTGGCTCATATGAGCTCATTGTCTTGTACACCCAGCTCCATAGGCTGTAGGAGTAGGCTGCCCAGGATATAAACACACTTCAGAAAGAGAAAGGGAGGAAGAATCTTATGGGCCAGGGGTTGAAGAGGAAGGTCTGTGTTTCAGTTAGTAGAGTTCTTGCTACATAAACCAGGTGTGATGGCAGATACCAGGAGTCCTGGAACTGGGGATGGGGAGGCAGAGGAAAGAATTTATAGGTCATCCACAGCTACAAGTGAGTTTGAGGCCAACATGGGCTCCATGAGAGCTCAAATTTTAAAAAAAAGCCAAGTTATTGAATACTAACAAAAACATCTTCTTTTGTTTTGATGCCCATGCTGACTCAGGCTATGTATAGATCATGAACAGGTGATGCATGTGGCTTTTAGAGCCACTGTGAAGCCTGGAAAAGAGCCAGTCAGCTGCCTACCCTGGGGTCTGTGTGATGAGGGGTTTTCCCACAAGGAGGTGCAGCAGGACCCCCCACCACACACACCTACAGGAATATCAAGTTCAGATTAGGGAGTCCTATGCTACTCAGATGGCAGATGCTCACTTCTAGATCCCAAGACAACAAAACTTCAGTCTAGTGGCTGACTAACGGCAAGGCCTGAAAGAGGGACTCAGGAGTAGAGAAAGTCCTTGACAAGTTAGAACCAGCTTCCAGCTTCCCAAACCCACCGCACACCCCTGGCTTCCAAGTGGCCAGGGTCCCAAGTATTATTATTTTCTGTATTGTGTGTATGTGGGTGGGGAGGGGTATGTACGTGTATGGAGACCAGTGGTCACTCCCTGGTGTCATTCCTCCTCAGGCCATGTTCACCTTGTTTTTTGAGGCAAGGTCCCTCACTGGGACCCAAAAGTCACCTACTAGGCCAGATAGGCTGGCTAGAAAGACCCCAAGGCTTCTCCTGCCGTCTTGTCCCCCATGCTGGATTATTGTACACCGGGTTTTACGTGGGTGCTGGGGGTAGAACTCGGATCCTCATGGTTGTGCGGCATGCGCTTGACTGACTGACCCTACTTCCTGATTTTAAATCACTGGATGCCACCATCTCTCTGGATGCCACCAGTTCGTCTACCCTGTGCCATCCAATAAAAATCTGTTCTTAATACTTGAATCCTCGTTGAAATCTATTCTGTGATTGTTTCCTTTCCCACCCTCCTGTTTGGTGGGATTTTTGAAAAAAAAAAATGTCACTCCTTACCACGGTGACGACTCACCAAACTGTGTACTCAAACATTCCTTCGATGCTTCTGTTGGTTGTTTTCAGCTGAGATAAGCAGTTACAATGATGAATTTGGAATAAAGAACATTCCACACACAATGTGGATGGGGGTTTTCACTCCTTGGGTCAGTTGAGGTCCTAATTAGAAGGGGGAAAAGCGCAATTCCCCAGCAGACCAGCTTCAGGCTCATTTGCAACATCAGCTCTTTCTGGTCTTTGGGAGGTGACCTTTGAACTCTGCAGCACCTGCCCCCAAGTTTGCAGTGTCCCAGCCCTCACTTCAAACCCTGGCATTGCCACAT
Organism: Microtus obscurus; assembly: GCA_963919715.1. Taxonomy (NCBI): domain Eukaryota; kingdom Metazoa; phylum Chordata; class Mammalia; order Rodentia; family Cricetidae; genus Microtus; species Microtus obscurus. Next base: position 9,900,903 of record CAWTZC010002533.1, on the reverse strand, counting down.
CACCTCAAGTCGGTCGAGGTCCTAATTAGAAGCGAAAATCCCAACTGTGCCTCCGAAGCAACGCGAACTCTGGAGTAGCCCGCTTCTCTTGCTGAGCATGCCAGCCCTCGCCAGGGCTGACGCCCTCGCGGTACACATCCTTCCGTTGCCTCTCTGGAAATCGCTGACACAGCTACAATTGTTACACTCCGCGACCTTCTCTCGTGACATGCAACTCTATATCCAACACCAGCAACAAGGATCCTCTCTCTTTCCATGACTATGGCTCAGGAGGCCTCAGACCCATCTACTAACTTACACTTTCCCGTGGTGCCGCCGACATGCTAAGCATGGTGGGATGGATTGCCAGGGGCAAAGGCGGGATGGGCAGGTAAGGACAGATCAGTTTTTATGAGAGCTAACTCTTTGAGGACAGCTCTAGCACCGTTGTTACACTCTAGCACAGTGGTTCTTAGCCTGTGGGTCGTGACCTCTTTGGGGTCACAGGGGTCACTTAAGACCATCAGAAAACACAAGTATTGACATTAGGATTTGTTGAATTTGGGGCGTCAGGGTTGTGTCCCCAACACCCCGGTCGCTTGGCTAGCTTATGCCCGAAATAACAACACACAAACCGTATTTATTTAATCACTGCCTGGCCCATTATTGGCTAGCTCTTACATATAGACCTAACCCATTTCTGATAATCTGTGTAGCACCCCATGGTGCGCTTACCGGGGAGATTCTAGCCTACGTCCATCTTGAGTCGGAGTTTCATGGCGAGTGTGCCTCAGAGAGCTGGGCCATCCTGTCTGCCCGCTAGACAGGAGGCTGCTGTCTCTGAGCGGAGCTGCGTGCTTCTCTGAGCTCACTTCCTCTTCCTGTCCGTATACTATACTGTTTACTCCTCCCACCTGTTTTAACCTATAGGACCAGCCAAGCAGTTTCTTTATTTTAACCAATGAAATCAACAGATTGATATATGACACTCCTACATCACTTCCCCTTTTTCTGTTTAAACAAAAAGGAAAGGCTTTAACTTTAACATAGCAAAATTACATAAAACAGTTATCAAGTAAAAATTACAATAATCTTTATCATAACTAAGGAAAAGTATAACTATAACTAACTATTCTTAATTCCATCAAAGACTCCAGAAAGATACAATATCACCTAAGCAAAAAAGAAATAAGCAATGTTCAAACTCTAGAAATGACAGAGACATCTCGCTGCCTGGACAGTCACCCAAAGTTCCTCTGTACTGTTGGGGCATCCGTCTTCGGCCTACAGGCCTATAGTTTTCAGCAGACATTCCACAAAGCAGGAAATTTCAAAGGCAGTCACTATCTGCTTGTCCTGAAGAATGTCTTGCAGACTCTTTCATGAATCAGGAACCCCGAAAGATCATCTCACCTTTAGGCAAGTTCAGTAGTCCTCTCTCTGCGGGTTCTCTGTGTCCAGTTTATGCAATAGTCCAGGCAAGAACAGTTTCTTGCCCAATGGCTATCAAACTCCATAAGGATCCTCTTCGATGCCCATCTTCTTCCTGAAGTAGATTGGTGCTGCCAGGAGCAGACATGTCTCATTGTCATGAAAAGTCCCAAGTTATTAAAACATTAAATAGCATATTCCATAGTCTTTGAAAGATATGAAGAATGCCTATCTAACTAAAATATATCTCTATATATCTAGAAAATCTAACTAACATAACTACAAGCTTGACCATTATCGATGATTATCCATTAACAACCTATATACATTACATTTTTAAGTGAACTACACAATCACTACACCTAATCAAGATCAGAAATACATATACATATAACAAAATTGACCTTAAATTTAAATCACTAAAGCAAAATCCATACTAATGCAAATTATTTATACCTATATCATTTCCCCCTTTAAATGTAAAAGTACACTTATAAACTATATTTGGGAACATGGGCGCAGTTATCTCTCCAAACTGCTTCCTGCTGAATGGGGGCGTCGTTAATTAGGTCTTTCATGGTATAACCTGTGTGCTAGTTTCATCTCAGTTGGCAGTTGAGCGAAGCAATTTTCTGAAGATGTTCACAGCAACCCTTCAGGAGGGCGTGGTCCATCATACCATATCAGAATAGAAGAAACGAACAGGGTCTCATCCTCTGTGAAAACAAAACAAGAAACTCCTTTCCAAAGTATTTTGTCCTTAGATCCAAATTCCAAAGTCAAGACATTTATCTGTTGAATTTGGGGCGTCAGGGTTGTGTCCCCAACACCCCGGTCGCTTGGCTAGCTTATGCCCGAAATAACAACACACAAACCGTATTTATTTAATCACTGCCTGGCCCATTATTGGCTAGCTCTTACATATAGACCTAACCCATTTCTGATAATCTGTGTAGCACCCCATGGTGCGCTTACCGGGGAGATTCTAGCCTACGTCCATCTTGAGTCGGAGTTTCATGGCGAGTGTGCCTCAGAGAGCTGGGCCATCCTGTCTGCCCGCTAGACAGGAGGCTGCTGTCTCTGAGCGGAGCTGCGTGCTTCTCTGAGCTCACTTCCTCTTCCTGTCCGTATACTATACTGTTTACTCCTCCCACCTGTTTTAACCTATAGGACCAGCCAAGCAGTTTCTTTATTTTAACCAATGAAATCAACAGATTGATATATGACACTCCTACATCAAGGATTCATAATACCATCAAATTAGAATTATGAAGTAGCAATGAAAATAAGTTTATGCTTGGGGAGGGGATGGAGACCACAACATGAAAAACCGTATTAAAAGAGTAACAACTTTAGGAAGGTTGAGAGCCACATTCTAGAAGGAATAAGAGGTTTGGGGTGTAATAAGAGACCGTTGTGCTGGCCTTGGCATCAAAAAATATCTATTATTTATGTGTGTGGTGGGCAGTACATACATGTGTGCCCTGAGGCTCATATGGAAACCAGGGGCCAATTTGTGGGAGTCGATTCTCTCCTTCAGAGTTTGGCTGTAAGCACCCTTATGCAGATAATGCAGATGCCTCTCTGCACAGTTTCTTTGTTTAAGTGGCTCTCAGTCTGGACAGTCAGTTTCCCATCCCTTCCTTAATATGGCCTAGAGGGTCTCTGCCTACAAGGTGTGCAAGGACCCTGCTTTTTTCTAATGTGATCACAAAAAGCAGCTCAACCTGCACCCTCAAAGCAGAGCCTGAGGAAGGAGCCACGTGCTTATCAATGTGTAGAGAGTACTAGCCCTGGAGGAGGAGGGAGGAAAAGAGATGGGGCCTGCAGAGAACCAACACAGGTACGGGATACTGGGCTCAGTAATGGAAAGTGAGAGCTGACCCGAGCTGGCCATGTGTTTGCAATGGGCTCATTTGCTAGTGAATCTTTCAAAACTCAGCTACACAGGCCCTGGGCGGGGTGGAGCCTAGCTTTCCCCTGCTTCAGAGGAGCATATGTGCTCGGCTAGAAAAAGTTTTCTGCTTAGAATCAAAACCCTTCGGAGGGAAGCATGGACAGAGGGGACACCCGCTGCAGTGTCCCAACGAAGTCATTAGCATCAACAGGATGTAGTTTCCTTGGCAACAGCTGAAGATGGGAAGCTAGCCAAAGGCCCTGAAACCAAGTGTGGCTGAGAGGATAAGACTGGAGTAAATGGAACATGAATTCCTCTGTCCAGTTTTCTCAGAGGCCATCCTGGGTGACTTTAGCCCGGTGGACACTCACAGCTAGTGCAGGGCAAGGTTCACAACAAGTAGTAGAATGACACTTTGGATAATTTAGCTGACGCAGGGATTTACAGGTTTGGTTTATGTGGGGTACTCCTGAATCAAAGAAACATTACAGAAAGCAAGTCTCAAAAGGGCACGGACAGTGCACGAAGAGCCAGTCTGGAAGTCCAAGCTCATGCCTCTGCCTCAGTGAGAATTAGCTTCAAAAGGTTCCTGGTGCAACGGCTTTCCTGTCAAGTTAAAAATTCTTGGCAGCCTGAATAGTTCAACTCGCATGACAAGTTTCCCAGCCGTGATCATTCAGCCGAAGCCGGGATGCAGGACAGTGGGAAACAGAAGATGTAACATCCTGCATCAGCATGTGTAAGTGATGCTGTGCCAGGAAACAAGCATCCCCACAGTTGTAGAGGCGCATGGCCCTTGTACATTCCAGATTTAATCTACAGTCAGAGACCAAGATTATAGAAGCAGCTAGTACAGGGAGCATCTCTACGCACTCAATTAAAGAGAAAATTTTCCCTGGAGGATTCTGCCCAGGCAACCAAATGTTCTTTAGTAGAAACAAGTCAATTGACTCTAGTCAAATCAGAAAGCAAAAAGCAAAGGGAGTCCCACAAGAACAACACAAATTACCATCATTCACACCCAGGGCAGTGGGTCATTTCCCAAGGGATGACAAGGGACAAACCAGGTGGATCCAACCCTCCACTAGTGTCTATTCTAAGTAGTGGTCAACGTAAGGAGGACCAGAGTATCTCAGGCTTTTGGAGTTTAAGCTCATCAACAGCTCACCAAGGGACATTCATTCCTAAAGAATTTTTTTATAGCTTGTTATACTATTTACCTCTTTTGTTTTAAAATTTATGTGTGTTTGTTTTAATATGTGCCATGTTGGGTGCCTTCAGAGGCCAGAAGAGAGCATCAGATTCTTCTGAAGCTAGAGTTGCTTAACATGGGTGCCAGGAAATAAACCAAGACAAACCTGAGTCCTCTGAGAGAGCGGTGCATGTTCTTAACCTTTGAGCCATCTCTCCAGTCCCACATATCTACTGTTAAGAGGCCAACAGTGATCCTCTGGAGGAGAATGGTCATTTTTTTTTCAGTCAACTGCAGAGCCGGGAATAGACCCTGGGTGACCCCAATGAGAGATTTCCCTTACAGGGTATCACTGTCAAGAGCTCCAGTGGTAGGGTGAAGTCCTCCAGCGTACCCCCCAAATGCTCACACACACCCCAAACCCAGGACCCTGGGAATATTTGCTTCCATAGTAAAAGGGACATTGTGGTGGCGCTAGGAATGTGTGATGCCTTGGTCCTTAGTGCTGTGTGTGTAAGAGCCAGTGTGCTCTCAGAGGAGAGCGTCACCATGCTGGCTGCAGTGAGGACCTGGTTAGGGTAAGAGAAAGATTAACAAGGAAGGGACCAGAACTAATTGAAGTGGCCTCTAGACTCAGAAAAGACAAGAGGATTTCCAGAAGGAAAAAGGCTCAGGCAACAAGTATATTTCTTACTTCTCATCTCCAAGGAGTATACTGACTTGGTACAGTAGCCTTGGGCCACAAGGTTCCTGAGTGACTCTTCAGTTAGACAGGTGAGCACACTTCTGTCCCTAGTGGTGGCCACGGAGACGCCATCAGAAGTCTTTTTTGCCTTAATGGGTCAATGGCATCCCAATTTTTATTGACTTGCGGGATCTTTTCTTTTATGGGGGTAACTGCTGGACAGCTGGCCTCGCTCGCAGGTTAACAGCTTTTCTGCACATGAACTGGCATTTGGAGTTCTGGGCTTAGCTGCACACGTCTTCCTTGCATTGCACAACTGGAACACATGCTCAGCAGCTCCTCCAGAGGACGTGACCCACCCCCGGCACGTTTGAAATCCTCCCCCTCTCCCCCCTACAGAACAGCTGTCATTCTCCAAATCTTTGTGCCCAAACTCCAAATGTGCAGACACTCACAAAAGACGAGGTGTGAGGATTTATTGCTTTCTCATTTTGGCACCTTTTCTGTCAACCTTTTAAGTACTAAAGATATCTGTGTGTGTGTGTGTGTGTGTGTGTGTGTGTGTGTGTGTGTGTGCGTGCGTGCTGATTTTGCTTTTTGAAAAGCACAAGGAAAGCGTGTGAGGTTTGAAGTTTACCTACGGAAATGATTAAGCAGGCTGGGAAGCAGCTGGGCAAGATGGTGCCCCGAAGATGTAGGCTCAGCTTCGTGGCATAAAAGGCTCGCCGTAAAGATGCACCTCTGCTATTTCAGAATGGTGCTGAGAACATTCTGGAGATGGTGCTGTGTCCACTTCCTGTCCCAATCAGCCGTGAGTTAAACCTGGCGTCAGTAAAGAACTTAAAATGATATTTTATTATTGATAGTATCTGCAGATTCCAGGAAGTTAAAGGGGGGAGGTAGGGTGAGTTTAATTGGAAGGGAAGTTGGAACGGTGCTGTGGCCTGTCACACACAGAATATTCTCTGACCTTCTCCCTAGCTCTCTGTAAACAAGTCTTTAAATTGTTTGGGGACCAGATCAATCAATCTAATGCAAAACAGTTAAAACTGTGTGTGTGTGTGTGTGTGTGTAACATGTGTGCTTGCTTGCAGGTACATGTGAACATGTGTCCACTTGTGTGTGATGGCCAGAGAGGGGAGGATCATGGAGAACAGGGGAATATGTTCAATGTACATTATATGGTTATACAAAAACAGTCTTATCATATAGTATATATATCATGTGTATATTTATCTATTATATATATGTATCACAGAAAAATTAACACAAACGCAAAATTCACTCCAACAAAGTTGAAGAAAGATGGCCCAAACCTGGAGAATTCTTTGGTAAGAATCGGTGACTCACAAAAGCCCCTCCCCCAACACTTGCCTCTGACATGGGACAAAGAGAGGCTAGATTGAGTGTCAATGGCCCCTGGGCTGCTCTCTCTCTGAAGGGGTGGCAGAGGGTCTTGTGCAACGCTGGAGAGGGAGACCCCAGATCCTGCATTGGTTTCTAGGTAACACAGGAAAGGAAGTGGGTGTAAGTGACTGATGAGGACAGGGCTGCAAGTGGAGACCTGAGTCCTAAGGCTGGGACTGCATAGAAAGGCAGATGCAATGACACACAATCCCAGCGGTGAAGGGACTGGAGGCAGAGACAGGGGGATCCCTGGGGCACTCTAGTCTACTTGGTGAAGTTCCAGGCTAATGAGAGACCCTGTCTCAAACAAAAAGTGGAAGGTGCCTGAGGAACAACATCCAAGACTGACTTCTGATACACACACACCACACAAACACACACACACACACACACACACACACACACACACACACACGGGGGGGGGAGAGAGAGAGAGAGAGAGAGAGGGAGGGAGGGAGAGAGAGAGAGCATGCTAAGAGCTCAAGATCTAGCTCTAGATAGCAGTTTCAGACTTGCTTCCAAGCCTCTCTGGGCCTCAGTTTCCCCATCTTTTGCATGGAGCCAATAATAGCAAAGCCCCTGTGGGCTCTCCTCAGGACTCACCAGGTCAGTTCCTGCAGAGCCCTGTGTGGGTGTAGTGTATATAGTAAGAGTCCATCTGGCTTTGCTATTATTAGTATAAATAAATATTAATCTGCATCAAATTATAGATACGAGAGGGATCATAATTAGAGCCATAAAAGAAGACGTGTTATAATTTCTCTAAAAAATATAGAGGCTTCTGGAAATAAAGCCTTCTACACATACAGCTTCAGGAGCGTGGTGCTCAGCGGCTCACCCACCCGCCAGCTGTCGGGGATGGGTTTAAGTCAGGGAAGTGTTCTGAACAGCCGTTCTCTTTTCCCTGACGATCTTATCCCAGGGCTGCCCGGCAGCGATGATGACCTGCTTATTATGACTGCACTGTAAACAAGGCCTGGGGTTTACATAACACCTTGGCCACTGATGGAGAAAAAGCACAGCTGAGTGTTGTACTTATGTCTGTTTGTACAACATTGGTGCAAAATTGAGAGGCTTTGGCAATAGCCTGTTTACAGACAAAAAGATTAGAAGAAAATCAAGTGGTTTGTTCATGTGTCCCCACCGGAGAAGCCCTGTCCACAGACAGCACGGCAGCCTGTGCTACGGTGTCTGATGAACAAATTTGATCTCTTCACTTTGATTCTATCTCTTTCTTCAACAGATCAGAATAAATATCAGCACTACAGAGATGGCTCAGTTGGTAAAATGCATGCTGTATAAGCCAGAAGTCCCCGGCATCCAGATAAACGCTGGGGATGGGAGAGCTAGTACCTATTACCCCTACTCTGGCATGGCAATGGAGATAAACAAGCCCCCAGGATTTCGCTGGCCAGCCAGATTAGCTGAAAACTGTCTATAGAACTAATCTGGAAAAATGATCGAGGAAGACTCTGTTGCGGAACTCTGGCCTCCCCCACGCAGGCACAAATGTGCATGCTCCTCCCCCAAGGAACAGGAACAGAGTCAGACCACAAAAGCAGTCAGTGGTACAACTCACAGGTCAAGTGGCTGGTGCCAAAACGAACCCCCCCCCTTGCGATGCCAAGTAAAAGCTGAGAACCTCACTGGAGACAGGAGTCCACATCAAAGAAAGCTTGGGGTACATTCTGCCCCAGTTCCTCTCGTGTGGAAAATGAGCATTATTTACAGCTCTGGACATGCCTGAAGCAGTCAGCCTCTGAGTCTGGTTAACCTGGCATTTTATGTTCTCAAGCAGAACAGTTTCTAACATAAACTCATGCTGGGTTCCAAAGCTCCCCTGCCTGGGAAATGGTATAAGGAAGAGGACAAGGAAACCCCACACAATGAGGGGATAGTCGGGGCTAGCAGCCTCCCCGAGGCAGGCCGTGGACATAGCAATGGACACCCTCCTGATAAGGCGATGGCCCAGTGAGCAGTTATGGAATTGAGCGAGCCAGGAGTGTCGTTTCCAGTGATTATACTTCCTAAGATATTAAGATTTGACACAAAGCGGCGAGATGGTACAATCATCAAAAGACTTATTCTTAAGTATTTTGGGGCCGAGTGAATTTAGTCATCCCAAACATAACTAGTGACGTTCTTAGAGGTGCCATCCAAATATGCTGTAAAATTAGGCTGTTGGTTTCTGTCATCGTGCTTGCTCGTGCAGGGAGACTTTAGATTTCGGGAAGACTGCAAACTAGAACGCTCCGTGGAAAGTGTGGGCATGCGGTCCACAGAGGTCATGAAAACAGTTGCGCTCTCTCACAAACGGGAGCTCGGATAACCACCAGCTCCTGTCATGCTTACTGTTGTTGGTGGCTTTACAGTGCTGTGGAGACACCGCAATACAAGGATCATCAATGCTCTCCTATGCCACTATTAGCTAGGCTGGAAGAAGCCATCTCATGTTCAGGAGTGTGCAGTCATAGTCACGGCGTTCCGAGTAGCAAACTCAAGCCTAGAGATTTGGGGCAGGGGCTCTGTGAGCCTGATTTAAATGAAATTCGGGAGGGAGATTTGGTCCTTTGCAGCCTCATTCATAGTCTGCAAGATGCGATGCCAAGTAAAAGGAGCCAGGTATGGAAAGGTAGATCTCGCATGCTCTCGTGTGTGGGAGCTACGTTATGTAACACACAGGAAAGGAGCAGAACGGGGTTTGGCAGGGGCTGGTGAGTTAGAGTCTGGAGGCAATAGGCAAGGAAAATGCAATACTTCAGCTACAGGGAATAGCACTAGGGAGGCTGAGGCAAGAGGATTGTTGTGAGTTTGAAGTCCGTCTTGGCTAGACACAGAGTAGGTTCAAGGCTAACCTCAGCTATGCATCAAGAGCTGCCGCAAAATATAATTTCACATATCCAAAAGCAGATGCGTAGTTTCTTCTAGAACCATCTCATCTGTCTTGTCCCCTTGGTGTTAGAGAGGGAGGTGGGGTCAGCATCCTTAGAGGACCATCAAAGAGCAAGGTCAGGAGTTCTGCCTTCCTCCCGCTGCACATCATATGCTCTCCTCATTCCCACTTTCCCTAGTGTCCCCAGTAGGTCCTTCAATGGTCTCTGTGTGATCTCTCAATATAGTCTCCACTCACAAAGAACTCCAAACCTCATACTTTTTGGTTTCCGGTTCACTCTTCCTATATTCTGACCATCAGCACCGGAGCAATACCAGAATGCTCTCCAAGCTCCTTCAAGGCATTTCTTTGAGTTGTCCACATCCTTCTGGCTCCTTGCGGTCTGTTCTCTTAGAACCTGATAGAAGGTTCATTCTCCATGGGCTGGATCCTCATCCCAGCCTATCACTTGACTGGCATCCCTGGAGCCTCAATATCCTCTCTGATCTCCCAAAACAAAAGGGCTTCCTCCTTCCCCATCCTTAATGCCTTGCCAAAATAAAAATTCTATGGAGTGCCTTCATAATCTGTGGCCAGACACCTGCCCTCTCTGGCTTATTTCTTCACTTCTGTGTTTAACTCTATTCCGGTCCCCTGTGTGCCTTGCTGCCTCCATGGGAGAGCTCTGCACAACTGTTCTACTTAACCAAGCCCTCTACTTGATTCACCGAATGTCAGGCAGAATGATTACAGAGAACACGCATGGCTGAATGAGGAAAACTCTACAAAGCAGTCTTCATTAAGAAGGAACATAATTTTAATTTAGGATAAATTACATAAGTATCGCACAAAACACCCACAGAATGCCGAGTCATTCATTAATTTACTTCCATTTCTCTGCTACCACGTCCTCTCGGGCTAACATGTCAAAATGTAAACAGCGCTTGTTTGCAATCCTTCACGTTTAAAATTATCAATGACCCAATGCCCTGTTTAGAAATCATAAATTGAATACAGTAAGGGAATTAAATGATCTTTCCGACATTGCAGAACACCCCTTAGTTAATCCTGAAGTGAATGACGAGGCACAACAAATACCGCATACGAGTTATGTTTATATGGATTCATTAACTAGCATTTGGGAAAAGAAAGAATTGTCTTAATCCGGTCACTCCTGCCAGGCCATTTGGAGGCACAGAGTGGGAGATGATTGGGCAGAAGGAAGGCACTGGAGGCCCAGGGCTTTCTCTGTCTAGCAGAGGAAATAAGATGCTGTTGGGGGTGGGTTATTGACCAGCTCACAACTGCATTTAGCTGTTTTTCTGCTAAGAGGTGAGCGGGTAGCTTTTAGTTGACGTCTGTAAGACACGTTTCTCAAGGCAGGGCTGCTTATGTGGATGGGAAGATGTGAACCTTAGTATTCAGGGCACATGGGGTCTCTTCAAAGTCTCTATTTACCCATTTATTTACAGAAAAATCCAGCCACCACCTCTCCGTGTCGCCTGCACATCCACCTGAACAAACACTCTTAAAAGGCACTTATCTGGCTAGCTGTCAATAGAGAAGCACATCATTATCGATGTTATCTTCAGAGAACTAGCTCTCTTGACCCCCTGCAGTACAGAGTCCCCTATTTCCTTTTGAAGTTTTAAGATTGCCCATTTTCTGGTTGGCAAGCTCAGTGTTCTGACCACTGCGCCACATAAGGGTTTTTACCTGGTGACTTGTCACCTCAGCTCTGTGCAGTTAGGGATGACTTTTGGATGTTATTAAATACACCAGGAAGAGATTTTTCTCATGGTTTATCTAATGACTAGTTCGGTAATTACCTCATCACTACTTAGGCACCAAATTATCTACATAGTTTTCATTCTAGAATTCTCTTTACAGTCCCCAAGGATGTGTCTCTTTAATAGCATCTTTTCTCACACTAGCTCATCAGGGTGCAGGTGCAGGGTGGGTATAATCCACAGTAATAGAAGTTTTGTAGGAAGGGATCAATTCTGTGCAGCGCAATTTCACGTACAACCATTTAGGAGGGAAGCGATCTCTCTGATTATCAGTGGGATGCATCCTTCTCCTCGGCCATGGCCGATGCGGGCTGATCGGCCTGCAGATATCAGGAGAGTAGCCCGTTTTACAGACAGAGCAATTAAAACATGCACAATGCAGTTTTCGCTGGGAAAAGAAGCAGGAAACGTTCCAAACTAATGGAAGGTTAATAGGTGGTCAAGCCAGATAATCAAGGGATCTTGAGGGGAAAGGAAAATCGAGATCTTAAGGAAAAAGAAGCATAAAGTTGCAGACAACTAACCCATCAGAGCTACACTGTAGCCACTCTGTCCACTTGTAAGCCCCTCTGCCAGCACTCTTGAAGGGGAAGTGGCCAGTGGGGAGCAGTCATGTGTTACAAAGTGTGCTCACTGACAGAAGTGGGATTTCCATAGCAACCAGGTCAAGGGATCTATGTCCAGAATAAACTGATGAGGCCAGCCAGGCAGGGATGCTAAACTCGGATGCTACACCTACAGACAGATAAAGTAGGAAGGGTCATCAATAGGATCCACAAAAATGCTGGGGTTGGCTCAGGGAGAATACATAAGGTGGTTGGGGCAGGTGCAAGGTCTCCACGGAGCAATGGATCCTCAGCAATAACAGAAGGGCAGACTGTTTTTTTGGGGGGGGCTGTCTGAGCTGCTTCTTCCCTCTATCTTTTCAACACAAGTAGTGATAATATACTAATATTGATATAAAAGGTAATTAAGTCCATAATACTATTGTTGTCCTCTCAAAAGTAAGGTATGCTTGCATAGACCCATTATCTAGTACTATAGAAGCAGATACAGGAGAATTGCCATGAATTCTAGGCCAGTAAGGGCTAAGAAGAACAGAGAAGAAAGGCTCAAAACCAAGTGAATCTCACTTATGTTCAGACTGTTAGTTCAATCTGGGTAAGGTGCAGCTTGCTGGTATAGTGAAATCCAGGGCAAAGAAATCATTTAGGATAAATAAATAATTGATTTCTAGTATTTTGGTATATCCAGAACATTAGCTGAGCAATGAAATGCAATATGAATCTGAATGACGCCATCTCGGTTATTTATTCACTTCTGAGTATATCTGAAGACAATCTCAACATATACCTGGTATGAAGGATTTTTTTACTTGTCCAGAGGGGCCTCTTGGAGTAGAAAGCAATGCAGAGATGCGAAATAACTGGTTAACGTCCTTGAGAATATATGGCTGTTGAGTGCTCAGCCCTAAGTGAAACAGCTGCATCAATATCCCCCCCCTCCCAGGGCGCAGAGAACATCCTGGAAGAGGAGGTGGAAAGAAGAAGAGCTGGGGATGGGGAGGAGAGCTGTGAAATGCTGTCTTTTGGACATGGTGTGGCTGTTCCACTCCAACTCCCAGTAGCTCTTGATACCTGCACAGGGTCAAGTCAACAAGATCAGCCACCATCTCAGTAGGCAGCACCAATAGGATTCGGTGGGTTATTAACAAAGAGTGAACATGAAGGAGAGAGGAGGGTACATTAAGGGTGCACAAGAGTAGGAGGGAGGAACTGTGGGTGAATATGATCAAGATACATTGCTTACATCTACAAAATGATTGAAGTATAATTAGATGTACTATTTTAAAAAATGTTTTAGATTTATTTAGAAAATAAATATGTAAGTAAAATAGACAAAAATTCACCATTTATCAATGGTATTCTAGTTTAACTGGTCTATACAATGTCAGGAGGTGGCTGGCACCAGGCTGTGAACATGATGAGCCACTGAGAGCAATTGAGAAAGGGGATTTGAGGTCTGAACACAGTTTTGGGCCGAGCAACTGGAATGATGGAATATTTTGGCTGGGATGGGGAAGTTACCAGAAATAATGGTTAGGAAGATGAAGATCGTGATTTGGGGTTTAAGACGTGCTGGTTTGGATTGCCTACTATGCAGCCACAAGGAATGAGTGAGTCTGGAGTTCTGGGACGAATTCCAGCAGGGAGACAAACATGTCGGGATTATCAACAAATAGATGGTATTTAAAGTCACAAGAAATCCTGGGATTGCCAAAGAAATGAATGTTAGCAAAAAAAAAAATAGGACCCCACAGCTACTCCCTCGGAGCATCACACTGTTCAACGGGCTGATGGTGAGGGCTGAGCAGATAGGATGACGTAGGATCTGCTGTGAGCAAGGAGAGAATTCCAGGTGAGTGGTGTCCCAGAGCCTTGAGCTCCAATAGAATGTCAGGCCCCCTTCCACTCAGAGAGTCAGTCAGTGAACCACTATTGGTCATATGTTACTCTCAAGAGCTGTCATCAACATGCCCAGTTAGAGACTTGGGATCCTTAGGAACTCACTAGGTTGACATGGTAATGGCATCTATACTCAGCTGTGGATGAACCATCCACATCCAAATTTTCCCCATCCAAGGATCCAGGACCACAGAGGAAGAGTGGGTGGAAAGGATGCAAGAGCCAGCAGGTGGAGAGGAGTTCTGTGAAATGTCGACTTCTGGATGCAATAGCGATGCTGCACAGCATCAACTTGTGACTGCTGTGGTTGTCTGCTAATGACCAAGTCAATCAAAATCAAAATCTCATGACTGCGGGAGGGCTCCCCAGGGCCCCACCCTTGGCTGAGGAGTTACTAGCTGTTGATGGGGATGTGACTGCTGGAAGGAGGCCCATGTATCAATGGATGACCACACATACATGTGTACATGGGAAATGCTAATGGGATTCAGAGAGTTGTTTTAGCTAGGGTATCTATTGCTGTGAAGAGACACCATGACCACAGCAACTCTTATAAAGGAAAACATTTAACTGGGGCTGGTTCACAGCTCGGAGGTTTAGTTCATTCTTGTTATGATGGGAAGCATGGGGCACACAGGCAGACATAGTGCTGGAGAGGTAGCTGAGAGTTCTCCATCCAGATCAGCAGGCAGCAGGAAGAAAGAGAGATACTGGGCCTGGCTTAAACATTTGAAACCTCAAAGCCCCCAGTGACACAATTCCTCCAACAAGGTCACACATTATAATTGTGCCACTCTCTGGTGAGCAAACATTCAAATCTTTAAGATTATGGGGGGGCATTCCTATTCAAACCACCACAGTCATTAATAGCAAATAACATAGAGGATATGAAGTTTGGAGATAGTGGGGTGGGGACACTAAGGAAAGTTGAAGACAGTAATAGTGGATAAATATTAAAATAGTAACAACAATTAATGAAAAAGGCCATGAATTTGAAAGACGAAAAGGAAGGAGTATATTAGAGGGTTTGGAGGGAGAAGGGGGAAGGGAGAAGATATAACTATGTTTTAATTTCAAAAATAAAATAAATCACTAAAATATATTGTATAAATGTATGAAACTTTCAAAGAATAAAGCTGGGTGTGGTGGTGCACACACCTTTAATCCTAGCACTTGAGAGATGGATATCGATGATTTCAAGGCCAACTTGGTCACACAGTAAAACAAAACAAATAATAATAATTATTTTTTTTTTACAAAAGAGACTTGTACAATGGACCACTGCAGAGGAATTTCCCAAGAAGATTCTCTACAGGTTGGTTGACATTTATGAATATACAAGTCCAAAACTGAGAAATATTCAAGCTCCAAACAATTCTTTTTATGTCAACCCTAACCCACAACTGTTCTGCAGATATGAATAACGCTTGGGAGACAGCACTGGACTGAGCACTGGAAAGACAACAAGCCATCGCTTCTGAGGGTGCTCAGCGCTGGATATGCAAACCCAGGAGGCTCCTGGAGTGGCACAGCCGTGTGCTGCAGCCTTTTCAATACTCTCTCCACTGGTAACCATGCTACCCAGTGTCTTATAGTTAGGAAGGGTTGAAAGATGATCTCAGAAGGGGTCAGGGTGGGGCACACAAAGCAGGACATAAATGCCTTGTTATTTTTCCTATGTCTTCAGAAGAGTCATAGACAACAACTGTGAGGTGTAAACAGGAGGTGCTGACATCCAGAGTAAATTTCTAAAAGGAAACCATCTTCAGTGTAGAGAAGAGGGTAGTGAGGGGCTGAAGGGCAGTGAGACGTGTGAGTGAGAATCTGGCGGGGCAGCTTGGAGTGCAACGGCATTGGATACATGGAAGGAAAGATGGTATGACCGTATATGGAAGGTGAAACCAGCAAGGTGGGCAGCTGGGTTAAAGATAAAGCTATGGGAAAGAAGATTCAAAGGGCATCTTGAGAGGGACAACTGTCAATCAGGTACTCAACACTGTAAAATTCTTCTATCATATTGATCCATCCATGTATGTATTATCTATTATCCATATATCAATTAATCTACTATTGTCTATTTATATATCATCTCTCTACTATATCTTCCATCATCTTTCTGTCAACCCTATCTTCCTATCAATCATATATCTCCATCTACTTTTGGTCTATCTACCTATATGTTATTCAGACAATCATCTATCAATCTATCATCTATCTCTTACCATCTTTTTATTATCTGTATGCTTATCTACTTACCTTCCTATCATTTATCTCTATTTTTGGTCTACCTGCCTATCCGTTATTCTGCCTGTGAACTAGAATCAATCAATCTATCTATCTATCTATCTATCTATCTATCTATCTATCTATCTATGATCTTTCTAACTATCAACTTTTTAATCTATTGTTAATATTATCTATCTTTTATCTAGCAATCATCTACATATATGTATATATATACTTATCACATCTATCTATTAATTTGTTATCTATCCTATCACCTCTCTGTCTGTCATCCATGCACATCTATACAGCATCTGTAGCTTTGTCATCTTTCTCTTTCTCAGCTTTCACAACCCTCTGTTCATCCGCTCTGTGCATAGGGAGGCCTGGTTTACCCATCAGGCTGTCCATCACTGTCCATCCCAAGGGAAGAGTAAAAGACCAAATGATCCCTACTGGGTGTATTGTGGAGGGAATTGAACCATAATATGGAAAACAAACAGGCTGTTTCAAAACGTATTAGGGCTAATATTTCTAGAAAATGACAAGAAGTCTATTAAACTGGTAGGGCTGGCATGACTTTTTTTCATAGACAGGCAGAAGCATCACTAAGACAGGAACTTGACATAGCTGCCATGGGTGGAGATGTCAGAAGCATGGCCTTTCCTTCTTATGTTTTTTATGCATGTGGTCCCGTTATTCCAGAAGCTTCTGACATCACACACCTTCCACTGAGAGGGGTACAGCTTGGCTTTGTCATCTTGCTTTGAAGACCAACTCATCTCAGTAGTTTCACTGTTTATTACTGAGATTTCATTACTACAAATGGAATTGGTTTAAACAAAGGATGGAGTTTTCTGAAAGATTCTATTTTTATTTCTGTGCCTGAGTGTCAGTATGTGTGTCATGTGTGTGCAATTTCTATGGAGGCCAAAAGAGGGCACTGAATCACATAGAGTAGGAATTTACAGGTGTCTGTGAGCTGCCTGATGTGGGTGCTGGGTCTCTTAAAGAGCAACAAACATGCTTAAATGCTGAGCCATCTCTCCAGTTCACTTCCTTAGATTAAAAAAATACATTTATTTATTTGTATGTGTTGTGGGTGGGTGCATGTGCCACAGGGCACAGGTAGAGCTCAGGGGACAACTTGAAATAGTTGTTTTTCCCTTATACCATGTGGGTTCTGAGGATTCAACTCTAGTTAAATCTGGATTGACAGCAAGCACCTTTATCTGCTGAGTCATCTCACTGCCCAGCAAAGACAGAAATTTCTAGAAAGACAGAGGTCATGGTGCTATTATATCTAGAGTATAAAAATGTTCACTTCTTTTCCATTTCTTTTTTCATTTTTCAACACTGGGGATGGAACCCAGGATCTCCCACATAGGAGGTAATGCTTTCTCCCATGTTTGCTGCTGAGTGGCTGAGGATAAGCTGAGACCTGTGAACTGTGACTTGGAAAGGTGCCTCCTGTGTCCCTCAAGGGGTGGCTCCTAAGTATCATCTCACAGAGCAACATTCTTGCTGTTTTTGAGTCCCGCTATGCGCAGGGCCTGAAGAACCACTCCTTCCCACTCCGGCTCATGTCTCTCAGGGTTTTGCAATTACTAAACCTTGAGTAGTAACTTTTCCGTCTTAGTATGCACATGTGTAGATATGTATGCACAAGTGTACAGAGGTATGCATGTGTGTACAAGTGCATGCACATATGGAGATCAGAGGTGTTTCGCCAATTGTTTTTCACTTTACTCTTTGAGACAGGGTCCCAATGAAGCTGGAGCTCACTGCTAAAGCCAGGTAATCTTCCCGTGAGTCTAAAGGATTTGCTGCCCCTGCCTCCCCAGTGCTAGGATTTCAGGCATCCCTGGCTTTTTATGTGGGTGCTGTGGGCTCTGAACGCAGGTCTTCATGAATATGTGACAAGCACTCTGCCCAGCCACCCTTTTCAATCTTTTCTGATGGAGTCATAAACATCCCTGACAGTCAGAGTTGTTCCATTAAACACTGGCTATGCAGCTACTCACATGGGCATTAGTGATCAACAGCCCAGCTCCTTCCACGCATCCCAACAGAAAAACAGACAGATGAGAAACATCCTATATCAGAAGAATTAACAAGCTGGAGCGAAGCTAAGTGGTGAGCCAAAGAAAAATGAAATTGATTCTGAAATCTGGCGAGATTGTGGAGGAAGACATGATTAGAAGTCATTAGGACTTCGATTTAAGAAGATGTTCAGGTCGCCCTGATAATGTTTGTTAAATCCTTTCTGATGGGAAGGTCACGGGTTACAAATAAATACATTTCAGAGCATTAACTCCTGTCTGAAGCACAATCTTCAACATTTAATATCACCAGCCCGACTCTAATTTAGCTGTCGACAGCGGGCTTTGTGGGATGGACATGTCGGCCTCACCTGTGGTCACATCACAGTAGGTGGGGGGAGCTCGGAGATGGGAGCAGAGTGTTCCAGCTACATATGCATGCTTTAGGAATGAAGAGTGCTGGGAGGGCTCTTCCTGTGTCTCTAATTATTATCTTAGTATCGTTCCTGTAGGAAGTTTAGTTTTATTATTATTATTATTTTCTTTGGAAGGTTTCAGGTGCATAAACTGGAAAGCACTTGACTCCTTCCCCTAAGGCTTGCACAGTCAGCCACACTCACCCTTTGTTTTTCTGTGGGGAATTTTCCATGTCATATCTACCCCTCTGGATCAATAACCAGTGTTTCTTCAGGTAGCCAACTGCCTTGGCAGCCTGAGAGTTCATGAGATGTTTGTGGCATCTCATTTTAGTTGGCTTGTGGTGATCTCATACTATTGGCTAAGATGAGCCCAGGAGGCCTGCCCCTGGGCCTCTGTTAGCAATTATGGGTGAAGGCTGGCTTGTCAGCATCTGGTTGAAGGGAAGGATTCCACCCCACAGCAAGTGAAGGGTTATTCCTTAGGAGATGATGAAGCCATCAGTGGGTTGGAGATGCACCGCACACAGGGAATGGAGAGTAAGCAGTGGTAGAGTGGGACCCCCACATGGGGCCTGGTGGGAGGTCAGCTCTGTGTGTGAGTGTATTGAGGGGGCTCATGCCTACAGAATTCTGAAGGTGTGGCAGTTGATACCTGAGACCTGATTGAGTATAAGAACAAGGTCCTTAGGCTTGGGGCTAGAGAGAAATAGCCATCTGATGGGGAGTAGAGGAGGAACAAGAGGAAGTTTTCACCCTGTAAGGGTAATGAGGGAATGACTTCTATGTCCATATCCATGGTCTCTTTAAAGCAAAATGGAAATTTCCCTTAAGGAGATGAGAGATATAATGGAGGAGAGGAGTTGGGGAGGACCAGAGGGAAGGACTAGGGTGTGACACGATCAAGATACATTGTGCGCACACACACACATGAAAAAATTAAAAAAGATACACGATCATTTTTGTTTAGGGTAAATTTCACAGGTAACTCTGGAAAACTCTCCAGGGACTCAGGATTTCAATGTGCAGCCTCCAGCTTGTTTCTCTACATGGAGGTTGTGGAGCCTTCCCAGGGTGCAGCCTGGATGGTGGAAAGTGAGTCTCCATGGAGCGGGTTTGGAAGGTTATGCCCTCCAACAGCCCTGCCAGACCTCCTGGTCCTGTCTCTAGGTGAGGGGTTTCCGCCTCACACCCCAGTTGCCCAGTGATCATGAGCATCATGGTGGACTGAAATATACAAAACCCTGATCCCAAATAAACCCCTCTCTTCTTTTAAATTGCTCTGTCAGATTATTTTGCTACAATAAAAGGAATAAATACAGTGTCTTAGCCATTCATTGTAAAAATACACAATTGTTTCTTTTCCTCATTTCTCCCAAGCTGGAATGTTATGAGCACCAACCTCCAACCAAAGGCTAGTAAAAGTTTGCCCAACTGTTACCTAATTAGACTCTGCTATTGCTAATATATCCAAATGCAGACTTCAGCATCCATTAAAATTCTCAGTGTTCTTATCACCTACCAGGAAAAGTATACTTACTGGGATATGTATGAAAAAAAGATCATGAAGGTCAACACAAATGAACCAGATAGATACATGAAACTGATGCTCTACCCTCTGTGCAGACAGTGATGCAGTTGGTAAACAGATGCACGTATTGGTTTCAAAAACATTTTGAAAGTGATTATTTCTCTCACTACGAAGCAGTTTCACTTTTGGACCAACACTATCACAGATCGAAGCTCTTACTATTTCAAGCTGAACTTGGGTCCTCTGGATTCTGATGTACTTTATAGCCTTTGGGTGAGCAGTGAGGGACATCTAATGCCTAACAGAAAAAAAAAAAAGCAAAGCTAACCATTGTTCTGCCTTAACTGGGTGCTGGTCTTTATGTATTCCACGTTGCCTACAAAGACCTGATTTTCTTTCTCTTTTAAATAATATTTTTATTTTTAATACTATGTATGAGTGCTGTGTGTCTGAGTATAGTTTTCCATACATAATTTTGAGGTCCCTCATAGGCTGTAGTATTTGAACAGTAGGTGGCGCTATTTGTGGAGGTCATGAAACCTTCAGGAAGTGGAGTCTTGCTAGGGGAAGTACATCACTGGAATTTGAGGGTTTATAGCCTCACCCCCACTTCCTGTTCTCTCTCTGCTCCCTACATGTGGATGAATGTGATGAACTAGGCTCCTGCTCTGACCACCAAGCTTTCCTTTCCTACTGCCATGCATTGCAGGCCATGGACTCTGTCCTCCCTGGAACCATAGCTAGAGCAAACCCTTTCTCCATTCAGTCTCTTTTCTCAGGGTGCTTTACCACCAGAAAAGGAAAGTGACTCAGACAGGTAGTCTCTGTTGCAAAAAAGAGATTTCGTGGAGATGACATGGTGGTGGGCTTGGCAGGTAGTGGGAACACCTGAAATGCACATGGGCTCTCCATGCAATGCATCTGTTCTGAAAATGACCTGACCTTCTGGTGTGGGCTGCCAAGATCCTGGGCACTGGGAGCAGGTCAGCTTTTACATGGTAATTCATGGACTGGCCCTGAGCAAGTAGAATGTGGAAGTTACTGCTCTTCCTTAGTATCTGTAGGGAGGAGCTCCAGGCATTCACTTCAAGGGTCTCAAATCCACAGATACTCAAGTCCCTTTAATAAGCAGATACAATGTTTGCACCTAGCTTGTACCTACCCTCTGAGAATTTCTTCTCTGCTCATTTATGATACCCAATTGAAACCATGGCCCCAAGGCACAGAGAAACAAAATTCCTCTTTCCATATTAAGTTACTCTTCCTTGGTTATTAAAACACAAAAAGTGGGTAACGTGGGTCCACCCTAGTTAATGACAAACACCAACCAATCAACAGCTATTTCTGTGCTTGCAGACAGAAACAGGGCACCCAATCCCAGCACCAGAAGTGTTGCTTGGATACCTTAGGACCCACAGAAAAGAGGAAGACAATTACAAGAAGGGGTATTCAAACCCCAAAATAAAAACCCAGACTTCTGAGAGTCAGGGGCTTTCTAGCTCTGGGGGTCCCTTGTGACGTCTGTAACATTTGCCGATGAACATTTATGTGTTGTGGGATAATCTTTTTATATACTGTGAATGTGTCTCTGCCTAAGGTGCCTTCTTTATTGTTTAATAAAGAGTTGAATGGCCAATAGCTGTGCAGGAGAGAATAGGCAGGATTTCTGGGGAGAGAGCAGAACTCGGGAGGAATTTGAGGCATGCAGGATTTGCCAGCCAGACAAGGAGTGAGTCGGATGTATAGAATAGAGGAAGGTCAAGAGCCATGCGGCAGAATGTAGATTG
Organism: Microtus obscurus; assembly: GCA_963919715.1. Taxonomy (NCBI): domain Eukaryota; kingdom Metazoa; phylum Chordata; class Mammalia; order Rodentia; family Cricetidae; genus Microtus; species Microtus obscurus. The sequence goes on along the minus strand of CAWTZC010002533.1, from coordinate 9,879,186 downwards.
ATAGAAATGGGTTAATTTAAGTTATAAGAGCTAGTTGGGAACAAGTCTAATCTAAGGCTAAGATTTCATAATTAGTAAGTCTTCATGTCATTAATTTGGGGACTGGCAGTCTAAAGAAAATCCAATAAGAAAGTTTGATTCATTTATGCCTTCGGCTGAGATATTTTCTCTTCCTTTATTTCTTTAATTGATGGAGGCAATGAATCCGCCTGGCAGCCAGCATCATGTTGCAGAGCAGGTGCTGGGAGAACCATTGTTATACATCAGTGCATGGGAGCACAGCAGCATCAGAAGTCTGTTTGTATTCTGGATACACGCAATGCTTTCCCCTGTATTTTGGATCCACAGGTAGCCGGCTGTATCTGCAGATGGAGAACCTGCACCCATTCACACTGGCTCTTGAGTCTGTTTGCAGGTCTCTTTTCTCAACCACTATTGACTCTTTCGCTGCAAGGCTCATTCATTCAAGTTGAGTTGCTGTGATGGAGATGGTATGACCTACCAGATGGGAAAATATCTACTACTACTGTTTTGCAAAGAGCAACCAACCAACTGCCTGTGGCTATTTCCTGAAAACAGAAAGTATGCCCCCTTAAAGACTCAGAAAATAAAGGAAACATACACAGCCCAGGAAGTAAATGAAGTCAGATTTACAAGGCACTGTTTCCAAGGTTACACACATAGTTACAGCAGCTAGGAAGAAAAGACAGACCGGTCCAACTTCCTCCAGGTCAGGCAAAGAAAGTTCCAAGAATGGAGCTTTCACATATTGGTGCCCCTATTGATTGGCATTTTGGTGATGCAGTGATCTTTGAGTCACCGATGTTCCCATAGGAAACCCCACACCCATGCTATGCAAGTAAGCCCAATAAACTATGCTTCACCAAGTTGGACTTGGATGGAATCTTTACTTTGGTCTGTTGACAGTAGCCTCCCTGGGAGTGGGTGGACATTCATTTGTCTCCCCAGAAAAGGTCACACAATACCAAACCTACTGTGACAACCATATTTGAGCTAAACCTTTCTTTGCAGAGCATTTTGTTAATATTTTAGTTTTATTTTAATCACGGGTGTGCATGTGTTTTGTGTCAGAATGTCTACAGAAGTGCAGGTGCTCTCTGAGGCTAGACGTGTTTGCTCTTCTGGAGCTTGAGTTATATACTGTTGTGAGTCACCTGACATGGATGCTGAATATTAGACTCGGGTCCTCTCCAAGAGCAGAAAGTGATTTTAATTGCTGAGCCATCTCTCCAGCCTCCCCAATAAATATTTATGCAGGAAATAAAACAGGACTTACTTAATGACTCTGAAATAAGAACCATATTAAGAGCTACACCACAATCCACCAATGAAATACTTAAAAATCAACATATGATTGAACTGAATTGTAAAACAAATAATTTATAGGAAAATTGTACCTATCTGAACATGTCCATTAGGGGCAGAAATCATTCCTTTAGATCTGTGATGCAATGTGAATAGCAGGAGATGACCGGGTGCTTGTGTGGGAGTCACAAACACCACAGCTGATATTTTTTGCTCGTACTTGATAGAGTTGGCCAGCAGTAGCTCGCAGTCTTGACAGAGTTCACAGCCACCGTGATAAATGGTGGTCACCAGCATAAGATATCTCTCTGCTCCCATACCGTGCTGGTTGGTTTTTGTCAACTTGACACAAGTTACGGTCATCTGGGAAGAGGGACTCTTAATTGGGAAAATATCTCCTTCACACAGGCCCGTAAACAAATCTATTAGGGACATTTTTTTTTGACTGATGATGGATATGAAATGGCCCAGCCCATTGTGAGTGGACCACTGAGGAAATGTTCCTCTAAGAAAGGCAACTGAACAAACTGTGGGAAGTAAGTCAACAACCGGTGTTTCTCCATGGCCTCTGCTTCAGCTCCTGCCTTGGCTTCCCTCACTGAGGAACCACGACTGGGATGCATACACCAAATGAACCATTTCTTTCCCACATTGTCTTTCTGTCGTGGTGTTGATCACGAAAACAGAAAGCAAACTGTTTCACCTACCAAGATCTTCTGCCTGCCGAGATACTGGTGGGAGACAAACCTAGCTGCACAAATCATAAAAGGAAGATTCCAGGGCACGGGACAGGGAAAGAAGACCAGCAGTGGACTCAGGGTGGAGAAGGAATCCGCTACTCTGCATAGCATGGTCTCGCCTTATGCAGCCCCAGTTCAAAACTTCAAAGACGCCCTATCTAGTCTGGTAGTGACTGACACACTATTCAGATTTATATTAATCTTTTAAAGTTCATTGTTCAACTCCACTCTTTGAGCACCTGATGTCACCAGACATCGCGATGGTTGCCATACTAGACGATGTAGGCTTCTGAACACTGGTATCATTAATATCAAAAAGTCCATTGTGTTTTTCTGTCCAGTCCAGTATCATGTTTGATCTTTGCTACAAACACACATCTTGTCAATTCTCTAGGCAAGTCTCAATGTCTTTACACGGAAACATCCTGATAAATTCTATTTGCCTCTAATATCAGCATTGTCACCTTTGTCTGAACTCAGTCATCCTGCTATGAACGAAGTCGTGTTTCTGTTTCAACCACTGGCCTTCCCTTTCAAAAATATATTCTCCTCTTTGCCTTCAGAGTGATATTTTAAAAATAGATCATTGGTGTCTAAGAGATGGTTCAGTGGGTAAGGGTGCTTGTAGTGTAGGCAGGAGGACCTGAGTTTGCATCCCAAGTACCCGTGTAAAAAGCCACGCATGGCTGTGGGTCTTTGTAACTTCAATATTGATCCCGAGATCCTTAGAGCTTGCTCGCCATCAGCCAAGAGGAAACAGTGAGGTTGTGGCTCAGAGAGAGACTATCTCAAAGCAATCAGGTGGGAAGTGACAGAGGATGACACTGGTGCACACCTGCACACTTACGTAATGCATCACACACACATGTGCGCACACACACACAAACACACACACTACATATACAAATAGACAATGGCTCAGATCAGATTCAAGCATCCACAACCAGAAATTCCACTCCATGAATCAAAGCTGATAAGGACATACGCTATTCAGCCCTTGCCAGCTCTGACCTCAACTCCTGGCACTGTCTCCCCAATTCATGACTCAGATTTAAGCCATTCAAAACACACCAACCGGCCTTTGTAGGGACGTGGTATATACTTTTCCTTCTTTGTGGGTACCTAGTGCTCCTCATGTCTTCCTGCAGATATCACCTGCGCAGGCGCCCACCTCACTCAGCCCTTCTCCTTCACAGCACACTGTTGGGTTTCCTCTGCAGCACACATACCATGGTTCTGAAATCATCTTGCTCAATTATTCCTGATTTATTTACCCCCTGCTTCTGCTGGGTAAAGTATGGGCTCTGCTATACCTTTAAGGCCAACATGAGTGCCTGGCACTTGGTGGGGACTCTGTCGATGTTCCCCGAGCAGTGTGTGCTATTGTGGTGTCTACAGAATGAATCACCCCATAAGCATCTGTTCGTGGAGACCAACTGGCTATACAACAGCTGGGGCTGTAATAACTGCACTGCAGTCAGTGACAGCAATGGCCCTCCTGTGTTCATTTAGTATGACATACCCACAAAGGCACTGTAGATGAGCAACCAGCCACCTTACTGTTAGTCGTCTCTGGAGAGGACGGTTCATTAAGTAAGGAGCACCAGAGGCGGCTCAGGGGGCTGTGGAGACAAAGCAGTGGCTCTGTGCATAACAAAGAATTCATTGCAAAGGGCTTCTCCAAGTTCAGGATGATTTCTCTGTCTCTTACGGCATGTGTGACTCTCAGAATTTGCATTTCCCAAGATCACCTTGAACAGGCACTTATCAACAGTCCCTTGAACTAATCAATACTGTCCCTTTGTAGAGATCAACATCTTCCCCCTTGTACAAATCAATCAATTGCACTGATCAATACCCACCCTTGCACCTATCAATACCCTCCTCTTGTACTGGCTAACACCCATTGCACCAACCAACACCCTTTTGCACAAGTCAACACTTGCCCCTTTTACCCCTTTTACCTATTAACATCTCTCCTTATACCCATCAATACCTTTGTGCACCAAACAATATCCTCTTGCACTGATTGATAATCACACACCTGTCAACACCCTTCTCTTGCATTGATGAACATCCCTCCTTATAGCAATCAACACTCCCCTCCCGTTCTCACTATGGGTGAAGCACTGTGGGCTGGTCATGAGCCTGGACTCTGAACTCCATCCATCTAGAATATGACTTGTCTCTGCGTCTTAACTGTATGTCTTGAGGGCAGGTTGCAGGCACCGTACATCGCCTTCCACCTGGGAATTGTGAACAAGAGCAGTGCCCACATCTCTGAGCCATGATGGAAATCACATGGGTTGAAGTATGTTCTGGAGAACAGACGGCCTCACCTGGGTACCCAAGCAGCAGCTAAGTGCTGCCTCTAATTATCCAGATGTGTTTGGGGAACAGAAGCCACTCAACAAACATAAAAAGAAATAAGGCGCCTCGGAGCAGCGCGTTTCCTCAAGGGCCATGGCAGCATCTTAATTTGCACTTGGGTGCAGAAGTATGAAAATGAAAGTGGCGGCGTGCTCTGCATTGTGACTAGATTTTCAAAAGTAGGAGTAAAACAACAGAGGGGCGCGGGCGTGTTAATTAACAGGTCGACATGGGAAAAGAATACCATGGAAAGTCAAACAGAAAGAGCCGGGAATCCGCTTTTATGCCCCAAATAAAAGGATTTCTCATTATTGGAGCCAGGAAAGAAAGCTATTAGATAATCTAGGACTCTTTCCCAAGTCTTTCTCAGCAGGTGAGGGCTATGCTGTATTACCTGCACACATTTTTGGAACTCCTCAGAGATGATGACGGAGTTCCATCATCAGGTATATGTAGGCAATGGGCAGTAGGACTTGTCTTACTCACGTCTTTCAGGTATCTGTGTGGGTAGATGCTGTCCTTTCTGTTGGGGTATAGAGAAGAGAAGACCCTGGGCAGAGGGCCATGCAAGTCCTGCTGGGAGAGACACCAAGGAGGATGTACTAGACAGGATTCTAGACCTGTCATACAGAGATGGTCAGTCTATGCAAAATTTGCTTCACTTAAGTATAGAAATGTACTAGATAGATATTTTTTGAAATGCATTTCTTGAGAATTTTATGAGCTAAAATTACATGGCCCTGAAAGCTGGGGAGGTTTTGTCTGCTTGCTCAAGAGAAAAGAATTTCTGAGAGGGCTTAAGGACACACAGGTGTCAGAGAAGACAGTGATGGTCTCATAATCCAAGATTCATCCACAGGAGGAAATCACATGGCATTCTGGAGGCTGGTGAGACGGCTCAGCAATTAAGAGCATTGACTGCTCTTTCCAGAGGACCTGGGTTCAATTCCCAGAACCCACAAGGAAGTTCACAAACATCCATAACTCCACTTCCGGGTGATCTGACGCCCTCTGCTGGCTTCTGTGGTTGCCGTGCCTGTGTGAGCATGTGCATACACACATGCATACACACACATGCACATGCATACATGTTATTAAAAAATAAATCTTCAAAAATCCTCAGCATTCAGCAATCCTCACCAAGTTTGTGTCGGGTCTGGCTAGGCAGATACAGATACTTGATGCCTACTTATGTTGGTTGTGGAACTCACTGCCTCTGCCCTTTCAGTCCTGCTGATGAGGAAGAAAGCATTTAGCTATGGAAAATGGGGTGCTAGAAACCATGCCCCAGAGTCTAGCAGCTTCTTCTTTGGATGAAGGGCTGGAGACTGAATGGGTTTAAGCAAGCTTTTAGGAGACAGAATGAAAGGACAAAGGACAAAGGCTCCATCAAAGTCACACTTAAGTCCTCCTACAGCATCTCAAGTTTGTCTGCTGATAACTGTGGAATCCAACCAGCAGAAGCAAGGCTTGCTTGCTGCCATTCAATCTCAAGAAAATAGCAAGTTTGCATTCCCACCAGCAATGGATGAGGGTGCCCCTTTCTCCACAGCCTCTCCAGCAAAGGCTATCATTGGTGTTTTTGATTTTAGCCATTCTGACAGGTGTAAGGTGATATCTCAATGTTGTTTTGATTTGCATTTCCCTGATCGCTAAGGAGGCTGAGCATGACCTTAAGTGCCTTTTGGCCATTTGAACTTCTTCTGTTGAGAATTCCCTCTTCAGATCAGTGCCCCATTTTTTAATTGGGTTAATTAGCATTTTAAAGTCTAGTTTCTTGAGTTCTTTATATATTTTGGAGATCAGACCTTTGTCTGTTGCGGGGTTGGTGAAGATCTTCTCCCAGTCAGTGGGTTCCCTTTTTGTCTTAGTGACAGTGTCTTTTGCGTTACAGAAGCTTCTCAGTTTCAGTAGGTCCCATTTATTCAATGTTGCCCATAATGACTGTGCTGCTGCGGTTATACCTAGGAAGCGATCGCCTGTGCCCATCTGTTGTAGGGTACTTCCCACTTTCTCTTCTATCAGGTTCAGTGTGTTCATATTGATATTGAGGTCTTTGATCCATTTGGACTTGAGTTTTGTGCATGGTGATAGATATGGGTCTATTTTCATTCTTCTACAGGTTGACATCCAGTTGTGCCAGCACCATTTGTTGAAGATGCTTTCTTTCTTCCATTGTATACTTTTAGCACCTTTATCGAAAATGAGGTGTTCATAGGTTTGTGGGTTAAAATCCGGGTCTTCTATACGATTCCATTGGTCGACTTCTCTATTTTTATGCCAATACCACCCCGATTTCATTACTGTAGCTCTGTAATAGAGTTTAAAGTCAGGGATGGTAATGCCTCCCGAAGTTCCTTTGCTGGAGAGGCTGTGGAGAAAGGGGCACCCTCATCCATTGCTGGTGGGAATGCAAACTTGTGCAACCACTTTGGAAAGCAGTGTGGCGGTTTCTCAGGAAATTTGGGATCAACATACCCATGGACCCAGCAATGCCACTCTTGGGAATATACCCACGAGATGCCCGATCATATGACAAGGACATTTGTTCAACTATGTTCATTGCAGCATTATTTGTAATAGCCAGAACCTGGAAACAACCTAGATGCCCTTCAATGGAAGAATGGATGAAGAAAGTATGGAATATATATTCATTAGAATACTACTCAGCAGTAAAAAACAATGACTTCGCGAATTTTGCATGCAAATGGATGGAAATAGAAAACACTATCCTGAGTGAGGTAACCCAGACCCAAAAGGATGAGCATGGGATGTACTCACTTATAATTGGTTTCTAGAGATAAATAAAGGTCAGTGAGTCTATAATTTGATACCCTAAAGAAACTAATTAAGAAGGTGAACCCAAAGAAAAGCATACAGCTATCCTCTGGGTTATGGGAAGTAGACCAGATTGCCGGGCAAAAATTTGGGATCTTGGGGGGGGGGGTGGTGGGAGGGGGAATAAGGGGAGAAGGGGAGAGAAATGTGAGAAGGGGAGGGTGGGGGGAACTTGGGGCAACGGGATGATTGGGATAAAGGAAGGTTGGTTAGGGGAGCAGAGAAGCACACATCTTAATTAAGGGAGCCATCTTAGGGATGGCAAGAGACTTGGATCTAGAGGGGCTCCCAGGTGCCCAGGGTGATGTCCCCAGTTAGTTCCTGGGGCAGCTGTGGATAGGGAACCTGAAATGACTCTATCCTATAGCCATACTGATGAATATATTACATATCACCATAGAAACTTCACCTGGCAATGGATGGAGATAGAGACAGAGACCCACACTGGAGCACTGGACTGAGCTCCCAAAGTCCCAATGAGGAGCAGAAGGAGGGAGAATATGAGCAAAGAAGTCAGGACCACAAGGGGTGCGCCCACCCGTGGAGACAGTGGGGGCTGAGTCTTTGGGAGCTCACCAAGGCCAGCTGGACTCTGACTGAAAAAGCATGGGATAAAACCGGACTCTCTGAATTTGGCGGACAATGAGGGCTGCTGAGAAGCCAAGGACCATGGCACCGGGTTTTGATCCTACTTCATGTTCTGGCTTTGTGGGAGCCTATCCAGTTTGGACGTTCACCTTCCTAGACCAGGATCGAGGGGGGAGGACTTTGGACTTTCCACAGGAACCCTGACTGCTCTTCAGGCTGGAGAGGGAGGGGGAGGAGTGGGGGGAGGGGAGGAGGGGAGGGAGGAGTGGGAGGGAAATGGGAGGCGGGGAGGAGGCAGAAATTTTTTTTTCCAATAAATAAAAATAAAAAAATAAAAATAAATAAAAATAAAAAAGCTAAACTGTATGTAAAACCCCAGTTTTTTAAATAAATAATAAATTTAAAAAAAAAAAGAAAGAAAATAGCAGCATCAACTAAGATCCTCCTGAGTGTAGGCATCAAGGAAGACCCTTGCCACGAGGTAGAGTGGCAGATGGGCTAGGAATCATGAACTCTTGCAGTCAGAATTCTTGGAAAAGCCAGAACGTACTGTCAAGCTGCGCTTCCCAAAGGGAGTTGTCTTAGTTAGGGTTTCTATTGCTGTGAAGAGATGCCATGACCATGACAACTCTTAAAAAAGGAAATTTTTAATTGGACTTGTTCACTTACAGTTTCAGAGGTTCAGTCTATTATCATCATGGTGGGGAGCATGGCGGCACACAGGCAGACGTGCTGCTGGAGGAGGAGCTGAGAATCCTACATCTTGCAGGTGACAGAAAGTCAACTGAGACACTGGGCAGTATCCTGAGCATAGGGAACCTCAAAGCCCAACCCCACACTGACACACTTCCTCTAACAAGGCCACACCCACTCTAACAAAGCCACACCTCCTAATAGTACCACTCCCTATGAGATTATGGGTGCCAATTACATTCAAACTACCACAGAAGTGTTCTTGACACTTTTGATTCCTTGCTCTGAAACTCCATGGCACACCCCTAAGGACCTCAAAGGCTGGTGGTCACATCCGTATACACCTTCATGTCACATGCAAGGCCTTGGGTTCCATCTCAGGATATATGTGTGTGTGTGTGAATATAAACAAACAGGCAAAATGCTCTTTGCCATCAATGTAACTACCATGAGACATTATCACACCAAACTTTCTTGGAATTAGAACCTCCTTGTAATTTGAGACTGCTTTTTCGTTTCCTGGCCACACAGACCCAAATAATCACACAAAACTGTATTCGTTACAACAATGTTTGGCCAATGGCTCAAGCATATTCCTAGCTAGCTCTTATAGCTTAAATTAACCCATTTCTAGTTTTTCACATTTTACAAAGAGGCTCATGATTTGTTACCTCTTGCTTCTTGGGTGGCTACATGGAATCTGCCTGTCTCCACCTTTTATCTCCCTGAATTCAGTTTAGTTTTCCCGCCTACCTAGATTATGCTTTGCTATAGGTCAAAGCAGCTTCTTTATTAACCAATGGTAATAAAACATATTCACAGCATTCAGAGGGGAATCCTACATCACCTCCTTCTGATTACTGTCAAGGATGATGTACTATCTGTTCTGACTGTTATCTCTGGGTTGAGTTTTATCTCAAGCCCCAGATCAATAATAATCAGTATTAAAGCTTCAGAGGTGAAGCTGAGACAGAATCAAAACAAGACCCGTTTACGAAATGGATGCAGGATACTTGTTTTTTCCAATGCCAAGAAAGAGTTGACTAAGCCCCTCCCTTATCCATGTGCTGGGCTGACAGCAACACCCACCATGATGACACTCAAAACAACTGCTCCCCAAAGGAGTGGAAGTAAGGGTTCATTGAATTTTGAAGAGCACTTATTAGTGAGTTTTTAATGAGTCACTAGTGAATTGCATTCTCCGCATGGAAGTGCAGGCCAGTGTCTCTGAAGCTTGGAATAAGCTCAGAGTTAGTTTTATCCCAAGATCAGGAAGCAGTGATGAGAAGCAGCCACCACCCTGAATCGATGGGCCACTGAGGAGCCTCCCAGCTCCTCTAAGAAATGCAAACAGCATGCCTCATACCAGACCCTGTTGTGTTGTCACTATGCACTTAACAGAAAGATGCACCCTTAATGAGCTTTTCTCTAAGAAGTCCCCTCCATTAGGAGGGGGAAGCACACTTTACCTTCAATACAGCAAAGCATGATTTCTCGAAGGGCGAAAATTCAGCTCATAGAAATGCATGATTGGATTAAGAGCGTACAAAAGCTTTCAAAGCACTGGACATGGGGGAGACTTTGTCTCAGTTTAAAATTTTTCCTAGAGGTGCAATTACAGAGCCACTGAGAAGCAGGGGAGTGACATTTGCCCTACACTGATCTCTAAGCTTTCCTGGTGTCACAGAGGCACCTGCCTTCAGCACCATCTTGGTGTTCTTCCTGCTTATTCGGATGTGCTGTGTCGGGTGTTGTATTATTCCCAGGCTTTGTGAGAACAAATAAAGCAGGTGTGCCTATTCCTCTTAGAATTCATTAGGAGAAGATGAGAGATTTTAATTATGGAAAGGATCGATAGATTTGATCACATTAAAAATTAAACAAGGGCTAGGGGCATAGCTCAGCAGTAGAGTACCTGCATAGAATCTCCCAGTGAGGAGCTGGGGTGTGGCTCAGTGGTAGAGCCCCTGCCTAGAATCTCCCAGTGAAGGGCTGGGGTGTGGCTCAGTGGAAGAGCCCCTGCCTACAATCCCCCAGTGAGGGGCTGGGGTGTGGCTCAGTGGAAGAGCCCCTGCCTAGAATCTCCCAGTGAAGGGCTGGAGGCATGATTCAGAAACTGAGGACTTGCTTAGCCTTAGGTTCCATCCCAGGATATATACATAAGCAAACAGGCACAACCTTTGCACCGCCCCCTAATGTGTGAAATTAGGAGGTCAAGAGCAAACTGGTAAGAATCCACGTGACACATCAATCAAAAGACAGATTATCACTAACACACAGGAGAAAGTGGATTTGGACTCAGTGACACTAGAGGTTCAGTTTTGTTAAACAAGAATGTAGGAAGAGCTAATGTCAGCAAGTCCTACCCTTGAAATGTGATTTCCCCGCTTTGTACAACATTCTAGCTTCAGAAAGAAAAGAAGTTGAATTCCCAGTAGGATAATAAAATGGGCAAAGGACAAATATTTAATAATGAAATAAAAAATAATGTAACCCAAGTAGGGCAAATTAAGGAGACACTGAGATAAGATGTTTGCTTAATAAATTGTCTATTTGAAAAAAAATTAATATTCTCTGTTGGAAAAGTTGCGGGGAAATGGGTATCTTTACACACAGCAGGTAGAATTGTAAATTAGTTAAGACTTCCCGAAGGCAATTCTACAGACATTACAAAACTGTATTACAAAATTACATATCCTCTGACTCACATCCTTGAATTAAAATTTATTTCTCAAAGTTTACCTCAAGGGATCGGTGGGAGATATGTGCAAAGATTTCTATATCAAAACACAAACTATAATATATCTTATAATAGTGAACATCTTTATAGTGTTATAGAGTTATGGAAGGGATTTTTAGACACATGGTTTATTGCTGTCTTTCTTCCATTCCGACTTCTAATGAGGAGGGATGTCTGAGACCCTATCAGGAGCATGTATCGCCGAATGGCTCAGCTGTCTGCTTTCCCACCCCAAGGACAGCTCACTGGGTAAGGGGCAGCCTTAGGCATCCCTTTCTTCTTTCACCGTTACATCCACCTACCCAGTTAGATAGCCTCTGAGAAGGGACTTCACTCTCCTCAGCCTCCCTTGCCACCTGGCAGAGTTCTTGGCTTAGAAGTTCAGTGAAAATGTTATACTCAATCAAAGATCCCATTCGTCTCTGGTCCCTAACCCTGCTAGATACAAGGTGGACATGGTTTTTATAGACTTAAAGGTTGTTGAGACCCTGGTGGGTATTGGGAAACTGAACTCTAGTTCTCTACAGGAGTGGTATGCACTTGTGATGGCTGAGCCATCGCTCCAGTCCCAACATGACTGTTAGTAGTTTGGGTTCACAGGGATAATAATATGTTCTGGGGTCACTCAGCTACCAGAGGAAATATCCAAGCCACTGAGTCACCAGACAAACTCCATTCTGGACACACAAAGAGAGTAAATTGAGAGCATATGCTAAGCCCAGCAGACCAGGATAACAAAGTCTTTTGTAGAGCGGACGGAGAGTATGCCCTAATCTTCTGTTTCCCCTTTGCCTCACAATTCTGTCTAAACATGTAGCCAGAATACTTCTGAACGATAGCAACAACAACAACAAAACCAGTATAGGCAAGGCCCTATGTCCTCCCTGCAGTGGCTTTCCATACCATCAGACCCCCAACTCTTCAAGATCCCTTCTGGGATGCATGCCTCTAGCTTCAAACCCTCCCCCTGGTCTACACATCTCCGTTGCTTTACCAGTTATCACTTAGTGAGCATACAGACTAGAAGAAGCACGGCCATTTTGTAATGGTAACACACCCCCATGGGAAGTATTATATCAACCAACAAATGTGGACCCCCCCAATGCCCCAGATACAAGACATTAATCTACTTAATTCAGTGTGGCACACTGATCGGAGATGCCTACCTGCTGCCTGGCTTTCAGACTGTGAAGAACAGGGCTGTGACCATGCACTTTCTGTAGAGAATGTGCAGACCTGTTGTGGTTGTGGAGTGCCCTCTGTCTATACTTTGCTGTCTATAACAGAAAAATCATAATAGTGGCTAATAGTTATTATGTGTCTGCAAGGGGCTGGAGTTCTTGGAAGGACCCACGAGTTATTTATTTATTTATTTAACTTGAGTTTTGTTGGGTTAGGGGTTGAAACTTGTCCTAGCACATGCCAGGCAAGCATTCCACCCCTGAGTTCCAGCCTCGGACCCAGCAACTGTTTCATTCTCACAACAATAATATGGTTTTTGAGTGATTATTTTGAGTCAGAGTGGTTGGGAAACTTACTAGCAGTCTTCCCCAGCAGACTGTAAGATGTAAGTAAAATAAACCCCTTTCTCCCCAACTTGCCTTTGGTCCTGGTATTTATCACAGCAATAGAAAGCAAAGTAGAACACATGTCTTGTAAATGGAGACCAGAATTGAGTTGTGTTTTCCTTCTTTACAGGAAGGTAGCTAATGCAAGTGGAAGACACCAGACACTCAGAACTAAGATGAGTACTTCCTGGAACCCTATTCTTCTCTCGTGGAGATAAGGATTCCTTGCAGAGATACCCCATTATCTTTCAAGACCTGCTCTCTTTGTTCCTTGTGGCAGTGTCTAAGCCACTGTAATGTTGCTGAATTGCCAGCCCAGCCTTCCTTGCATCTCAGAATGAGCACATGCACAATTAAGCCAAGGAATCTGTAGAGTTGCACATGTCTGAAATCATTAAGTTATCCGCATTATATCATGCATGTTCATCCCACCATCCATAATATTCACATAAAGACAGGCTCATAACTACTAACTGGACTACATTTTATAAATGTAATTGAAAGAATATCATCAGTTAGACTATATAATGCTCCCATTTTGTCCCCATCTTGGTCCTTGCTGACTGACATCCTTGACCCCTGACCATGGAGCACAGCATGGAGCCTTCCCGTTCCCAGGTCCCCAAATGCTTTCTTACCATTGCCAGTGGTATGACCCCAATCAAGTCCTTCTGGCTCACATAGATCTTGGATACCCCCAAGTCAGACGTGATGTCTCCTGGGTATTCAACCTGCCACGTGACAAGCTGTGTGGTGGGTGGGTCACTGGGTCCTTCAACCTCGACGTCAATCTGCATGACTTCGTAGGAGGCATCGTCCACACTATGGAGTAAGAATGAAGGGAAACAGAGGTGAGCAACTGAGACATAGAACTCACTTGTGTCGGTGTGGTGTTTCATCGGCACCTCTGTTTGTGTGCTCCATGCCTTGAGCAATTTAAGGACAAGACACCATCTGCATGCTTGCCAGCCCTTACCAGGGCTCTGACATCATCATTTAAGGGTAGCTCCTTCTTCTGAGCTATTCAGCATCTCCAGGACAGGGGCTGCATTCTCTGAACACTCTCTGACCCATCTGCCTTCCTTCTTCCTTCCTTCCTTCCTTCCTTCCTTCCTTCCTTCCTTCCTTCCTTCCTTCCCTCCCTCCCTCCCTCCCTCCCTCCCTCCCTCCCTCCTTCCTTCCTTCCTTCCTTCCTTCCTTCCTTCCTTCCTTTCTTTCTTTCTTTTTCCAAGAATGGCTCTTTCCTGGACTCCCAGAAACAACTACACTCTTACATTGATTTTATCTCAAAGCCACAGTCTGTTTGGTTGGGTGCACAGAATTTTAAAGGGTGTCATGGCCTTGTGTTCCACTGATGGTAAGACAGTGTTGCAGGGAAACAGAAGACAGGCAAGGATGTGGGCCCAGGGACCATCCCACTGCTGATAAACATGGACACGTCATCAGCTATCACCCGGAGACAGGAATGGCTGTGATGACGAATGCTAGTTTTGAGACATATGAGTTCCCATAAACACAGCTCCTGAAACGGATCCAGGCTAGAAGGCTAGAACTATTTTAGCAGCCTTTGCTATTTTCATTAACTGTCTGCTTTCTTCTCTTCAGAGTTTCTTTCTAGTACAATGTCTGCGCTTCTACGTGACAGGTGAGAGAGAAAATGGTTTCATGCCAGCCTTTCTTGAAGAGAAGATGAAAGAAGGGTAGGTGAGGGCTCATAGGGGCTGTTTGAGATGGGCTCTTAAAGGAGCATTAGTGAGCAGACATATATGTAGTGACTCAAGTTTCACATCTTCACAAAAGTGCCTTCAAACACTGGCATTTACTATTACATTAGTGCTGCTTTATTTCACAGAGGACCAGTTTATGCAAACATGTCAGTGACACCACCTAACATGCAATCTCTCACCTGGAAGCTCAGAAAGAGACACTGTGAACACACAGGTTAAAATGCCTGATTGGAGAGCATGAGATTATATCAAACAAAGTCAAGGTAAGAGCCATTAATACAGAAACAAGAGAAAGACCTACAGAGAACAGAAACAAGGATGGTAGAAGAAGGCACCCCTACACCAGTCCATGCCAAGATGTTCCTACTGTTCCCAACCGGTCCTGCTCAAAGCATGTATTCAAAAACATTGGGTAGCAGCTATCCCTAGAGTCTGGCAGTTTGGATGCTGAAAACTCAAATCAAAACCTGAATTTCATGTTTTGGGTGGTGAGGGGTGGGCAGAGGACAGTAGACTGTGGACCCAGTACCAGAAGACAGATATAAGAGTCTGAAGTAGGGAGATACATAGTGCAAAGAAACCAGGGTTGGTGGGAGTGTAAGCAGAACTCGGGGCAGAGTCCTGATGGATGCCATAGATGCCCAACAGCACACATAGAGGTGATGGTATCAGCAGGGTGATTAGGGTGGTTTCCTTAACACCTTCTGCCTCCCTAACACCCTCTCTCATCCCTGAAGTCTTACAGGAGCGTGGGAAGTATGTGTTGGGATGTGTAACAGTCAATCCATCAGATTAGAAAGGGCAGACACAGTTGGTCTTCTTCATTCCCTCAGGGAGTCATGTACAGAAAACCCTGCACTGCCCAGATCACCCCCAAAGCACCAGAGATGGGCTGTAATTTGCAACCTGAGGAAATCAGAGTGGAATTCTGGCCAGAAGTGGTCTTTGACTTATTTTGAATGTCTGACACCAGCAGCTCCACCCTGTCAGTGGCAGATAAAGTACATCTCCCCAGCATGAAGAGACAGACTGAGAGAAAGCACACTGTATTCTGTCATATTTCATTATAGGCAGTATCTAACTATGCAATCCTGACCAGCCTGGAACCTTCTATGTAGACCAGGATGGCAGCAGACTCAGAGATTCACCTGCCTCTGCCTTCTGAATACTGGAAGTAAAAATGTGTACCACCATGCCTAGCTATTTTACTATCCATTTAATATTTATTGTTTAATTTAATTTTTGTTTGTTTACTGTTTACTTACTATTTTTGAATTACACTTGTGTGTGTATGTGTGTGTACCACCACATACACGTAGAAGTCAATGGTTCTCTTCTTTCATTACATAAGTCTTGAGGACAGGACAGGGGTTGTAAGCTTTGGCAGTAAGAAGTTGACCCACTGAGCCCTCTCTCCAGCCCTTATTATTTTAATTCTAACTAATGTTTTTGATTAGGTTCATAAAATGCCCACTTCTGTCTTTGGGTTATTTGTTGTGGCTTAATTTGTATTCTCACTGGAAAAGCCTGTGTTGTTTCCCTTTCTTCCTCTACATCCAACACACAACAGTCTTCCTGCTACTCACTGTGTACCCAACCATACACTCTCCTCTCATTATGATTATACCTCTGCTTTCTCTCTTATCCATTCCTTTTTTTACTTCCCTATGCAAATATTGAGACCATTAGCGCTAAAAAAAAAACCATAAACCAAGTTGTTACGGAGTTTTTTGTTGTTGCTATTTTGTTTGCAATGGGAATTTCAGTGATACTGTATCTGAATGTTCCAGAGAATGCAGATGGAGGTCACAAGTGTCTTCACTCTCTGCTGCTATTATTCCCTGGACCACTGGTAACCCACGTATGTGCTACTGCAGTCAGCTCTATCTCTAATCTAATGCCACACAAGGACAAGGCAACTCACCAGGAGACTCACATAAAAGAAAATAAAAAGAAGTATGACTTTGATTCAGTGTCAGAGCCCTTGCCTAGAAGTATAAGGCCCTGGGTACAATCCCCAGCATTGGAAAAATAAAACAAAAGAAAATAAAGAAAAGATAAAACTAATAAAAGATAAGCTACATCCTAGAGGACACACACATCCTAACAATTGTGTAAATCACACAAAGAGAGCAAAAGCCAGGAGCCAGCAATGCACAATGGCATTTCACAAAGTGACGTCTCAATACCAGAAAACAAAGATAATAAAATAGATGGGATTCCAGAAAAAGATATAAGAGTCTTACTTTAAAAACTAATCAAGGGCAATCAGAAGACTCCAGAGAGCAGGTGAATGACGTAAGAAAATCCACTCAGGACCCAGACAAGAAAGTGACCAGAGTGGATGAGATGCTCAGTACCCTGGAGTGAGGATTTGAACACACAGACAGGAAAGGTGGCATGTAAATCGAGACACTGGAGTAGAACCACAGATATTCTGGAAATGCAGAGTCGATCAATAACATTAAAAGAAAAGACAATAGAAAGCACTGGACAGACAAGCCTGGTCAGAGGAATGGAGTTCAGGACTGGTGGACAAGGCTGAGACAGTGCATAGCAACATACAGGAAAGAAAAACCAACACAAATGACAAAATTGTGCAAGAACTCTTAGAAACAGTCAAGAGACCAACATAAGAGTCCCTGAGGTAGAGAAAGGATTTGGAATGAAGTCTAAAGGGCTTAGATAATTAATTTGATGAAATTATAGTTGAGAATTCCCCTGACTTTGAGGAAGAGATGGACATGCAAACATAGGCAATATGTGGAAGTCAAACAGATAGGATGAGCACAACCACTCCATGACACATCACTGTACAAGACAAAAAACACCAAGTGAAGCAACACAACACTGAAAGCTGTAGTGGGCAAATTGCACCACACATACAAAGGCAGAAACATTAAAACAACACCAGATATCTTATCAGCAACCCTAAAAGCCAGGAAAGCATGGAATAAATAATGTTTCAATCACTAAAACAAATCACTGTTAACCAAAGTTGCTATGCCTTGTGAAACTGCGGGGGAAATATGAACATTTCTTTTCTTGTTCAAGACAAGCCGAAGTCAGGGAAGTTGATGACCATCAAGGAAGTGCTGCAGACTATCCACAAAGGAATACTATAGACACAGGAAGACGAGAGTTTCTCTATGAGAACACAGGAAAGCCTAGCATCTCAAGAGAGGGGCGGATGAATAGAGGGGCACTGGGAAGGTATCGGCACAACCTATGGATTCCCAAAGAGGAGGAAGGAAGGATCTATCAATAATCCAGCTGTCCTCATTTATTTCTCCATTGCTGAGATAAACACTGTCTAAAAGCAATGTGGAGAGTAAAGGCTTTGTTTGGCTGACAGGTCACAGTCCATCAGAGGGAAATCAGAGCAGTAATCTGGAGGCAGGAATTGGAGCAGAGGACGCAGAGGGATGCTGCTTACTGGCTTGTTCCCTATGGCTCACTTAAACTGCTTTCTTTTTTTTTAAATTTATTTATTTATTAAAGATTTCTGTCTCTTCCCCGCCACTGCCTCCCATTTCCCTTCCCCTACCCCAATCAAGTCCCCCTCCCTCATCAGCCCAAAGAGCAATCAGGGTTCCCCGCCCTGTGGGAAGTCCAAGGACCACCCACCTCCATCCAGGTCTAGTAAGGTGAGCATCCAAACTGCCTAGGCTCCCACAAAGCCAATATGTGCAGTAGGATCAAAAACCCATTGTCATTGTTCTTGAGGTTTCAGTAGTCCTCATTGTCTGCTATGTTCAGCGAGTCCGGTTTTATCCCAGGCTTTTTCAGAAAACACAAACTGAGGACCAGCTGGATATGGAAAACTTTCTCAAACTGCTTTCTTATACAGCCTAGGAATAGCAGCCCAGGCATGGTACCACCCTAAGTGGGCTGAGCCCTTCTACAACAAACATAAATTGATAAAATGCCCAAAAGACTTGCCCATGTGCCAATATGATGGAGGCAATTTTTCAAATGAGGTTTCTTGTTCCCTGTGTGTCAAGTTGACAACTGAAGCTATGTCACACACCCTTTAAATATATTCTACGAGCCTCACCAGAGAGAGAGAGAAAGGTTTGTTTCAAGACACTTTGAAATCAACTTTGCTTTTAGGGTCTTCTGCCAACTCTCTGAGTCCTGTGATGTTTCAGTAAATCAAAGCGGAGGCATGAAAACTAGAATATTGGCTGTGAACGCTTCATCACACGTTGCATTTCGAAAGATCAAACGCCACATAGACACTGACCCTTGGGTGGGAGCAATATTAATAGCGGAGAACTCAAGTTATTAAGTCTTCCAGTCTCCTTTCTGTTGTCCTGATAAAACACTCTGAATAAAAGCATCCTGGGGAGGAAAGGGTTTACTTAGCTTACATTTCAAGATCATAGTCCATCACTGAGGGAAGTCGGGGCAGGAATTCAAACAGGAATTGAACCAAAACCTATGGTGGAATATGGATTACTGGCTTGCTCTGGAGATTATGCTCAGCTACCATTCTTATACAGCCAAGGACCACTTGCCGAAGGAGGGATGGCGCCTCAAGAGAGGGCGTGGCCATTCTGCATCAATAATCAACCAATAGAGTTTCTCACAGATATGACCAAAGCCCAATCTGGTCAAGACAATTCCTTAGTTTATGTTCCCTGCTTCCAGGTGAGTCTAGGTGTGTCAAGCTGACAACTTAACTAGAGCACTGTTAACACTTCTTAATAATATCCATGTTTGTTTTTTATTTATTACAGACTAGAAGCCAATATATCATAGTATGGCTTTAAGAAGCACTCTAGTGATCCACTTTCACTCTGCAGCCACCCACATGGGCAACTGGCTTCCGGGGTGTGTGTGAGAGCTGTGGTTGCACGGTGACGTGGGTGTGGGAGACAGGGAGTGAAATTTCACTCCCAACTTTAGGCTGCTCCAGATGGTTCCCTGAAGGATAAATTGGTGAAATTTTAGGAAACAAAAACCAAGCCAGAGGTGGAGTAGAGGGATGGGGTCTGGGGGACCCTCTAGGACATGAGTGACTCTTTTCTTAGGGAACCCTTTGATATGTATTCCCGGTACCCTTTTCCATACACTTTCTAATAGATCACCCGAGTGCAAGACGTGTGATATTAGGTCCATAGAATTGTACAGACTCCCCCATCCATTCCACTGTCCCCTTGTGCCTGAACCCTAGCTCTAAACACTTTCACTGCTAATGACCCAAGTCTGGCTTTCCTTGGATAGTCCCTGTTATGGTTTGAAATGTGTTTGAACATTCAGTCCTTAGCAGATGGCACTGCCTAGGAAGGCTGTGGAGACTTCAGAGGTGAGGGCTAGGGACGGAAACTAGCCACCAGGGGTGGGCCTTGATGATGATATCTACTTCTGTCCTCTGCTTCTTAATTGGTCAAGAGATGTGCAATTTAGATCACAAGCCACCTGCCACATGCCTTCCCCTCCAAAACAGACTACAGTCCGTGAGACAGTGAGCCATGATAATTCTTTTGGAGTTTTTAGAGCCAGTTTACAAGATCTGAATTTGGGGGGTTATTTGCTGGAAACTCAGCTGTAGCAGAGACTGTTGGTGTTAAGTTAGATATCCCAGACCTTGCCTCTAAAGGAGCCACAGTGAGAGTCTAGCACCTCTGTGGCAGCTACACCTTATGGGAAGAGCCATTGTCTTGGGCTGGGTCTTCCATCCTAAAGTCCTCAATGGATTGTTATAAACACTTTGCCACACATTCATATACCAATGAATCTTCATCTTATTGGCCCTCCTGTAGAAAATGAAGGAATTTTCAAAATAAGCAGGATCGCATCCTGTTTAGGTCTTTTTGTCAACTTGACCCAGGGTTGTGTCATCTAGGAAGAAAAGAACCTCAATTGAGGAAATGTCTCTACCACTCTGGCATGTGGACAAGCATGTGACATATTTTCTTGATAGGTGACTAATATGAGAGGGCACTGCACACTGTGGGTGATGCCATTCCTGGTGTAAGAAAACTGTCTATGCAAGCCATGGGGAGCAAGACAATAAGAAGCACTTTTCCATGATCTCCACTTCAGTTCTTGCCTCCAGGTTCCTGCCCTGACTTCCCTCAGTGATGGTCTCTGATCAGAGCTATAGCCTAGTAAAAATGCTTTGCTCTCCAGATTGCTTTTGGCCAATATTTTATGACAGTAATAGAAAGCAAACTGGAACAGAAATCAAAGGTAATTAATAAATATTCTCTAGAAACAGGAGTGGGGAATGAGGGAAGGTACAGAGGGCCTCACTCCAGGCTCAGCTCCTCTTAGAAGGACTCCCCACATTACTGTGGTCCTCGCCTGCAGTGGCATTTGGGAAATTTGCATCTGATGCAGACATAAGGGACCAGATGTCTCCCACATGGAAGGACCACTGTCCTCCTTTCCTGTATCCTCTTTCATGTCTCATTCTCAAGATTAAAATGGGGATATTACTCAAACAAATTGTTTCTCCTTAGACATTATCATGCTATTAAAATTTTCCATTACTGGTACATTTTTTCTAACTTCTTCATTACCATTTTCTATATAAGACCTTTTATGAGTAAGTAAAATATGCACAACTGCTTTAATGTATGTACTTTATAATGAGATCGTCTTTGACACCATAAATTTGTCGTCTCATGAACTCTCTTGTGACCAGAGTCATTCTAGAGGAGAGAAAGAGAGAGATCGCCAAAGAGAGGAAACTCATGGGCCAGGGTTTGTGTGTGCAGTACAGTGAAAACCGAAGCAATCTCTGTGGTGTGACTGGGATCTTAAGAATTCTGGGATGGAGCCGGGCAGTAGTGGTGCACACCTTTAATCCCAGCACTCAGCAGACAGAGGCAGGTGGATCTCTGTGAGTTCGAGGCCAGGCTGGTCTACAAGAGCTAGTTCCAAAACAGCTAGGCAGCTAGGACTTTTGTATAGAGAAACCCTGTCTTGAAAAACCAACAAAACAAAACAAACAAACAAACAAAAAACAAAAACAAAAGGGAATCCTGGGACTGGGACTGACTGGGGCTGGAGGTGCAGGTGATTGGTAGGAAGGCCCTGCAAATCTTTAAAACTATCCCCCAAGCAGCTAGCTATGGCTAGCCAGTCATCTACGAGTCATAGTTTGCTTATGTGCTGGGTTTTTTTTTTAGCTAAATTTAAGCTTAATTTTTGAAGAAAAAAGAGTATACAGCATAGAGCATGCATGGTCTATAAAGCTTGGCATATTGCTATCCTACCCCTTACAGGGAAAGCTTGCCAATTCCTGATCTTTATCATGAGAATAAAAAGACAAATTAATAACCTTTAAAAATAATAAAATGGTATTTACTTCACTACATAGATACTCATCTAGAAGAGAACATGAACCAGTTAAGTACTTCTCCTCAGTGCTAATGAGAAAGTTCATATGTAAGAGTTGACCTGGGGCTATTCCGGATCGGAACAACCAGAGAAGTGGAATGAGAGAAATCGGCAGAGGCGGGCCCTATTATAAAGGCTGCCATTAGGGTTAGAATTCATATACCAGGCTTTTTTTTTTTTTTAGGTACTAAAAAGTACAAAATGATCCCAAATGAAACAGAGCAATAAGCCAAGCTTCGGTGGAAAGGGAAAAAAATAAAAGGGGGCATCCCTTTAGATGAGTTATGGATTTCACAAGAATCTCTGCAGAACTTTAGAATGTTAATCAGAGTGGGGCATTTTTCTTAAGTGCAAACATCCTTTACACATTTGTGATCTCAAGTCCTGCCCTTGCACGCAGAGGAGCAACCCCAGTTAACCAGGATGGACAAATACACAGACAGCCTTGACCTAGGACAGGGTCAAGTTTCCAGATGAGGACTTACCTATATTGCTTGAGTGATACACAAAATGATTAACAAATAGGGATGTGGCCATGTTCAAATGTGAAAATCTACATGAACTTTGACCAGTTGGACCCTTTGCAACTCATGCCATCATCTTAAATAAGAAGCAGAAGTCCCAGAAAGAAAGGTAACCGAGATGTAATGCTTGGGATGCTGTCTTCTGGATAGGACATAGTCTGTGCCTTCTTGAGGAGATCTACACAAGATATGGACCATAGACGTTTTGTTATGCAAGGGACGGCTCACAAGGACCCACACTTCATAGAGAATACAGAAGCAGGAGGGAGCTTTGCTGGGGTACACTAGCCTGTGCTCCTGTGAGTGACCCATCTTTCATGCTTCCACCCCTCACTCACGTTCCTGTAAGTAACCTCTCACCCTTGCTCCTGTGGGTTACCCCAATTCAACTTCAGCTAGACTTGAGTGCAGCTGCTTATTTATTCTGTTTAGGGTACCCTATCTAGGGTGTGCAGATTTGTTACACAGCAACAGTCACTCATTCAAAATGGGGTTTTCTTTGCAAGAGAGAATCGCTCCCACTTAGGCAATGTCCACATCAGTCTTTAAGAGCAAGCCCAACATTCTAATTATATGATCAGTGTATTGGAGATGAAATAGCCTAATAGCCTTGCCTCCTAGGTTTCAAGTTTCATTTATTAAAAGGCAAGTTCCCAATTTGACCTCTTTTGTTCCTATTTTAACTATATTTCTACCTCTGTTTTTCCTGGATTGACTTAAATGATCTTTTATGGCATACTTTACCTGTTAATCCATAGCTCAAGAAGCTTTTTCCTTGTTCCAAAGTGGAGAGAAAGAGAGAGAGAGAGAGAGAGAGAGAGAGAGAGAGAGAGAGAGAGAGAGAGCGCAGAAAGATGGAAGATGGGAAATCAGCTGTTTGCAAAAGGCATAATTCTACCTAAAAGCAGCGAGTGCCCTTGACATCTTTGAGGAGCCCCCTCCACTCCCAAAGGGAAGGCATTTTCCACACTTGCTGAGCTGGAATTGCTACAGCAGACAAACAGAGGGAAAAAATAACACTAAATCTTTCATCTCCACTTCGTGACATTTTCTTAAACATATTCGCTTGGAGATAGAGAGATATTTTATTTTTATACATTTCTTTTTGTTGGGAGTTTTTTTTCCACTCAAAAAGAAAGAACGAAATCCAATCTGTATGCCACAGACACATTAGTATCCTCGCCAGGGCTGCAGACTGTTCGAGACCACATCTTGTCTTGCATAAACAGGTACCTCGGATGCCCAGCATTCGTGATGAAGCTTTAGCCCTTTGTGCAACTTGGGCAGGAGCTACAAACTCAGAGTAAGGTATAATTGGCAAGAAATGTAAGCAAGACAATCACGCAGTTAGTTTCGTACTGTCTCAGCCTCTCCCTTCTTGGGGAACTGAGAAGGGTCTGTAATGGACTAACACTGATGAAGACACCGTCAGCGTTCTAGCAGGAGTTTATAAAGGTGTGCGTTATAAGATTTCCTAGCACAAAATTTTAATTGGAACTATTTCTACTGGTGACACTGCTCCCTACACCCCACTGCAACTATTTATTATTTTTAAGTTAAGATAAACTAAGCAGAACTTCTTTACACTTCCTCTCAGAAGGATGCCTCCAGGACTGACAGATGTGAAGCAGGGTTAAGTGTCTGCAAGTATCTTGGTGTTTGGAAGTGGGAAAGCCTCACCATGGCTGTGTGACATCTTCAGCAGAAAATTAAGGTATGTCACACACACACATGCACACACACACACACACACACACACACACACATTGCCCCTGAACCCAATAGCCAAAGAATACCTGATATCTGAAGCAAGTATACATCCAACAGTATTAGTGCCACACTGAAATAAAAGACCTACAGACATTATTGTTCTCTATCTACAATCTCTTTAAGCATGTCATTGAATTGAATTGCTGGACTAAAAAGCTCTTATGTTCACATGAAAATTCAAAAAGGGGGTTATTAATTGATAGTGATGATGGGCACTAAATCTACTAATGGTTTTCTCAGCTCCCATCTGACATGACAAATGACAGCGCTCACGGGCTGAGATGTTTTATTATCCTGCAATAAAATTAATTCAAATATGTATGTAGGTAATTCCTCCTACAAAAAAAAAAGGTTTCTGTTTCTTTAAACCTCCATGTGAGACTGTCATGTCACCGCCCATGATCAATACATAATTGAGCTTCAGGCTTCTAGTGCCCAAGGTCTGGGGCTGAAGAATTAATTTGCTGGTTGAGGTTAATGGAATGTCAATTAATTTCTTGGTATAAATGTCAATACATTCAGTTAGGCTCTGTGATTTAAATATAATTAAAGATAAACTTCAAGTCAACGTTACCTTTTTGGCTTGGGATATGATGGGTGATTTACTAAAATCCTATGAAGTCACAAGGGAGGGGAATTTGCGCATTTGCATTATCTCATCCAGCAAGTTATGCGTGTTCATTTCCAGTAGCTTGAGAAGGAAACAGCAATAAGTGCCCTCTTGTTTCTCTCCAGCCTTCATGGTCCATCTTCGACGGCTACAGTTTGTGTTCCTCGGTGTGGTGGTTGATAGAATGGACTTTGGAACCAAATGTACCCAGTATAGAATCCTGATTGTGGTACTAATCAGGATGTGTCAGCCTTAACTCCTGGGGTGACGAGCTTGAAACATCAGCTTAATACAACCCACAGTCACTGGGAAGAGCGTCTCAGTTAGGGGTTGTCTACCCTGGGTTGGCTTATAGGCGTGTCTGTGGGAGATTGTATTGAGTTCATCAATGTGAGAGAGCACAGTCCATTGTGGGCAGCTCCATCCCCTAGGCGTGGAGTCCTTAACTGTATAAGAATGGAGAAATGGAGCTGAGCACTAACAAGCAAGCAAGCCTGTGTGCATTCACTGCTTTCTGCTCTTGACTGTGGGTGGATATGCCTAGCTTTTTAAAGTTCCTGCCTTAACTTCCTCATTACGATGGGCTGTAAACCTGCCACTATTTGCTGAAACAAACCCTTTCTCCTCTAAGTTGCTTTCTGTTAAGGAATTTTGTTATCACAACCCAAAAGGAATCTAGAGTTCTGAAGGCCCCAGATTTGCACACTATACAATGCCCCTCAATCAGGACTATTTTGAGTGACTATCGGACCTCTGGACATGGTGTTTTGAATGCTAAGGTGGCACGCGGTGCCTGTTTGAACTGCAGTGGTGATGTGCACAGCTATATGGGGCCATCCTGTCAATGATTAATGGAGATCACTGTGCCAAGGGTTTAAGGTAATATGCATATGAAGTTATGACCAAGACACTGGAGGTGATAGCTTGCATTTGAAACTGGGTATCAGACTTGACATAAGCTCCATTTAGTGCCTATGGGGGTCTGAGGGGAGGCTAAAGATCAGTGCTCAGTGTGTGAATGCTGACCTCCTTCCAGCTATGGGTCACAGACAACACCTGGAGAAGCTACCTGTAAGCCATGCTCTGTTCTAGATGCTGTCCATGGTGCCAAATGAGAACACTTGGAAAGGCTTCCGCTCCCAGGGAGACCACACACTCAGGGCTATCAGATTTCAATGAGAACACACAGAAGATGAATTCAATCTCCCTGGGATGGTCATCTCTTCACTACTTCTCTAGAATCAAGGGGTAGTGAAGTTGCCTATGTCCTTATCCACGAAGCCTGTCACCGCCACCTTATATGGCAGAGGAGACTTTGCCATAAATTGAAGGTCCTGAGATAACATTATTCGGGATGGCAGGTGTGACTCTAAATGCAGTCCTGGCGGTCATCATTAGATGAGGGCCAGTGGGAGGTTCCACAGTGGGAGGTGTCCCACAGAGGCCCAAGTGTTTGGAACAACATTCTTGGAAACAGGACACAGAGCCGACTTCAAAGCTAGTAAGAAGAATCACTTTAAGCACTTTGTTTAGCCAGGTCCTTGCCTGGTGGACTAGAGGAACTTCCTCAGTGACCCAAATCCCTATCAACATGTTCCACTCAGGAGTGTGGGCTGTGCTGTGGCCCATGTGCAACAAGTTCAGAAGCAATTAGCCACTTTACATAAAAAAGAGATTAATCAGCATCACATATATTATGCTCAACCTTATAATAATCCAATCAATTATTCAGCACACAACCAGTAAACATGGAACCGTTTACAAACAACCCCATCATAAAGTGTTCTGACTTAGGATTAACATATGCAGTTGTGTCTACACCACAGACAAGCCTGGTGCTTCAGGAGACACATCAGGAGGCCAGCTGTACATTGGCAACACCTGATGTTCCCAAACAATGCTGAGGGGGAGGGGCTTGTCTCCTCTGATTGTCGGTTGGCTCTTTAGTCTGGGATATATGATGGCCGTGAATGAGGATGACAGCGGTGATGGTGCTGATGTGGTAATGATGATAACGGTGATGCTGATAGGAGTAATGGTGATGGAGGTGATGGCGTTCCTCTCAAGACCCCACTGTAAAGCCCCCATGGGGAACAGTTAGTTTTGAGCAGCCGAAAAGCACTAGTCTGGAGGGATGGATATTCTATCAGATGGGAGAAGATTATGAAGAATGGACCCTTTGAGCCCTCTTCCCTGTTTAGGTAAGGAGCACCCAGAAATTCTGGTCCACTGGTCCAAGGCCCTCCCCAGGGACACAGATTCCAGGCATCTGGGGTACATGGTGTGCCGAGTGCACAGAGAACTCCACGGGGGCATCATTCATGTAGTTACATCCACTTAAAGTGCACAGCGGTGACAGGCACACCTGTATGAGGCCACCCTGTCACGAGCAGTATGGATGAAATGAAGTCAATGAGGCAAATATTTAGGGTCTAGACTTTGGGTGTGATAGCTTACATTTAAAACTGCATACCAAGTTTCAAATAAGCTTCATTTGGTGCTTATGAAAGACTGTGGGAAGGCTAAAGATTGATTTCTTCATGTGTGCCTTTGAATTCCAACCTCCTCCCTAACCGTTAGATACAGACAAGAACTGGGCACCCCCATTACCTCCTGAGAGGAGGTGCCTGCACTCACACGGTGGTTCTGTTTGAAGCAGGCTCGTCATCTCATTCACATGCCCTAGTCATTCCAGGTTTTCAGAGTCTGGGAGGAATTGATTTGAAACTGGCTTGATGTGCACCCTTGCTAACAACTGTCTTTACAACCTCCCAGGGTGGCCTATAGCACTCATGGCTAGAACCTAGTGGTCTGAACTCAGGGTGACACATACTCTTAATGGGAACCAGGGAAAAAGTGGGCCTTGTCACTGAGGTTCCCAGAGGGAAAGGGAATTTGAAAAGGTGTTAGGTCCAGTCTGTGTCCCCAAGTTCACATCCTGAAGAGCTTACCTTGAGTGCCTCGAAGTTGGACACTTTGGAGATGGACATAATAAAGAGTATACAGAGGAGGTCGGTGGGGGCAGGGATGTTATAGTCAAATTAAATCAGAGACAAAGCATCAAAGAGTTCCCAAGTGACAAAACCACCCATGTCTTTTAAGTGACCTCAGTCTTGCTTGAGTTGGGTCCTGGGTTTTTTATTATCATCCTAACACAAACTAGAGTCGCCTGAGAAGAGAGAATCTGGAAGAGCTGCCACATGAGACTGGTTTGTGGGTAATTCTATAGAAGACTGTTGTGATTGGTGATTGACACGGGAGGGCTCAGGCCACTGTGGGCTGTGCCACTCTCTAGGCAGGTGATCCTGAGCTGTGTAAGAGAATGAGCTTGTGAGTGAGCCAGGAAGCAGCATTCCCCTGTGGTCGCTCCTTCAGTTCTGGCTTGTGTCTCTTCCTGGATCCCCTCAGTGATGGACAGTGGACCTGGAAATGTGAGCCAAATAAGCCCTTTCCTCCCCAGCTTGCTTTTGGCCATGATGCTTATCACAGTAAGAGGAAAACAAACTAGAATAATTTATAAACATAAGCTTGACTATTTCTTGCCATGTATGTCTTAAGGAAGAGCTGAACTCCCACCCACTGAATCAGAAACCACCAATGGAAGGATTGTAATATTAATTAGGGATGTTCCAATAGGATAGACCAACAAGAGCACCTGAACAACTAAGCCATCAGGCATCGTCCCACCCAATTACATACCATGTGTTTTTTATGAACTGCTCTCGCTGTGCTCTCTCTGCAGAGTCACTCATCCAGTGCTGGCTAAAAGACTAGGGATGCATGAGCCTGACAGCAGAGCTGTGGACAAACACATCTGGACTCAACAGTTCAGCAAGATGTGGCTGACGAGCATTTGCATGGCCTTAACACAGGAGCTGAACTGAAGCACTCCTTATGGATACAGACTTAACATACTCATTATGATTCTGTTTATCTCTTAACCAGGTGCTGGGGTGTTTGACTGGCAGATCATTAAGAAGGGTTGATCGATTACTTTGCATTCTATTTCCATGCTAAACACCAAGACCAGAAGCAACTTGGGGAAGAAATGGTTCATTTGACTTAACAGCTAACACCTACCATCCAGAGAAGTCAGGGCAGGAACTTGAAGGGAACTTAACTGATGCTTAAGCCATGCTGCTTACTGGCATCTCTGCACAACTTGCTCATACAGCCTAGGTCCACCAGGCGGTATAGTACCTCCCACAGTGGGAAGGGCGGCCCTTCCATGTCAACAATTGATCACTAAAATGCCCAACAGACTTGTGCATAGTTCAATCTGATGGAGGCACTTTCTCACACTCCATCTTGTATCAAGTGAACAAAAACTAGCCAAGACAGATGCGAACACAGACACACACAGAGGGGAAACCAGCACAGACAAGGAAAGCCAAGTTTCTATCCATGCTCGTGGGCGAAGGAGCGCCCTTCAGTTCTGCCATGTCTGCCTGGTAACCGGTTTGGAGTCATTCCATGGCCACTGAATTGTATATCAGTCACAGTGTTGTTTTGTCTCGTGAGCATGAGGAAGAAGCAGTTGTCCACATTCTACTATTGTGAAGAACTGCATGAGATGAATTCCCACTATAAAGATAACTCATGGTTCCCCTTTACTTCCGTATTTTTTCTCTATTTCCATCTCTTTTCATTTGATCTTCTTTAATGAGTTGCTCTTATTTTCTAGGGTTAAACATGGTGATTAAACCCCATTAAGGTATTTTGGAATAAACTAATGAATAAGTTATGAAGTACTATCTGTAGCTTATTTTTTTGTGTATGTGTAGTGTTCATATATGTATGCACATTTGCATGTGTGGGAGTGTGTGTGGAAGTGGGGGGGGCACACACATGTGAAGGTCTGAAGTTGATGCGGGGAATCACCCTTGGCCCATCTTCCACCTTATTCCTTGAGGTAGGGCCTTTCAACTCCGAACTCATCAATATGGCTAGTCTTACTAGCCCACTTGTTCTGGGGATCCATTGGCTCTGTCTTCTCAAGTTGGAACACCACAGGTGGGCTGCCACACCCACCTGGCACTCACATGGTTCAGGGGACTCCAAACTCGGGTTCTCATGTTTGCAGAGCAAATGCCTTAATCACAGAACCATCCCGAAGCCCCCTCTCTGTAGTAATTCTTATCAAAGTCAATGTGTCATTATTCAGCCATCTTGTCATTCCATGCTGGTGTGTTGGACACATTACTGATTAACATGCCCTCCCGCTAAAGATACTGAATGGTGACTGTCTGCTTTAAAGACTCGTGGGAATAGTCTCCCTAAATAAAACTTCAAGATACACTTGGGAACAATTAGGGCTTTGGGTCTCAAACCAACTACAATTAAAAGATGTTTTAAGGAAGAGAACATTCCTGGGCTCAGCCTCTGGGGCTGATTTCTGTGTCCGACATGACTGAATATGCCACCTGCATCTTTTCTGGTTTCCCAGCTGCCTAGGGGCACTGCAACCCAGCACTCTTAAAACTAATTGAAAGTTGGGAGACCGTATTCTGATGCCCAGGTACATTTAAACTACTACATGGCTGTGAGTAGATTCCTCAGGAGCTAATCGAAGGTTTTATAGGAAACCTGAGACAGACCATTTCCAAAAAAGCCTTGACTAAAAACAGAAAATTAAACAATGGGGTCCCACCCTGCTTCACCAGCCTCCTGCTAAGGCTGCCTGCCCTAAGACAACTCTGGCCACAGTTCTTGGCTTGCTTTAGATGGAAGCATGCCACCCCCCATTTCCTGCCCAGCTACGTACATGGCTCTCTCTGTTTACTATTGAGAGAAGCTGCCAAAGGGCAGCATAGGAGGGGAGTTGTTTTAAAATGTGCCGACCAGTGCTGTAACAGCCTGCTGCTCTTTTTCAGTGGGGACTCTCAAGCCACCGGAATATACAGTCAACACAAACGGCTGGGTGATGGAGTAAATTTTTAAAACCGATGGCTGATGCAGCTAAGTTCTTCCATCACAGCCTGCCTGGGATGCCACAGGGAGACCACTGGGGATGGGGGTGCAGCGAATCTGACGGGTCCCCTGAGAATATCCTCTTAATTCCATCTCTGAATTCTTTTTAATGATGCTAATTATGGTGATACACCATGGAAATGTGTCTTCCAGTGCCAGCCTTCGTTCCAAGTGACTTATCAAATTTATATACTAGTCATTACTCCTTACTGGACTGTGAAGCCCAGGGCTGTGTGTCTGTATTCTGCTCTTAACTACAACGTGCGTCTTCACACACACACACACATAAACACACAATCACTCTGCACATGTGCATGCATGTACACACAAAAATGTCACAAACAGAACACACAAAATACATATTCACACAAATACACTCAAGCACACATATAAACACACACACCTTCACACATGGGTGGCAAGCCCTACGGTTTGCATACATTAAGGACAGAAAGAAGAAAAGGGTCAGGGAGTGGATGTGACCAGTCTAGGGAGAGTTGGAGGAGGTACGGGGGTGCACAAATCATGTGAACAAGGTACAGAATCCTCCAGGAATGTAGCTTTCTAAAAAAGGATAATCTATTAGCTTATTCCTGCCAGCTACTGAATGACATCAGTGAGAACAGACACTAATATAAAGTGATTGAAAACAAAGCAAAAGTCCTGATGAGCGAGCTAGCTCAGCAGGTCAGGTCCTGACTGATACACCCTTAGGTGCCAAGCCTGATGACATGAATTCCATCTCCAGGGCTAACGGGGTGAAAGGAGAGAACCGACTCTCAAAAGTTGTTCTCTGACCTCCATAGTGCACTGTGGCATGGGCACACATGTGTGCATACACACACCAAATACATGTAATTTTAAAAACGGGTTCTAAAAGAGATCCACCATTGAGTATAAAAGAGTTCAGAGGGCATTTTTTTTTCAGGTAATCAAAACACACTTTATAATCTTTGCAACCTAGACCTAAGAGAATACGATGATAACATACCATTTATATCAGACTTTGAGGAGTCAGGTACATTTTATTTTAAAAGGAAAATCATACAAACAAGGAACAAAGTGTTTCTGGATCACTCACCCAACAAACAGATTTTCCAAGAAACTCCTCATTTCCTGCAGGAAATGGCTCTAGCAGGTCTGTCAGTGAAGCCTCCACTGTCATTCCATCAGTAATTAGGAGTTCATTGGAACTTGGACAAATACGATTGCCATTTCCTTTGTGGTTACCAGAGCACAGTCTCTCCAGCCATGGCTGGACCAATCTGATGCAACATGGTGCCTCTCCACAGAGTGAATCCCAGATGGAATGCAGATGTGGGCCCAGTACAGGCCTCATTCAGAGTCTCCAAATTTTATTCCCATTTATGTGTGTCATTACATATATGTCTACATGTCTGTACATGTGTGTGCATGCATTTGTGCTCTTTATGTGTATATATATGCATGTGAATGTCTGCTTGTGTTCATGTTTGTATGTGTATGGGTATGTACACATGAGTGCACATTTCTGTGTATATGTGGGCATGTATGTATGTACCATAACAGGTGATACATACATGCCTATCACCACTATCCAGAGCCTTCAATTCTGTTTCTTCCTCTTCCCTTTCACAGCTGAACCCCACTTCCTTCTGTCCCAAACTCCTCATCTCTGGCAACCACTCTTCTTTCCTGCATATCCAAACCCCATAATTTCAACTTTGACATGAATGGGATTGTACAAGATATGAACTTCTAGAAATAGGTATTTTTTTCAACAAACACAATTTTTTTGAGCATCCCTAAGCTTTGGGATATATTTACAGTTCATTCCTTCTTATTTCTAGGTTTATTTTTATTGCTTCTTTTATTTTTGAGATTTTAATAAAATTATATTTCACCCTTCCCTTTCCTCCCTCTGAGTGCTCCATATACCCCTCCTTGCCTTTTTTCTTTCAAATTCCCAGCCTCTCTTTTCATTAACTGATGTTATACACATATATGTTTTGTATATCCATATATATATATATATATATATATATTCCTAAATATAACCTGATCCGTCTGTATCGTGTGGCTTATATGTATGTTACTAGGGACAACTACCTGTTATTGGATAACCAGTTAGTGTGCTCTTCTCTGGAGGATTATTCCTCTCACACTCAGCATTCCTTCGTGCCTTGTAGTTCTTTATGCATGGTTGAGACTTTGAGATGTTTGAGAGGCTTGATTTCCTGCATCTTTCCTCTCACGGACTCCAGGTACACAACTGAAGAATTTGATGATTGATATTAATTGCTAACTTGCTTTAGAATCACCTAGGAGAAGAGCCATCCTGAATGTGGACCAAATCATTCTATGGGCTGGGGTCCTGGACTGAATAAAAATGAGAAAGTGAGCCGAGCAGCAGCATCCATCTCTCTGCTTCCTGACTGTGGATGCAGTGTAATTGGCTGCCTAACGCTCCTACTGCCATGACTGAACTGTGTCCTTGAACTGTGACACAATGTAAACCCTTCCTGCCATAGTTGTTTTTTTTTTAATCACAGCAACATCAAAGTAACCACTATAAACAACAAAACTTTTAACACTGTAACAGCATCCCTGAGGATTCCACCCTTGCCGAGCAGTGGCTTCTTATGTAAATCAATCTAGACTGCACCCTCCTGTGTCTGGTCCTTTTCACTTAGCACAAGATATTGCCACACGCAGTTGTACACCATCGTCAACCATCGCTGTATAGTACTCCATTGTGAGAATGTACCACTGTGGAGGTCTGCACTTTCCTCTTGGTAAGCAAGGCAGGGTTCCCAAGTGAGCATCCTCGAGGCAATTTTTGATAACACGTATGCACCCGTCTCTTCCCATGCTTACTCAGCAGTGTGATTTCTCTACTCTACTCTCTGAAATACAAAGGTATGCTTGGAAGAGCTGTTGACGGCTGCGTGAGCACTACAGAACCCTCTTAAGTTCCAGGAGTGATTGAAGTTTTCCATTCTGCTAAAATTCAAACATCCATTTCTGCCCTCCCACTCCCATCTCATAATCAAACATCATCTCAGGAGCCGGTTTACAAGGCTCCTTCTCCAAATTTACCGCCTTTCAAGTCCTAGCCATTTTAATCAAGACTAGAACATCCGACCACAGTTCTTCGAGCACTAAAATTCCTTTCAGTCCATTAAGTTGACAAGGGGTATTCAATTACCAAGTATTACTGTAATCATCACTGGAAAGTGTCTCCAGGCAATACTTACAGCTTTGAGGTTTGCTCCAGCAAAACACTAACTGCTGGTTGTCCGTAGCTGTGAAAGATAGAGCAGGACAGGCACTTCTCTCTTAGGACGGCCCCCAGGTGACTGTGCACTGGAAGCGCCCAGCTCCACCATTGTGGCTGGGTTGTTTGATGACAGACAACACAAAAAGTGTGAGTCTCCACTGTTAAATAAATACTGACCAGATGGAAGTGGCTGGATGTAGTAATAAGGAGCGGCGGTATGACTGCGTCTTGACTGCGTCTCCGGTTACCGGACGCTCACATGGCTTAGCTTATGCCCCGAAATAATTACACGGAAACTGTATTCTTTTAAACACTGCCTGGCCCATTAGTTCCAGCCTCTTATTGGCTAGCTCTTGCACCTGGACTAGCCCATTTCTGATAATCTGTGTAGCACCCCAAGGTGTGCTTACCGGGGAGATTCTAGCCTGTGTCTGCCTGGAATGCGAACATCATGGCGACCCCTGACTCAGCTTCCTTCTCCCAGAATCCTGTTCTGTTTACTCCACCCACCTAAGGGTGGGCCTATCGAATGGGCCTTAGGCAGTTTCTTTATTAATAAGAAATCACTTCCACATCAGCTGGATTGAGAAGGGAGGAGGGGAGAGAACTGACTCTCAGCCCTAGAAGCTCTCAGGGTAAGGAACATCTACTTTACTCTGGGCACGTTTACCATGTTTGCAGTATGTAAGTGACAAGCACAGGGCAATGCCCACATCTCAACTCTGTCTGCCTTGTAAAACATTATAAAAGAACTTTTGTAGCTAGGTAGTTGTCACAGGGAGCTCCAAATGTCAACTTAAATGAACCTCAACTGTTAGAATTGCCTCCATCAGACTGCTCTATGCCCATGGCTGTGTGGCATTTAGTGGATTATTGACTGATGTGGGAGGGCCTGGCTTACTGAAGTCAGTACTACCCCAGGCTGATGGTCCTGGGCCTATCAGAAAGCAGACTGAGCAAGCTATAGCGAGCAAGCCAGTTTTCTTCAATGGCCTCTGCTTCAGTTCCTGTCCTGATTTTCCTGGATGAACCACAGCTATAAGGTGAAATAATTCCATCCAACCCCCAATTTATTTTTGGTCACAGTGTTTATCACAGCAACAAAAACCTACTTAGAAGAATTTTTGTTTATTTCACAGACTTCCAACAAACACACGACATCCATGTCATTGTCAAATACCTTTCCAGGATGTTCAGTCAGGCAATAGTCACTTTAGGATGTTGGAGTCCACTATGACACTGGTATGGTTCTCTTTGACTGTCAGCTTGAAGGG
Source organism: Microtus obscurus (assembly GCA_963919715.1). NCBI lineage: Eukaryota > Metazoa > Chordata > Mammalia > Rodentia > Cricetidae > Microtus > Microtus obscurus. The sequence continues at coordinate 9,843,836 of CAWTZC010002533.1, read as the reverse complement.
ACCTGGGATCAACTAAGAGATGTACCTGTGGGTGGGTCTGCGAGGGCATTTTCAGAAAGAATTAAGTGGGAGGTACCTTCCAGCAGCAGCCAGAATATAAAATGGGACTAACACTTCAAGGACCTTCTTTGGCCTTCTGCTAAATATAACCCTTCTCTAAGGATCCTCTAGACCAGTGATTCTCAGCCTTCCTAATGCTGTGACCTTTTAATACAGTTCCTCATGTTGTGGAGACCTGCAACCACAAAATTATTTTTGTTGATAATTCATAACTATCATTTTGCTACTGTTACAAATCAAAACGTGAATATAAGATATGTGGAATATCTGATCTATGACCCCTGTGAAAGGGCTGTTAAATCTCCAAAGGGGTTGCAACCACAGGTTGTCTCTCTAGACCTTCAACATTGGATGAGGAGTGGAAGCACCTAGCCTCAAGGTTCTCGGCCTCTCCAGCACACAGATAAGACACTGTAGGACCTCCCAGAATGTAATATATAAGCCATTTGAAATCATTCCTCTTGATATATTCATTCTGTTGGTTCTGTCCCTTCAGAGAACTCTAGTCTATGCATATGTTGTCCCTGACTCTCTTACTGAAAATTATCTATAGAGTTTGGAAACAATAAAAATGAGACTCATGGCGAACGTATGCTCAGACAACACCCTCTGACCTCCCAAGAGCCACCGTTGGCTAGATGGTTGGCATTTACAGCTGTCAGCACCCAGGCAACCTGTTACTTGCTTGGGATTTTTGTATAACTTTTATTCAATCTGGCTTCTATTGGTCAAGGCTGAATTCCCAAGGGCTCCTATTAATGAATAACATTTGAGATTGCTGAAGTGGCTAAATGGTAGACTTGAAGCTGAGTCACCAGCCTCTAGGAACAAACGCTCAAACTACACTATAGGCCTGCCCTGGTCTCAGCTCAGAGCTGTGGTGGCGAGCAGGAAACAAAATGACCAGGGTCTGTCCACAACACCCATCAGCTCCAGTCTGCACCAGCAATCCCAGGTGTCTGTGTCCAGATGGATAACCCAAGTCCAGGTATGCATAGATGTATTTAATTAAAGTACCTCAACTCATACCTAGGCACAATCTCTGTTGGGAGTTCTGTGAAGTGTGAGTCTGTTCACAGGAAGGACATAAGAATACCAACCCCACCATCCCATTAACATCACCTCGATCTAAGGGGAATAGTCTGGGAGGGGCGAACTCTGCAATGCAATGTGTGTAGATTCTCAGTACACTAGCAACAAGACATCATCCTTATTATCACTCAAAACCCCTTCTTCTTTTAACATCATCAATTCTCTGCACACCTTTTGTTGAAGGTGAGATATTTTTCTCATTAGAAGAATGATTCGCTGCATATTCATGCACAGAACCTAAAACAACAGACGGAGGGGCTTGAGGAGATGGCAAGATGGCTTGACTTGTTAGCAGGAGGACCTGAGGTCATGGCCAGAGTCCATGTTTAAAACACTGAGTGCAGTGGTGTTTATCACCTCAGTTCTGTGTAGGCAGAGACGGCAGTTGCCTGGGGCTCTCTGAACTAGCCAAATTAGCAAGTGCTGGATAGATGAGAGACACTGTCTTCAAAATAAGGTGGAAAACTCCTGAGAAAGGCAGCCGAACTTGTCCTCGGGCTTACACACACACACACACACACACACACACACACACACACACACACACACCTCTGCAAGGCCCATCTGAACAGTAGAGAGGCAAAGAACCCAGTAGCTGCTCAGTTCAGGAGGTTGCGTGTCTCCAAGGCCTAATCTAGTGTTGGAAGTCTAGATCACCGGTTTTCAACCTATGGGAAGTGAACCCTTTGGCTCACAATACAGATATCCAGCACATCAGATATTTACATTACGATTCATAGCAGTAGCAAAATTGCACACACATACCATAGGCTCTTGTGTGGGAAATTCTCATGGAACCCGGCACCAAATTCCACATAGAAAGAGAGATCTGAGAACAGGTTCTCAAGTCTTATTCCACAGAGGCAGAGAGGAGAGCTGACAGGATTTGCACTGAAAGTGCCGGGGGATATTTTAATTAGCAGAACCTTATCTAAAACAAACGAAAAGTAGAGCATTCTATGTAAGAAATAACAGCGTAGTCTCCAGCTGCCTGGTCCCTGTTGGTAATTTAGAAGAGTTTGTTGGAAGTTTAAGAGTTAATCAAACAAGCCAGGCATAGTGGCACATGCTTTTCATAACCAGCACCCAGGAGGCAGAAGATGAGGGAGTCTCTGTGAGTTCAAGGCCAGCGTGGTATGTGTTGTGAGTTCCAGGACAGCCAGGGCTACATAGTGAGATCCTGTCTCCAAAAACAGGGCGGGGGGGGGGGGATTAAAATGAATCAGAGAAGCAGAAATAAAGATGGATGGTAGCAAACCTCACCCCGATAAGATGGGATGAACTAGGAGAAGCTGACTCTAAGCTTCATTCATTCTCTCCAGAACCCCTTCCCACCACCCCCAAAAAAGCCACCCTGGTCCTGGAATTCTGGCAAATGGAATGGCGTCCTCAGCTTTCTTGGCTGCTTAGGGAGAGTAAGGGCTTCTGGTAAGGTTTGCTTTTCACTTCCTATCACTTTAAGTATGAGATTCACCACACTCTTTAGCAAAGACAGAGGTCTTGGATCCGGCTTTGCTGGCTTGACCCATTCTCCTGATGGAAGATGTACATAAAGTGTCTCCATCCAGCTGTGCTATGTATTCACCGAGGTCTCCTAAGCCCCAGCCAGAGCCTCCCTGACTGCCTTGCCCCTGTTAGACCATCTGTGTGCATGCTGGCCTTTGAACATGAAGTATCCTCTTTAAGAATTGTCATTGCTGTTGCTTGAGATGGGGTCTCATGTATCTTTTTTGTTTGTTTGTTTTTTGAGACAGGGTTTCTCTGTGTTGCTTTGGAGCCTGTCCTGGAACAACTCTTGTAGACCAGGTTGGCCTCAAACTCACAGAGATCCGCCTGCCTCTGCCTCCCAAGCGCCGAGATTAAAGACGTGTGCCACCACTGCCCGGTCTCATATATCTTATATTGGCCTCAAACTCTCTATGCAGTCAAGGATGAACTTGAACTCCTGATCTTTCTGTCTTCATTTCTTGGGTACTGGGAGGATAGTCATGTGTCACAGTGCCTGGTTCTTATTTAAGAACTGGGGGATATTAAAAAGAAATTAACTCTCTAGCTTACTAGATTGGAGGCAGTCAGGCTTCTTACAGGAGGACGCCTTGGTTATCCACAGTCTGATGTAGATCCATGCCTATGAAATGCTTCCTAATAGCTAAACACCCTCCAACATACAGCCTTGGCCGCCCATCTTCCTAATGAGCCCTTGAAACTGCCGGGGTGCTTTGGACGAAGCATCCCGCACCGCAGACTTATATGGACATTAAAGAAGAGTTTTGTGCCTTTATTCCTAGTGACTTGAAAGCAAGTAGACAGCTCCTTCACCTCCCGCCCACCTACTGGCCCTGTAATTGCTATCTGACTGTCTGGTTGATTTTTTAAGAGAACAAGGCTTTAAAAACTCCTTTCTCTTCTAAATATGCGGCAAGAATTAGTTGGGAACACAAATCAAATCTCTGACATTCTGACAGAACGGCAGGAAGACAAGATTAACTGCCGGTATGGCTCTCCATCTCATCTTTAGGTTCAATAATTTAGAGCCTGGATTGTTTACACAGAAGGCAAACAATATCTTGTGCTGCATATTTTATGATTGCATTTCAGAGCGCAATAAGCCAGAGCCAACCACCAGTGCATACTTAACCATTCTCAGGAGAGAGCTATTAGGGAAGAGGCAGGATCAACCCTGACACCCCAGGCAGAGGTTCAGATGGGATCGGCACCCAAGGGTGAGCCGCAAACCCTCCCAATTAACTTTTCCTGGAATCGGGGTACTTAGCAAGGAACAGTTTCCAGAGCACGCTGGAATCTTCCTCTGAAGGACTCTTCCAGACCGGCCAACTGGGAGGCACATGCCATTTATTCTACTTTAGTTTTTAAATATTTATTTATTTCTATTTTATATGCATGTCTGTGCATCCTGTGTAGATACTGCCCTTGGAAGTCAGAAGTGGGGGACAGTCTGAGAGATGGCTTGGAGATAGAGAGACAGCTCAGTGGTTAAGAGCACTGGCTGCTCTTCCAGAGGACCTGGGTTTGATTCCTCCCAGGACCCACATGGTAGCTCAAAACTGTCAGTAACTTCAGCTCCAGGGGATCCAACACCTTCTGGCCCCTGAGGGCAACAGCCATGCACACAGTGCACAGATAATGCATATGGACGAAAGTCAGAAGAGGGTGCTGGATCACGCTGGAACTGGAGTTACAGATGGTTGTGAGCATCCATTATAAGTGCTGGGACTTGAACCTGGGTCCTCTAGAAGAGCAATCCATGCTCTTAACCATTATGCCATCTTTTCAACCCCAAGGCATACTTTATAGATAGCTTATGGCTACAAAGGCCTGGCATATGGATTGCACACACATGCCTGTCTATTGATACTGGGATCCTTGATACCCAAATGAAACCAGCTCTCTCTAATCCCAATTCATTGGGAAAAGCATCTGTTGTTAAGAGGGCATATGATGAAAACACAGTGACCATGATTCTCAGACTCAAGGGAGCATGAACCCAGCAGCACTAACAAAGTGTGGATGCCAGCACAAACACTAGGACTGATGTTGTTTTCGCTTTTTCTACTGCTGTGGTGAAACACCTTGACCAAGGTAACTTATGGAAGGAAAGGCCTATTCAAGCTTACAGTTACCAAGGGATGAGAGTCCATTGCCATCACAGTGGGGAAGTGTGGCAGCAGGCAAGTGGGGAGTAGCTGAGAGTTCACATATTAAACTTTAAGCAGGAAAGAGACAGAGTTCTGGGAATGACATGGAACTTTGAAGCCTAAACCTTGTCCCCAGCAAGGCTACTTCTCTAGACCTCCTGAACAGGGCCAGTGATTTCAGACTGCTTAAATGCCAGAGCCAACAGACAAACAAAACAATCACAGACATCAGCACCACAAATGACCACAATACTAACAGTAATGCCAATGCCAACACTAGAGTTACAGACGGGTGTGAGCGGCCATGCGGATGGTTGGAATGGAACATGGTTTGGGGGACTCTTTTAAGGTTTGGTGCTTTTGTTTATGCTGCATTGGTTTAACTCTATGGAGCTGCTATTCTTTGCCTGCCTAAAACACCTGATGGTCTGTCTGATAAAGAGATGAACAGCCAGCAGCAAAGCAGGAGCAAGATAGGTGGGGCTGGCAGGTAGAGAGTATAAATAGGAGGAGGACCGAGGGAGAACGAGGGACAAGAGAACAAGGAGAGGAGGATGTCAGGGGCCAGGCAGCCACGAAGGAAGAAGGAAAGTAAGACATAAAGAAGTAAGAAAAGAAAAGGCTCAGAGGCAAAAAATAGTTGGAATAATTTAAGAAAAGCTGGCTAACAACATGGCAAGCCAAGGCCAGATATTCATAACTAAGAATAAGCCTCCATGTGTGATTTATCTGGGAGCTGAGTGGTGGGCCCCTCAAAAAAAGTAACAAGTAAAACAACCACAATAACTTGTGTCCTCTGCAAGAGCAGCCAGTGCTTTTCACTACTGAGCCGTTGTTCCAGCCCCATAAGCAATCAAACGTCTTGCCTCTGCTTCAGAAGTAGCTGCTACAGCAGGTGAATGCCACTGTGCCACATTCCTCAGCCTTTTCACGGTGACTTCTCCCCACTTTCTCTAACAATCATTGCCCGGGGTGCATCACCATCACAGAACTTCCCTGACGCATGCCCGTTGGTTCCCAAGGCCTCACTTTGGCTGTCACCACATCACCAATGACGCTATTGTAAGACATGGTCCCTAGGAGGTAACATCTTATGTCTACGATTCACCTACTCCAAACATTTCGGATGCATAACTGACGTAAGTTTTACACACACTGTGGGAGACAGAGTTAGAGTGTAGAGAGACATAGAACACTGGGGTGGGGGGGAAGCGGGGCATCTCTAATTGGAAAGCCAGAAGGAGAGGAGACATTTGGAGACCAGCTCCCTGAACTTGATAAAACGCTCACACTCAGGTCTAGATGGGAGTGGAGGAGGGTAGGGGCTTCCTTCCCCAGCCAGGCTTGTCTTGCAGAGGCAGAAATAGGGAAGTTCCATGCAGTGTCGTCGGCACCCAGCATTCTCCCTTGGCCCTGTGGACTAAGGTTTTTATCAAATCCAAGAAAGCAGTCTCTCTAGACCTGGCTAAGTGTGCAAATGTTCAGGGTGGATTTCTTAGAGAGATTTAGATGAGGTCACCCTGGGGTGGAGCCCTGGGGTGGAGCCCTGGCAGTGGCACTCGGTAAAAGCTCCAGGTATCTGGAAGTCAGGATGCCAGGAATGGTGGAGGTGATACCATATTTTAGTCTGTTTCCTCCACTTCTGACCCTCCTGTTTCTAGGGGATTCTCACTTCACAGGTCTATATACGTACACACTGACAAAACAGGTTTTCTGAGCAAGTGCTGTCTTCTGGTCAGCCTGGAAACTTGTAAACCATTCAAGCTCATGGCTCCTGCCTTATATATGAGTCAGGAACTCTAAGGAAACCCCTCCCATCTATGATGTAAAAAGAGAAGCCCTTCTACCCTAACCCTGGTGATCTGGGTGCCTATATCGTTGAGGGCCCTTGGGAAGGGTACTCATTCCCATTTAAGGACATCTGCCCTACACCCAATGTGGGAAAATTCAAACCCTATAAGAACCATGTAGGCAGAAAACCCAAGGAAAAAAAACTATGTCAGATTAAAACAAAACAAAACTAAAAATAAACTACATGACAATATTAACAATGAGTGGTACCTGTTACACTTTGGTGTTGAGGAAATCAATGTAAGAGCAAGGGATGATGGTGGACTTTGGCGTGCGGTCCGCCTGAGGAGGCAACAGCTAACCATCAATGGTATGTTAGAATGTTAGAGGTGGGACCAGTGGAGTGAAGAAGAAATGCATCTCACACACACACACACACACAAACACATCAATATTTATATGTATATTTATATACATACACACAAATTTTTCAGAGACTTATGATGCTAGAAGCTCAGATTTGTACACGATAGCCTGTTGTTTCAATAAGGCATAGAATTTATGTTAACTTAAACCAAGCTGGATCCACAATCAAATCTCTACCCATGCAATAGATTCTGTCTCTGTCTTCAGATTTACAATCTTATCTCGGGGCCATGGAGGTGAAGGGCACCTTTTAGCTACTTTGCCCATCATGCCACGTGTGACTGGAAGCTTAGAATACACACATGTGGACGAATGAGTGAATTAATGAACAGTGCTTGTAATCACCCAGGGTTTTCACGGGCAGTGTCCACGCAGGGCAGAGTATGTACTTCAGCTGGAGAAACTTTCTCAGCACCAGCGAGGCTCTGGGATCCTGAAAGATTTCAAAAGTCAACCTTTGATGGGGTGACTGCTGAGTGTCAAAAATGCAGATACAGTGGCTTCTTGGGGACTTGCTCCTGCTTCCTTCTGGGATCAGGGGAGGGCTATGCTGAGGCAGGCCAGGAGAGGACTAAGGGCTTGTGGAAGAGAAACCCTCGTTCTCAGTTTGGGCCTCACCAGACAGCCCTTACAGTTTCCTTTCCCCTTTTCATTTTCCTTTAATTTATACGTGTGTGTGTGTGTGTGTGTGTGTGTGTGTAGGCACCATGAAGAGGTTGCCAGATAACCCATAACTATAGTAGGAGATTATGAGCTATTCTGTGGGTGCTGGGACTGAGCCCAGATCCCCTGCAGCAGCAGAAAGTGTTCTTAACCACTGAGCTACCTCACCAGCCCCTTTCCCCCCTTTTCAATCCACTGAAAGTTTTGTTACTGCTTTCAGCACACCTCAGGAGCTTCGCTGAACATTGCCCACTTTCTCCTTCCCACAGACTATTCTGTCTCCTCTTAGAAGGCCTCAGCAGCTTCTCCCTAAAGAAGACAGAGATGCCAGCTGGCTAAAACCCAGAGGCAAGCAGCTCAAGCAGGTAGACACTGGTTCTCTCCTGTAGCTGATGGTAATCACTCAGAAACACCAACACACAATGATACAGATACAATGAAGAACAGGGGATGCTATCAAAGGCCCAACACCGCCTCCTTTCTTGTGACTAAACCCAGAACTCAGAGCCAACTTGCGAGGCCTCAGAAATGAAAAGTCTTCCACTTCCTGGGGAATAGACATATTTTTCCTGGCAAGAGCCTCATTTACAATTTTAAAGAGCAACAATGTCTTTCATGATCACCGTTTTCTCTGTAACAAGGCAAAAAAAATCACAAATTGAATTAAACGACTCCACTCTCTGAGTGGTTTTGCCGGCGCTCCATGCTTTTTTTCGGTAAGAAGCCGAGAATCCTAAGCCGTTGATCAAACTGTGTGATTCTCGCTGACAGGGGGAGAGAAGGAAAAGAAAGTGGCTTCCAATTGGAAGCCAGCGGCTGAAGCTATTACTGTCAGTCTCAGCTTCTGCTCAGAAACACTGGGGAGCTCTCCCGGCCTGGTGCCGCTTCCTTCAGCACACTTCTCTAAGAACTGGAACATGGGAGATCATCTGCTCCAGCTGAATTATGACCCCACCCCAGACCTCCATGGCCAGACCCCGCTGAGGGTTGACATTATTGAGACCAGTCAATGAAGAAATATTAAGTGCCCCCAAAATCTTTGCCATGGAAACAGCCTTCTGTTGATACGACTCTTTCTCAGAAGGTTCCTCTGACACGTAAGATGAAGGATGCCCAAATATGGGCCATCTGGATCTGAGAAGACAGAAGAAATGTCACTAAGGAAGGGCTTTGAGGATGGTGGTAAAGACGAAGGTGGCTTGGTGGTGCTGCTGTGCCGCTCTGAGCCCAGAGGAAGCCCACAACAGTATGTACTGACATCGGGCACTAGACCAGCAGAGCACAGCGAAGCTGAGAAGACAGATACTTTGTGATTCTATTCACATTAGATGTTTGCAAAAGGCTCAATCTACAGAGGCAGACAAATGGACAGACATAGATAAAACATACTTGCTGAGGGCTAGAGGCAGGGGTTAGAAGGGAGGTTTCTAGAATGTGGTAAACGTGATAGTTTAAATAAGAAATGTCTCCCATAGCTTGCTTATTTGAGCAAGTGGCCCCTGGTTGGTGGTGCTGTTTGAGGTTATGAAACCTTTAGGAGGTGGAGCCTTGCTCAAGAAAATATGCTGCTGGGAGTGGGCATTGGGGGTTCGTAGCCTCACCCCACCTTCCGTCCTTTCTCTGCATCCTCTGAGAGGTTAAAAATGTAATCCCCCAGCTTCCCGTCACCAAGCCTCCCCAGCCGTTATGGACTCTCTCTGGAAGAGTAAGCCCAAATGACTTCTATTTTAGTCGCCTTGGTGATGATGGTTTATCAGAACAACAGAAAATTAACTAATTCGTAGGAACAGGGATGTCCTAGTAACGGACTGTGGTGATGGTCCCATGACTTGGTAAGCATACCAGGTATTCTTCAGCAGGGCACAGATTGCATGTGGGTTTTATGGACTCTCCTGGAAGAAAGCTGCAATGGGGTGGACATTAAGGAGGAAACTCGTAACTGGCCAAAGTGTCAAGAATAGGTGATGGTGTCATGCCTAGCCCCAAATGGGACAACTGTGTCATTCTCCTCAAAGCTAAGGGGACATCATATAAGAGGGAGAGGATAGGGTGTGAGATCCAGAGGATGGGGAGATAAAAAAAAGAAGAAGAAGACATCTGGAGGTGGCATGGCCATAGTACACATGGACTTATCTGCAAAGAACTGTGCAAGACCAGGTCTACAAACATTGTGCCATGGAAATGACAGGGACTCTGAGGTCCCACCACTCCCGGTAGCTAATGGTTGGAGGAGGGGCGGGTGTCATTTTCTTCAGTGGTGTAGCTCCTGATGAGTTGCCTTTGATCTCGTAAACAGCATCACTCAGGCAGGCGAAATAGTGAAGCTCAAAAAGGTAACAAGACATGGAAGTAGGAGGCAGACTTGTTGAGCAGAAGGATTAAAGTAGAAGACAGATAGGGATGAGGGAAGAGAATAGGAGTGAAAATGACTCAAATTCGTTCTGTAAATGTAAGAAACACCCTCACCCTCACTGTGCCAACAGAGAAACAGCCCCCAGGTGAGGGTGCCATGGCACACCTTGACCTCAGGAAGTCCTCCTCCAGGAAGAGTGGGGATGCAAAATAGAAGTTAGTGCTAACTATGGAATTTAAAGGAGGCTTGAGATGAATGTACACCTAGGTATTCAGCAGTATGGAAAAAGTGGGAGTAAATAGCAGCCCTCCCCATCCCAGCAGCCACTGGCTGCATGTAGCTCGGCATCTAGGGATGGAGCCTCATGAAATTACCCCATTCAACTTGTGTTGTCTTTGTTCAGGTCTTCTGGTGAGCATATTGTCTTGGTAGCGTGGTGGGGCTTCTTCACCATACACGGAAAACATGCGCCCGTCCTGGTCCTCTGGGTCTTACAATCTTTCCACCCTCTTCTTCACTGTGTTCCCTGAGTCTTAGGTGTTGGGGTTGTATTGCAGATGTATCAGGTGGTGCCGGGCACCCATGGCCATTTGTTCTCTGCTGTTTATTCTAGTTGTGGCTTTCTTTCCTGGTCTCCACGACATTCCATATGGTCAAGAGGCACAGTGGAAAATGAGAATAATTCATTCGTAGAATTCCAAGATCGTGTCCATAAGAGGAAGTGTTGTGTCTGAGTCCTGAGACCCCCAAGACCACCACCATGGAGCCACACTTCTGAATGCCAAAGTAAGGTTTTGTTTATTAAGTTCGGGCTCTGACTCACAGTCTGACACAGCAGATGGAGGGAGAAGGACCCCGTCTATTTTTATAAGGGGTTTGTTTATAAAGACAAAAACCACAAAGCAGTCACAAGGCCATAGTTTCAAAGTACAAAATTACTTAACCTATATCACAGTTGGCTAAAGGTAAGGTAAAGCTCAGCTGTTGTTCTCTGATAGGCTGTTGCTGCTTGGGGGGCTGTTATTTGCCCCTGGTGACTGTCCCCTGATCACATACTCAGGACATTTGATGACTCCTTGCAAACACAGGATCTGCCTGGAGACTTATCTGATTGTTCCGTAATTACTCAACCAGTAGGGGAAGTTAGATGGTCAACATTCTATGTATAACTACAGGTGGGGGAATGGGCTGCAGCCAGCAACTTTGTATAACTTGGGTTTTTCCATTAGCTAATACTTCCCCTAGGTGTTCTAAATGGAGTTCAATCCTGAATTCTAGGTTCCTCAACCTGATGAGAACAACTAGCAAAATGTATTTCATCTTCACTGTTGCCCCTTCTTCCCTTTCCTGTGGCTTGGAGGGGGCTTGATGGTACCAGATCCTGGGAACTAGGACCCCAGACATTGTGAGCAGTAAGACATAAGAACAAGACTCTTCTGAGGAACACCCCTGCCCTCCTTCCCTGGGCGCCTAGCAGTATGTATTTCCATGAGATGGGAGAATCCACATGTCATCTTTATTTGTTGCTAATGAACTTTTAAGAGAAGATTTGTCTTTTTATTTTGTGTGTGTGTGTATGTGCACTTGAGTGAAGTTCCTACAGCAGCCAACAGAGGGCGACAGATCCTCTAGCATTAGCGATATACCTTTAACTGCTGAGTCTCTCCCCAGCCCCATGAATTCTCATTATAGTATGTACACTGACATTCTCCCCAAAGATAAAAGAGGTTTAAAGATAATTTTAAATATGAACATTTTTATTTCTTAAAACAACATGCAAGGAACAGTTGATAAATCATCACTCTTGTTAATTATATGTAGCAGTCTGTATATTTATTTCTAAATCATTTTTATATTTTCATAAAACTTACAAATACATGCAAAAAAAACCCATGAAGTCGTCCCATTGTATATCCCCTGACTCTGATTTGGATGTGTTCCACGTAAACACACTTAGTGGTCTATTTAATGTCTTATATCTTCTCCAGAGCCCCAAGCAGAAATAAACAACTCACCTTATCATTAAAGTAACATTAGCAATGCTGTCCATGCCTCTGGTTCAAAGGTACAGAGAGGGGAGGCTTCCTGTTTTCAGTGCTCACCCCCTTCACAGCATACCTCAGAACAGAAATCTCAGCAGGTATTCACCCATCTTACCAAATAAATGGTTGCCTACAAATCTCCTTTGACTCAGGAGTTCCTGGACTGGTGCTTTTGAGCAAGATGGAGTGTTTGCCATCTGCCACTCACCAGGTGTGTAGCTGTCACTTGGGCTCAGAAGCCTGCCTTCACAGGGCTCTTGACTTGCAGGGTCTCGAGAGCACGGCCATTCTAAATCATGGTCTGCACGTAACCTTTCCAACTCACTCCATAAAACTAAATGATAGATTGTCCTGAGAGGTGGCCAGACAGGTGGCTATAGGAAACCAGAGTCTCTCCTTTGGAGGCACATGATTAACAAGAAATCCATCCTCGATTTCTGCGGTGCTGGGGATTAAATCCAGGGCCTTGTGAACACCAGGCAAGCATGCTACCTCTGAGCCGCAAGCCCTTCCTGTGTACTTTGAGACAATGTCTCACAAAGTTGTCCAGACTTGCCTTGAATGTATTATGTAGTCCGCCATGGGCTTTGAAATGACAGCCCTCTTTCCCCAGCCTTCCAAGTAGCTGAGATGACACACCTGTGTCACCAGGGCTGGCTAAAACCTATTTCTAGATTAAGATAAACAGCAAGGTCTGGGAGCTGGGGATTTAGGGAGCTAAAGGCATTATTATTCCCTTGACACGTTCCCAGGTTGTAGGGAAGTGCCCGGTACCACCAGGAATTGCTATTGCCGGGTGATTTCTACAGATAACACCACAGCCTGTTATTTTCCCTGATTACGATCCCTGAAACTGTGCAAACAGGATAGGAAGTGGCACTCAGGAAGCAATCGGTTCTCAGAACTCACAGCAACTTCATTGCTCTGCGATCCATATTTGCTCCTCTCTGATTGCGCAATCACCAGGAAGCCAAGAGCTACCAGGTAGATAAAACCGATGGGGCAGGGGGAGTAAACGCTGAGCTGACACATGAGGAAGGCCTGGGGTAGCAAGCAGGTGTATGCAGGACCCAGAATTTTTGTACATGTGCCTGCTCAATCACCCCTGACTGCTCTCATGGTCTTCTGATCCAACATCGAAAAGCATAATGATAAAAACAGGAGACACTCTTGCTGGCACAGGGACACGGACCCTGCCCTTATCTGACACTTAGGGTGCAAGCAACACGAAGTTTCCAAATGAAGTAAAGACTGAAAGATACCAGTTATTCAAGTGAGCTTGTGGGTAAATGGTCCCCAAGTTCAGGGAGATCACTGAAGATGAGGGTCTATCTTTCCTTTATTTGTATTTATAACCTACTATTTAACTACTATCTATCTATCTATCTATCTATCTATCTATCTATCTATCTATCTATCTATCTATCTATCATTTATCTCTTTCTATCATAATCATCTGTCATCATCTGTCTATCATAGTCATCAACCATCTATTTGTCTAATCTATCATCTATCTTATCTAACATCTTTCTAATATCCATCTACATATCTCTTCAACTTCCACCTATTTATCTATCTTCTATCATATTATGACCTATCTCCCTCTTTCCAGTCTCCTTTTCCGTCTCCCTCCCTCTTACCACCAATGTGCCTATCTATCTAGCAATGGATCAGAATCTCTTATACAAAATTCTCATACATTTTAATAAACAATTTATACAGTGGGATGATAAAGTTATCTGTACAGATTGAGGTGTACAGCTGATTAGGAAAAGGAGCCAAGAGGGAGGGACTCGCAGCATCACAGATCGATCACAGGCAAAAATACAGCACAGAGGAACCATCACAGGGGTAATGGGGGAAGTGATCAGATGGAGCTACATGTGCATATCAAGAAGGGACCAAAAATATACGGTAAAGGAATGAATGAACCTTTTTCCGGGTCATAAACCATAACAACTCCAGATGGGGAATATGAAGTGACACTTAGTTTATTTTCTAAGAACTAAGTAAGAGGACTGGGGTGGGAGAGGTCTCGGAGCTCAAGCTGGTATCTCAGGAATTCCATCAGGTTCAAGATGAAGCACAAGTAGGAAGGGAAGGAGAAAAATGTTGTAGTGGTTTGATTGAGAAACATCCCCCATGGGCTTATGTGTTTGAACACTTAGTGCCCAGCAGGTGGCGCTGTTTGGGAGGTTATGGATCCTTTAGGAGGTGGAGCTTTGCTGGAGGACGTTAGTCACTAGAGGCAGGCTCTGGGTGGGAGTCTATAGCCCCACAGCCTCTGTTTTCTGCATGGGGTGAAAACTGTGATCCCTTCACTTCCTGTGGTCATGTGAGTCCCATTACTGCTAATTCTCCCTCTAGAACCACAGGCCAAAACAAACTCTTCCATAAGCTGGTTTTATTGCTGCGTTTTATCATAGCAGCAGAGAGTATTGTTGTAATATGAGCGGCGGGGCTGTGTTCCGGCTACCCCGGCTCCCCGCATGGCTAGCTTTACACCTGAAATAATTACACGGAAACTGTATTCTTTTAAACACTGTCTGGCCCATTAGTTCCAGCCTCTTATTGGCTAGCTCTTACATATTGATCTAATCCATTTCTAATAATCTGTGTAGCCCACGAGGTGGCTTACCAGGGAAGATCTTAACCCGCGTCTGCCTGGAGTGGGAGAATCATGGCGGCTCACTTGACTCAGCTTCTTTCTCCCAGCATTTTGTTCTGTCTATTTCCTTCATTAAAATTTGCTGTTTCATATTAAGCTAGCCTGGTTATTACGCCGCCTACAGAGTATAGGTGTATATCATCAGACTTCAAAACTGTCAGCCAGACGCAGAAAACAATGTCAGGAGCATGCTCTGAGGGTAGATGCAAAACTGCCCCCGATTTTTCCTTCTCTGCATACCTGTGACCTGCCAGCAGGTCCTTGCGTTCAACTATTGTCTTAAGGCAGCAGAAACCATCCCGTCCGAACCTTGAAGATCTGACAAAAGGACCACGGGGTTCAGTCTGCACATCAATGTTTCCAGGGAAAGGGAACCGTGTCATTTGTACTTTTCTTGGAAGAATGGTTCTTGGGGAAAAATATATCATTTTAATGCCAAGTTAAATATATAACATCTTTCAAGTTAACTCTACGTTGTTCCATGCGGAGTGGGAAAACTATCAACATCTCAGTAGGGGATGTGTGAGTCACTCAGCTGGCCATTTCAGTACTCAGTGAACAAACTATGTCACATCATATATCTCTGTCTGGATCCCCAACAGCGAAGAGTTCCTGCTCACCCGCCCTGTCCTGGCAAGGGTCTCGCCATCCTCGGACTTGAGCTGGTGCTCTCCCTCTGGGACACTCCCAAGGATTTCACCCAGTGCCGTTGTCAGCTGTAGTGTTCGAAGCACAACATACATGTTTGCTGCTTGACCACGGTTTATTCATTTACTCTTTTGAAAAAGGCTTACTTTAGGGGCTAGAGTGATGACCCAGTGGTCAACAGCACCTGCTGCTTGTGCAGAGGATCTGAGTTTGATTCCATTCCCAGCATCCATGTCAGGTAGCATACAACTTCTTGTTAACTCCAGCTCCAGGGGATTCAGTCTATGGGATACCATGATTTCCCCTACTTCTCCAGCTCTCTGACATTGAGTGCCTGAGTCTCAGAGTAATTGGAGAAGAGGGAAGGAAACAGGTTTGTAGGGAAGCCAGGTACCAAGGCTACATTTATAACCATCCCCACAGTTCAGGTCTTTAGAAGTCCCTCCCTTAGATTGCATGGAAGTGTGCTAGCTAAAGGGTCAGTTTTTCCATCCATATATTGAAGAGTTGCTTTTAGAACCCAGGTAGAGAATTACAGGGAGGGAAAAGGGGAAACCCTCTGGGGAGTGTCAGCCAACTTCAGGAGCTTCCCTAAAGCCCCATCCTTAAGGTTTGCAGGAGAATTCAAATGCTGGGTCTCACATTTGTTCCAGCTAGGATGCTAGCACGTCCCTTCTGCACTTACCTGGCAACCTTACATAGCAAGTCATCAGCATACTGAGACCCTCGGCTGGCCAAGTGGTCAACTGACTACAGAACAGGGTCAGTTTGCTAATTGAGAGGGAGGAGTCATCTCTCTTACTCGAGGGCTTGATGCCAAGGGGTGGGCAGTCAGTAGGATGCTGGTCCCTGAAGTGGGAAGTGCCCACCCGAGATGAAAATCCGAAACCGTGTGTATTTTCTGTGCACATACAGCTGGCCTCACTACAGAACCCGCTGTTACACAAACCTCTGAATTCGGCCTTGTTTTCCTCTTTGCAGGGGGTGGTAGCAGTGTCCTCTGTCCTGGACACTAAAGGAGACATAGCTAGTCAGACTGTCCCCTAGGACTGTGCTTGGCACCTAATAAACTCAAACTCAGTGGTAGGTACCAATTACCAGAGAGAGTCCCTTGTATGTAAACAAAGGGGTCTGCTCACAACAAACCTTACAAACCAACTCAGTCACCGTAGGTCAAAGGTCAAGTGGCTCCACTCCTTTCTGTTGCCTGTTACCAAAGGCGTGTCACGCAGGGATATTGTCACAGCCCAGCATGGCTAGGACATTCATCTGTGGAGCCGAGAAGTGGCAAAGAGCCCAGGCATGTCTGTCTGAGGATGAGCAAAACACTCACTCCAGAGCTCCCACAAAACTCCCCAAACAAGACGGAAGACCATGGACGAAATTCACAGATCAGATGTTGGGTGACAGAGAGCATCCGAACGGAGCGAGAAATCTTAGGTGGAAAAGCTTTAAACACTGATTTTTAACTGAACAATAGGTCCAAGGAGGCATGCCTGCTGTAGGGAAGACGCTGTGCTCAAGGGGGATATATAATCTCACCCTGAGCCCCTGGCTGAGGTCCAGGCCAGTGTTCTGTTATGTGTACCGAGGGGAGGACGCGGAAAGTGAGAGATATCAGTTCCCATTACAGGTACTGAGTTGAGGGGACAGGGTTATAAAAGCAGAAAAAAAAATCCCCAAAGCTAATTCATGCTGGAGGTGGTTGCACACAGTAAAAGGACTAAAGAAGGTACCAGGTTAGTGGAGGTGAATTTGAGCAAAGTCCTGGATGCAGCGGGAGGGTCATTTGAACAACCAATGAGAAGCCAGTTCCAGGCAAAAGGGGTGACTGGAACAGTCACCATGAGCTCGGCATGTGTTTGACATGTTGAAGGACAGCGAAGGCCCCTGCATACGTAGAAAGTTGTAAGCATCTGAGGGGACCAGAGAGAAACAGCCAAGAACCGGGCTAGTTTCTGATTAATTTGTTAAAGACTTAGGACTTTATCCAGAGTGGGGAGTAACCAGGCGAGCCATCCAATGTACATGTTTAGGAGACCAGCTAGGGGGCTGGAGGGATGGCTCCATGGGTAAGCGCACTGGCTGCTGTTCCAGAGAACCTGGGTTGGATTCTCAGCACCCGTATGGTGGATCACGATTTTCTGTAACTCCAGTTCCAGGGGATCTGATCCCCTTTGTGCCCTTGTGGGGATTATACACATGTGCTGCTCAGATGTCCATGCAGGCACAGATATAAAATAAAACAAACCTAAAGAGACCACCTAGGAACCAGGTCTGTAGCTCAGTCAACAGAGTGTCTGTCTAGCGTGTGCAAAGCCATGGGCTTCCTTCCTCACACTACACAATCTGGCAAGCCTGAAACCCCAGGACTCAGGCACAGACAGGGGATCCCCAGGGCAAGCTAGCTAGGTAGACTAGCCAAATCAGAAAGCTTCATGTTTAGAAACAGACAACCCTGCTTCAGTAAATAAAACGGAGAGCAACTGAAGAAGACATCCAATGCTGGCCTCTGACCAGCATATGTGCGTGCACACACACGAACACACCCACCCACACACACATGCACGCGCGCGCACAGCCATACACATGAACACACCCACCCACACGCATGCACGCACGCACACCAACCTGCAGACACATACTCAGACATACCACACATACATACACATGCCAAAAAAAAGGGGTGAAAACCATGAATAAACTAAGAATGATGTGGCAGGTGGGTGTGAATAAAATGGGAGCCACACGCTTGCTGGGTGTACATTTGTTCAGGGTGTCCTGATGGTTTTAAACTTACATTTTTTTCATGCCTTAGCCCCGGGAGCAACCACACAATCCCAGACTCTGTGGATACTAAACAGAAAGCAACTTATCCCTTGTGGTTGTAGAAATCTAAAATGTTCAAAAAATGAAGGAAAGATGTCTATGCTTTTTTAAAAGACATTTTTGTAGTGATATTTCATTTGTATTTTAGTAAGTAAAGCTTTCCCGAAGATCAAAAGGTAAAACAGCTGCCCAGGCCAGCCTTACAGACGAGGCAGTGGAGACACACACCTTTAATCCACACTAGTTTGCCATAGAAACTGGGTAGTAGTGGTGCACGACTTTAATCCCAGCACTAGAGAGGAATTTAAGATGGGAGGAGACAACTCTTATGCAGCCTCATTTTGCGGATTCCTAAAGGCAGGATTGCCATTTTTTGGAATGAGGTAGAGGGCTGTTTTGCTTTTCTGACCTTCAGGTTGAACCCCCAAATCTGCCTCTGGATTTTTATGAATCGTGCTACACATTTTAATTCCAGCAATAGATAAAGCCAGTGAGAGATTTTTGCCCTGTGGATGCTCAGGCGTGGAGAGTCAATTCCTTACATGATTGATGAATGTCACCGGTCTCAGGAAAATCTCTGTGCTGGTTAGGCTTAACAATATTGACTCAAGACAACCTAGGATCCCTTGGGAAGAGTCTTAATTACCTGGATGAGATTGCTCTGTGGGCATCTCTGGGGATGATTATCTCGACTGTTAATTGTTGTGGGAAGATCCGGCCTGCTGTGGGAGGCACCATTTTCTAGGCTGACTATATGCAAATGAAGAAAGGGAGCAAAACTTGAGAGAAGCAGGCAGCATGGTTGCATTTATTTCTCTGTGATCTTGACTACGGATATTAAGTGGTTAACTGTTTTGACTTCCCCAAAAGTATGGTTTGAAACCTGGATGTGTAAATAAAAAAAAAAAAACCCTTCCCTTGCCTTGTTATTGTTGGATAGGGTGGTTCCACCACACTATTAATGAAAATAGAGCAGCAATATTGTTCTAACTCCTAGTAACTAAACAAAAATTTTTCTTTATATATTGTTGTGGAACATTCCTTCTGTATACTCTAAGTATGTACGTATTACTCTCACTGGTTAATAAAAAGCTGACAGACTGGGAGCTAGACAGGAAGTATAGGTGGGACAGTCAGACACAGAGGACTCTGGGAAGAAAAAAGGCAGAGTCGGGTGAGATGCCAGCCAGCCACTGAGGGAGCAAGATGTGTAGAAAATGAGGTAACAAGCCATGAGCCATGTGGGAGAGGGTAGATAAGAAACACGGATTAATTTAAGTGCAAGTGTTAGCTAGTAATAAGCCTGAGCTGTTGAGTGAGCATTTATAAATAATATTCTGCCTCTGTGCAGTAATTTGGAAGCAGCTACCTGGACGAGGAGCAGGTGGTCAGGACCGAGACACTTCCAACTACAATGTATGACTTGCAAAAGGAAAGCCCAGCTACCCAAGAACAGCAGCTATGCATGGCTGCCTGATGTCAGAACCTCAGACAGCACCAATCTAAGACCCTAGCACACATAGCTAGGATGTGAAATTCTCATCTCCCCACAAGTTTGCCCTAGGCTCACAGATCTGTGTCTGCCTGATGGCTTTTTCCTTCATCACTGCCGTTCTCTGAACTATTTTAGATATTTTAAGCATCTCTTTGTGTAATTGGATTTTAGGATTATTTTGTTATTTTTCTCAACACCTCTCTAGCATTTCTCCTTACATTATAGAAAGAGCTCGGAACTGTTAGAATGTGTATAAGTGCAATACTGCATTTGGAGTCCTCTGTGGTGAGGGGGTGTTGGATTTTATCTTTTCAGCTAATGTGATGGGAAGCCAGTCTAATCGCTCCTGTCCCTCCCCACCCCTTTGCGGAGCTCAGAACTTTTTCTTCTGTTGTTTTGATTGCTCTTGAGTTTACTTGTGAGTGTGCTAGAGGAGACTGAAAGCATCAGGCTGGGGCTGTAGACTCTTGGGTACTGAGATGTTTGCACAGCACAGTGTGCATATAATATTGAGAGCGGGGAGAGACAAGAGCCTGTGGTCTGAGCCAGAGGCTCCAGAATATCAAGGATAATGAGCCTTTGGGGATATGGTTGCTTGGACAGCCATCAGTGTTATGTGAAGATAAGTGGATGCAGATGTCTCTACATATACACACATGGATACCTACAACCTGTGTGCAGACCACACTCTGTCAGATTCCTGGGTTCCGGCACTGCACAGTGGCCACAAGTTAGGAAAGCCTAGTGAATACACTCAATGCCTACTCTTGTATTTTTTTTATCATTTATTTATTATTGATTTGTTCACTAATTCATCTTTCAGAGATGGAGCTCAAAACTAGTCATCAGTACATGCTAGGTAGCTGCTCCATAGTCAAATTATGTGCCAGTTCTATGTGCTCCAAAGGATCACCATGGCTGATAAGATGACTCATTAGGTATACATCTTTAGACAAGTCTGGAGTCCTGAGTTTGAGTCCCAGGATCCACATGGAGGAAGGAGAGAAACTGCAGCTCTAAGATATGATCCGAGCTCCACACACAGAGCCTACCACAAAATCAATTAATAATGTTAATGCAAAACAAAGATCATCAATGCATGTCTGGCTATGTTCTGCCCTACTCTGCTAGACTGACAGGAGAGTGAAGGTTGTTAATTAGCCCAGGATGACTTCGAACTTGCTATGTAGCTGAGGAGGGGCACACACACAGCACTCCAACCATCTTCAGAAGACAATACAGCAAAGTGTGGGAACATGAGTGTTCACAGATACTCTTGGAGAAAGCTCCCAGTGTTGTATAAAACATTTCTATATTTTTGAGTCCTTTCTATTTCAGCAATAAAGCAAGCTGGGTGAAAAACATCCAACCTGTGGATGCCTGACCTGGGGAGTGAGTCTCTGCATGAATCATTTCTACCATGAGTGACAGGGTGGGAAGCTAATTCCTCGACGACCTTTGCAAGCCTCCTGTATGGCTCTGACTCCTGGAAACAAACAGAAGTGTTTCTTTACATATGCAGTGTGAACATCAGGTGCCTTTAAGCAGTAAACAAGCATTCGTCTGTTATGGAGCGAACACTGGGGGAGTTTAATGTCACAAATACAGCAGGAAGCATCCTCACGGATTAGAGACAAACGCAGAAAGAAATGCCACCCAAACAGTGAGTGGCCCAT
The DNA here is from genome assembly GCA_963919715.1 of Microtus obscurus. Taxonomy (NCBI): domain Eukaryota; kingdom Metazoa; phylum Chordata; class Mammalia; order Rodentia; family Cricetidae; genus Microtus; species Microtus obscurus. Next base: position 9,822,437 of record CAWTZC010002533.1, on the reverse strand, counting down.
ATTGGAGATGTACACACACACACACACACACACACACACACACACACACACACACACACACACACACTAGAGGATGTAAGATCTCTCATCCCTGATAATGCTGGGAGGATGGATAGGGACACACTGTGTGTGTGTGTGTGTGTGCGCGCGCATTTGCAGGAAGGGCACTGTAGGGTGTGCACCTTTCTTCCTGCTCATGAAAATCAGGGCCATGAATTCTTCTCTACGAATTTATTTTACTCCAAACTTGTGCTTTTCTTACTATACCCCAAGGATAGAAGTCAGTTCACAGCCTCCCATTTCTGCTTTATGCCCTGGATAAGGCAGCCCCTCCTAGGACTCCAGCATCTTCCTGCTACTCATTCTGTAGGATACTAAGAGTCAAAGGAAGAAGGGTGTGTGCCAAGGAATGCTATTGTCCAATCATGGCACAGCTTGTGCACTCTTAAACTCGAATACCTGGGACTAAGACTTGCACAAGTTTGGGCTACCAATGTCCTCTCATAGATGGTGTGCTGGTTTATATTCGTCAAACTGACACCAACTAGAGTCACCCAGGAAAGAGGCCACCACGGTTAAAGAACTGCCTTCTTCAGATTGGTCTCTGAGCAGTTCTGTATGGCATTTTCTTGATTAATGATCGATGTGGGAGGGTCTGGTCCACTGTGGGCGGTGCCATCCCTGAGCTGGTAGTTCTGGGTGCTATAAGGAAACAGACCAAGCAAGCCATGGGGAGCAAGCCAGTAAGCAGAGTCACTCTATGGCCTCTGCTGCTTGAGTTTCTGCCCCACTTCCCTCAGGGATGGGCTGTGCTATGGGAGTGTGAGTCAAATTAACCCTTTCCTCCTCAAGTTGGATTTTGTCAGTGTTTAGCCACAGCAGAGAAAAGCAAACTACAATAGAGGGGAAGGGCTCCCAAGGCTCCACCCCACCTTAAACATTTATAGGCGGCTAATAATTGCTGGAGGGAGAAGAGACATGCTGTTCAGACGTGTAGTTACTGATTAGGTGCCCACATTCTTGTGACTATTCCCTCAGACATGACCTTGTGACTCTGGAGGAGACACGAATTCAGTGGATATGGTCACCAAAAATAATGACATGGGAAGTAGAAAGGAGGAGTTGGAAAGAGCATGGAGATACATAGGAGTGAGGGGAACAAGAGAGCATGATGGAGGGCAAGTGTGAACAAAATACATTATTTACATTATATAATATATACACATATGGACACACATATGCTAATGAAAATTTCGTAAAAGAACAATAAAAAAGAAAGAGCTCCCACTGTCCACAAGGTGTGTAGCAAATTCTTCTGTTTTGCCTGCAAGTATTTTAGTAAGGAATGGTAAAATTTATCTCATGTGCAAACCTAGCAAAGATTGCTGCCTCATGAGTACCATTTAGTAACACAGGTGTTTAAATTCCAGTCCCCTTAGAAAGTCATGTTCAGGTTCTCAGCCTTCTACCAGAGGACATGCTCTCTGGATGTGGAGAAATGGCTCTGAGGTAAAGGACACTGGCTGCTTTTGTAGAAAGCTTGGGTTCAGTTCCCAGCATGCACATGATAGCTCACAATTGCCTGTTAATTCCAGTCCCTGGGGATATGATGCCCTCTTCTGGCCTCTTCAGGTACTGCATGCACATGGTGCACAGACACACAGACATGTTCTCACACTCATTAACAACAGAGAACACACACCTTTCCTGACTAAAACTGTAGAACCATTTTTGTTTGCAACTGAATAATGAATTTTGTTGGCAACTGAATGACACTGTGTGGCATCAGCTGATAGACATCAGGTTGTTTCCTTTTCCTGGCCATCAGTGAGCATGGATGAGCAGTTATCGCTGTAACAGGCAGTAGAGTCTTTGGGAGTGTGTATCCAGGACTGAGAGAATTGGGTTATATGGTAGGCATGGTTACAGCTTTTGGAGGGACAGAAACACCATCATATGGATATGGCATGGCTGTTACACTCATGAGCTCACAGCAGCTGTGGTTAGCCACCATAGATCAAACCACTCAAAATTTCAGCACAAAGCCCCCACGCCTCATGAGGAACTTTGGCAATAGTAGGCTTCTTGGGGAAAGAGTCAGGTTTCTTCAGGAGCGTGACCTCTGGTAGACTTCCCACGTGACATGGGGATGGCCCCACACCCATGAACATAAAGACTGGACACAGTGGACCTTGAAAAGAAGACATGCAGTTGGATGGAGGATGTGGCTAGGGGTGGCTGAAGGCCTTGAGGGGGAAGGGGTGGTCACGATCAGAATATATTGTGGACATGTATGAAATTCTCAAAGAATATTTTTTTTCAGGAGGACTGCGTGCTACTCAGTCTGTGAGTCTCAGGGCGCATTACCCTGTAGAACCTTCTTGCGGATTGGTGTCTACCACGCGTATGGTCCAGTGTGGGTGGCACAAGCCGCAGGTGAATACAGAACACCAAGTGTGGCCAGTGGCTGTGACCACTGCTATCACAGCCAGCCAGTGGTTTCGGCTGTGGACAAGCTAACCCAGAGTCTGCTATGTGCAGAAGTGGGTGATTAGTGAAGGGAGACATGGGTATCCCGGAAGCCCCGGTTTGTTGATTCTGATCCTATGATGCCCACGGGGAGGCTGAGAGTAGGCACCTCCCACTTGGTATCTTCCAGCGTGCAGGAGCACTTGCTTCCATCTGCATCTTGTGGAATTTTTTCTGACCAGGTTTTACACATTCTCCCCCATCATGTCCCACCCTTCTCCTCAGCTGCCTTCCCAGGTGGCACCCTCCCTAACTTAGTATTCTCATCTAATTGCACCCCCTCTGAGTTCATCAGCCCATGCAGGTAAAACAACCAGGGCTCAGACAAGTTCCATTTTAGCCAGATTCTGTCTTCTGCTAGTGGAACCCTGCGCACAAGCTCATCTCTGACTTGTGCGACCACAGAGCTCAGTGATGGGTACATTACAATAGCATTAACACAGGGAGGAATTACACTGTGCAGAATGGCACACTTGCATAGTCGTAGGTTGCCTAGAAAAACGTAGTTTTGTTGTTATTGGTTCTTGGAAAGCTTTGTCCAGTGTCTTTTGATCCTTTTCAGCTCCTTCCTCCAGCTCTTCTTAGATACACCCCCACTTCCCTACTAACCCAGCTTGGTGTCTTCTTTTTCACTTTCAAACCCACTGAGTCCAACTTGTGCTACCCTCAAACCCTTCAGTGTGTGGTCTTCCACTGCGGTGGCATTGACCTATCAGGGGTCATGCACTTAAAAAAAAAAAAACATAAAATCCCAACAGCTCCAATAGCTCCAAGGTGGGATTTGATGTCCACCTCCTCTCTCAATGCTGAGAGTTCATGTTGCTTGAGTTCATGCAGGCCTTGAATTTTAAACCTTGGCTCTTTTTATTTTAGAGGAAAGTCCTTGCACTGTAGCCCAGGCTAGGCCGAACTTACTACTTATTCCCGGCTGGCCTTGAACTCCTGATAATACTCCTGCCTCAGCCTCCCAAGTAGAACAAGCATGCACTACCACGTCCAACCCTATATCTCCTACTCTCATTAATATTTTTCTCCTTTGATACATTTGACTACAGATGAATAGTCTCCCTGAACATAGAGTTTAGAGAAAATACTAGTATTCAATCCTCATACAAATAAGCCAGAGAGAGAGAGAGACAATATGTTGTATTGTCTGCATCTTACTTTCCCGACTTCAAACGCTCAGGGGCCGTGACAAAACAGATGGTATTAATTTCACAGAATGCAGGTCTGATTTATAGGCATCGTGATGAAATAACCCGACTGACCTCCAAGAGAGCATCCACCAGTACCACTTTACAAAGGGAACTTGCAGTCTCTCTCCTCCAGCCCACAGAGCAATAACCACACACATATGATTTATCATCTTTATGTGAAACTACTCTCTTTTATAAGCATCTTTAGTTAGATGCTGATGCTAACAATTACAGGAAAGAAAATAGAAGAAATTGGTTCTTTTTTTGTAGCCAGAAATAGAAGCTAGTACTAAATGAAATGAATTTGAAGAATTTCTTAAGAGAGAGTTCTAATCCAAATTTAAGTATTTAACTATTAAAATTAGTTATTTTATGTGCATGTGTATCTTAACTGCATGTATTTCTGTGCACCACATAAATAATATGCATGGAAGTCAGATGAGGGCATTTGATCTCTTGGAACTGGAGTCACAGATGGTTGTGAGTCACCATGTGGGTGCTGAGCATTGAACTTGGGTCTTCTGAAAGAACAGCCAGTGCTCTTAACTGCTGAGTCATTTCTCCAGCCTCATTATTTTATTTAACAAAGGATACATTTTCATTATATGTCTATATGCATCTCTTTTTAGGTTTTTATTAACTTTTGACAATTGCTTTCTTTTTAAATTAATGTACATTAATATTTTAATATAATTGCCATAAGTCATTATAGATTTCAATAAAATGAACTGTGCTGTAGTTTTCAGTTGCCAAATAAAAATTAATACTATTTTAAAAGTTTTCGGAAATACTTTTCAATCAATGTATTCGTGTGCGTGCGCATGCATGCACACGAGTGCAGTACCCATTGACACCAGAAGGGGCATCAGATCCCCCGGAGTAGGAATTATATGAGGTTGTGAGGCACCATGTGGGTGGTGGGAACCAAACTCTGGTTCTCTGCAAGAACAACAGGAATATTTAAGCACTGAGTCATCTCCAGCCCTTGAAAAATTAAAATTAAGATTTTTGTACACGATTTGAGTTTCCTGCGGGTAGAATGAGGGGTCTTGAGCACAAGGGAGAAGTGTTCTGCCACTGAGTTATACTCCCAGTCACTCAGCTAAAATTTAATTAAAATATTTTACTAAGCAATTTCAGATAAATGCTTTAGATATTAAATAATATATAGGGGAGAAAACAATATGAAAACAAGCCTCCCCCCCAATTACTTCTATTTCCTGATATTGGTCACAGTTACTTTCTTTTGCAGCTTTTTGGCTTTTTTTTTTTTTGTAATATTTTCCCTATGTTTGAAATAATATTAAAAGTCCTTTCAAAACTCCCTTTACCATTTTTTTTTGCCAATTATTTCTCTCTGGCCCTCTTCTCATAGAGCTATTGATCCGTAACATCTAATGTGGTAGGATCGGCTGCAGCTATCTGAAGGGTAAAACATATTTCTCTAGCTTTTATGTATTTTATGCCCTTGTAACATGGTTTTATTCAAGACCTGCATTTGTTTATGCCACACATTTGTGTGATGTTTTCTTTCTGAAACTCCACATCACAACAGACTGCATTTCCCTTAGTAATTAAAGGAATAAAGGGATTTCCTTTATATCCACTACTGCTTACATTTGTCATGCATCTTCCCTTATAGATACACTTAGTTAGATCTTGGGAGTCACTTGTTTTCCAGAAATACATTTTCACTTTTTAGACATTAATCTTCATGTATGTGCTTGTGTGAGCATGTGATTGCATGTGAGTGGCAGATCTGTGGAGGCCAGAAGTAGGTGTCAGATACCCTGGGGCAGGAATTACAGGTGGCTGTGACCCCTCCACATGGGTCCTGGGAACTGATCTCTTCTTCTTCAGGAGTAGAAAACACTCTTTACCACTGAGCGGCTTCTCTGGCTGCCATATTAGGAATTCTTTTTTTTTTTTTTCGAGACAGGGTTTCTCTGTGGTTTTGGTGCCTGTCCTGGAACTAGCTCTTGTAGACCAGGCTGGTCTCGAACTCACAGAGATCCGCCTGCCTCTGCCTCCCAAGTGCTGGGATTAAAGGCGTGTGCCACCACCGCCCGGCTAGGAATTCTTATTAATGGTGGCTATTCTTGGTTGTTAACTCAACTATAACTGAAATTAACTAAGATCTCTAAAATGGAGGGGCATTCCTTTGGGAACTTTTGCTTGATTTGAAGTGGCTTCTACTTCTAATCTGGACCTGTAATGTGAACAGACTCACCTCCTTTCTAGGCCACATCTTCTGTGGGAAGCCTCTATAAAGACATGGAAGAAGGAAGCTTTTGCTTTTTGCCTCCTTGCTCTTACCTCTCCAGCAGGTCCAATACTTCAGCTGACATTTGAGTCTTTGTCTTTAGGGTTCCAGTGTTACTGAAGACCAGAAAACTAAACAACTACTAGATTCTCAGGCCTCCTATTCACAGACAGCCATTGTTGGGCCTCCTCCTCATAGACAGGCATTGTTGGAGTAGCTGGACCACAGCCTGTAAGTTATTCTAATAAATTGTGTGTGTGTGTGTGTGTGTGTGTGTGTGTGTAAAGAGCAACTGAGGGAGTAGCTGGACCATAGCCTGCAAGTTATTCTAATAAATTGTGTGTGTGTGTGTGTGTGTGTGTGTGTGTATGTGTGTGTGTGTGTGAAGAGCAATTGAGAGAGAGATTCAGTCTATAAGTTCTGTTACTCTGGAGAACCTTGACTAATACATTATTCAAGGGCAGAGTGGGTCTTTCCCATTTAATAATTTAGTGGTGTTACATTTAAGAGCGTTTAGTAATTTGCTATAATAAAGGTTTATAATTAAATCATTTTTTCTTTTTGATATCTAAAAGTAGTACAGTGTTTTATATTCACCAAAGAGCTATGAATTTCATGGTGGTGTTTATAAAATCATTATTGTGTTAATCTTTCATTTTTCTCTTCTCATACCGGTTCCTGGATTTCTTGGGGTACACAGTTACATCTTCTGAAGACCGTGCTTCCCTCCTTTCTCCCCAATTCTGGGCTCTGGCTGCTCCCAATGGTCTAACTGCTGCTACATCACTGTGCAGTGTAAGGCAGCTGTGGGCAGCTGGACTCCTCTGTTGTCCTCACGACTCTGGAAGGCTCTTCTCTTTTAGTTCACCAGTTCTTTTCTCATTAGCTTCCAGCCAGACTGACATTTCTGAGTCAAGGGCAGCTCTGGGGTTCTGGGAGTGATTGCACCTGCTCCATCCCAGATTTACCTGCGTGGCTCTCCTCTCATCAGCCCAGATTTACCTGCGTGGCTCTCCTCTCATCAGCCACAGACCCTTCAGCCTTTTCCAGCACTCCTTCCCCCATCAGTTTACTATCTTTTTTGTTGTTGTTGTTATTTGTTTTTGTTTTTCGAGACAGGGTTTCTCTGTAGTTTTGGTGCCTGTCCCGGTACTATCTTTTTTTTTTTTATCCCTTTCCAGATATGATGTGTCCACCTTGCAGAGTGGGATGTCAGCACATGTGTTCAACCTTTCCCCTTAACCTAGGAATTACCAGATGTTAACTTCAATCAAATACAGTCTCATGGTCACTCAACAATTTTTTTTGCTGTTGTTTTTAAAAATCAGTCTATTAGAGACAGAACAATGAGTCAAAATGTCAGAAGACTTCCTCTCATAGAGATCCCAAAGGAACAAAGACAAAGTCTGTGTTGTTAAAAATTACCCTGAACTCTCATTGCTAGTGTAGAGTCCAATTCCCCATGTTTCTTGGGCTCTAGCCAACACACCCAGATACAATGAATCAACTTGTTTATTCAGGAACACTCTGGGAAGGACATGGTTACTTGTTTATCCAAAATCCATTCTTCTTTTCCTTCTTATGAAAAGACTTTGGTAGTTTGTGATTATTTGTTTTTGTTTTGGGGTGATGGCAATGAATCAGAGGGTGGAGAATGACAATTCCATGCCTTGTGCCTAAAAGTGGCCAGTACATGACTCTTTCAAGTTTCCAAATGCAGAAGTTTGGGGTGGAGAGATAACTCAGTGGTTAAGAGCACCTGCTGCTGTTACAGAAGACCTGGGTTAGGCTTCCAGCACCCACATGGTGACTCACTATCATCTGTAACTCCAGTTTCATGGGATTTGAAAGCCTCTTCTGGGCTCTACAGATACAAGGCATATATATGGTACACAGTCTTAAATGCACACAAACTCATACACATAAAAACAAACAAACAAATAAATAAATGTTTAGTGGAATTTGCTGTGGCCTCTGGGGACATTTTGTGTTCCTGTTAATTGGGTACCTCTTCCTTCCCACTCTTTCTAGAGAAGAGGGAACAACTATCTTCATTCTCTGAGAAGGAATTTTGCATGTTTATGATGGAAGACTAGAACACAGCCAGCTTCGAAAACTGGTGGTAGATACAGGCTGGTGTAGTCATGAGAACACAGTCTAAATGAGCATAAACTGTCATCCTCCAGGTTCTACCACGGAGAAGCAAATGCTATCAAACTTAAACATCCCTTACCTCTCATTTGATACTAAGTAGTTGAAGACTGAAATTTTCTATAAGATTCTTCAAATCCATTAGTTTGAGACTGAAAATTCCTATAGAACCTAGGGTATCCCATTCCCCATCCTTTGGGCATGCAATTAGTTTGAGAATTTGGGGCAATTTTCTGGCCCTGCAGTAATACAGGTTGATGCTAGAGATGATTAAATCTGTCCTCCTTTTTAGTAGTCACAATTCTTGGGGACAACTGTCTTGAGGTTGTGATTCATTCCTCAAGGTTGCGAGTCTCGCAAATATTTATTGCCTGCCAAGTACGTGACTAAGTGCAAAGTGGGGAAGAAATATTGACCTTGGGAAGCTTACCCACTCTAGGAAGCTGACGTCGAAACAATATGGAAAAATCTATCATCCAAGGTTTGGGCGGTACATTGTTGAGACAAAGAGAAAGGAATAATTACTGCGTGCATAGAAAGCAGCCTGAGTTATCATAACTAACATCTCGGTTGGCCATGAATTCACAATGTCACCCACTCCACAGTTATTCACACAAGGGCATCTCAATGAAATCAAAACACTTGATAGCACCCCTGAGCTGGAATGCAACCCACACACACCTATACAGACACATATACAGCCCACTGCTATGCTTTATTATGAAGACAGAAGAGGTCTGGGGGAGGACCTTGCTTGGTGGGATGACTCACTGGGAGTCATTCCACCGAGTCATCCCTCACCATGAAGACCCTCTGAACTTCTAGGCATAAGGCAGGATGCCAGGGTACTCTACCTAATACCATATACCTTTCTTTTATTCATGTGTATTACATAGGCTTTGTGGTTATGGCCCTCATTATGCAGCTGTCTTCGTGAAGGAAGAAATGGCTCCTGGCTCATTATAATTTCAGAGTACCTAGCACATTGCAAGTTATCAGTTGCTATGTGTTACACGAACGGTAGATCCGTGAAGACACCATGAGGCTGCGATGATCATTGTTAACTTTACTGCGGCCACTCCCTGAACAGCAGTGAGGGTCTGATTCCCCACAGCAGGAGCTGTGTCTTCTGGCTGACAAAAAAAGAAATAGATTTAAAGCATGCAGTGCACTTTCATATGTTCAAGTACAGGTTTTCGTAACAAAGAAGCTGGGTGCATCCCTCGTGTGTGTGTGTGTGTGTGTGTGCATGTAATAAGAATACCAGCAATGTCCTCTTTCAGAAGTCTTCAAGAAGAGAGTAGGATTTGCTAAATATAGTGACCACAATGGACACACTATGCCTAGAACTGATTCTGTTTGTGACTGCCATTTTAAACCATCCTGGTTCTTTACCCTAGCTCTTTGGCGATAAGCACGCTACTCTCTTTTTCGAGATATCAGTATTTTCAGGTCCAGAGTCTGTTTGGAAGGTTGCACTACCTTCGGGACCTGGCTTGTTTCACTTAACATAATATCCCTCTGCTTCATCTGTGGTGCTGCAGGAGACAGGTCTTCCCCGTTTCTTAAGGATGAAAAGCCCTTCATCTCATAAGTCACTTTTTTGGGGGGGGCGGGGGTTGAGACAGGGTTTCTCTGTGGCTTTGGAGCCTGTCCTGGAACTAGCTCTGTAGACCAGGCTGGTCTCGAACTCATAGAGATCCGCCTGCCTTTGCCTCCCGAGTGCTGGGATTAAAGGCGTGTGCCACCATCGTCCGGCCATAAGTTACTTTTTTATATCCATTCGTGAATGTGCTCATGGGTTGTTCCTTTGTCTTGGGACTGTAAACAATACACAGACCCTGAGTGTCTGCTCTTTGTGTGTTCTATCTGTGGGGACAGTGGAACCATGAGGTAGTTCTACTGTTTTCAGTCTCACTAACAGAGTAGCTTACCCATTTCTACAAACTTTCCAAGAATTAACTCCCACCATGCTCCAAAACAGGCTTTTCCTATGTAGCCAGTACAAACCACGACGCTTAAGAAATGAGATGGGAACCAGGTTCGCTTGAGAAAGAGAGGGAATATCAGCAACACCATGGGACTCCTGCAGGAGCCTTTTCTCTCACGTTCAGGTGCAGGGGCCGCTATTTGTCACCAGGAAGGGAACAAGTAGGAGCAGGAGGGGGAGGGGAGAGACCATGTGCAGGGTGAGGACAGACACTGGAAGACAGAGACAAAGACAGCTCGCCTATGGCTCCCGACCCAGGCCTTCCTGAGGTCTGGAGGCCACTTGACATTTTTGTCAGCACGCGTTAATGCAATGTTTTCCGCCGAATTCACCTTCCACTGTTATTTCCTGCTTTTCACAGCAGAGACAGCCTGAGAGGCACTGCCCTTTGAGTTAAGTTCCTTCTGTATCTGCGGTGAAATTCTACCCTGGGGAAGCAGCTGTCTTTTTGATAGGTGTAAAATATCAAGTCTGTGGCCTTCTGGCCTTAGAAGTGGGAGTTTGGGTTTTAAGATCTGATGGGTTCCCGTCTCAGCTGATTCTCAAGGTGAGCTAAGTGATGTGCATTAGGGTGGGGTGGAATCATGGGGAGATAATTTATTTCAGGAGAGGCTTCATTTTTGTCCTAATTGACTATATCGTACCATCTCACCGAAATGACCCCAAAAAATTAAAATTGCCATATATGTATATAAGGATATATGCATATATAAAACAATTTTATATATACATATGTATGTATATGTATGTATACATAAACTTAGGAAGAAGTATTGGGAAAATTAGTTTCAACTTGAAAACCACTCAGTAACAATGTTCTTGGTTCTGTGCCAAGGAGAGCTGTGAATCCAGATCAACCCAGAGAAAAGTGCAGCAGGGTCAGATCTTTTTCTTAAATAAATAAAGATGTATTTATTTTTATTTTATGTGTACGGGCATTTTTCCTATATGACTGCCTGTCATCTGTCTGTCTTTATATCTGTGTATCACATGCATGCAATACCCACAAAGATCAGAAGAAGAAGAAGGTATCGGATCCCACTGAGAGACCAAGAACCGCTACCACCCAGAAAAACACCAAGAGCAAAGCTCCCAGAAGACACCTCACCTTCTGCCTTCTCAGAACCAGCTAATACTATTCAAGGGTGCTGTGCCCTCCCACATCACCTTTGATACCAACAGAGGAACCACCCAGAAAGATCTCCCAGAAAAGTATCTGTGAGTCCACATCTAATACCCACATTTGTCAAACACAGAGGTTTCTGCCCTGTGGTCCTCTGCCAGTTCATCCCTACGCTCCCATTTAATCCATGTATCTGTGTAAAGATGAAGAATTGGCACTGGGCTGTACGAAGTGGTTTTATCCAGCTCTCATCGAGACTACATTTCTCCTCTTATTGTGAAAATTAGTTATATTATCTCAGTGAACTTGACGTCAGCAACAGCCCCGCTCTGGGAGATACCTGACACTGTCTACAGACAGGGGTGTGTGTGATGAAATGAAGCTGTCTGTGGCTCTCAGGACTCCAGGATAACCCAGATGCACATCCCAGACTCCAGGATAACCTAGCTGCACGTCCTGGACTCCAGAGTGATACTGGAGTTTCCAAAGTCTCCCCAACAACACCACAGCAGTGCCAAGGCTTTGAAACCTGGATCTCTGTTTTTGGCATCAAGCCATACTTTCTATTGCAGAACTCCAACTGGTTCTCCTTAGTTCCCTCCCTTCTGGCAATTTCATACAAAATAAGAGTCCTCTGAGGAAGAACCACAATGAGAACGTGCCTCCATCAGACTGGCCTCTAGCGCATTTTCTTGATGGATAACCCATGTGGGAGGGCTCAGTTCATTTGGGCAGTGTCACTCCTGAGCAGGTGGCCTGGGTGCTACAATAAATCAGGATGAGTATACCATGAGCCGTCAGCCAGTAAGCAGCACTCCTCCATGGCCTCTGCTACAGTTCTTGCCTCCAGGTTCCTGCCCTACGTTCCTACCTCGATGTCTCTTCCTGCGGGGTTGTGGCCAGGACATGTGCACCAAATAAACCCTTTCTTCCCAAGTTGGTTTTGTGTTTATGGCAGCAGCAGAAAGCAAACCACGGCGGGTCGGGACATTCAAAGATGGCGGGCCGGGACATTCAAAGATAACTCAGGCCACCACCTTTCTGATACACTGTTGCACTGAACTTGCCAACTTCTTTTTTTTTTTAATTTATTTTTTGAGATAGGGTTTCTCTGTAGCTTTTTTGGTTCCTGTCCTGGAATTAGCTCTTCTAGACCAGGCTGGCCTCGAACTCACAGAGATCCGCCTGCCTCTGCCTCCCGAATGCTGGGATTAAAGGCGTGCGCCACCACCACCTGGCCACTTGCCAACTTCTTACACATGATGTTTGTATTGGTCTGCAGCATTGACTTAGCAAGTACTGTCATTGAATTTGGAGCTACGGTCAAGTGTAGAAAGTTTTCATTTTTAAACACATTTTTAAATTACCATTTTTATATGCATCTGCATTTCACAAACACAATTATGTGGTCCAGACAATGAAGAGACAACAAATTTCCACTGCCCTCCCAAATCATTTTGCCTGATCCTTCATGACCAAATATTACCCATCTTCTATGTTAAACCATACTTTACTTATAAAATTAATTCATGCTAACTTCAGTGAACCAAACTACACAGCCGAGTTAAAAAATTTTCCCGTACCTATTTGGTTATGAGAAAATTCCCAAAGTGGGAATCTAGAAAGCAGTATCTGTACAATTAAAATTACATTTGTTGGTGGAAATTGCCATAAGCGAAATCAAAGATTTTTGTGTTGGGATGGGCGGTTCTTTGAAAGGATGGCAAGAGAGTCCTGAAGAAGAGGGAGAGAAGAGACAGGTGACTCCACAGAGCAAAGACTCAGGGGTAGCTGGAGACAGGCACGTCTCAGAAGAGGAGATGCTGGATGGGGATAAATGCCTGAGAGATGCTCAGTAGTTGCCAACCAATGTAGGAGACAACCATAAGGCAGCACCCACATCATGTGGTTACGAAAGCCTGAAACTTCAGCCCCAAGTGATATGGCGCTCTCTCTGGCCTTTGCAGGTAACTGCACATCTATGGGCACATACACACACACAGAGGCACACAAGGGTATGTGCATATATGAATAAATGAAATAAATTTATATAAAAACCAGAATTTTTCTTTGTAGTATGATCCTCACTTGGATATCTCTCTACATAAATAAAAATCAATCACACATACAAAATAGCATTGAGAATTATTTTAAGCTTATAAAGATAAGAGGAAGAAACAGCCTCCCAACAGGTGAATGGTTGAATGAATTGTGGCAAAACCTACACTGAAGACTTCCATTTAGAGTTTCTCTCTCTCTCTCTCTCTCTCTTTTTTTTTTTTAGAAAGAATGCAGCTCCAGCCCATGTGCACACATCTGGAGGGATACACACATAAGGATTTTTAAGCAACAAAGATGAGTCAATCTCAATTTACTGAAATAAAGAATGCTCGTGCTCATTTAGACAGATGTGGGTGACATCTTCAGCCTGAATTGCATCATTTGATAATTTCCTTCTTTTGTTTTTCATTTCCTGTACATCGACATAAGCAGTGTTCTCAAAACTAGAATTAAAACCAGAGCCGAAGTCGGCTGCTATATAATAAGCAGCTGCCACAAGACCATCCCTCGATGGTGGGCAACTTCTGTACCCACTGTGCCTTATCTTGTCTGCCTGAGATTCTCATCTGGGTACCTGGTCCTCAAACATCTGGTCAGCAAGCGGGTGTCATTTCAAAAATCAAAGGTGGCGGACTGCAGTGGCTGCCTGAAGCCTTGCCAAGGCTGGATGGTAAGAGACACTATCGTTGATTGCTGGTGTCTTCCACAGGTGGGGACGGGTCACTCCCCAGGTTTGAGATGCTACTTTACATGTGTTCTGGGAGTGACCGCCAGTGAGGAGTTAGGGCACAGTAACATGGTCAGACACTACAGCACGTAAGTGCCAGTCTCTACCTTCACTCAGCATCACAGCCTAGGACAAGGACTCCAAATGCCTACTGCATCCTCACTTTATATATCTAAAAAATACCTTCTGGGATTAGAGAGAGATGGCTCAGTACATGTGGTGTTTGCTGCACATACATGAGGACCTGAGTTCAGATTCTTGGAACCCACTTAAAAAGCTGTGTGACAAGGTGTCTATCACCCAGGTGCTAGGAGAGAGAGATGGTGTATATCTCCGGGGCTCACTAGCCAGCCAGTATAGCCTCCATGGTGAACTCAAGCCAGAGAGAGACCGTGACCCAAAACACTAAGGTGGGAGGCAACTGAGCTAGACACCTGCTATCCACTTCTGGCTTCCACACACAAGCGCACACAAGCAAATGTGTACCCACAAACATATACACAGCCTGTACTAACTAGTACATACACATGCATATGTAAGTCTCTGCACATTTAATGAGAGCCATTAAGGATATGGGAATCAATCCATTAAAAACAAACAACTGTGAGCTCCAAATTCCCTGCATCTCCATGAGCTGCTGAGGACAGATATCCCGGGTGACTTTGGCTGAGAAGATAGCTAACATTGTCAGGGCTTTGCACAAAGTCATTCTGACCATTTGTTATAGTTTCCACAAAGACCCGTTCACCATTTTCATGAATATGTATGTATGCTAATGGAGGCTGGGTATTATGAATGAAATAGTATTGTCCAACATCATAACACTCAATCAATAGCCGCCACCCTAAGGAGATGCAGAAACATCTGTGTGCGTGGATGGCTCGCTCTCCGAAAAGCTATTGGAAAATGATATTGGTTGTAATTGAGGGAGATCATGACAAAAATCCCCTCAGCAAGAAATAACCCTTTACCATGACACTCTCCTTTGACTCATGAGGCAAACTGCTTTCCACTTCTGACTATGGAAAGACACTTTCTGCTTATTACGCCACGAGTCTTTACCCTCTGAGGTCTATTTTTTGAGGCATTAGTCTCATAGCACAAGGGAAACAGGAATTCCTTACTCTTATTTTTTTAAGATTTATTATTTTAAAAATTGTTACATACTTATGTGTGTGTATGTATATATACCTCATGTGTGAAATGCCCACACTTCACAAAGCCAGAAGATGGCATTGGATCTCTTGGAACGAGAGTTATAGATGGTCGTAAGCCACTATGTGGGTGCTGGGAACCAAAGCTGGGTCCGCAGGAAAAGCAGCCAGTGCTCTTCACGGCCATCTCCAGCTTGTACATCAGGTTTTAAAAACTTCCTACTACAACATATTCTGACCATGATTTAACCCAACCATGTCCTGTGTGTACTAAAATGATTTTAAGCAAATTGATCAAACTGTGACTGTAAATGACCTTGAGGGACAGTCAGGCCCTGCACCCATCCATGACTCCCAGTGACTGCTTTCTGTCCCTAAGCACCTTCCAATGTTGGATGGCCATGTACCTGGGACAGTGTGGTGTGTGGTTTCTTATGTCTCCTTCTTTTCACACTGGGTCATAGTTTAGACATGCATCTACAGTATATTATACTGAAACTTGTCACTTGTGTAAGCTTGTTGGGAGTAGATGTTGGGAGCAGGAGGCCTTCCTTTGTCTCTTTCACACCCCTTTGACATGGTTAGACTTGTCCCCTGGCTTTGTAGAGGAGAGAGGGAAAGGCAAGGAGCAGCTAAGAGTATTGAAAATATCGCACCCAGGCATGACTCCGACAAGGCCGACCACTCTCTGGTGGAGAACCTCAAACCTAGAAGTGTTCCACAGCAAACACTGGAGTGGATGGATTATCAATGTTTCTTTTAAGCGGCACAAGACAGGAAAACGGGGTGGGAGGTAGTCTTGGGAAGAAGTAAAGTGATTATGATCAAAATATATTGCATGAACTTCTCAAAGAATTAATAAAAATATTTATCATTTGCAATAAAAAAATATTTGTAATACAAGTGTTGCAATCAACAATATAGGAAGTGGGGAAGAGAAACCAGATGCTCATCCACAGAGAGAAAACTCAATGAAGAACTGTACCTGACTGCCCCAACTTCCCTGTTCACTCTCTGTTGGATGGTGTGAGCCCCAGATTTGATGATGTTTTTGTATCTCTCTTGGTTAGGATGAACAAACACCATGACCACGGCAACACTTATAAAGGAAAACATTTAACTAAGGGCTGGTTTTCAGTTTCAGAGGTTTAGTCCATTATCATCATGGCAAGAAGCATGGCAGAGTCCAGGCAGACATGGTACTGGAGAAGGAACCGAGAGTTCTGGAGAAGGAGCTGAGAGTTCTACATTTTGATCCTCAGGCAGCAGAAGGAGTTTGTCCCACTGAGCATGACCTGAGCATCACCTGCCTCCACAGTGGCACACTCCCTCTAAGAAGGCCATGTCTCCTAATAGTGCTACTCCCTATGGCTAAGCATTCAATGCATGAGTCTGCGGGGACCATTCCTATTCAAACCACCATAATATCAATGGCTGCTTCTCTCTATCTGATACTCAATATTTGTTCTTTTACTTTTTCTGGATAAACTCACTCAAAATCCAAAGCATGGAATCATGTTGAACAGACTATACAGAATTGCCTCCGGGTCAAAGCTCATGTCAGCATCCACTACTTTCGACAGTTGAATGCTATTGCACCATGTGGCTATAACAGGCTTTTTTGGTTAGCTCAACACTTTAATGTGCAGTACTTCATAACTGCCACATGTATATATCTGGGTCAGAATGTGATTTCATTTTCCAGTTCAGAAATGGCTGCATTATATGACAAATATTATATGTAATTTTTTAAAAATTATCCGCTTTGGAATGATCCTCTTGTACACTGTAAAGATTTGTCACTCAAAATGGTTTAATTTGTTTGGTCAGTAGCAAGACAGGAAGTATAGACAGAGTGATCAAACTAAGGATGATGGGAAGGAGAAGAGCAGATGCAGAGGGAGCAGGAGATGCATGTGCCATGCTAATAAAGGAACCATCAAGTGTCAGAACATAAAAAAGAAATATGGTTTAACTTAAATGTAAGAGTTAGTTAGTAATAAGCCTAAGCTATTGGGCGAGCATGTACAATTAATATAACCCTTAGAGTGGTTATTTGGGAACAGGCAGTAGGGATAAGAAAATTCCATTTACATAGGACAGATAGAGTATTTCCTCTGAATTTGTCAAATACAAATAGACTAGACATTGTTAATGTAATTATTGCCTGTATATATTTGCATATATTAATTGTATTTATCATATATAGTTTTACCATGTCAATTAAAACCATTGCTTTTTATTTAGACAAAAGGGGAAAATGTGTGATATTTTGTTTGTTCTGACAAATAAAGCTTGCTTGGAGTTAGAGGGCAGAGCTAGCCACTAGTTAACAATAGAGATCTGGAGGTTTGTATAGAGGGAAGACAGAAAGGGATAAGGCAGGGTCGAGAGATGATCTAGGCCCTTTTGGATGGAGGAACAAGAGAGGTAGGAAAGAACTGTGACTCCTCTCAGTTTCCCTGATCTTTCAGGTATTCAGCCCTTATTTCTCACTCCTGGTTTTTATCATAAGATTAATTATATCAATGCTTCAATTATCATTGTTTTTCTGTTCTTGCCTCAGTTTCCAGGCAATGTTTCATATTTCCCATTTCAGCATATTTTCACTTTGAGTTTTGCTTTTGTTTCTTCAGGCCCACTTTTGCTTGACACATAGCAGAAACTTCTGTGGTCTTGCAGGCTTTGCACTGATGGGCACTGTGGGCCTTGTGTTCTCTGTGAACACGTGGAAGTGCAGCCCCATGCATGACTGTGGAAAGGGGCAACTGCTGCTTCCCATCCACACTCTGGGAGACACAAGCAGGGAGACCATGAGCTAACACGGAAGAAAGGCTGTTTCCCTGTGTGATCCTGGGAGACTGTGACAAGTGACAGACATCTGGAGAACCATGTGAGATTGCAAATGCGCTGTGCAGCTTTGAGGACACAGGAAACCATAACCCAGGGGCAACAGCTCCTAGAGAGATGCACTGAGGTCACTGACATATCCATTAGAAGCCGAGGTTAGCTGCAGTCAGCAAATCCATGGGAGAGACTCATTCTTCAGAAAGCAGCGGTGGAAACCCCAGCTTGTGTCTGGGGCACACCGTTTTCCATTTGTTGACATGAATTTACCCCTGTGAAAGGCAGCAGTGAGACAGACATACCTTGGAGGACGGTTGTGAGGAACAAACTGACCCCATATCAGGGGCAGACATATGCTCATCCTTGCCCTATTGTTTGGAAGGTGTGGGTGCGGGGTGAGCATCCTAAAAGGGCTTGGGTTTGAGTCCTGCATAGCTCTGCTGAAGGTGGTGGAACTTCTGGGTGCTTAGGCCTAGTAAGAGGACCATACATCACTGGAGGTGTACCCTTGTAGGAACCCCGTCTCTTAGGTCCCAGGCTCAAGATCAGACCACTTATTCTAACTAACATGCTTGCTCTTCTCACCTGCCCTCTGTCCTGGAACCATGTAGGCACCAAGATCTTGAACCTCTGAAATGTCTTTTATGGCTTTTATAAGTATTTTATAGCTAAGACCCTTTGTTGTCCTAGTATCATCTACTTCAGGTATTTTGTAGCAGTAATGCTGCAGCTTTGGCTGACATATCAGTAAGCAAACACATTGTTGCTGCTGCATGTAATTAGCTGTATGGATTGGATTTTAGGGAAAGAGCAAAGCTAAGGGAATACCTGAAGATAGGAAGCAGGATAAAGAGAGGAACTGAGGCATCATGGAAAAGAAATCAACAATGTTCCACTGTTACGCCCAGAATTAAGGAAGTGTTTTTACAGAAGGTCATTGTGTGAGGTTCTGGCTATTTAGATGTAGTATGCACTCCAACTTTTGTTGGAAAGGGGTGAAACTAAACTGTGTTTTTTGAGAAAAAAATCTAGCATGCTTAGGAAAAGGTAAATCTTGTAAATTTCTCTGGGGAGGGAAATTAAAATAATGGGTTTAGACTTTGATTTTACTAAAAGGGACAGATTGTCTTTAATTGCTTCAGTACCAGAGTTTTCAGGTATTAAGTTCCACTGAGAGGCCCCAAAGTTCTGTCTCTATATCATTGCTTCTCTAGTTACACTGTTTCAGTCCTCGGCAGGATTAACTGTGATATCTCAATAGGACACTTACACCTCCATTAAAAAAACCCTGTACACAATACCTCATGATTTCACCCTCCCCACAAAAACACAAAAATCTACCCAGACAAAAGCAAGAACAAAACAAACCAACAAAATGAGATGGGAGGGGGATGGGCGTGATGTAATCAGAAAAAAATGAAGCACTTTGTGAATTATTTACAAAGTGATTCTTTTGAGTTGATTGTTTTTAAATCATTGTCTAAATTGGATAATTCAGTATCCAGGTGAGGCTCTTTAAATACCTTGAGAAGCAATGGAATCTTCATGACTAGGAAATTGAAAAACACAGAAACAAAGACTTGACAGGAATGAGAAAGCAAACAAGTTCCCAAGCATGTCTCTCTGCTTTGCAGTGTTGTGCCTTACAGGACATGGACTCAGAAATGTTGGGGGGGGGCGTTGGAGGGGATGGAGAGGGCTCATTGGTTAAGAGGGCTTGTTGGTCTTGCAACAGCACCGGAGGTCAGTTCCCAGCACCCATGTCAGGCAACTCATAACTATCTATAACTCCAGCTCCTGAAGACCTGATGCTGTCTGCTGGCCTCTGTGGGCATTATACACATACACACACACACACACACACACACACACACACACACACACACACACACACATTTAAATAGATAAACCTGAAAATAAATCTTAATTAACTTCTAGATAAACTTTGTTGAAGAGGTCAACCAGACTGCAGCTGGGGCTAACAAAAATGTACAGATACATCAGAAAGCCATTTTCCTGTGGCTGATTCGCAGAATCCACTGTAGTGCATCTTGGGAGTACTGCTTCACTGTGGCTCTGTATTCACACCAACATGAAGTAGCAAGAACATGTGACTCTTGTCAATTCAGACAAGTTTTCATGGTTTAAGACCTCAAAGGGCTAGCAGATCCTAACTCCCATCTGGTCATGAGATCATGTGACTACAGACCACCAATCCTATGGGAAATCTATAAAAAGAAAGGTTGACAGATCCTTAGTCTCAGGTCTGCAAGTATAGTTGGCTGGTGTGCCTGCTGAGAGGGATGTTCCTATGCACACAGCTATGGTCCAGAGAGCAGATGGTGGAAAAGCTCAGGGAACTTATGGAGATGTGTCGTCTTCAGACACACTTCAACATATGAATTCTACTCGGGCCTTGGTGCAGGGAACCCCCTCAAACTAAATACCAGGAGACCCAATTTGTCATTTCTCAGAAAATAGCCAGAATGGCCAACCGGTATAGGAAGAGGTGTTCAAAATCACCAAAGCTCAGAGACTATATAAAAACTCAAAGGAAGACATCACCTCATTGTAGTGGCAATGGCTAACATCAAAGAGCAAAGCTGGAAACTGTTGGTAAGGATGCAGGAAAAGGGAATCCCATACTGTGTTGGACAAGCGTGGGTTAGTAAAGCCAGCATGAAGAACAGGACAGAGGCTCCTCAGAAATGTAAAATATAAACTCACAGCAGACCAGTAAACTCTGCAGGAGACCTGTAAAAACTCAAGCCAAACCAAATCTCAGCATGGAGATGGGGAGATGAACAGGAAGTCCCACCCCTAGCTGAGTAGCTATTCATAACTGACAGCTGCTAGAGGAGGGAGGGTCAGTTTTCTTTAAGGGTGTGCCCCCTGGTAGACTGGCCACATGCCCCAGTGACAACCCCACACCCAAGAATATATGGGCAGCACAAACTGGACTTAATGAGTTAGAAGAAAAAAAAAGGACATGAAGTTGGGGTGGAAATGGAAGGAGTTGGAGTGGGTAGGATCAAAATTCATTGTGTGAAATTCTCAAAGAATTAATAAAAATATTAAAGATTACAAACCAAGAGTGGAAACTTGAGCTGGTCTATAATGAACAGCCCCAATGCTGGGTCTATAGTCAAGTGGAATAAAATCTTTCTGTTGAAACAATACCCACTCTCTGTATTCACCACAGTACCATTCACAAGCAATGACCAAGATGCAGAATCAACCACTTTCCCATTGGCTGACCCGAGAAATAGGCAAAGACAGTGTGTACGCATTATGTACAACCAAATAGCACTCAGCCACAGAAAGAATGGATCTTGCCATTTGCAATGGCATGGATGGAACTGGGTAACTATTTAAAAGGTAAGGGAAAGCCAAAAAGAAGTCAGGCACAGGAAGATGAAAAATGTTGATTTCATAAATGTGGAGCAGTTACCAGAGGGTGCAAGGAGGATGAGTGTTGGGAGAGAGAGAAGAAGAAGCTGGATCGATGGATCCTAAGTTACAGGCAAGAGCAAGGAGCTCTGAGGGATGATAATTAAGTATTGCGTATCAATTTCCTCTGTATAGCTGTGACTAAGTGCCTGGCAAAATAGTTCAAGGGAGGATAGATGTATTTAGTATAACAGTTTCAGAAATTTCAGCCACTGGAGGAACAGCAGTCCACATCATGGTGGCCAAGATGCAGAAAGGAAGGCACACGTCAGGTATTGGGAAGGGATAAAGCCCCACGGACAACCTCCCAGTAACACATTTCCCCTATCTGGATCTGACCTTCTGAAAGATACCTTCTAACAATCCCATAATATTATAACTTTATCAAGGAACTGATCCATCCATAATTTAGAGTTCTTACGATTCATCTCTGGAAATGCCCCCAAAGACAAACCCAGGCTTGAGCGACATTTCTCTACTGCCCAACACACCATCAATCCAATCAAATTGACGCTTATCATTAGCTGTCAGATGCTATATGTCTGAATTACTACAGAAAGGGGTTTTGAAGGTTTTGCCATGAGGAGTGACAGGTAACTAAGGTGCTCACTTATTTTTTTAATTTTATGTGCTTTGATGTAAGGGTGTCAGATTCCCTGGAACTGGAGTTACAGACAGTTGTGAGTTGCCATGTGAGTGCTGGTAAATGAACTCAGATCCCGTAGAAAGAGCAGTCAGTGCTCTCAACCCCTGGGCCAACTCCAAATGTTCACCTATTAAACATTAAAAGTTTCCATTAATTGGCACATTTTTGCTTTTTACATATAAGGTTTTTTTTTTTAAAGAAAAAACACCTTGAGATTTCTGTCCAGTGCTCCAATGTGGGTCTCTGTCTCCTTTCATCGCCTGATGAAGGTTAATATTCAGGAGGATGCCTATATGTTTCTCTTTGGGTTCACCTTCTTATTTAGCTTCTCTAGGATCACGAATTATAGGCTCAATTTCCTTTATTTATGGCTAGAAACCAAATATGAGTGAGAACATCCCATGTTCCTCTTTTTGGGTCTGGCTTACCTCACTCGGGATAGTGTTTTCTATTTCCATCCATTTGCATGCAAAGTTCAAGAAGTCATTATTTTTTACTGCTGAGTAGTACTCTAATATGTATATATTCCATACTTTCTTTATCCATTCTTCCATTGAAGGGCATCTAGGTTGTTTCCAGGTTCTGGCTATTACAAACAATGCTGGACAGAAATTTCAAGGTCCAAATCAGGAGCAGAAGGAGAGAGAGAGCACAAGCAAGGAACTCAGGACCGCAAGGGGTGCACCCACACACTGAGGCAATGGGGATGTTCTATTGGGATCTCACCAAGGCCAGCTGGCCTGGGTCTGAAAAAGCATGGGATAAAACTGGACTCGCTGAACATAGCAGACAATGAGGACTACTGAGAACTCAAGAACAATGGCACTGGGTTTTGATCCTACTGCACGTACTGGCTTTGTGGGAGCCTAGACAGTTTGGATGCTCACCTTACTAGACCTGGATGGAGGTGGGTGGTCCTTGGACTTCCCACAGGGCAGGGAACCCTGATTGCTCTTTGGGCTGACAAGGGAGGGGGACTTGATTGGGGGAAGGGGAGGGAAATGGGAAGCAGTGGCAGGGAGGAGGCAGAAAACTTTAATAAATAAAGAAAGAAAGAGAGAAATAAATAAATAAATAAAAAGGCAAAAAAAAAAACACAAAAAAATCGAATTCAATAAAAAGAAAAGCATGCTATCCAAATTCTAAGTTATCACCAGGCACTACATTAAGTATTTTTGAGGAAGATATTTCAGTAAAAAATGACAGATTCCGTAGTTGCCACCTGTAGGAGAGAAGGTGATTAGCAGTTCATCTTTGGAGAGGGAGAGACTGTCAACGATTGCCAGACGTGATGAGCACAACCCTCGACCTTAAGCCTGTGGTCTCCTGTCGTAGGCCAGGAACTTCCGGGAAAAAGGCAAGAATGGAACTGGGCTGGGTTGATGGCATCTGGATTGTCTCATTTAGTCCTTGTGCAGCTCCTGCAATGTCCCCATTGCTGGTCAAGGGCAATACCTTTCATTATAGCCAGGGATGTGCTCACAGGGTCTCCTGAGCCCGGCACATGCTCCTCCCAGAACACTGCCTGCCTCTCTCTCTAACCCGCACTCCCAGCTCCTCTTCTGCAGATTCTCCCAAGGCCAGATGTTCTCTATTACCTCTCACAGCTGTCCTGCCTGGGCTGAGAACAGAGATGCCAGCTGCTGAATCGGCTCTTACCCTCTAGAGCTATAAAGACCAGATGCCTTGTGGGTAACTTTCATCTAGGACTCTACTTGACAAAGCAGATCCGGGTCCTAACACATGCTACCGCCTTCTGTCACCACCTGCCCTCCTGGATTTGATAATATCTAATGGTTGTCTGCTTCTCCTTCTGATCTTCATGTCTCAGTGCATGTTCACCAGTCATGTAGACTCGGACCATGCCAACTATGCATCAGAAGCCTGCTGCTCTCCCTCCTCGCTCTGGTTAAAAGCTTAGGTCCCTGCCACTTCCTTTAGCAACTGCTGTCTGGTCCTTGGTGACTTTTCTGGCCCATTTCCTATGTCATCCTCTTCTCTTCTGCTGAACCCCCTCCAGATCTTTTTACCCATGAACATACCATGTACATGCCTTCCTCAGGACTTGCCCTGGACATTCATTCCTTCTGTCTTCAGTTCTCTTCTTCTATGTGTAGATCTCTTGGATCTCTGCTTAGGTCAATGTCAAAGTAAACTCCCTCTATCACTGGACAGAAAGTCATACCTTGACCACAACACTGACTAATAACTTAGCTTTACCCATCTCATTATTGTCAACACATTACCCATAGAGGGAGGAAGGGAAATAAAAAAAAGAGTTAGAAAACAGGGAGAGAGGGATGCAGGGATATGTTCACGGATGGATGGATGGATGGATGGATGGATGGATGGATGGATGGATGGATGGATGGATGAATGGATGGATGGGTGGGAGGATGGATGGATGGATGTGTGGGTAGGTGGGTGGATGGATGGATGGATACATGAATAGATGGGTACATATGTGGATAGATGCATGGATACATGGGTGAATAGATGAATGGATGGGTATATGGGTAGATGGCATGATGGATTCATGCGTAGATGGATGACGGATGGGTGAGTTGATGGAGGATTGATGGATGGATGGAAGGATGGATAAATGGATGGATGGATGGATGGATAGATAAATTGATTCCTAGATGGCTGGGTGCATGGATGTGAAAATGAATAGCTGTCTGTCTGTCTGGATGTAAGAACAGATAGGGGGATTTCACCTTTCTTATTGTAATATGAACTTCATGAGGGCAGCATTTTTTTTACATGTTTTTTCATGCGATATTCACAAGTGTTCTAGTTTTCTAAGTTATGGTACCAATTTAAACATTTAGAATAATTTTTGAGCAAATTACTAATTCTTACAAATTAATAATATTTTATATCAATTTTGTTTTCTTCTGTTTCCTGCATTTTCTTACTGTCATTCAAGCCTTGCTCCCTTTGTGCAAAGGAGGGTTGTATCAGGACAGAGAAGAAGGCATGATTAAAAGTCCCCCTTACTTGTTTCTTCCACCTCGAGTTTTATAGAAATGATATTTGTCACAACTGTAAGAGATGTCTAGATAAATTATAGCATTTCAGGAATCTTAGGACTGAGCGATGAGAGAAGAGCCTGCATCTCCGAAGACAAAACAGGTGCATGACTTCCAGAAAGTGCCAGGAAAGGCCACCTCGCGAGGGTAGTGCTGAGGTGCAACCATAGAGTCTTGGATAATGGGTGTCCTAACAAGAACACATCTGAGTCAGAAGGACATGGATTGACTGACATCCAATGAGATAGATAAATGGAGTTTGGAGTCTCAATAACATGGCCAGCACTCATGTCTCTTTTATGCTTTTTCATATTTCTTAAATTTTGATAACAAACATCACATAAGACCTTCTTGTGATACCAGACTTTTATTGAAGAGATGAAAAGGAACATAAGAATTCTCACATTCTGCTGGTGGAGCACATGGGGTGTGAAAACCTCTTTGATAAATGCGTGTCAGGAACAGAGCAAGCAAACCTAGCATGTAGCATGGATACTGCTTACTGCTTACCTGGGCTCATATGTTCAGAACACAAGTTTTCAAGACCACCAGACATGGGTGCAATAGTAACTGAGGGGAGTTACTACTTAGAGTCCCAAACTGGAAACCACCTTTGTAGTTTTCAAAGGGATGTGCACATGACATTTGGTATGTTTGTGTGATGGATGCCAAGGACATACACACAGAGGTGGGGGGCATAGAATAGAATAGAATAGAATAGAATAGAATAGAATAGAATAGAATAGAATAGAATAGAATAGAATAGAATAGAATAGAATAGATTTTAAATTAAAATAGACCAGTGTATCTTATGCCTGCATGATAGAAGGTGAACAAAGAGTAAAAGGGAAGAGGTGTTTATATAGTGGATGCCAATAACAATGTCCCGCCACTTCGGAGATGAGTCTCATTGGCATTATACTTTGGTGAAAATAATTGAGAGCAACAGTACCCGTATGGCTTTTTTCGCATGGAGTCTAGACACAGAAGCCCCAGCCTGTGGTTGTAAAGGACAGAGCTATTCTCCTTGGGATGACTGAGCATGGCCAATGAGAGTGTAAGAACACTTTCTAGCAACATTCCCACGCTTACATCTGGCTGGTGGATGATCTTGCTTACATCCTACAGCAAGGATATGGGGAATTTCCCTGTCATCCATATTAGGCTTTTATATTGTTCTCATGTGTATCTAACTCAATGGGAATTAGCTGTCAAATATCCTGACACCACCAGTGAGGTATTAGCAGGGAAGAAACGGTAGAGCAGAGGAGAGAGCAGGGCGGCAGGGTTATTGGGTCATCTGCTCATGGAGCTGGTCTACAGGCGTAGCGTGTAGAGTCTTCTTGAATATCCTACTGCCAGCCTGAACTTCCTCATTCCAGAGCTATAGACCTGAGGCTCAGCATGGGATCATGAGCCACACACTCCCTGCAGGGTTTCCTCAATTGCACTGTCTGCAGGAAGTTAGGGCAAGAGGAAATTGAGGCTGGCTGTGAGGCCTGGGAATTACTACAACAATGAGGATTAAGGCGAAATACCCCAAACTGGAAATGCACAAGGGAAACAAGTTTCCCTTTGGCATGGACTTCTTCTGTGGAGTTCTGGAAGGCAGTTAGAGTGCTGCTGTCTGGGCTGAGAGCCTCAACTGATGGCAAGCAATTCTACCCAGAGTAATCCAGTTGGGCACTGGGTGGCTGCCCAGCTTTGCAGAGTAAGTCAGTGGGTTTTTTTTTCAATGCTAACTTAGGCTCCACAGTTCTCAGTGAGTCAATGCTTCTGAATGATAGCTTAACTCACGTTTTCAGTGTATAGCAAGTTAATACACAAATACTAAATTAATTTCTTCGCCTCTTCATTTGCCCTCTTCCTATCATGAAAGTATAGGCTAAATTTTTTATTTTATTACAATAAAATATCTAATTGAAATAAAAATTAATTTTAAGATGTATTCTGTTCTCTCCCCCATTGTGTGTGTGTATGTGTGTGTGTATTTCTATTTTGAATGCTCAGCAAGCTGTTTTCCAAATACTAGAAAATTTTGAAGTATAGTGGATTGTCCTATTTTCTTTTCAAATGCATTCTCATCTTCTTAAGGGTGAATGGGCTGTGTGTTCCTATTTATTAACTTCAGATTAGGGCAAGTGGCCTACTTTAGTGAACCTGTGGCACAACACATATGAGCCCAAGAGGCAGGTGCTTAAAGGACTGTTTTGTGGTTCTAAGAAATAGCCAGGGATGGATAGAATATGGTTGGACCAGGAGAGGACCAGTTCTGCTTGCTGAGGATGCCAAAGACTAAAGGGAGAGAGTACAAGCTAGGATGCATTTCTTGTAGACTCAAGAGACTAAATGATTGTGCAGTGTGTCAGGGCCAAGGAATACTTACACAGGTACATATGTGGCCTCTTCCAAGCTCTGTCGTTTGTGAGTAGAATAAGATTCTTATGTGTCTTCAAAAAAGCATGAGGATGGCTAAGAGGTTGCTGACCTTCATGGTGATATAGAGAAAGATGTCGATATGGCAGAGAATCCTGTGCGAGTCCACAGGTGAAGCCCCAGGCAGATTGGATGTAGGCAGCGGTTGTCAGTTGGCTCCATGATAGCCAGGCCTAGGGCCCCAATATTCTCCTCTCAAACTGATGGCCCCTGCAAGCTACTCAGGTTTGTAAATAATGGTGCAGACAGGTATAATTTGATTGTGTGATGACTTTTAGCCAGCAGAAAGGAGATGCATTGAAAAAGAAAGTAGCTCCTCCATGTCCTTGGCTCCCATGGCCATTAAGTCAGACTTGTGTCAACAGCCATTTCTTATCTTCAAGATCTTCTTCATCTATCTGTCTTTGATTGGCACTTCTAAGGTTTTGGTGGCTCTGGGCAGAGTCCAGCTAGGAAGACAGGTTTCATTGGCATCAAGCTAGTTTAGAGGATATTAGATGTCTACTAAGATGTTTAAATGCTGACTGTCATTAAAGCAACCACAGAAACACCTCCCAAAGGTGTTGGTAGAACTGGAGACCACAGGGGGATTGTCAAGGTAAGGCATGGAGACAGTGCCAATCAAAGGGGACAAAGTGGGAAGGATTCAGCGGGGAAGATGGATCTCCCCGGGCCAGAAACCATAGCCCTGGTAGAAGCCGAAATCTTGGAAGGGTTTTTGTGGTGGGAACTAGATATACTGGAGAGGCAAGATCTGGGGTAGGGAGGAGGGTGGGAGAAACAGATGAAGAAAATTGATGAGGAGGAGGAAGAGAGAGAGAAAGGAAGGAAGGGATGTGGAGAAGGGCAGGAGAAAGGAAAAGGGAACGGGGAGAGAGATAAACCCTAGCAGTCTCTCTCTCTCTCTCTCTCTCTCTCTCTCTCTCTCTCTCTCTCTCTCTCTCTCTCTCTCTCAAAGTTTCCATGCTTTTTTTCCACTGGCTATGTCTTCCCAGGTGCCAAGGAAAAAGAAACCTCAAGGGGAGTTTAGAGTGATCCAGTCCCTTTGAGTTAGAGCTTCCTGGGGGAGGACAGGATGGAGAAGGGTAGTATGGTGGTGTTTCTGTATCCTGCAGGGCAGCTGGTATGGGCATTCTGTAGCAACTAGTTGTGTGTGATAGTGCAATATTGAGGAAGAGGTGGATAGTTCTCCTGGTATAATAATTGTAACAACCCAGGAGACCTCACTTGCCAAGGCATGCAAAACAAGCTAAAGGCTGGGGTGGGGGATCTTTCTCCCTCTACCCTGTCATATGTAGACCAACATGGAATGGGTCCCAGGGATGCTCATAGTCTTAAAGACCAGGACAAATATGAACATACACTTCCCTACTAGCAAATGTTTGAATCATACCAAGTTCACAGAAACATGCTTGGACAAGAGGCCAGAGCAGGATCTGCACAGAGGTTAAAACCACCACTTGTGTGACTCCATGTCCCTCCAGCATTAAGCCTTGGCTCCTCCTGCCAGGCATCTGTTGTCATTGACCCTGCCATTATCTATCCCCAGGATGGAGGCAAGGGGGGCCCTAGCTACTTGGGGAATTGGGGGTGCTAAACCTATGAAAATTCCCCTAACTGAAGCCAGCCTCCCTCCCAGGGCTGTGCTTCCTCATCCAGAGCTGGTCAGTGCACTGCTGAGACCTGGCGCCTCATAGCAGATGAGTAAGGGACACGTGGGATCTAAGGCTCTCCAGTGTCAACTCAGCCTCTGTTGAAACCACACAAGCCCCAGCTTCTCCCTTGCCCTCTGCTACTTATTCCCCATGCTGCTCCTCATGGTGGGATCCTAAAGCCTCCTCTATACGCATTTCCATCAGTTCATAGAGTAGCTTCCTGGGGAGCCCTCCCCTAAGGTGAGGATGCCAGCTCCTAATGAGATTCCCAAGGTGACCTGACTCTGGCTGGGCTCACCTCAAGGTCTGAACCATCTGTAGGACCCACAGAACCATTCAATCCTGTTCTGATATCATCAAAAACTGCTTTATATGCATTTTTAATCTAATGATAAATATGAGATCAAGCCGTGCAGTGAGTGATGATGACTCACATCAAGGATTCCTCACTCAAGGCTGTCTGGGACGCCACTCATTGCCAAACCTCCTCAGTCGCCTGCCCATTCTCACCCCAAATCTGCCCCCCCCCGCCATGTTCTCCTCTTTATCTTTTCTTCCCACCCTCCCTTAGCTGGTTTTCACCCTTCTCTCCCAAGCAGATGAAAGTTGTAATTTCCTGAGTGTACGTACATCCCTCAGGGTTCCTGCTTATGACCTCCAGCTGCCCCTGGAGGGTCAGCCTTTTTCTACCCTACACCTTCTTCCTTGAACCAGAGAAGAGCCCCAAAGCAGCCTGGCCACAGACAAGCTTCCCATTCTTTGTTCACTATGACAGCTTGCAATTATATCATGTGACCCTGGTGATCTTAATCAGAATGTCTATAATTTCAAAAATATTTAAATGAACTCTGGCAATTTTATATAATGTGTTTTGAGCATATTCAGCCCCATCTCCATACAATCCCTTCCACCTCTCCCTCCCTACCCCCGCCCCAGTTCCATGGCCCTTAAAAATTTAAGTAACCTACTCTAGTGCCCTGCTCCCATATCCTCACGGGTGTGGGGACATCCACTGGAGCATGCCGCATCTGCTGGGATCTCCATCCTTCAAAAAACAGATTCTTCCTCCCCAGAAGCCATCAACTGTCCATAGCCCCTTGGTTAGGGGTGGGGGCTTGTGAACCCCTTCCTACTCCAAGCTGGGATGTTGACTGGCTCGATCTGGGGCAGGCAGCCACAGCTGCTGGGAATTTAAGAGTACAGTGGCCTGTCACGTCCCCGAGATATGCTTTCGCTCTGATCTTCCCTGACGGCTGACCCTTAGTCACCCCCTCTTCCTCGAAGGTCCATGATATTCAGGGTGTGATATAAATGTCCTCGATTGTAGCTGAGGGCTCCAATGACTCTGAGTCTCTGCACTCTGACCAGCTGGGTGTTTCTGCCTTAACCACTGCCCACTGTGCCCAGAAATGTCGCGGATGAAGTCTGACAACTGCACTGTCCTAGGAGTCTACAGATCTGAGTTTAGCAGACCACTTGATACTGTGTCCATTTGGCAGAATAACTGTAGCAGGGTCATCCTGGGGCCTGTGAGCCCCCCACCCCCACTATGGGTTCTTGGCCAGATTACAGCACCAGGCAAGCGTGATGGGTCTCATATTCATTCTGTCAGAAAGTGGTCGGTTACCCCCACATCACCCTTGTGCTGCAAATGGCGTGAGCCAGTGTCAGTGGGACTTCTGGGCAGACTTTGAAGGAGGATATTTTCAGCATAAACTTTTCATTGTTTGCCTCCTCCCTCTTTCCCAGAAGCCTGTTGACATCAGGAAGTTCCTACATCCAGGCTGGAGAAACTTTCTCCAGATTCCTTCTTACTGCACATGCCTATAAATGGAAAGGTGTGTGACTTACCCTTGTCCCTTACACACACACACACACACACACACACACACACACACACACGCGCGCACACACACACACACACACACACACAGAGAGAGAGAGAGAGAGAGAGAGAGAGAGAGAGAGAGAGAGAGAGAAATGAAGCTGCCTCTGATCCATCTCTCACACTTAACAAGGCTGAACATCTCTAAAACACACTGATAATATAGATTTTACCCTATTCCACTCCAGTGCCCCATAGAACCCTACACCAGGTCTTCCTTGTTGAGTCCTACACAGAAAGAGGTCTGGAAATTTTACAGTATTTATTGAGAATATGATGCCCTAGATCAACTTTATATGGAAAAACAAAAAACCCAGGATAGCCAAAACAATCTTATACAATAAAGGAACTTCTGGAGGCATTACCATCCCTGACTTCAAACTCTATTACAGAGCTACAGTATTGAAAACAGCTTGGTATTGGCATAAAAACAGAGAAGTCGACCAATGGAATCGAATAGAAGACCCTGACTTTAACCCACATACCTATGAGCACCTGATTTTTGATAAAGGAGATAAAAGTATACAATGGAAAAAAGAGAGCATCTTCAACAAATTGTGCTGGCAAAACTGGATGTCAATCTGTAGAAGAATGAAAATAGATCCATATCTATCACCATGCACAAAACTCAAGTCCAAGTGGATTAAAGACCTCAATATCAGTCTGAACACACTGAACCTGATAGAGGAGAAAGTGGGAAGTACTCTACAACAAGTGGGCACAGGAGACCACTTCCTACGTATAACCCCAGCAGCACAGACAGTAAGGGCCTCATTGAATAAATGGGACCTACTGAGACTGAGAAGCTTCTGTAAAGCAAAGGACACTGTCGCTAAGACAGAAAGGCAACCCACTGACTGGGAGAAGATCTTCACCAACCCCGCAACTGACAAAGGTCTGATCTCCAAAATATATAAGGAACTCAAGAAACTAGACTGTAAAAGGCTAATCAACCCATTTATAAAATGGGGCACTGAGCTGAACAGAGATCTCTCAACAGAAGAAGTTCAAATGGCCAAAAGACACCTAAGGTCATGCTCAACTTCCTTAGCGATCAGGGAAATGCAAATCAAGACAACTTTAAGAGGCCATCTTACACCTGTCAGAATGGCGAAAATAAAAAACACCAATGATAGCCTTTGCTGGAGAGGTTGTGGAGAAAGGGGTACACTCATCCATTGCTGGTGGGAAAAACTTGTGCAACCACTCTGGAAAGCAGTGTGGAGGTTTCTCAGGAAATTCGGGATCAACCTACCCCTGGATCCAGCAATACCACTCTTGGGAATATACCCAAGAGAGGCCTTATCATACAACAAAAGTATATGCTCTACTATGTTCATAGCAGCACTGTTTGTAATAGCCAGAACATGGAAACAACCTAGATGCCCTTCAATTGAAGAATGGATGAAGAAAGTATGGAATATATACATATTAGAGTACTACTCAGCAATAAAAAACAAGGACTTCTTGAAGTTTGCAGGCAAATGGATGGAAATAGAGAACACTATCCTGAGTGAGGTAAGCCAGACCCAAAAAGAGGAACATGGGATGTACTCACTCATATTTGGTTTCTAGACAAAACAAAGCACATTGAGCCTCTAATACGTGATCTTAGAGAAGCTAAATAAGAAGGAGAACCCAAAGAAAAACATATAGGCATCCTCTTGAATATTAACCTTCATCAGGCGATGAAAGGAGACAGAGACAGAGACCCACATTGGAGCACCAGACTGAAATCTCAAGGTCCAAGTCAGGAGCAGAAGGAGAGAGAGCATGAGCAGGGAGCTCAGGACAGCGAGGGGTGCACCCTCACACTGTGACAGTGGGGATGTTCTGTCGGGAACTCACCAAGGCCAGCTGGCCTGGGTTTGAAAAAACCTGGATTAAAACTGTCTTGGGAAAAAACATAGAGACAATGAGGACTACTGAGATCTCTAGAACAATGGCAATGGGTTTTTGATCCTACTGCACGTATTGGCTTTGTGGGAGCCTAGGCAGTTTGGATGCTCACCTTAATAGACCTGGATGGAGGTGGGTGGTCCATGGACTTCCCACAGGGCAGGGAACCCTGATAGCTCTTTGGGCTGAAGAGGGAGGGGGACTTGACTGGGGGAGGGGGAGGGAAATGGGAGGCAGCGGTGGGGAAAAGACAGAAATCTTAAATAAATAAATAAATAATTTAAAAAAAAAAGAAAACAGGCAAGATCCACGCCCTGTGGGTTCATGAAGCCCTTCAACCAGCATACCACAATTCCACTTTTACTCACTGATACCCCACATCTATTGCACACGCACACACACACACACACACACACACACACACACACACACACACACACACCTCTCACACTTCTCCTCTGCAGAGCTCAGCGCTCCAGCCACCTGAGTGATGACACAGAATGAAAACGCCACAGCTTGATAGCATCTGGGGTCAGAGAGAAGGCAAGAGCAGCAGAAAGCTGGTTTAAAATGGAAAATTAAATGCCGCCGCTAATGATACAGTTGAGGTTTCTGTGTTTCACAATTTCTTCTGTTACTTGAAGGAGGGCAGATGCCATCCATGGTGGAGATTTCTTACCGGGAGCAGCCGTTGTGCCAGCCAAGTTTTAATCAACTTGCCTGGCTGTGAGACTCAGCTGGCACCCACTGTCTTGGGGAAGTTAAGTGCCCGGGCTACTGAGCTTATGGTTAGTGAGAGTGAGTCTCCAAGGAGACAGCATTCAGCGTCTTTTATCTACCACCAGGTCCAGGGTGGGCTGCTCTCACCCTTGTACTGGCTGGCACCCTATAAGCACAAAGCACCTATTTTTGCCCTCCCCATCCCTCTTCCTCAGAGGCCATCAAAATGTGCAAAGTGTGCATAGTCACAGGCTAAGAGGGCATAGGAGTAGGGATGTGGCTCAATGATTTGAGTTTCTTGCCTATCATGCATGAAGCTCTAGAGGTTCAATCCCCACTATCACATGGACCAGGAGTTGCTGTTTGCCCATACTCTCAGCACTCGGGGTGGAGGCGGAAGGACGAGGAGTTCAAGGTCATCCTCAGCTAGTTGGAGAGTTTGAGGCCAGTATGGGCTAGGCTACATGGGATCCTGTTTCTACAAAACAAAAACAACAAAAATAAAAAAAAAAAAACAGCAAAAAAGCACTAGTGTCTTTATTCAGTAGTATTTTGTTTATATTTGAGACATTTCTATCTCAGACACTAGGGTCCAAAGCTTCTTTCTTGGTCATCTAGCAGCCTTCTCCAGCTCAAGATACCAGCTCTATTATGAAACGCTACACTGATTAAACATACTTTCTTTCTTTCCTTAAATACATCATTTTGAAAGGAAGTTTTATTACCCGCTGTCGAGCGCAAACTGGTACCACTTGCTATCAACAGAAGGCAGCAGTAAACACGCAGGAGAAGGAAGCCATGCTACTGATCCCATCCACAGCCCGTTGCCTGCCAAAGGGTCTGTGTCTCGGCTTGCGCTCTGATGCGCAGAACTGGCATGAGCAAACAGTGCTGTTTAAAGACACCCTGGCATGAGTGACCTTTCTCCCTGAGCTAAACAAAACTTCCTTTGTAGAGGTTTGCCATTGCAGGCTGGGGAGATAGTTCAGTGGTTAAAGAACTTGCCGTGTGAACCTAAGGACTGGAGTTCAATTCCCCAGAACCCATATCAGTTACAAGGGAGTGTGAAGCCTGACCCCTGTAATTCCAGCCTTAGAAGGTAGAGATAGGGAATCCCTAGAGCAAGCAGGCTAGCAAGACTAGCCATATGGGTGAGCTCTGGGTTTGATTGAGAGACCCTGACTCAAAGAATAAAGAGGGAGAACAATGGAGGAAGATCTCTGACATCAATCTCGGGTCTCCTCATGAATGTGCATACATGTGTAAAATTATGCATACACTCACACATGTATACCACATGTATGCCCACATCCACATGTATATTTTTACAAAATGTAAAAAGAAAAATAGAGAGAGATGGAATTGTATGATTGTGTATTTGCACATGCTGGCTTGCTGCCTTTTGGGCCACTGGGCTAAACAGATTTTCCTGGATACAATACATAATACAATAAATGCATGGGCAGTCCCCAACTGAAGCACTCCTATTTGTCTTTGTATGTGTGTGTTTCTGTGAACAGGTGTGTGGGTGCCAGGACCTATGTGTTGGGGTCTGAAGACAACTAGGGTACTGGTCCTCACCTTCCACTGTATTTGAGACAGAATATCTGCTTTGCTATGAATCATTGTTTCTGGCAGTCTAGCCAGTCCCTGAGCATCCAGAGAACCTCTGTCCTGTCTCTGTCTCCCATCCTGCCATTAGAGTTCTGCACTCTATTGATCCAGTTTTGCATGGACTCTGGAGAGTCAAGCTAAGATCCTCACACTTGTATAACAAATGCCTTGCTCACTGGGCCATCTCCCTGCTCCCTCCTTTTTTTTTTTTTTTACAAAAAACGTGCCAATTGAAGAAAGCCCAATACTCAGCACACTGACAGTAGCAGTGGCCACATAACCAGGACGCGTGGGCTGGTCTGAGCCATCGGAACTCCTCAGAGCACTGGCATTGCCTCCAGATGTGAACTGCAGCAATTAGAAGTTACCAGAATTCTTTCTAGGCTCCTTCTGAGTGCTGGAAAAACTTGTGCTCACTTGCTTCTGATGCCCTGAACCTCACAAGGAGCTTTATGCACCGGCACCTCTTTTTTTTTTTTTTATTGGAAAAAAAAAAGAAATGTCTGCCTCCTCCTGCCTCCCATTTCCCTCCCCCTTCTCCCCCTCCTCCCCCTCCCTCCACTCCTCCCCCTCCCTCTCCAGCCCGAAGAGCAGTCAGGGTTCCCTGCCCTGTGGAAAGTCCAAAGTCCTCCCCCCTCAATCCTGGTCTAGGAAGGTGAACATCCAAACTGGGTAGGCTCCCACAAAGCCAGAACATGAAGTAGGATCAAAACCCGGTGCCATTGTCCTTGGCTTCTCAGCAGCCCTCATTGTCCGCCAAATTCAGAGAGTCCAGTTTTATCCCATGCTTTTTCAGTCACAGTCCAGCTGGCCTTGGTGAGCTCCCAATGGATCAGCCCTACTGTCTCCGTGGGTGGGTGCACCCCTTGCGGTCCTGGCTTCTTTGCTCATATTCTCCCTCCTTCTGCTCCTCATTGGAACATTGGGAGCTCAGTCCGGTGCTCCAGTGTGGGTCTCTGTCTCTATCTCCATCCATCGCCAGATGAAGGTTCTATGGTGATATGCAAGATATTCATCAATATGGCTATAGGCTAGGGTCATTTCAGGTTCCCTATCCTCAGCTGCCCCAGGAACTAACTGGGGACATCGCCTTGGGCGCCTGGAAGCCCCTCTAGGGTCAAGTCTCTTGCCAACCCTAAAATGGCTCCCTTAATTAAGATGTGTGCTTCCCTGCTCCCCTAACCAACCTTCCTTTATCCCAATCATCCCGTTTCCCTAAGTTCCCCCCAACCTCCCCTTCTCACATTTCTCTCCCCTTCTCCCCTTACCCCCCTCCCACCACACCCCCAAGATCCCAATTTTTGCCCGGCAATCTTGTCTACTTCCCATAACCGGGAGGATAGCTATATGTTTTTCATTGGGTTCACCTTCTTATTTAGTTTCTTTAGGATATCAAATTATAGAGTCACTGACCTTTATTTATCTCTAGAAACCAATTATGAGTGAGTACATCCCATGTTCATCCTTTTGGGTCTGGGTTACCTCACTCAGGATAGTGTTTTCTATTTCCATCCATTTGCATGCAAAATTCGCAAAGTCATTGTTTTTTACCGCTGAGTAGTATTCTAATGTGTATATATTCCACACTTTCTTCATCCATTCTTCCATTGAAGGGCATCTAGGTTGTTTCCAGGTTCTGGTTATTACAAATAATGCTGCTATGAACAGAGTTGAACAAATGTCCTTGTCATATGATCGGGCATCTCTTGGGTATATTCCCAAGAGTGTGATTGCTGGGTCCATGGGTAGGTTGATCCCGAATTTCCTGAGAAACCGCCACACTGCTTTCCAAAGTGGTTGCACAAGTTTGCATTCCCACCAGCAATGGATGAGGGTACCCCTTTCTCCACAACCTCTCCAGCAAAGGCTATCAATTGTGTTTTTGATTTTAGCCATTCTGACAGGTGTAAGATGATATCTCAGTGTTGTTTTGATTTGCATTTCCCTGATCGCTAAGGAGATTGAGCATGACCTTAAGTGTCTTTTGGCCATTTGAATTTCTTCTGTTGAGAACTCTCTCTTCAGATCAGTGCCCCATTTTTTAATTGGGTTAATTAGCATTTTAAAGTCTAGTCTCTTGAGTTCTTTATATATTTTGGAGATCAGACCTTTGTCTGTTGCGGGGTTGGTGAAGATCTTCTCCCAGTCAGTGGGTTGCCTTTTTGTCTTAGTGACAGTGTCCTTTGCTTTACAGAAGCTTCTCAGTTTCAGTAGGTCCCATTTATTCAGTGTTGCCCTTAATGACTGTGCTGCTGGGGTTATACCTAGGAAGCGATCGCCTGGCACCGGCACCTCTTAAAGGGTTCCCTTCAAAGGCCTCCCGCAGCAAGGCTGAGGTATCTGAAGTATCCCCCAGGCAGCCCTTGTACTCTGATGCTGGGGAGAAAGTTTTCATAGACACCCACCAGAAAAGCCTGCCAGAACAGACGACGACCATCAACCACCACTCTGGTAAGCAGTGGTTGTCACTGTAGAAGCATTGCTAAAACTCAGACCCACTAAGGTCAGACCCACTTGGCAGATCTGAACCCACTTAAGCATCTCATGTGAACTTTTGGTCACCAATCTGGTGTGGAATGAGGGACAGTGACAAATATTGTGTGTTTGGGGGACATCAGTATCAGGTTGCAAGCTTGCTGAAACAAATCATGTCAATGATTGACGTGTCATGAAGCAGGCTGACCAGCGTATGCAGAGTGAGCAAGACTCCTATATTTGACTACATTAAGTGGGGTTGATTAAAGTGTCACAGTCAGAAGCCTGTCCTGTCCACAGAGGCACAGGCAGAGTGGAGCATGCTTTGTAGAAGCAGGGATCCAGAGAAAGCTCCTACAGGCCAAGTGTAATGACTTCCTGATGCTGATGGGCAACCAGGAAGGAAGGAAGAGGCAAAGCATGGAAAATCGACGCTGGTAACAAGCTCTTAGAATGACCATCTAGAAAGTCCCACCTGCACCATGAGACCTGGTAATGCTGTTACTGCAGCACAAAGATGGCTGAGGGGTGACCTGGAATGTTGCTGGTTCAAACTGCTAGAATGGTCAGGAGGAATGATGGTGATTAGAAAGGTACACAGCCCCCTGTCACAGCATGTGGGCAGGCAGGGGATGATATATCTTGTGTCTGGCCTCCAAGGTCAGGCTAGGGAGGTAGAGTGCAGTCTCTGATACACCACGCATTTGTACTGGTCCCTCCTTTCCTTCCAGGCTCTATTGGAGAAGCATGATGGATGATCCCTCTGTCTCATCCCACTTGGTCCACTTTCCAGATCTGTGCAGATAATTATTAGATTCTGCCTGAGACAGGAACGCTGCGTCTAATGGTGCTTGCCTTGCGGGGAAACTATAAATAAATACCATGCCAAATGTCAGGATGAAGGCGTGCCCCTGTTGATGGTGATGGGAGCAGTAAGGAAACCTGGCTTCAGCAGGTTGAGAACCAGACCATCAAACTTGCTATGGGATGGGTCAGTTACACTCCGAGGCCATTTCTGGGGAGGCAGGAGCGGCCTTCTTCTGCAATGTTGAGGAAGTGATGCTGCTTGCACCCACTGCTCTTGCTTTTAGCGAATACTGCCTTGAGTTTTCTGCATATCTTAACCTCATTCAACTCCAGAATATATGGCTGTTGGCTGCACCATGCCTTCTCGGGGACTTCATGACTGGCGATCTTCCTCCAGTGAAGAACGATTAAATGTGAGAGCAAGAAACCCATGACACTGAGGACTGTTCAGTCAGCCAAGAGTTTGCCATACAAGCATGAGAACCTGAGTTTGATCCCCCAAAACCACACACAAAAGTCAGGCATGGTGATGTGAACTTATAATTCCATCACTGGAGAGGCAGAGACAGGCAGATATACTAGAGCTCACTAGCCAGCCAATCTACCCTACTTGGTGTATCTAGACATAATAGAACCTGACTTTTAAAAAGGTAAACAGCCCATGAGTAAAGACACCCAAGGTGATCTACCCTTTAACTAATGACATCCCT
The DNA here is from genome assembly GCA_963919715.1 of Microtus obscurus. Taxonomy (NCBI): domain Eukaryota; kingdom Metazoa; phylum Chordata; class Mammalia; order Rodentia; family Cricetidae; genus Microtus; species Microtus obscurus. The sequence goes on along the minus strand of CAWTZC010002533.1, from coordinate 9,783,067 downwards.
CCAGTTCCCATTACAAAGAATTTGATGACAACATATAAAAACTTGAAAGAACATGAAAAGAGAAAATGAATCGTTTTGCAGGGGTGGAGGACCTATGAGAGCACCAATGTCACCAGTGTTGAAACTACCATGAATTCCCAATGGAGAGGAAAGCAAGCCAGGAGTAGGGAATGGAGGCAGAAGCCATATATATAAAGCACATGGATCACGAAAACATTGTGCATTCTGGAAGCTTAGTGGAGAGCGGGGCTTGGGCAGCATGGAGGAGCATCAGTAGACAGGGCTGTAGCCCAGACATAAAGGACATTGCCCAGTCTGAACAACAGACAGAACTATTCAAGGAGCCAAGAGCCAGCAACTTCAACACAGGTATTCATTGACTTGTTATGTTTTAAAGGATGGTCTTCCTCTTCCTGTGTAGGATGAACCCGCAAGGAGGAACAGTGGAGGGAGGGAGATTCTTTTCCAGGCTACTACAATAATCCAGATAAGAGCTGATGCCGGGAGAACAGAAGTCAGCAGGTTAAACACCGGATGAGCAGACGGAACAGCTCACGATTGAAATCAAAGAGGATAACATAGAAATTGAAAGCAAACGCTTTGGCCTGAAAGACCCCATATCAGATCTCAACGCTGCGCCACTTCCTGACGCCGCATTTCCCTGTCATCAGGCTCGCCAGCACTGCTTTCTCACTGCAAACTGGAGATGATTTAAATGGCTTTCTTGGGGCCGTCATGAGGGCTAGATAAAAGAGCACACAATGACTCACAAGCAGATTCCTGAACACATACTGACCACTCAGCAAGCAACTGCTGATGCTTCCCTGATATGACTGCTGTTGTCTTTACGTTACAAGACCTTCAGTCCTTCACCCCAAGGACTTCATAGATTTTTCTGGCTGAAGATGGACCAACTCTATCCCCATACCTTGTCCTTTCTTTCCTATCTTGACATCTAGCGCCTTCCAGATTCTTCCAACAGAAAGGGACCTGGCTTTCTACATAGCTTTCTTGTTGTGGTTGCAATTTTCTTTATGAAATTAGAAACCTGTTTGTTCCCGAGGTATGATATGGATGAGTCACCAAATACTCCCTTCTGTTTAAAAAAGATTTATTTACTTACGTTTCGCTTATGTGTGTGTGTGTGTGTGTGTGTGTGTGTGTGTGTGTGTGCCTGCATGATGTGCACCAGCAAGGTGTCTTTGGGAGTAAATAAAGGACACTGGATTCCCTGGAACTGTTACTGGTGGCCATGCGCTACCATGTAGGTGCTGAGAACTGAACCCAGGTCCTCTGCAAGAACTATATGTGCTCTTAACCACTGAGTCATCTCTCCAGCTCCACATCCTTTTTTATGTTAGTTAATAGAGCCCTCATTATCTTCTTTCTTTAACAAGAAATGACCCAAGGATTTGGTTCTGAATGTCCTTCCTGCCCCCACCCAATGACCATCCCAAATCAACACTTTCTTTCATGAACCATATCTTCAGAGGGAGAGGGCTTATTTCTTTTCTGGATTGGCTAGAAGTCAAAGGAAGTACCAACTGCATGAGGAGGGTAGAGAAAGGAAGGAGGCATGTAAGTTCTCTTTCTCCCTGATCACCATGCCTGACATGAGTTGTGTGGATGTTATGTTTAGAGATCCTGTCCACACACCTTTCTGCAGGCACACGGTGCTCAAAGGATACAGGATGCTGTGCATTTTTCTCCGTGTCCTTTCAGATCTGAAGACGGTACCTGCAGCTTCTGTGGCCTCATTATACCTCCTACTCACACCTCTACAAATAGCCCCTTTCTGACATTGCTTCTGTCCTTCCGCTTCCAGCTTGTTCCATGGACATCATAGCAAGGCCTGGGGGCAGAATCTCAGCCAGGCTGCTGACCTTTGACCCATCATATTCCTTTTCACAGCGGTGGATAAGAAAAAGGGAAGGAAAAGAAAGACGGTGTTGGTGTAGGTGGAACTAGTATTTGCCTGCATCTGAGCGGGCAGAGTTTTGTTAGATGAAGTTGGTGCCTGGTGATAATGAGTGTGACATGAGACGCAAGAGAAACCATTACAATTGGCAGTATTTTCTGTGAAAAGAGGCTCTGAAATGGTTTAATCAGAGGCATCTGATAAGGATAATGACATAGTAAGATTCCAGAAATCATGCAGAGGGAGAGAAGTAGACCCAAGGCAGCTGCTAACCTTCCAGCCAGGAGTGAGCAAGGGCAGGGAAACTGGGAGGGGTACACAGTAGGGCTCTGAGGGGATGCCTTGCAGGTGCTAATGGCATCTCCAGGCAGGCTGGCACTACCCTTGGCATTCAGGAGATGCCGTGGAGGGGAGGAATCTGTTTTCTTATTCTTTAATTCTATTGTATATGTATGTGTATTCAACCTGGGCATAGGTCTGTCCACCCGTGTGCAGTGTCTGTGGAGCCCAGGAAAGGGGACCAGATCCCCTGAAACTGGAGTTCGAGCTAGGTGATCCTGGTGGTTGTGAGCTGCCATGTGGGTGCTGGGGACTGAACCTGGGTCCTCTGCAAGAGCAACAAGTGCTCTTAACTATGGAGCCACCCCTCCAGTCCCTGATCTCAACTTCTGCCATAACTTCTCCAGGTAGAGTTGGGAGGACAGCCGTCTCAGAGGGACATCTGAGATCCGCAGAATCTTGGTGGGGCTGGAAGGAGTTTCACACACCTCAGACTCTACTTTCTTTGAAGTACAGAAAGCTTTTGTTGTTGTTGTTGTTCTCAATTACTTAGAAAGATCCCAAAGCTACTACCTGCTGACCTGGGCCTAGTTGTCACCTGCTTCCTGAATGAGCACACTGAGTTCTAGTGGGTGGGTTGTAATGGCAGCAGTAACACTCCCCACAAGCTCCCTGAAGGTCTCCTTGACTTTTTTATTGCCTTGGCTCACAGTGGGCCCCACTTAATGACAGTTCTGGGGCAGCAGAGCCACAGGACACCCAAAAATGATGGCAGGCCAAGGCCTAGAAGCTTCCCTCTCCTTTTTTTAAGGCTTCTTCCTGCAGCCAAAAATCAAGAAAGCGTCTGTGTTGTGAATAGCCATGCTCGGCTCAGTCTTAGCCTCCCTGCAATGCTGTCGTTGAAGGCTCTTAAGAATTCCTCCTTAAACCGCGAGGGGTGCACCCACACACTAAGATAATGGGGATGTTCTATTGGGAACTCACCAAGGCCAGCTGGCCCGGGTCTGAAAAAGCCTGGGATAAAACCGGACTCGCGGAACATAGCAGACAATGAGGACTACTGAGAACTCAAGAACAATGGCAATGGGTTTTTTGATCCTACTGCACGTACTGGCTTTGTGGGAGCGTAGGCAGTTTGGATGCTCACCTTACTAGACCTGGATGGAGGTGGGTGGTCCTTGAACTTCCCACAGGGCAGGAAACCCTGATTGCTCTTTGGGCTGATGAGGGAAGGGGACTTGACCGGGGAAGGGGGAGGGAAATGGGAGGCGGTGGCGGGGAGGAGGCAGAAATCTTTAATAAATAAATAATAATAATAATAAAAATAATTCCTCCTTGACTCTCAGTCATTTATCCTGTAGATGGCTATTGAGGTGGGAGAGTCACCAGGAGCTATCCAGGGTGCTGACCCTCGTGGGCAACTAGAGAACCATGTCTCTCTTCTGAGAAGGCAGGTGGGGCACAAAAGCTCCTGCATTGCAGATGGAAACCACACTTTACACAACAAGAGAAGGGGCACCAAGTGTGTCCCAGGGAACTGCCACAGGTACAAACAGTCTTCCTGGATTGACTCTGAAAAGCAAAGATTTTCTGAAAATCATTCTACATCGCTCATATTTTTTTGCTTGCTGCGGTGGACAATATGTAAGGCTAATTAGAAAGTAAGATACCAGGTTTGGTTGTATCCACAAGTTATTGGGCATACGTGACACCCAAGCATTGTCAATCCCCTGCAAGCATTACTGGTTAGATCTGTGGTAAAGTTCTATTAGGATTTTGTGTCAGCATGGGCAGAAGTAGATAAAGTGGGAATAAAAGAGACAATGTAAGGGCTGACATTGTTTCAGGGTGTGTTATCATAAGAACACTCCTAGGACTTCTGTAGACTCTTATCATTGGAAATGACTCATGGTTGACAGGAGACTGGGCCACTAGCAAATGTCACAACACAGCCAGGCTGCAAGCAAGATGAGCTCATGGGGGTTGTGCTGTGCCAGTATCTTCAAATGCCTACCGGCACCTCAGTGCCCTTTGTTATCTCTGCCCTCAACTTCTCCTGAGATTGGGGGATTCTTTGGTCCCAGAAGAATCTCTATGTGGATTAAGCTTCAGTTTTCCTTTTGAATATCTTATAGTTATTCTTTGAGATTTCATAAAGGCATACAATGTATCTTGGCCACCCCCACCTTCCTCCTCTTACTCCCCCTGGCATTTTTCCAACACACCCCCTTTCACCTTCATGCCCTCCTCTTTCTTGTTTTGTAACCCACTGAGTCCGATTAGTGCTGCCTGCTGGAATATTGACTGATCTTGTTGACTTGATCCTGTGCAGACGACCGTGACTGCATTGAGCTCATGAGTGCACTGGCCATGTCGTGTCCAGAAAACAGTATTTCACTGTTCTCTTCCCCCTCCACCAGCTCTTGCATTCTTTCCACTGCAATGTTCCCTGAGCCTTGGTTGGGGAGGGGTGATAAAGACATCCCACTGAGGGTTGAGTACTCCATGGTTAGCTATTCTTAACATTTTGACCAATTATGAGTCTCTGCAATGGGCAAGCTTTTCCTGTGCACAAAGCATTATTGCTCTCATAGAAATTGTACTATTTTATTTACTCATTCATTCATTCATTTTTAGACAAGGCCTCATTATAAAAACTTGATTGTCCTTGAACTCTTTATGATGACTAGGCTAGCCTTGAACTCATATAGATCTGTCTGTCTCTGCCTTACAAGGGCTGGGATTAAAGGCATGTGCCTCCATGCCCAAGAGAGCCCACTGAGTACTTTTGTTCTTGTTTCTTCACTGTTTTTTTTCCACCTCCACATTGGAGATAACAAAAGTAGGGGAAACTCACGAGAAATGCCAGGGAGGAATCCTTCCCTGGGAACAGGAACTCACACTGCATAGGTGTGAATGGCAACCATGGATGTGATTGGCTACTTGACGATGATGCTAACAGTAACTGTCTTATGAGCCTGGGTGAGGTGCCTAAGTGCTTCACTACACCGTTTGGAAAACAACCCCAAAATTGAAATTATAACCTGTGGTTAAGTGATGTGGGCGTCCCCTCTGTATGCTGTGAATACCATTGGTTAATAAAGTAACTGTCTTAAACCTATGACAGGTAGAACAGAGCTAGGCAGGGAAATCTAAAGTGAATGCTGGGAGGAAGAAGGGGGAGTCAAGAGAAGCCATGAAGCCACCTCCAAAGACAGATACGCTGAAACTTTGCTGGTAGGCCACAACCTTGTGGTGATGCTAGATTAATGGAGATGGGTTAAATTAAGAGTTAACAAATAAGAAGCTACAGCTAATGGGCCAAACAGTACTTTAAATAATACAGTTTCTGTGTGTTTATTTCGAGTCTGTGCTGCCAAGCAGCCAGGAACCAACAAGCAACCCTCCACCAACAGCTAAGTAGCAGCTGTAGATTCTGAATTCACACACAGCAGGTTCTAGGGGCTGGAGAGCTGGCTCAGAAGTTAAGGGCATGCACTGCTCTTGCAGAGGACTAAAGTCAAGTTTCCAGAATCCAGTTTGAAAAGCTAACAAGTGCCTGTTGCTTCAGTTCCAGAAGACATGATACCTGTAACCTCCAAAGGCACCTGCACTCTAATGCACATGCCCACAGACAGACAGACAGACAGATATACATGCACATACACACACACACATACATACACACACATTTTGAAAGCTATTATTAAATTTTAACAGGTTCTGACTACATTCAGACATTCAGAAGATTCAAACTCTTTTGTTAATTTATATTTTTTTATTTCTTGGTTTTGTTTTGCTTTGGTTTTGTGATCTCCTGAAACTGGTATGTCTCTTGCCTCCATTTCCCAACTCTGTGATTACAAACATGCACCACTATACCCAGAAAGACTGGGTCTTATAAAAAGTTTTCTGGAAACATCTGAGTACCCACATCCAGTGGCTGGGCATGGAGCTCTGCACAACACATGTGCTCTCTGAGCTGTCTGAGGTGTTTGTATGTGTGTGTGATCAGTCTCTGTGTGATCAAGTTAGCTTTGAAAAGAAAACAGAAGGGGCCACCCCCCAAAAAGTCACAGGCTCACAATGTAGTGATAAACACTTTATCACCACTTAGAAATGACTAAGGGTAGATGCAGTAATATTTCATTTGTATTTTAATAAATAAAACTTGCCTTAAGTTCAGAGAGTAAAAAAGCTGCACTGATCAGCCTTACAGACCGGGCAGTGGTGACACACACCTATAATCCCAGTAGCCACACTAGTTTGCCATAGAAACCAGGTGGTAGTGGTGTGCACCTTTAATCCCAGCAGTGGAGAGGAATATAAAACAGGAGGAGACAGCTCTCACACACAGTCTCATTCTGAGATTCCTGGAGGCAAGATCACCATTTTGGTCTGAGGTAGAGGTAAGAGACAGTAACTGGCTGTTTTGATTTTCAAACCTTCAGGTTGAACCCCAATATCTGTCTCTGGGTTTTTATCAATCGTGCTACAGGGAGACAGGCAATCCATACTGCTGGAGATATAGATATGGGAGAAACAGAGAAATCGAGGCAGAGTGAACCTCTTTAGTGAAGCTGTGGTAAGAGTTTTGTCCTGAGCAGCACACTGTTAATCACAGACCAGGGAGGGAAGGAAGAAAGAAATGCTGGGCAGACACACTCCCATGGAAGAGGGACACAGAGGAGGGGACAGACAGAAGGAGGCACAGGGAGAAAACCCACTAGACAGACATCGAACGCGCCCCAAGAACAAGAGGGAAGTCTGTTCTCATCTCATGCTGCCTTTTCCCACTGCCACTGCACCACCGACCATGATTTGAAAAAGTGTCCTACTTCTGTATTTCCATACTTACAAGCTGGAAATAATACAGGGCTCTGGACAGTTTTATTACTGCCCTTGTAGAAGGAACTGTTTCAATAGTGCCGTGGTTAATAAACACCGCACGTGGACCCACTCTCAGCCCTGTTACCACGGTGGGGTTCAGAGCATAACACACCCAATTAATTTTACAATGACACTAAATATTCTTCTTTGTTAAACAGAAATTGCCTGCATAAACAAGGCCTGGCAATTATATTTTGGCCACCCTTGGGATATGGTAATAAAGAGTAACTTTGTCCAATTAATGATTTCAAATTGATTGCGAGGGGGGCCGTGCAAATGTGGGGTCAAGCCACCAGGGATTAACCCATGAATTCCCAGCCTTCCACGCAGTGAGTCCAGACAGATTCCAAGACACAGTCTAAGGGATTGGATGGTGTTAGATAAAACTACAGAGTGCGGACAGCCAGCCTGAGATGGAACTCTGTTTTTCTCTCTTACTAGATTCAGCAGGAGGAAGTATCTAGCAGGAAGGAGTTTGAGGAAGGCACGTGGCACCCTTAGCCTTAGACAGAGGATATGATGTCCACAATGGCTCAGTGAGACCATGATACATTGCACTCACTGAAAACCACCACATTCGCATCCCTGTTGTTTTCTGCAGGCTAAACCTTTAAGTGACAGTGATTGGCATGCATTTGCCTTGATAAAGAACTAAAAAAATGTTGGTGTTATAGGTAGGAGTTGACCAAAGGTCAACTGGAATAGACCTTTCTTCTCTCCCCACTTCTTCAATTCTTCATTCCTTTCTTTCAACAGTGACCCACATAGCCCAGGTTAGCCTCACACTCACTAAGTAGCCAAGAATGATGTTGAACTTCTGATACTACTGCTTTCCCCTCCGAGGTGCTAGATTTACAATTACAACACACCAACTTTGTAGCAGGCTTGGCAGAAATAAAGATACTCTAAAGAGACACTTGTCTCTCAAACTATTGAAACGATGGGTCCCAAAGAAATGAGAATTTCCCTAGGAGTCTTGACTGGGAGAAGGAAAAGGCACCAGCCAGAGGCAGGTAACTTGTACTCCAGAAGAGATATTTACAGAGTTCTAACAAACTGTCAGAGACCTTGCAGGAAGGGACTGAAGCCCAGAGAGATATGGTCCACGGTGGGCGGACCACACCTTGCGGGGACTGCTTAGATGTGCACATCCTGGGCCCTGTATTTAAACTTCAGTCTCAGCAGAACACCAAAGATGGTCTTGGAGGATTGGCTGGACCTCTTTGTCCTGATTCCCAATGTGGCCAAAATTAGTTTCCCCTTTCTTCTGTTACTATTATGAATATGGTTTTTAATTGGCTCATTGAAGATGGATGGCAAGACCTGGTCTGGGACGGCTGTGAGATGCAACTTAGGGAGTCACAGGTGCTAGGCAAGCATCTAGCAACTGAGTTATGACCCTAATGGACATCCTGTTCTGTCTCCTTCATTCTCTGTCACAGCAACTGTGAGGAATCCTCTACTGCCTAGATTACCCACACCTTAGCACGTTCACCAAACACCCTCAAGGTGTGTGCCCTCACAATACCCAGTCCTGGACAGTAGACCTAGACAGTCTTTCGGCTATGACAAAATTCTTGCCGCCATCCCAGACCCAGTGCTCACACGTCTCTTGTCCTTACACTTTATTTCATAACTCCATTTCCTCCTTTACCACCCAGCGCACATGCCACCAGCTCTGAGATGCCTGCTCAGATGGACCCAAGGCTGCAAGAGTATAGAGGGTTGTTCAAGGTGTGCACTGAGCTACTAAACTCCCCTCAGCATGGCAGGAACACACAGTGGGTGTTCAATGAATATAGGCTTTAATAAATACTTAGGGATAAAATTTTAAACATGTACTTATAATTGCAAAAGGAAACATATACTGTCATGTTTGGAAGAATAGAAAGGAGAAGAATTTTTGCACAGACTTTACAAATAATAATTCAATAGGCATCTTGGCAGGGAAATTCAGTTGTTAGGTCTACGTTCACCCATCTGCATCTGGGGAGGAGACTCTGTCTTTAGGACATATTCCTGGTCCTTCATCCAAATGTTAGTGTCTCAGCTTCTTCTCCTACAACTTACCCAACTTCAACCCCCATGGTTTCCTGTATACTAAGCCACTCCCAGGAAGCATCAGCCTCCTTATTCCAAATGGAACCTCATTGGCTATGCTTGACTCAAATGACTATCCTCAGCCAAACATGGCATCCCAGCAGGCAGCATAGTCTGATGTGCTAGACTGGGTTACATATATGCCTGTTATATACTTTTTACTGGGGCAGGATGGGGACAATGAAAGCAACCCTTGGTGTGCAGCTTTCAGTAGAGGAAGAAAGGGTATGGGGATGTATCCTAATAAATCCTCGGTACCCCTTTAAATTGGCTCTCGTGGATTCACGTACATTTGGCACCAAACTGAACGCCATGGTCTGCAGCTAGTCTGCACGGTATCCATCTCCAGCCTCTACTGCTACTGGCGCACTTCCTATACCCCACATTTGGTGGCCCCAACATTGGGGAGAGGCTGTGGGTGACTGTCCAGGTAGTCAGCTATTTCTGTCATTTCTTGCATCTTTTGGAAGTTGCTTGCTTGCACGTCCTGCTTACTCAGATAATATTTTCCTTCTCAGGTCTTTGATGGGGTTGAAAACTAGATGGTCCTGGTACTGTCCTCTCATATCTTAACTAAGAGCATATCAGATTCTTCAGGATAGGACAGCTATTGGAGTAATCTCTGTAATTTGTCATTCACCTACTATCTGGACATTTAGCATGTGTTTCTTACTGATGTTGTTCTTGGTGGCTGTAGTTCTATTTTTGTGTATGTCATTACCCTTTCTGTCTCCTGGACAATACTTGATAATTGTTCTTATTGTGTGTAGTTTTATATTAAGTTTATAACCTTCTTATTTAGATGGGGGAGGGGGAAGTGCAGTGGATATTCACTCTGCTCATGACCTTGGGCTATCTGGCCTGATAGAGGTGGTGTTTCTTGTCTGCCTACTTGACCTCTTAAAAGGAAAGAGGGGGCAGTCACACAGTCTCTCATGGGGTGGTTGGAGATCGGACTGCTGGTTCCTTCACCTCCAGGCAGAACCGAAGACACAGAGGCTATTTTCCTTGTTGTGTATACGTGAGTGTATCCTAACAAATCCTTTTTAGCCCTCTAAATGGGCCCTTGTGAACTTATCTACACTGGGATGATAGTACAAGAGTCCAACTTTAGAGTCCATGAGCAAAGGGAGGCTGCATCGGACGCAAATGAGTGACAGAGCAGCCTGCAGGGTCAAGGTTCTTGGATTTGGTCTGGAAGCCACGAAAAACTAAGCTATATGCTGGGGACTGGGAAAGATGCAGTGGGCTGGCAAAGGGTCATCTATGCTAGAGTTGTTACAGTGGGCTCAGTGTTTGGAAATATACTGGACTTCCAGGATGCAGGAGCCAAGTTTGGCCAAGAAGGCAGAAGACCTCTGATGCTCTCTCGCTGGGATAAAGCAGGATAACAGTTGTGTTGCAGAAAGCCTGACCAGGAAGTCATGTGTCACCCACACAGGTCAGCAGTCCTGTTGTAGAAATCCCAACCAGGAAGCTGCATGTCACCCACACTCGGTGCTACAGAGAGAGCGACATTGTTGCTAAGCTGAAAGATGAGGACAGTTTGGGCATCCCAAGAAAGGAGAGCACACACAATTCAGGGACAGTCTAGATTCAATCAGTGATTCCAAATATTTGTTATACCTCAGGGTAGGTCCTCTATTTCAGCCCCCTGCGTCTGCAGCTGCTGTTTCTGAGATAAAGCAAAGACATTTAAAAGCATTTTTTTCTTTAAAAAAAAATCTCTCTATTACATCTTTACGTATTTAGTGGGCATATGTGCGTGAGTGTGCATATGTGCGCATGTGCATGCACTTGCATACTCGACTGTGTTCATATCATTGTGTATGTGGAGATGAGAGGACAACTTGCAGAAGTTGGTTCTCTCTTTCCGCTGTGCAGGGAACAGGGATCAAACTCAGGTCATCAGACACGGAGCAAGTGACTTTACCCACTGAGCCCTCTCACTGGCCCCAGCAAAGGGATTTTCAAGGTCTGTCATCACAAGCTACTGAGTTTCTCTTGCCTGGCTTCTGCCTTGGCTTGGCTTCTTCTCTTTTGTAGAAAGGAGGGCAGGAAGCATAGAAAGCAAACCTTATGGCTCCCTGAGCACTGAGCTCCAGTGACGCCAACTGGTAGCCCATTCTTTTCGCAAGCCGTGGTGACTGCAGATAGTGAAGTCAGAAAAGCGCAGCCCTGACTGCCTTGCCAGCACACACATAACCACATGGTACTTGTGGGTTGGGAGGCTTGGATGACACCCCTGCCGATATCCACGCCAATGCCATTCAGCTGTCCACAGGTGAACAGTGAAACAGAAAGATCTAGTCCCCACATCTGGCCTCAGCGAGGCTCCGCCAGGCTGCTGGTCAGCAGAGAGCCCAGTCAAGGGGATTCTGTTTGTTTCAACCTCTCTGTATTTTCAAATTGAAAAGCATCAGAGGTTAATCAAAATCACCAGTTGATCCATAAATAATTCTGCACATTTATCTCTGTGTTTATACTTCGGGACAACTACCCCAAGCGGCTGTCTCTCCACTCACACTTAATAAAACAATATTTTCCATAAAATATTTCATAAACTACTTCTTCTCCCAGCAACCGTGTATTTCTAATTAATCCAAGCCAAGGGCACTGGCTGCATTTTATTTTACTTGCTCTTGATAATAAGATAAATCAACTCTAATGCTTTCCCTTTAAAGTCTGGCTGCTTCCAGATGGACGCAGCTGGCTTGCCCTCTGGATGGTGCCTGTTTCAGCCAATGTTCTTTCTCTGAAGGAAGCTGAAGTAGCAAGGACAGATTGCTTCACAAATGCTCTCTCTTAGACTGGGAACCAGACCTATGATCACCTGAGACAGGAGCAGCTACCAAAACTTGCGTTCTCTCTCTCTCTCTCTCTCTCTCTCTCTCTCTCTCTCTCTCTCTCTCTCTCTCTGTTTTTCTCTCGTTCAGTTTGATAAAGATAACTGGACCACAAACAAATAAACTATCAGAGTACCAAGGGGAGAGGCTAGCACTGTATCCTAAAGGTGTCTCAAATCCATTCTGCCCAGACCCCAAGACAGCAGGGTCCTTTCCTTCTTTGCCATGGTGCTTCAAACAAAGAGACCAGGATGCTTCTCTGTTTTGGTTTCACGGCAGATTGGACTTCACTTTGAATTCTTCAGACCCCAGGCCAGCTACACAATGACCGTTGTCAGGGTAAGCCCCATCAGCACCAGAAGCTTGCCCGAAATACAAATTTTCCATCCCATGCAAGAGTTTTCCAGCTACACCATTCCTCAGAGTATACCAAAAGGACTCTTAAGTTTACACACCACAGAAAGAGGCATTGACACATTCGTGTTTCCTGCAGCCCTTTTTACAAGAATCCAGTTATAGAATCTACCCAGGTGCCCATTGACAGCCCACTGATAAAGAGAATGTCCTGTTTATATGTACAGCGGAGTTTTACCCAGATAAAATGAAAAACGAAATCATGACATTTGTAAGAAAATGGGAGGAACCGGGAATTATCAACTGAAATTAGCCAGGATTAGAAAAGCAAGTGTTCTGGATTCTTCCTGTGGATGCAATAAACTCTGGCCAAAGGCAACTTAGAGAAGAAAAGGTGTGTTTAGCCCTCATTGAGGGGAAGTGTAGCCAGGAACTCAAAGTAGGAACCTGATGGCAGCCCTGCTTGCTATGCCTTGGCCTTACCTCTGGCTGAAGGACTCACTTCACAGCCAGGAAAGTACAGCAGGAGCCGTGGAGGAGGCTGCTTGCTGGCTCACAGGGTCATGTTCAGCTAGCTTCTCATACAGCCCAGGACCACCTGCTCAGGGAATGGTGCTGCCCACAGTGGGCTGGGCCCTGCCCCATCAATTAAACATCAAGGCAATCCACCAGAGACATTCCTACACGCCAGTCTAATCCAGACAGTTTCTCAAGAGAGGATCTCCTCACTGGTAACTCAAGGCTGTGTCAAGCTGACAGTTACAAACCAACCAGGCCACCAGGTAGCCTGTTTTCTCCTATATATGGATCAGAGATTACACACACACACACACACACACACACACACACACACACACACACAGCTTGAAAGTTGGAGGGGGACCTTTTTGGAAGAAGAAAACTAGTAAATGGGGTGGAAAAGTGGAAAAGAGACAGGAAAGAGTAGTAGGGTAGCACTGTTAAAGTGTATGATGCATTTGAGTGACAATGTTATTATGGTAACCATCACTTTGTACAATAAGTATGTACTAATAATTATTTTTGATTTCCCAGGGGTGCTAGCAATCTGTGTTTCAACCTGTTTTCCAGATGTCTGAAGGCAATGTCAACTCCTAAGAGCCACCGATGCAGGAATGTGGAAATGTAAAATCTGGAAGTCACTAAGAGAACAGAATGTTCTTTCTAGCCATGACTCAAGTGACCACTGTGTCCCTGCTCTGTCTGTCCCAAACTTTGCATCCATCTATCCCAAGAGTGAAGGCACTATTCAGCATGCCTGCCCTGGCATAGCTCTCCTTGTCTGTAACTCCAGAGCAGTCCTGGCATGCCTCTAAAATGTAACACAAAGCTTTCGATTACAAAGAGCCAAAGGCTTGGCTTCCCACCTGGGCAATCAGGTGTAAGGAGGAAATAAGGTTTTAGAAAGCACAGTGGCAAACTCTGGCCAGCACGTCCACGTCATTTCAACACTGTCATTTGTTGTCTCTGCGGATGATCAAAGCTGCAGGTGCACCGTCAAAGTGGAGTCACGGGAGACATTTCGCATTGTGCTACCCAGAAGCTTGGAACTGTAACCCCAGGGTGTCTACTGGATACAAAGCCAACCTCTGTGAATTGCTTGCCCCCTGACAGTATTTTGAGCAGGGTCATGTTCCCTTTCCTGCCTTTTATAAGACACCTTGAGCAGAAAGGGTATTGACTATGCAGTTTGGAAGAGGGATGGAGTATAGCTCTCCAGCTTGAGTCTAGTATGTGACTCAAGCCGGATCTAAATGTGGACTGATATTAAAAAATCAATTGTTATTCCTAGGCAATCAAACAAGGTGCTTTCTCTAGTCTCTCTATTGGCAGTTCATAAAGAAGGGCTATTGATCAAGGGACCAAATTTTTAGTTTTGACTATAAAAGCAATTTGTTTGTGGGTTGGGATTCTCACCCCATGAGTGGAAGCCAACATCTCTCACTAATGGACTGTGTGTGTGTGTGTGTGTGTGTGTGTGTGTGTGTGTGTGTGTGTGTGTGCAATGTCCAAGGAACCCATAAGAGGTCATCATATCCTCTGGAGGTGGAGTTACAAAGGTTGTTATCTGTCTGATGTGGGTGCTGGGAATCAAACTCAGGTCCCATGAAAGAGCAGGAAGAGCTCTTAATTGCTGAGCTCTCCAGCCATTATCAGGATCTTTATGACATAAGAAAGGAGAAGTGACTTTATCCAGCTCATGGTAGAGATGGAGCTCTGGTTGGTGAGCACAGAGAGGCTGTGGCTAGTTACTGCTCATTCAGCACTGTTTCAGCCTGTCCATTACAAAGCAGTGACTAAATAGAACTGTGACCCTGAGTGGGCCAGCCCCTCAGATACATGGCAATGCTCCTGAGTGGGTAAGGCCCTCTGATACATGACTGTGCCCCTGAGTGGGTCAAGCCCTCAGATACATGACTGTGGCCCTGAGTGGGTCAAGCCCTCAGATACATGACAGTGACCCTTAATGAGTCAATTCCTCAGATACTCGACAGTGATTCTGAGTGAGTCACCCCTCAGATACATGACTGTGATGTTGAAAGCCCTCAGATACACAACTGTGATGTTGAGAGGGTCAAATCCCTCAGATACATGACCACGACCCCGAGTGGGTCAACCTGTTAGATAAACAGCTCTAACCCTGAATGAGTCAACCTCTTAGATAAACATCTATAACCCCCAGTGGTCAATCCATTAGATACATAATTGTGATGCTAAGTGATTCAGTCCAAAAATCCATGACAACAGTGCTGACCTGGTCAACACATCAGATGCCTGTTGAATCACACATCTGCACAAACGACCACTGAGCCAATGCTGGCCCATGAATTCTGCTTGTTTGGAGGAACTCTGGGTAATCCAACAGTGGCATCTAGGCTTTAAAATGCATTGCTTGATGAAGTAAATCATCCTGTCTCACTTTCTTCTCTTAAAACTATTCTCCTTTAATATGTCTATACTAATTCACCAGTGTATGGCTTAGGTGTTTCTTAGATGCCAACTACTCTTCAAAATGGTATACACTTAATCTGTACACACATGCCAGCATACATACAGGGGTTAGAGGACAGCTCTTCTTTTTAAAGGATTTTATTATTGTTTTTATTGAGCTATACATTTTTTGGCTCCCCTTCTTTACTCCCTCTCCCCTTCTACTCTCTTCTGTGACCCCCCATGCTCCCAATTTACTCAGGAGATCTTGTCTTTTTCTCCTTCCTATATAGATCCATGTATGTCTCTCTTATGGTCCTCATTGTTGTCCAGGTTCTCTGGGGTTCTGGACTATAGATTGTTTTTTTTTCTTTGCTTTAGGTCTATAAGCCACTTATGAGCGAGTACATATTATACTTGTCTTTCTGGGTTTGGGTTACCTTATTTCTAGATGTTATTATTTTTACCACTGTGGAGTGCTTCATTATGTAAATCTTTTCTTTATCCATTCTTTGGTTGAGGGTCTTCTAGGTTGTTTCCAGGTTCTGGATATTACAAACAATGCTGCTCTGAGCATAGTTGAGCACATGCCCTTGTGGCATGATTGAGCATCCTTTGGGTATATACCCAAAAGTGGTATTGCTGGGTCTTAAGGTAGATTGTTTCTTAATTTTCTGAGAAATCACCATAATGATTTCCAAAGTGGCTGTACAAGTTTACACCCCCTCCATCAATGGAGGAGTGTTCCCATCACTCCACATCCTCTTCAACATAAGCTGTCATCAGTGTTTTTGATTTTGGATCCTGACAGGTGTAAGATGGAATCTCAGTTGTTTTGATTTGCATTTTTCTGATGGTTAAGGATGTTGAACATTTTCTTAACAGTCTTTCAGTCATTGATTATTTGTCTGTTCACAGTTCTCTGTTTAGATACGTAGCTCATTTTTAAATTAGATTATTTGTTCTTTTGATGTCAAGTTTCTAGAGTTTTTTGTATACTCTGGAGATCAATTCTCTGTCAGATGTGGGGTTGGTGAAGATCTTTTCCCATCTGTAGGCTCCCATTTTGTCTTGCTGACTGTGTAACAAGTGTCCTTCACTTTACAAAAGCTTCAGGAGGTCCTATTTATTAATTGTTGCTCTCAGTGTCTGCACTACTGGGGTTGTATTTAGGAAATGATCCCACTTTCTCTTCTATGATGTTCAGTGTGGTTGGTTTTATGTTGAGGTCTTTGATCCATTTGGACTTGAGTTTTGTGCATAAGGATAGATATGGATCTATTTGTATTCTTCTATATGTTGATATCCAGTATGCAAACACTATTTGTAGAATATGCTTTCTCTTTTCCATTTTATGTTTTTAGCTTCTTTGTCAAAAATCAGGTGTTTGTAGGTGTGTGGATTGATATCCAGATCTTTGATTCTATTGGTCCTTATGTCTGTTTCTATGCCAATACCAGGCTGGTTTCAATACTATAGCTCTATAGTAGAGTTTGAAGTTAGGGATTGTGATGCCTCCAGAAATTCCTTTGTTGTACTGATTGTTTTGGCTATCCTGGGTTATTTGTTTTGCCATAAAAAGTTAAGTATTGTTCTTTTGAGGTCTGTGAAGAATTTTGCTGGGATTTTGCTGGGCATTGCACTGGATCTGCAGATTGCTTTTAGTAAAGTTGTCAATTATACTATATTAATTCTACCTACCCAAGGGCATGGGAGATCTTCCCATTTTCTGGTGTCTTATTCAATTTCTTTCTGCAAAGTTTTAAAGTTCTTGTCATACAGGTCTTTTACTTGTTTGGCCAGAGTTATAACAAAATATTTTATGTTATTTGTGATTCTTTTGAGGGGTTCTGCTTCTGTGATTTTTTTCTCAGTCTGTTTATCATCTATATATAGGAGGTCTACTGATTTTTCTTAGTTAATTGTGTGTTCTGCTACATTAGTGAAGGTGTTTATGAGTTGTAGGAGTTCCCTGCTAGAATTTTTGGGGTCACTTATGTATACTATCATATTGTCAGCAAATAGTGAGAGTTTGATTTCTTCTTTCCCGATATATATCCCCTTGATCTCCTTTTGTTGTCTTATTGCTCTAGCTAGAACCTCAAGTACTCTATTGAATAGATATGGAGAGAGTGGACAACCTTGTCCTGTTCCTGATTGAGAACATCTCTTCTTTTTCCCCAAACATACACGCTAAGAAATAAGATCGACCAGTTGTCTAGGCTAACTAGTCTCTATGCACTCTGGGCAGGTAGTGAAGTCAACCATTTGCTTGTCTTCCTAACTTGGGCATCAATTAGACTCCTCATTCCTCTTCCTCCTCTCTCCTTCCACTATGTGGGTTCTGGAGAGAAAACTAAGATCATCAGACTTGGCAGAAAGTGTTGAAATTGGGGCGTTGGGGTTGCGTCCCCAACACCCCAGCCTCCTGGCTAGCTTATGCCCGAAATAACAACACACAAACTGTATTCATTTAAACACTGCTTGGCCCACTAGCTCTAGCCTCTTACGGGCTAACTCTCGCACCTGGTCTAACCCATTTCTAATATTCTGTGTTAGCACCCCAAGGTGTGCTTACCGGGGAGATTCTAGCCTTTCATCCTGGGTTGGAGCTTCATCGCGAGCATGCCTCAGAGTGCCGGGCTATCCTGTCCGCTCGTGAGAGAGGAGGCTGGCTTCTCTGAGTGGAGCTGCATGATTTCTGACCTCACTTCCTCTTCCACCCAGTTCTGTTTACTCCACCCACCTATGTTCTAACCTATAGGACCAGCCAAGCAGTTTCTTTATTTTAACCAATGAAATCAACAGATTGATATATGACACTCCCACATCAAGAAAGCACCTTTACTGGTTGAGCCTTCTTGTTGTCTCCTGAATAATGCTTTCTAAAAGCATCTGCATTGTAACAGCGTGCTTTGGGACAAACAGTGTCCAGATGTGTAGTAACAGTGTCACACTTTGACAGATGCCTGAATGCTTATAGCTCCTAAGACAGTGAATATATCAGCTGTGCGGTACTTGCTCTGGGCCATGAACCATGACACTATGTGCATGCCCAATACTTCAGATAGTTTATTTCCCTTAGTTCTTACATCAGCCCATCCGTAGGGTGATGTGACTGTAATCACTCGCTGCTTAGGGTTGCGCACAGTCAAACTCAGAGATAAATATTATTTGCAAACCAAAAGAGAAACTGATGGCATCAAATAAGGTCCCTGACATTAATAACTGTAGCCCTGACTATTAGTAGGGGCTCAATCTGAGGTCTCTTGACCACTGTCAGGATCCAGAGCTTGGTCTGGCCTCTCAATATGTCCACTCAGATGTCCACGGCAATAACAATGGCCTATAGAACACAGGTCAGGAAAGTTGACCTTCCTCAGTGCCTAAGGTGGGCGACTAAGGGTGAGTCTTAAGATCAACCTCAGCCTCCAAACACATATGCGCACACACCTCCACACATGTGTGTGTCCACACACATGCAAAAACATACTTTACACACATATGAACAGTCAAAAACTGGAAACAGGAAAAGAGTTTCTTTGCACAAATTATGTTCTCATTTTTGAGAAGATATGAAGGACATTTCTAAAGGAGAGAAAAGGGAGATAATGTGGTCAGAGCTTGAAGACAGTTGTTGATTTTTATCTCAAACTAATTGGGCCCAGTGTCACCCTTCTATAACAAAGATGCTGTGTTGACCTCTTTCATCTCTAAGACAAAACTCGTAGACACAATTATCTGCATGCATAATGCAAAGGAAATACAATAACTTCTCATATTAAAGAGGAAAAACAGGAGGAAAGCGTCATAATAAGACAGCATAGATTTTGATATGCAAATGAGCATGTAACTGCTCTGAAAGGCACAGCAAGGCAATCAAGGACTTCTACCATTCCCAGAGCCAGGAGTGTGACTGTGTGTGAACTGGCAGGACTTTTCTGAAATGTTGGACATTTGTTAACATATCCAGAAAAGACCAAATGCAAACTTTTCTTCATTTAAAATAAATTATATTTAATTACATTTATGGTGCATCTATGTGTGAAAATGTTCACATTAGTGTGGGTTCTCACAGAGACCACAAAAGAGTGTCAGATCTTCTGGAGTTACAGAATTACAGGCAGTTGTGAGCCACTTGACATGGACGCTAGGAACCAAACTTGGTTCCTCTGAAAAAACAGCAAGTGGTCTTAACTGCTGAGCCACTCCTGCCTTTCCCTTTTTTTTGATTTAACCATTGGCTGGAATCCTCACAATTTTTCATCTATAGTAAAGCTATGTGGACATATTTCTGACTTATGGATAAAAAGAAGTTGAGTTTGAGAAGCAGCTATCTGTAGGTAGCTATTCATCTTTTGCCAGTTTCCTGTGAGGCTATTTGGAGAATGTGTAGGGTGAATGACTGCTTTCTCTGCTGACTGAATCTGCCATCCACATCCCAGGGCATCTAACATCCCTGTTCTCCAACCCACGAACACCAACTGACATGTCTCAGTAAGTGCGGGAAGCAAAGAGAATGACTTTGTGCCAATAGAAGGTGACTAGATTTGCATATCTACATGCATGCAAGTCTGCATATGTACATGTCCACATGTATGCAGAGCACCTTTGGAAACGTGTGCCAACTGCTTTTTGTCAGGAGTCATCATGGTGAGAAGCAATGGTGGTAGCAATGAAAATGAAGAAGGACACGTGGGAGTCCATGGTTTGATCAATCAAGTGACCGAGGCTATACTTAAATATAGTCATGGGTCCCTTACACACATCCCACACAACTCCTCACAGGCTATATCTCGTCTCTGTGTGTTCCACACATTGAGGACAATCACTTGGGTGTTGTACTCGTGAGTTTTAAACATCAACTTGCTACAATTTAGAATCACCTAAGAAGACAATCAAAAAATTATCTTGATCAGTTTGGCCATTGGGTACATCTGTGGGGGGGAGGCTGTCTTATTGCTAGTTGGTATAAGAAGAGACAGCGAGGCACATTTTGGGAGACTCCATTTCCCAGGCAAAGGGGTCCTGATCTACAGAAGGCAGGAGAATACTGTGTGAGAACAAGCGAGACCTGTTTATTTCTCTCTGCTCTTGACTGTGGATGTAATGTGACTGGCTGCTTGTGTCCCTGCCTTCATCCACTCTCAATTATGGATAGTAGCCTGGAATTCTAAGCTAAACAATCCCTTTCCTAACTAGGTTGCTTTGGTCAGGGTGTTTTATCCCAGCAACAGAAATAAAAATGGAAGAAGTGAGTGGGACCCTGAGCTGGGCCACTCTGACTTGATCTTGCCAGGATGACTTAGGACTCATGAACGACCCTTTATATTCAGTCCTATGCTATGGTTATCACTCTCTCAGTCAGGAATAACACATGTCTAACTTTGCTGAATTAATATCCCATTAGGCAGTTTTCAAGTTGGACCTTCTAAATGACTGTAGATATTTCAATACCATCAAAAAGAAAGAGACTAGGCTTGAGAAACTCAGGAAAATATCATCATTTAAGATGGTATTAAAATTAAAATTTAACCCATCTTATTTCTCAGGTGCAAGGGAAACAAATTTGGCATTCTTCTTAAAAGCATGACGACCATAAACAAAACTTAAGTCACTTTTTAAAGCCAGTATGAGCTGAGTCTTCTAAACTATCTTATCTAAAATACCTAATTGCAACAACCAATCACTGTTAAGGATAAACAGCTGCATTTGTTGTCAGTTCTGCTGGGGACCATTTCCTTTTTATCAAGAGGGACAGAATGGGAAGGTTGAGTCTGTCTTAAAATGTTTACATCCATTCTAAGGCCATTAGCTACTATAGAAGTATCTTGATTTCAGAATGCCAGAGAAAAGGATTCTCGCTGGCTGAATATCTAGGAGCCAAGACCAGAATCTAGAGTTCCAGGGAGGTGGGGTCAGGTGGAATTTGCTTATGTCATTAACCTGAATACTAACTGGGTTCCTGTCAATATTCACTACAATGGGTACTGAAGATGCTGGAGTATTTAGGATGTATTAATGAACAACATAGAAAATATGTACATGTGGACATATTTAACAATAATAATCAAAGAAGAGGTCATGAATTGGGAGGAGCAGGAGACATGGGGGGAGGGTTGCCTGGTGCAGGGGGTGATGTAAATACTCAATGTAGAATTCTCGAAAGAATAAAAAAAATTAAATTAAAAAAGAAACACCAGGGCATTAATAAGGCACATTTGGTATGTACCTATGAGAGCTTTTCCTGGGAGGATTAAGTAAAGGGAGAGATCTGCCTTGAACGTGGGTGGCAGAGTCCCAAGGGCTAGGGATCCAGACTGAATTAAAGAGGAAAACAAGAATGTGACTGTGTGGAAGAATGCATCCTGGAGCAGGACTGAGATGAAGGTACACTGGATTTGAGAATGATCCTGAAAGTCCTCACTCTGTACTCTGAGAAGAAGCACGATGATGCCCCAGAGGGCTAAGCCAAGAGGGGATGAGGGAGCCCACAAGAGAGAGCAGAGTAAGAGGGTGAGGGTGAGGGAGGAGCCACACTGAGAAGGACTCATAGCTTAATGAGTGGGGGAGGTACAGAGACATCACTACTTCTCTTGGGTGAGGTGAGGGGCCACCAGGGCTCACAAGCACAGATGGGATAGGATTTTACAGAGTCCTTCTGCTGCTTCACAGAGACTCCACTGAGGAGGAATATGGATAGGAAGGAAACTGGCTGTCCAGCCACCCAGGTCGGGGATGCTCTGTAGACACCTGAACACACCCCAGTGAAGAGTCTTGCTGCAGGGAAGGGACTGCTGCATGAGGCATGGCCATCTGGTTCTGTTTCACACCTTCCTGGAAAAACACATAGTCAGTCATCTCCTGAGGGGCAATGGAAGAATGTAGAGTCCCCGGGGCTGTCTAGACTGAGCTGAGAAAAGTGAACAACACAGCAAGAAAGCCAGCACATGCAGAAGATAGTGCCTCGGGGATGCTGCAGCAATCAGGAGTTGCTCACATCAAGGCTGCAAATCTCCTATGGTCCCCACAGTCACTTCTGACATGCCTTCCAGAAGTGTTCTCATGAAGGAACACAAAGAAAGGTGGGTAGTAGCTGGCCTTGTGTCATAGTTTATGTAGCAGGGTGCGGGGGGACCCAGTGGGGTGTGTGAACACTACAGGAATCACAATGCGGCCAGAAACAGCCAGTCAGTGACACCCTGAAACATGGGTCAGCCTAAAATTGGCATGAGCAGATAAAGAAAGGAGGGAGCTGACCAAAGTGCAGGTCACATCCCAAGTCTAGCATCCCAGAACAGGCAATGCATATTGAAGCAGAAGTTAGGAACAATTCACTACACAGAGACACTGGCAAACTGTGTAATGAGCTTGCCTTCGGATAGAAAAAAAATAATTAAAACAATATTGAAAGAAAAAGAATCAGAGCCAGGGCTGATGACAGGACTGTCATCCCAGCTAACTGGAAAGCTGAGGCAGGAGGATTGCAAAGCCAGGCTGGGCTACAGTATGAGTTCAAGGGAGCTTGGTGAGACCATATCTCAAAATAAAAAGCACAAAGGGGGTTGGATGTGTAGGTCAGCAGTAGACATTTGCCTGGCATATGTAAGATGCTGGGTTCATCCCAATACTGAAAAAAAGATAAAGGAGATGAATTATGATTTACCAAATGGATATAAGAAAGGATTTTTTACTCCTACTAGTGACGAAGGAAATGAGGATTTAAAAGACAATTTCAGCCATAATATTGTCAAGTTTATAAAATTAACATTTACTATGGCATTGATTTGGGATATGTGGTTTTGAATTTGTTAGCAGGGATAATGTTAATTGCTCCAGTTTTCAGGGAAATTAAATGATGTTGCCTATAAAAGTCAGAACTTCACCTAGCCTTCCAACAGGTGAGCATTCTCTTTAGAGGCCCCTGTGAAATACAACCCACTCTTGCATCTCTCTCCATCACACAGGAGAGCTGAAATTGGCCATGTGGTCTTCTCTAGCCAATAGGATGCTAGAAGAATGCGGAATACCAGTTTTCCCCTTGACCTTCATGACCCAGTGACCTTAGCCACTTGGGGAAACTGAGAGACCCTAGGGGTATCAAGAATGAAGTCCCAGACAGGTGACTCTGGCTCAGTTGCTTTGGTCAGCTCCCAGTTGTGCAAGCATCTCACCTGGGCTCCCTTCTGTCATGGAGACATCTCTAGTGATAGTCTGTCATTGTGTGTGGAATGAAGGGCTAGAAGCAGCCGGAGTCCACCCACTGAGAAATAATGGAATTAATAGTACTGGATTCATAGTAGGGATGCGATGTGAGGAATGCCATGAAAGGAGTCTTCTCCACCCATTGGGAAGAGCGAGCATTCGGCAGGTAGTGGGAGAGCATTCAGAAGCATCATGTAGGCTCCAAGTTCACAGAAACTGTTAAATGTAGAGATGTGTGCAATGTACCGAACTAAGCACTGATGTGGGAGTGTCATATATCAATCTGTTGATTTCATTGGTTAAAATAAAGAAATTGCTTGGCTGGTCCTGATAGGTTAAAACATAGGTGGGAGGAGTAAACAGAATAGTATGCTGACGGGAAGAGGAAGTGAGCTCAGAAAGCATGCAGCTCCGCTCAGAGCCAGATGCCTCAGACAGAGATGCCATGCTCCCCTCGCGATAGCTCTGCTCTCTGAGGCAGAGGGATGAAGCTCCGACCCAAGATGGATGTAGGCTAGAATCTTCCTGGTAAGCGCACCTCATGGTGCTACTTAGATGATTAGAAATGGGTTAA
This sequence comes from Microtus obscurus, assembly GCA_963919715.1. Lineage (NCBI taxonomy): Eukaryota > Metazoa > Chordata > Mammalia > Rodentia > Cricetidae > Microtus > Microtus obscurus. The sequence goes on along the minus strand of CAWTZC010002533.1, from coordinate 9,758,952 downwards.
GAGGTTGAAGTTAATGGTCCAAGCAGTGTTTAAAAGAATACAGTGTCCGTGTAATTATTTCGGGTAAAGCTAGCCAGTGGCGGGAGCTGGGTGGCAGAATGCAACCCCGCCGCCCCCAATTTCAACAAAGCACCTCTCAGAAACAAGAAGACTATGATTGTCTTCAGGGGTTGGGGGCAGTTGAGCTGATGGCAGTGGTCGGTGCAGATCACTAAATTTTTATATGCACTTTGAAGAGAGTTCACTCAGTGCATGCAACACTGCATGAAAACTAGATGCAATGAATGCATGGCAAGACTATGTCAAGAGAGATCAGTCTGGGGAGCTCATCCACCTGTTTCTGAGAACTCTGTGGTGCACCAAGGTTCTCTGACTGACTTTAAAATACAGTATCAGGCCTGGTGGTGGTGGCACACGCCTTTAATCCCAGCACTCGGGAGGCAGAGGCAGGCGTATCTCTGTGAGTTCGAGACCAGCCTGGTCTACAAGAGCTAGTTCCAGGTAAGGCTCCAAAACCACAGAGAAACCCTGTCTCGAAAAACCAAAAAATAAAATAAAATAAAATACAGCACCAGTTTTGCTGTGTTAGACATGGTTAGTTCTGGGGAAAGTTTCAGGGGCCTTTGCCACCTTCATGTCTAGGACTTTGAATCCAGCTATGTGGCTCCTTCTCAGGCGCATTTTACTAAGAGGACAGACATCCAATCTTATCTCTGAGAATATGCTGTACCCATGTGTATATATGTGTACGTATGTGCCTGAGTGTGTGTATGTGTATAAATAAGAATGTATGCATATGTGTAGGAGCATACATGTGTATGTGTGTATGCATATATCTGAGTGTATGTGAGTGTAAGAGTACATGTATGCATGTTTGTGTAAATGCATGGACATGTGCATGAATGCATATACCCGGGAGCACACTTAGATATGCACATGCATGTACATATGTGTGTGCACATGAGTACGTATGTGTGTGAGCGAATTTATTCATGTGTATGTTGTATGTGTGTTTATACATGTGTGTACATATGTACTTATATTAGTGAATACCGTACGGGGTACCTCATCTGCTCAAGTTTCCAGAAATTTCCTTCACTCTGAAGTTCAAATAACCTGAAGGCTTTAAAATGGATCCTCTCTTCATCCTCATTAAACAAAGAACCCCTCAAAATGTTTTCAGGCACATGTCATGACATTTCCTCTTTAAAGGACAAATTCATCCGAGCGTGCTCAGCATCCTCTCTTACCTTATGCTGGAGTTGGCTGAAAAACTAACCAGATGCCTGGGTCTCACCCTGAGAATTGTGTTTAATCTATATGGAGCCTGGACATAAGGACAGGGAACCTGCTTGGATACGAAATACTGATCTCTGATGAGCAAGGCTAATTGGAATTCTCAATGAACACTTACAATTCTCTGATCTTGTGACATCTGAATCAGTGACAAATTAAATTTTCCATCATCTGAATGTGATCCGCACTTTCCTGAAGTCGAAACATTTGAAAATTGGTTTTAAAAATGCCATTTCATCTCCACGCTCAGCTGGGAATGTCACTTCAGATGAGCGTAAACACGAGAACCAGGAGGCTCTGTATGGAAGCCGACATGTCTGTTTCCTGCCAAAACACCATGTCAACACTCACGTCATGTTGACGAGGAACACCGGCATAGGGCTGGGGCTCGCGGAGGCTGGCACTCCATGGCCAGGCTGGAAGACTTCAGGGTGTTTCTAGAGGCCTGTGGAAAAAGTGTCCTTCCCTGGAGAAACCGCCCTGAAGGCATCTTCATTTCTCCATGCCTGAGCTCTAACTTGGCTTGCACATGCATGACTCATGCATGTTTGTGCACGAACTTCTCTAAAACCTGCAACAGGGCTCCTCCCAGGAGTTTTCTGTGTCCTTCTTTGATTCAAATTCTTGCTCTGAATTTGTTAGCTCTATCCTGTTGTTTACACACACACACACACACACACACACACACACACACACACACACGCTTCAAAAAGTCCACAAATCCAATGTGTCTGAGGAGGCTCTTGAACTCTGGGAATTTAAACAGAGTCTCTACTGGGTCCCGGACAAAGCTGATTCCATTTGCTGCTTTTGTAAGAGCATCAGCCATGCTTTCTCCCAGTTCTGGGCTTGGAGAAAGAACATGGACATCCCTCTGTTATCTCCTTCCCTCTCTTCTGCATCTCTTGACAAGTCAGAAACAGTCTGGGGTTCATACCTCGTCTCTAATCATGTCTAAGCACTGATTACTTTTGTTTGGGAAAAACCAGTTGCCACACACAAGAAAGAATAATATAATACTAAGTGAAAATTCAAAATAAAATAACTTCTTATGACACTAATTCCAGGTATTACTTATGGGACTCTTGCTGAGTGGCAGGAAGTGCTGTACTTGGCCAGGTCCCACAGTTTAGAGGACTGGCCTCGTTTCTACTGCCACAGGACAATGTGTCCAGTTGGCCACACAGGTACTTGAAATTAGGGTGAAATTTGTCACCCTTATGGACAGCACTCCAGGCATCTCATGGGAACCACCAGAGAAGATACGGCATGGAGATATGGGTAAGTGGTACCTGGATGAGCATGTAAACCAACGTGGACAGATGGGGTTTTCTTCCTTTGGAGACTTCAGGGGACAGTGGAGAAGTTCCAGAAAACCCAACACAAGCTTAAACGGCTGTCATGGCATTACCTGCTCATTCCTGTCAGACATGCAGCTCTTTAGCAGGCTTGAACTCTGAGATTCCAATGACCAAACCCCAGGAAAGGCCACCCATTCTTGCCTTTGCTCATGGGAGGCCTCCCAGTGTACTAAGGGTACTGTGAGGGTGCCTTGGGGGTTATCAGTATCTGTTGCAGCCGAATCCCAAAGCAGGCAAAGTAGATGGGGCAAACCCACCTCAGGTCTATGTACCCCCATCCCTTTTCCATTCCTGAGGGTGTCCAGCCCTGGAATAGGTGAGGCCAGAGCAACTGCAGAACACCCAGGGAACACCCCCAAGGGTCCTTCTCCCCAGTGGCATATGCAGTCTCGTGGTTGGAGAGGAGTTGAGGGCCAAAAGAGACCAGGAAATAAATTTTGGCCAAAATTGGTTCTCACTGAGGTGGCAGATGTCAAAGCCAAGTCTTGGGTGGAGTCTGATAATTCGGCACCCTTGCCTGACATTCCAGGTGCTTCGGAAGGTGTATTTGTCACCATGGGAGACCAGAACACTGTTTATTTATCAGCCATGAACTTAATTTATAACTCTGGAATGTTCAGATACAGGTCTGATGGAGCAGATGCTGTTGACATCCATCTCATGGTCCCCTTCTATCCCCCACTATAGTTCCCACACTTCTAGGACTCCAGCTTCTGGCTTCACCTGGCTACACCTTCACTTTGCATCTGGTGTGTATAGAGGCTGAGTATCTCAGTTTAGGGTGGTGTACACACACACCACACATACACACACACATACACACACACACACCACACCACACACATATACATACATACACATACATATACACACACACCACATATATACACCACACACACACATACACACACCACGTACATACACACCACACTCACACACACCACATACATACACATACACCACACACACACATACACACACCACGTACATACACACCACATACATACACATACACCACACACACACATACATACACATACACCACACACACACCACATACACACACACACCATGTACATACACACCACACACACACACACACCACGTAAATACACAAACACACACACCATACATACACACACACCCCGCCACACACATACACACACACAGGGTGGGGTGGAGATCATTGAAAGGGCGCTTGCCTGACAGGTGAAAAGCCCCGTGTTCAATCTCAGGACTGCAAATAAATGTCAAAGAATGCTTGCAGACGTGCAGTGACACAGTTACTGGGGCCCCTGTGGCATTGACGGTTGCAGCTTTAAGTGTTCCTTGGCCTTGGCCTTTCAGATAATGCTGAATTTTATGTTCCTTATTCTTGGAAGGCCATTTTTTCCTTTTGGAATTTTATAGAGATCCTAAACAGTAGATCAGTTTGTAAATATAGGGAGTAAGTCAGATTGAAAAATTACCGTACACACAGTTCCACCAAGGATAATTACAGTGACAGGTGATAAAGTCCTTCTGTGGAGAATGTAATGGTTGAGGGAGGGAGGGATGGAGGAAGGGAGGGAGGAAGGGAGGGAGGAAGGGAGGGAGGAAGGGAAGGAGGGAGGGAGGGAGGGAGGGAGGGACGGATGGAGTGCGTGCAGGTGTGTGTGTGTGTGTGTGTGTGTGTGTGTGTGTGTGTGTGTGTAAATCCAGGCACCAGGTCCTCTTGGAGACAGTCACTAAATCCTTTTGCCTCATTAAACAGTGGTTATCATGATGTCTTAAAATGTTTAGGTTTGACTCTATATCCAGGGTGTCTTTCTTAAATTATGCCATAATTTCTGATGGCCACGTGGCATCTGTTAAATATGACTACTATAGTTCATGTACTCAATTCCCTGTTAGTAGGTATTTGAGTGTTTCCAGTCCCAAACTACAAATATGAAACTCTCAAAATAAATACCTTTCTACACACCTGAGTGCATTCAATGTACTTTGATAAACCAACTAATTTAGACCTGTGCATTGTGGTGATATTTTGTTTGTGATCTAACAAATAAAGCTTGCCTGGAGTTCAAAGTGCAGAGCTAGCCACACTAGTTAGTCATAGAGGCCAGGTAGTGGTGGCACACACCTTTAATCCCAGCACTTGGGGGATACAGGCAGACAGATCTCTGTGAGCTCAAGACTACCCAGGGCCATATGAGATTGAATTAGAGAAACAGAGATCACACCTTTGATCCCAGCCCTTGGGATCCCATGCCTTTAATCCCAGCACTAAGGAGGTAGAGACAGGAGTGATATGGCTGGGTTGAATGAGGAATATAAGGCGGGAGGAAACAGGAGCTCAGGGCATTCAGTCTGAGGATTCGTAGACAGGATCTTGCCCACTTTGGTCTGAGGATTCAGTAGAGGAGAAAAGTCTCTCTAGTGGCTAGCTTCTTCTCTGATCTTTCAGCTCCCCCACCCCCAATATCTGACTCCAAGACCATTTAGAATTGGTGCTACAGTTCATATCCGCTTGAGTTTCATTTTTAAATTTTATTTATTTATTAAAGATTTCTGTCTCTTCCCCACCACTGCCTCCCATATCCCTCCCCCTCCCCCAATCAACTCCCCCTCTCTCATCAGCCCTAAGAGCAGACCGGGTTCCCTGCCCTGTGGGGAGTCCAAGGACCTCCCACCTCCTTCCAGGTCTAGTAAGGTGAACATCCAAACAGCCTAGGCTCCCACAAAGCCAGTACATGCAGTAGGATCAAAACCCAGAGCCATTGTTCTTGACTTCTCAGCAGTCCTCATTGTCTGCTATGTTCAGTGAGTCCGGTTTTATCCCATGCTTTTCAGACCCAGTCCAGCTGGCCTTGGTGAGTTCCCAAAAGAACATCCCCATTGTCTCAGTGTATGGGTGCACCCCTTATGGCCCTGAGTTCCTTGCTCGTGCTCTCTCTCCTTCTGCTCCTGATTTGGACCTTGGGGTTGTAGTCTGGTGCAGTTTCTTAACACACACCAAGAATCAGTCACTCAAACACTGAGCTGGAGTTAGCAAATGTATAAATAACAGATGTGCCTGCTTTGATGCTTTAAATATTTGTGGTACTGTGGGTATAGCTCAGTGGTAAGAACATTGGCCAAGTATCCATGAAGGTCTCTGCCTTTGATCCCATGACAACAACAAAAACAAATCGATAAAATTAATCAATAGCTGCTTGAACATTTTGCCTGTGTATCTGAATTTCTTCCTTCCAGTTAAAGAACTGTGATAACCCCAGCTGGACCCATTTCCAAATAGCAACCATCGGTGGGATCTGAGATTCAGTTCACATTTTGTTGGCACCACTGTTTGCCCTGGTCTTTCTTGCAACCCCCCATGGGCTCAATTCTGGGCTTGTATTCAACCTCTGCCTGTCTCACCCGGGCATCTCTTTGTGGAAGCCTTGCTGGTTTCTATGCATGCTTCCATCAATCAGTGACTGACATGTCAATTTTTGTCCACTAGGACGGGAGCCAAAATATGGCATTCCCGCTCTGAGTTTAGTAGAAGTGGAACTTCATGAAATTGAGTTTATTTGAAACTGAATTTTCTAGTCTAGTGCCATCACCTGCAGTTTGTAAATATCAAATGCAATAATTCACGTTACAAGTTCTATGAAAACTGAAAAACCTCCATCTGTGCCAGTCATTCATCAATACCCATTTCTTTCTATTCACAGCATAGAGCCAGACCAAACATCCTGGGTGTCCAGCAGCAGAGGGGATCCTGTGCCCAATCCAGATAATGGATTTGAATAAAATGATTCATGTCCCCTCCAGGTCTATCAGCAAATGTTTTGTGCCCATCACTGCTCTCCTGTTCCCTCACTGGGTGCCCAGTGACTTTGATTTCCTGGTGAATTATGCATTTGTTTCAGATAAGGGAATTGGGGGCCAAAGCCTTCAAGGAATGGGCAATTATTGAGAGCAAAGCCTTTGGAGTTAATCTGTAAAGAGGAACTTACAATAGAGCAGAGCTGCGGCCAACCTGGGACCCATCAATGCATTAAGCGGCCTTTGCACTAAGAGTTTATAACATCTAAGAGAACATCAGACTAAAACACTTCCTGGGTTTATCTAGAGAATCTCTTTCTTTGTGTTAAAATTAGTGAGGAAAAGTACTGGGTGTCACTTTTGAGCCAATTAAGACGTCAGGTTACCCGTGTGGCACTGGGAAACTGGACAACTACGAGATGCTCCCCGGGAGATGGTACCCACTTGCTCACAGGGTTTGTGGGAAAACACTTAATTCTTATGTTAAGGAAATAAGAGGGAGCTTTTCCATATGGAGCAAGGGGGAGCTTTTCTGTATAGAGCAAAGACATCAAGGAAGAGTTTTGTCTGCATAGCGTGGGAACATGAGTACTGTTAAATGGGGTGGAGAACATCTAAATAGACAACCCTCCACTAAATATACCAGGAGCTAATGGTGGCAACGAGACCTGGGGATATAAAGCCTACATCTACATACAGGCGTGGCCTTATCACACCTCATATTCTGATTTTTCTGTTTTGCGGGTTAGCAATTCTGCTTTCTCTGATGCCCAGAGAAAACACAGTGTGTATATACTCAACATTGACTTACAGTTTTCACAGAAGCTTCCGTACTGAATTCTGCAGCAGCTGGATTAAATCATACCACACCAACTATTTCTGAGTGTTCCCTCTGTCCACGTCCTTCCCAGTATTTGTTGCTACTTTTTTTTTTTGACTGCCATTCTGCCATATGACCTGGCTAATCACAAAAAGACTCCGTGCTTGGTTAGTTTGATATCAATTTGACAAAAGCTAGAGTCATTTGGGAAGAGGCAACCTCCATTGAGAAAATGTTCCCATCAAATTGGCCTATGCAGGAGATGGTGGGGCATTTTCTTGATGGATGATAAATATAAGAGAACCCAGTTCACAACCCCTGGGCAGGTGGCCCTGGGTTCTATAAGAAATCAGGTTTAAAAAAAATAAAATACAGAAATCATGTTGAGCAAGCCAGTAAGCAGTGACCATGGCCTCTGCTTCAGTTCCTGCCTCCAGGTTCCTGCATTGAGTTCCTTCCTCACTGACTTCCCTGGGTGCTGGACTACAAGTTGCATGATGAAATAAACCCTTTCCTCCCCAAGTTGCTCTTGGTCACGATGCTTCATTATAGCAATAAAACCCCAAGACAGACTTCAAGTGAATGCATCAGAGAGACACCTGCATGTCCATGTTCATTCCGATTCTATTCACTGTAGTTGAGTTGTGGACCCAACCCAGGGTCAATCCACAGAGGAATGAATGGGGAAAATGTGGGATGTAGGGTGTGTGTGTGTCTGTGTGTGTAAAATGGAATTCAGCCATAAAAATGTAATATCATCTTGTTCAGAAAAATGGATGCAACTAAAGATAACCATATTAAGTGACTTCAACTTGACTCGGAAGGTCAAACGCCCGATGTTCCTCTCAGATATGTATAGGCCACATGAAACTGGGAACCAGAAGAGAAACTGCCTTGGGGGAAGGGCAGGGGATATATGGGAGATATGGTCAACACACAGATAAACTAAGATGAACATGTACAAAATAAGCAAACTTCAAAAAGGAAAAAGTCGAGGAGCTGGTGAGAAGGCTCAGGGGGTAAAGGTCCTTGCTAAGCAAAATGGCTGACCTGAGTTTGATCTCCAGAACCCACATAAAGGTGGAAGACAGCCAATCCACAAAGCCATTTCTCTAAGTTCCACATGAAAGCTATGACACAGACACCCACAACGAGAGAGAGAGAGAGAGAGAGAGAGAGAGAGAGAGAGAGAGAGAGAGAGAGAGAGAGAGAGAGAGAGAGATTTAGGTTGGACTTTGGTTAGTGGTGTCCTTTTTAATCTAAAAACAGTCAATACCTTTTCCTATTTTGGCCATGCTACACCAAGTATTTTAGGGTCTATCTTTCCCCAAGGTTTACGTAAAGCTGCCCCACTCTCAAGCAGAACTCCTCCCTGCAAAGCTTAAAGGATCGGCATTGCCCATGCTCCCAGGCTCAGAGGACTCACGTGCTGATTCAGAGAACAGAATGGGAACTTCCAAGTCGCTGTGCAGTGCAATCTGCACCCCCTTCCCCCAGCTGTGCCCTTCAGCTGGACTCAGAAGCCAAATGTCCCCATGGACTTTCTGAGCCTTAAGCCAATCAATTCATTTTCTCCATTTCACTCTATTCCTCTCCAAGTCTCGTCTAATCTTGTTTGATTCTGTATCCAGCAACCAGGGCCCAAACTAATCCATCACTAAATGGGGAAATCTTTGCTTATAGAAATCTCTGTCCACTCTCCCACCACACACGTACCACTCACAGTGAAGCAATTTAATGTGACCAGATTTACTATCGAAAATAGCATTGGGGATAAAAATAACATTTATTGGGTGATTATTATAGATGAGGCTTTGATTAAGTAATTTGTATGGTAATAATACATATGTATTATAACAAATACTCAAGCAGTATAAACTGGTGTAAAATTAAATGTCTCTGTTATTCTATACTTCATTTCCATCACTGATTAATGTGTTATTTTGGAAATAGTCTGCCTATACAAACAGGCATTATTAAATGTGAAGATTCACACATTTGAGTATGGGTATTTTTTAAGATTTATTTTTAATGATGTGTCTTGTGTGGGTGTGTTTGTGTATGGATATGTATGTCTGTGTATGAGTGTGTCTATGTATGGGTGTGTCTGTTATAGGTATGTCTGTGATGGGTGTACCTGTGTATGAATGTGCCCTTATTTGGGTATGTCTGTGTATGGGTATGTTTGTGTATAGGTATGTCTGTGTATGTGTGTACCTGTGTATAGGCATGTCTGTGTGTAAATGTGACTGTGTATGAGTGTGCCTGTGTATGGGTATGTTCATGTATAGTTAGTTATATCTGTGAATGGGTGTGCCTGTGTATGGGTATGTCTGTGTACAGGCATGTCTGTGTATGGGTATGTTTGTGTATAGGTATGTCTATGCGTAAGTGTGCCTGTGTATGAGTGTGCCTGTGTATGGGTATGTTCATGTATAGTTAGTTATATCTGTGAATGGGTGTGCCTGTGTATGGGTATGTCTGTGTACAGGCATGTCTGTGTATGGGTATGTTTGTGTATAGGTATGTCTGTGTATGGGTGTACCTGTGTATAGGTATGTCTTTGTGTAAGTGTGCCTGTGTATGAGTGTGCCTGTGCATGGGTATGTTCATGTATAGTTAGTTATATCTGTGAATGGGTGTGTCTGTGTATGGGTATGTCTGTGTGTAAGTGTGCCTGTGTATGAGTGTGCCCGTGTGTGTGTATGTCTGTGTCTGTGTACGGGTATGTCTGTGTACTGAAATGTCTGTGTATGGGTATGTTCATGTATAGTTATATCTGTGAATGGTGTGTCTGTGCATGGGTATGTCTGTGTGTAAGTGTGCCTTATATGAGTGTGCCTGTGTGTGTGTGTGTGTGTGTGTGTGATGTCTGTGTATGGGTGTGCCTGTGTATGGTTGTGCCTGTGTGTGTGTGTATGTCTGTGTATGGGTGTGTCTATGTATGAGTGTGTCTATGTATGTCTGTGTATGGGTGTGTCTGTGTATGGGTATGTCTGTGTATCAGTATGTGTGTGTACTGACATGTCTGTGTATGGGTATATCTGTGTATAGGTATGTGCCCTTGAGTGAAGATCCTATAGAGGTCTGAAGAGGGCATCAGATCTCCTAGAGCAGGAGTCACAGGTACTTGCAAGCCATCTGAAGTGGGAGCTTGGAACTAAACCCAGGTCCTCTGGAAGAGCAGTATGTGCCTTTAACTGCTGCACTATCTGTCCAGCCTCACTGAGTGTTTATTTTACACAAAGGCCAGGAGGCATGGGTCAACCAGTCATCTTACATATGGCATGATTCCATCCAATGCCTCTGCGCCTTCTGGGGTCTTCACTACACTCATGAGGTAGATGGCCCTCTGAGGAAACAGGGTGGAACACATGATCAAACTGAAACTCAAATCAGACAGCTGCCTTCAGAGCACACAACCTTAATAGCCACTGATACACTGAGCAGGAATAGGCAATATCTCAACTCCCTGCTTGGGTTTGTATGAAACTGGGAAGCTGATATAAGAGTCAGAAAGTTAAAACTCAAAATGTGTTATTAAAGAGACTGGGGAGATGGCTGAGTGTTTAAAAGCACTGGCTGCTCTTACAGAGGACCCAAGCTCAGTTCCCAGCACCCACATGGTGGCTCACAATTGTCTTCAATTCCAGTTCCAGAGGATCTGATGCCCTCTTCTGGCCTCTGTGGACACTGCATGCACATGCTGCACAAACATGTGGGAAAACACTCCGAGTCTACTACAAAGATGCGCTTGTTTTCAGTGGCAATCACCCCATGTTTGCAAACGTTCTGGGAACCAAGCATATGTTTAACAAAATGCAGCCCCAAATCAAGATGGGCTAGAGTGGGGAGGATGTCCAGCCAGCAGCGGCAGGCTTTAGGAGTGAACCCAGGCAACCTGGGGAGGGAATACCAGCCAGAGGCTCTGCCCAATACCACCACCTCAGCTGCCTGGTTAGGAGGAAAAGGAGGAGCAGTCAGGAGAGGCAGGATGGAGTCCTGTCTGGAAAACCTCATATCTTCAGAACAGACTTCAACTCTTAGGTAATAAAGCCATGGGAATGTTCCACTCAGATTCACTCAGGTACGAAGGCTGCAGTTGTAATTTCAAGGTTTGAAGGATCAATAGCCTGACTGTTTCAGCACTGCCGGGCAGGAATCCAAGACTTCTCTGCTAATCTCGCATAGCTCCAGACCAGGCTTCACCCATAGTGCACAGGGCTGGAAGGGAGCTGTCGCAGCCATCGACAACTCCATTTTCTTGTCAGGTGCTAACAGAGCCAATCTGCTTTCCTGGGTACCAGACCTACAAAAGCTTGCACTATGTACAGGCTCGTTTACCAAGGTTATCTCCATCAACCAGGTACAACCTGCTGGATGAAATGACTAAGGCAGGGCACTCGGCCAACAGACACCAGAGGTGAGTTAGAGTCCAAGTCACCCTGGGATGACGCCTCTTCATACTCCTTGGATAGCATGTGCAGTCCTTCCTTTGTTAATCTAAATATGACAGAATGGGAGACCTTGAAAGGGAGTGGCATGGGCTGGTAGCAATGCCAGTGATGCTTGTAGAGACTGCATGAGAAAGGGAGATGCTGTGGCTCTGCGGGCCGAGGGCCATGTCTGGGCATCTCTCAGTCCCACTCAGCCCAAGGCTGCAATGCAGTCTCCCAGGAGCATCTGTGAGAGCAACCATGAAGCTCGAGGTTTCATTTCCACTGTTACAAATTCATTATAGAATGAATTAGGCAGCAAAGCTCAGCAGGATTCAGGGACCAGAAACCTAAGGTGAACACAAGCAGAAGAAGATACTTGCACACACATGGAGACAGGCCACCTGAACACACGCATGCACACATACACATGCACAAGAACACTAACACATGCACACACGTGCACACACACACACACACACACACACACACACACACACGCATGCACAGGCCTGCACCCATGTTTGAGGTGAAAGCGACAGAGTCCAGTGTCTCACATCTGCTAGGCAATGTTCTACTACTGAGCTGCACTCCAACCCCAGAAATTTCCAATTGGGGTCCAATTGGAAGCTGGCTCATGAAGATGTCACTTTGCTTCATTAACCACAGCCTGACATGGTCTGTGTGAATAATTATATTTTGTTGAATAAATCTACTACTGAGTGAATGCCAGTAAGTTTAAAAAAAAGCCTGGGACCCTGGCTCGAAAGAGATGGACACCAATCCTAAAGATGACACCTGAGGTTGTCCTCTGACTTCCAAGCTCGTCTCCTTTCATTCCTTCTATTTACACCTGCTCAGTCCAAACTTGAAGCTGCTGAAGTGTACACGGGTGTGAAGCCATCTTCTGCAACATGGTAATCTGCCCGAGGACCACACTAAGGAAGAAAATGGACTCTCCCTCCTCTACCAGCCATCTGCAATGGCTCTTCAGGGGTGGGGCTCGGAAGCCCCGCCTTCATCCATGATGGATGCTGATTGGCTTGATCTTGTGCAGGCAACACCAGCTGCTGTAAGCTCATGACTATAGCACCCTTATCCTTTCCAGAAGACACTCTATTATCACTGCCCTCCCTGACTCTGGTGATTATAATCTTCCCAGCCTCCTCTTCTGTGAAGTCCCTTCCCTAAGCCTTGGAGGATGGGTGTGATATAGAAAACCCTTTTAGGCCTTAGGACTCCACAGATACTTATTCTCTAAAGTTTGACCAATTGCGAGCCTCTGTATTAGTCACCATCTACTGACCAGAAAAGCTTCTCTGGTAAGGACTGAGAGGCAGTGTTATAAGATGGAGTTTCCTGTAGCTCAGGCTAGCCTAGATGTACTGTGTAGCCATGAATGGCCTTGAACTCTGATACTCCTTGCCTCTCCCTAGTGCTAGCATTAGAGGTGTGCACCCCCAGGCCTGCCTTTCCAGCCCCTTGGCATATTGCGATAACCCTTGAGGATGACCGCTTCCATGTTCTCTTCTCTAGAGTCACACATGATGGGCACCTGCCAAATGTCTAACCGGGACTAAAAAGAGAAAACGGTTATTCACTGACTTCTAATGAATGTAGCAGAACAATCCTCTTACTTAAGACTCTCTCTCTCTCTCTCTCTCTCTCTCTCTCTCTCTCTCTCTCTCTCTCTTTTAACGTAACTACAGAACAAGGACAAATCCCCAGTTTCAGTTGCTTCTCTCACTTTGAGCCCTGAAAAATCAAAGATAAAAATAAGCTTCATCAATACCATTTGCCTGCGGCTCACCTTCCCACATGCCCAGGGAGCAAGCAGCATAGAGAAATGATAATAGAATGTTTCAATGACTTCTGGGGGATAAGCATCTCCAGGCACGGTCAGAATGAATAATGGCGGGGCTGCGCTACACGCTTGGAGAAGAGGCGTAGCTGTCCAAAATCTCAATGAATACAAGCAAAGCTAATTGCAGCTCTCCATGTCTTTCACCAAGGCTCTGCTGGCAGAGACGGGTCAGAACACAGAGCTTCCGATTCATCAGTGTAACGCAGAAAAACAAGGAAGGAAACAGAATACTCAACTCCCCTCAGCTGGGGTTGCTGGATCCAGACCTTCCTGTGTACGTCAGCCAGCTAAAAATCAGGGGAGGCGAGTAAGAGAATGCTCTTCAAAGTTGCTCAAGGAAAACAAAGGCCTTATCATACAACAAAAGTATATGCTCTACTATGTTCATAGCAGCATTGTTTGTAATAGCCAAAACCTGGAAACAACCTAGATGCCCTTCAATGGAAGAATGGACGAAGAAAAGTATGGAATATATACATATTAGAGTACTACTCAGCAGTAAAAAGCAAGGACTTCTTGAATTTTGCATGCAAATGGATGGAAATAGAATACACTATCCTGAGTGAGGTAAGCCAGACCCAAAAAGAGGAACATGGGATGTACTCACTCATATTTGGTTTCTAGCCATAAACAAAGGACATTGAGCCTATAATTAGTGATCCTAGAGAAGCTAAATTAGGAGAACCCAAAGAAAATCATATAGGCATCCTCCTGAATATTAACCTTCATCAGGCGATGAAAGGAGACAGAGACAGAGACCCACATTGGAGCACCGGACTGAAATCTCAAGGTCCAAATCAGGAGCAGAAGGAGAGAGAGCACGAGCAAGGAACTCAGGACCACAAGGGGTGCACCCACACACTGAGACAATGGGGATGTTCTATCGGGAACTCACCAAGGCCAGCTGGCCTGGATCTGAAAAAGCCTAGGATAAAGCCGGACTCGCTGAACATAGCAGACAATGAGGACTACTGAGAACTCAAGAACAATGGCAATGGGTCTTTGATCCTACTGCACGTACTGGCTTTGTGGGAGCCTAGGCAGTTTGGATGCTCACCTTACTAGACCTGGATGGAAGTGGGTGGTCCTTGGACTTCCCACAGGGCAGGAAACCCTGATTGCTCTTTGGGCTGATGAGGGAGGGAAATTTGATTGGGGGAGGGGGAGGGAAGTGGGTAGCAGGGGCGGGGAAGAGACAGAAATCTTTAATAAATCAATAAATTTAAAAAAAAAGAAAGAAAGAGAGCATAGATTAAATAGGATTAAAAAAAGGAATTCAGGTCTAATCTAAGGAACTGTAGGAGGGCATGTTAGGAGGTGTTAGGAATAGCTAAAATTATCAGTCCCAAATGCCTAGGGCTTATTTTCTTCACCTCTGCATCCCCTGTGAATTGCCTCCAGCCCTCATGGTTTCTCCCCCAACCCCTCCTCTTCCTGACCCTTTAGACAATCTGCCTGTGGGTACTGAAAAGTGTAAGCTCGCTGCTAATTCTTCATCCAGTCCAAAATCTGCAGGAATTCTCTGTGGGAATGTGGAGGTCAGAGGGCAACTAGTGGGAGCCCATTCTTTCTTTCCACCACGGGGGACCCAGGCATCAATCTCAGGTCCTCGGACTTGGGAGCAAGTGCCCTTACTTCCTGCATCATCTCACTGGCCCCATGCTTCAAACAGCCCTTCATTTGCCATCATATATGTAGATAGCGCAATAAAGTCGCAGGGGTGTGTGTGCAGTGCAGGTTTTGTAAAAGTCCTTCAGAAAGAGGGGCTAGGGGCTGGAACAGAACAGGGGTAGTAATTAGCATATGAAACGAGACTATATAAAGAGGTGACTATCTCTGTTCCCAGATCTACCTGTTGATTTGGGTCAGCCAAGTAGGTGACTGAGGAAGGAAAACACGGTTTCCCACTCGCTGTAGCCCAGAGAACACATGGACTGAGCACAGACGGGGAGGGGAAGAGTCTGAGGTTAGGTTTCCCACCCAATGTTAGATATTTATTGGGCTGCTGCCCCAAGCTGATGGCCTCACAAGGAACAGGAAATGAAGCTAAGGAACAACCAGGTGACACTGGATATGTGGATTGGAGAGTTCCGCTTCAAGCAAACCATGAGGGCAAGTATGAGGAAGGGGTTTGAGTTGAAAATAAAGAACAAAGGAAAGAATCCTGTCGTGGCTGTGGCAGTGTGGCCTGATGCCCCTCCTTTGGGATGCCAAGGCAGTATGTAGCTAGCTAGAACACAATTCCCAGACTCGTGTTGACCCTCTATCCTCTGTGCGGAGTGGAGGTGCCCCCTGCATCCAATCTAGAGCGCTCTCTGGTTAGGTTTCAGGTGGCCTTGACAGCCTGCATTTGCAAACACCTTCAGTTGCAAAGACAAGGGGGTGAAACCTGCCAGAGGGAACAGGTTAAGGGGTCTTCCCTGAACACATTGAAATATGTCTGTACCTAGTCTTGGCCCACAGAACACCTGTCGGGAATGTCTGGGCTTCATGATAATGGCTCCTCACCTCACTGTCCCTCTTTTTCCAAACAGAGGGATTATCTTTTACAGGTCATTAAGAATGTACCCTCTTCCTTCTTGACAAAGACAAGGGAAGAAAAAAGTTTGAATCTACTGACTGTGTGCAGTAGAAATGGCATGCATGTTTAATTAATTGCATTTGTGCTGTCTCGTATTTCATTTTCTGTCCCCAAGACTCCAGCTTTTGCGTGCATTTGCTAAACACCACCCAGTGTTACGACAAACTTGTTTGTTGGATAGGTGCCCGAGATGAGAAAGGGGGGCCGACAAAGGCATGGGTGGGTAAGATTGCTATGTCAGGGACAGCAGTGTCTGCATCTCTCCCATCCCATGTCTGCTCTCTACTCTGTAAGCAGGGTTACCGTTTGAGCGCCTTTGTCTACCTCAAAGCCAAATACCATCCTTAAAGAATGGAACCTAGAAATGGTGGTATCAAGCCCAAATTAAATTCCCAGGCTATCTCAGAAGGTGAAAATGCAATAAAGCTGCCAGGATTAGAGGGGAATGTGTACTTAAAATGACAAACCAAGTGAGAAGCCTTTCACAGAGATGGAGGGACTCAAGATGGATGCACTCTGATTAGAAGGAACAGGCGGCGGGCAGGGATGGGGGAGCTGGAAGCTAACACGGGCAACCCTGAAATATAATCTCACACCGCACAGTCTCCAAGGCTGTTAAGAAAAGTAGCTTAGGGAGACACCCAGCAATTTTTCTTATTCGGAAAAAAAAAATCCGATTGTATCAGAAAGTCAAACTCATTTCTCATCTAAAGCATTTCAGGTTTCTCAAAAATTGTCACAGAATACATAAAAAGCATGGTAAAACCCAGAGGCAGTTTCTATGTTATAAGTCTTTTTTATTTTCAATGATTTATGATGATTGTGCTCATTAATGAAGCAGAATAAGATTCAGACACTGTGTCTGACCTCTTCATGTTCACTCGCGTATCCACCACAAATATCAATCATACTTCTATGCTGAGATCATTTGTGTTCACATCTTAAGCACCATGAAATATGCTAAGCCACGGTCAACTGGAGTCTTCCTCTTGTGCTGTAGAGCTGCAAAGCTTGGACCCAAGATACGAAGTCATTGTGGACCAACCCAATGAATCAAGACAATTTGGTGCGTCTATGCTGTGAAATACTATTCAGCCATGAAAAGGACCGAATGGAAAAATGGTTGAACTTGAAGGACAATGAATAAAATGTGTCTGGCACAGGAAGGCATTGTATGGTCTCATAAGTCTGTGGAATCTGGGGAACTGGATCTCACAAGTCAAGTGTAATTAGTAGTGCCCAGAGGCTGGCTGTAAACTCAACAAGGATCAACTGACACCCATGCAGGCACAGGTGATCATTCCCATCTTGACTGTCCCTACCTTCCCACAATCATGCTCAAAGAAAAATCCTCCACAGGTCACAGATTCATCATTGTTTCCAACTAGAATAATCTGCACTGCGTCATATACTTTGCAAGCGTGTCTCTCTCGTTTCGGGATTTGTGATTTTTCTAAACACATCTCACAGACACATAGGCCATCAAGGGCAGAGCTGGGGAGGTGGCTCAGTCAGCCAAGTGCTTGCTGCATCATCAAGAGTGACCTGCAGTTGGCTCCCCACCCCGGCATACAAAATGCAGCAGTTCAAGCCTGGAGCCTCAGTACAAAGGAAGCAGAGAGAGAAGATCCCTGGGTGGTAGCCAGCCCAGCTCAAGAAGCCAGCCCCAGGTTCACTGAGAGATTCTATTCCCAAAAGCAAAGTGGAAAGGTTGGAGAGATGGCTCAGTGGTTCAGAGCACTGGCTAATCTTGGAGAGTACCTGAGTTTAGTTCACAGCATGAACATTTCAGCTCACAATCTGCCAGTCCACTTCCAAAGGCTCTAACAATTTCTTTTGGCCTTCCAGGCACGAGGTGTGCATGTAGTCCACATACATAGACATACAGATAAATGCTCATAAAATAAAAATAAAGATTTAAAAAAGAAAAAAAGTGGTGAGCGGTTAAGAAAGGTATCTAGTGTTCACCTCTGACCTCCATAGGCACATGTACACACACATAGGAATACACAGGCACACATAAACCACACACAGTAAAAAGGAAAAAAAATAAAGTCAAAATAGAATGGAGAAATATAAGCTCACTTGAAGACCTGGGTCAAGAGAAGAGACATCCAGAGAGAGGCCTTCAAAACACTTATAGGAATCCATCCCCAGAGTCATAAGCAGCCGTCAACACTCAGGGCCTCGATAGCCTAAGTCCTATTCACTTACTGTTTCAGTGGGTGAAACCAGAGCCTCTATTGGCTGCATGAAGTCTGCAATATTGTAATATGGATTCTGAAGTAAAACTGGAATTTTTATGCTATTTGCCCAGTCCAGAGTCAGAAGTGTCTCCCGAAGATTACAGCAGGTACGCAAACAGAAGCAGCCCAGACACAGCTGTCTTAAACAAACAGATACTATTAGCTCACGGAGGGCAAAATCTTGACTCCAGATTTAGCTGGATCTGATGTACACACTGCTACATGGCCACACCTGCTGGACTCTGTCTGGCCTGAAGCACACTCAAGTGGAGCCATGCTGCTTCCCACAGCCAAGCCAAGTTCACATGTGCAGAAACACAGCATCTCTGGGCACAAGTCCTGGCATGCACACTCATCAGACCTCCATGCCTCACGTGCTGGTCCTGGTCCATACGCTAGTCTGTGTGGCCAGGAAGGTTAGCTAGCTTGGAATCCTCCCCCCCCCCCCCGTGACCTAGCAGGTAGGGAGAGTGCCATTTTAAGCAAGGGTGGTGGAACAGTGGCTCGCAAGGTTCTCATATAACAACCAGTCTGATAAGGAATATCCCACTCTAGAGGGCAGGGACCTTTCTCAATTCCTTATAATTGACTTTGTAAGTAAGGTCAATTGACCTGAACAAGGGCAGGGACTGGCAATTCCTTGCTCAACCCCTGATTCCTACAGTTCTGAACCCCACATTACTGCTGCCCAGTAAATCTGTGGTGAGTGGGAGAAAAGGGGAGTTGGTAACAGTCATCCAAAGCAACACGGCCTGGCTCTCTGGGACATTCATGGTACAACTTCAAAGGTCTGGATGCATTTCATGGACACACAACCCCCCCTCCATCAACAAAAGCTACATTAGCGGGATTTTATATGGTAACTGCTTCCTGGCTTCCTTTATTATTTGCATGTCAAATGTAAAAAGAAAAACCTCAAGAGAGTCCAGGAACATAGAGAGTGAGGAACAAAACAAAACAAAGAAAAACAAACAATGGAAACCAGAGATAAGACAGTACAGGGAAGAGAACAGAACTCTTTGCTTGATGAGGGTCACAGGGGGAGATGTCCAGATACAAGGACATTTACACTAATTAATAAAATAATGAATGTATTGTGAGGGGGAAACCAGGAAGAGATGGCCCCCACAGAAGGGTATCTTATTTGCCTATGTAAGTACAGAGGAACTTTGTAGAAACAATTGTCTTAGTTAAGAGTTCTATTGCTAGGACGAGACACCATGACCAAGGCAATTTATAAAAGAAAGCATTTAACTGGGGACTTGCTTACTGTTGTAGAGGGTTATTTTATAACCATCATGGCAGGAAACAGGCATGGCGCTGAAGCAGTGGCCAAGAGTCTTAACATTCTGATCTTCAGGCAACAAGCAGAAAAAGAGACAGTGGGCATGGTGAGGCCTTTGAAGCCCACATGCAGTGCCCATGGAGGCCAGAAGAGGGCATCAGATACCGTGGAGATGAAGTTATAGTTGTAAGCAGACATGTGAATGATGAGAACTGAACCGAGGCTTTCTGCAAGAACAGCCAGTGCTTTTAACTGCTGAGCCATCTCTCCAGCCCTAAAACTAATTTTTATCACACAACTTGGTAATGAAATAATACACACAGGGATGGTGGGATGGCTCGGTGAGTAAAATGTTAATAATACAAGCATCTGGACCTAGGTTTAGCTCCCCAGCATTCATTTGTAAACTGCCAGGCATGGTAGCATAAACCTACAACTCAAGTGCTTGGAGGCAGGCAGGCAGATCCAGGTAGCTCACTGGCTAGCCAACCTAGCCTAATTTGCGAGCCACAATTCAAATAGAGCTTGTCTCAAAAGTTAAGGTAAAAAGTCAAAGAAGAAAACACCCAACGTCGACCTCTGGCCTCTGCACATAAATACACAGGGGCACACACATACACACACATATAAAATATAGCAGAATATAATGCATTGACAATGTAATACTTTGGACTCCCCCACTCACACACCCCTCCCCCATATATCATGGAGAGAATATCTGATTTTTTCTTTTTAAGGAACAGATAATGTTTGAGGACAGAATATACTTGGTTCAATAACAACACCAACTAGGCAGTAACCCTGCCAGCTGAATCACTGGAAAAATCCAAGGTTCAGGAGAACAAAGGGGCCAGACAATGACAATCAGCCTGCCTTCTTCAGAATAACAGCTCTTCTCTCCCTCTATCCTCTCTTCTTTGCTCTCCTCCTCTCTTGTCCCTTCTTCCCTTGGTTCCCATCCCCTCTCCTCTTCCTCCTTCTCGTCACCATTAGGAAGAACTGCACAAGAAACGGCTTGGATTCTAGTTGGGTGCCCTTGAGGAGGTTGTTTCCTTCCTTGACTTTACATCCCTTTCCCTGTGAAAAGGAAATAAAGGTATTTGTGTTGCCAAACTGTCGTAAAAAAATTAAAGAGATGTTGCATAGGGGGATGAAAAGATGGTTCTGTGGTTAAGAGCACTTACTGCATGAAACCTTAAAAAAATGTTTGGTTACCTGCACTCACATGGTGGCTCACAACCACCCATGGCACCAGTTTAAGGAAATCCGACACCCCCTTCTGACCTCCATGGGGATCAGGCATGCACTTGATGAACATACATGCATGCAAGTAAAACATTGACTTAGTTTTCTACTTCCATGATAAAAATACCCCAAACAAGGCAACTTACAAAAGAAAGCAAATTAATTTGGAGGCCCACAGTTCTGATGGTCAATGATCATCATGGTGGGGAGCTGTTGTCTCAGGTTTCTGTCTTGCCTGTTCCCACAGTCGTTAAGTCCCAAAGAAATCTCACAGAGGTCTACATTAGTTATAAACTAATTGGCCTAGTAGCTCACACTTTTTATTAACTCTTATAACTTATATTAACCCATTATTCTTGTCTATGCCAGCTACGTGGCTCAGTACCTTATTCAGAAAGGCAGTCACATCTTGCTTCTTCTGTGGTTGGGTCACAACTGCAGACTTCTTCCCAGAATTCTCATTGCCCCACCTCTACTTCCTGCCTGGTCACCCCACCTATACTTCCTGCCTGGCTACTGGCCAATCAGCATTTATTTAAAGTAAAATTGACTGGGTACAAGCCATTGTCCCACACCAGGGAGCATGGCAGCAGGCAGGCAGACATAGCACTGGATCAGTAACTGAAAATGTTTATCCTGATGCTCAAGTTGGAAGCAGAAAAAGAGAACTAACTGAAACCACAAAGCCTCCCTCCAGTGATACACCTCCTCTAATGACGTCACACCCCCTAATCCTTCACAAACAGTTCCACCAACTGGGGATCAACTATTCAAATATATGAGCATATGAGGGTCATTCTCATTCAAACCACCACAAACACTCATACCCATAAAATAAAATAAAATAAAATAAAATAAATCTAGAAGAAAATTTTTAAAGAGATGCTTCATAGATCAAAACACCTGTAATTACTTTCCCCCAAAGACACTCACTCAAAGAACAGAGGGTTGAAGAGGAATGATACAGATTGGAGATGTGGCTTAGTACTTGTCAAGCATGCCTGAAGCAATGGATTTGATTTCCAACATCATGGCCCATACCTATAATCCCAAAATTCAGGAAGTTGAAGCAGGAAGACCAGAGATTCAAGGTCACCCCTGGCTGTATAAGAAGTTGAGGTTAGCATGGGCTACATGAGATCCTGAATTCAAAAGAAAATGCGTGGTGGACGCTAGATGAAAGATGCAGACTAAAGTGTAGCTCTCCCATACAAAGGCATCCATGACACTCCATGACCACTACCAGCCTGGCAGACCCAGGCCTGCAGACTTCATCATTTTATGTGAGAACACAGACATCAACACTGGGATGCAAAATGTCCCGATTTCAAACACAGTGTGGGGGAAATAAATCCTATGCCGTCCACATCAGGCCTGCAGCTTGCCATCCCACAAGCCCTGATTACACTCATTATTTAGGAACCAGCACTTTGAGCAATCAAGCCAATTGATGATTCAGAATGTCTGAGCTCGCTGTCTATAAAGGCATAGTGCCGTGCCAGCTGGAAAGTTCTGAGGCCACTTTTAGAAGAACTCAGTCTCTTTTACCTCCTCCAAAGTGTCACTCTAAGTCCTTGGAAGGTCAATGTGGTTGTAAACACTCATTCGAGGGGATAGCGAGATGGAGTGGTTGCTCTGAATGAAGACTGGGTTTAGTCCCCAGCACCTACATGGCAGCTTACAATCTTTAGGAACTCCAGCTTGATGGGATACTATGCCCTCTTCTGGCCTCTACAGATAACACAAGCACATGGTACACCAACACACAAGCATGCACACACATGAATAAAAATAAAAATAAGTTAAATTTATTTATACATAAAATATGTTGAATTGTAATTCACCCAGTCACACAGTTGAGTGACTTTTCATAAATGTCTACAGTTGTATAAAAGCAATCACAATCAAAATATAGAATATTAGAGTCATGCGCCCTAATACTATGACCTTTAGGCATCTGCATACTTAGATCTCAGCCCTCAGCTGCCTGAGTTTGCTTTGTATATACTGTCACTATAGGTTACATTTGTCTTCTATAGGATTTCATCTGAATACAATTTGGCAGTACAAATATCCTCTGTGCTAAGCTTTCTTGGCCCAGCATTTTCCCTTCATTGGCTGATTATTCGTGTGGATGTGGTAGGGTTGCTTATACACATATACATGAGTGTGAAGGTGCATGTATGTGCATCTTCACACTTAAACAGGGGGGTCAGAGGCCAGTCTCAGGTGTCATTCCCTAGGAGCTTCCCACATTTGTTTTGTTTTGGTTTTGTTATGAATGGAGTCTCTCGTTGGGGCCGACAGTGCTCTGATTTGGCAGCTTTACCATCTGAGCCATCTCCCGCCAGCGCCTTCTCTTTTATGGCTCTGTGATTCAGCTCTGCATATTAACACTTCACTCCTTTTGTATGTTTGAGTTTTTCTCATTTAGTGTGGACATGTGGGGAAGTATGACGAAAACTGGGGCTGAAGAGAGGGCCCAGGTTTGGTTCAAGGTACCCACATAGTGACGCACAACCATCTATGACTCTGGTTCCACAGAATTCGAGGCCCTTGTCTGACCTCTGTGGGACTGCATGCATGTGATGCAAATACATGCATGCAAGGAAACACTCTACACATGGAAGGAAGGGAAGAGGGAAGGAAGGACAGACTTCTGTGATCATATTGAGACTGTTCATTTACTTTTGCTTGTTTGTTAGCTTGTTTGCTAGTTTTGAATCTTACTAAGTAGTTCTGGCTGCCTGGTCCTTACTATGCAATCCAGGCTGGCCTCGGACGGCATACGATTATCTACCTCAGTCTCTTGAGTCCTGAGGTTACAGGTGCATGCCAACATGCCTGGCTTATGTCTGTTTTACACTCAACCCTGCTCCAGGTTGGCACCTGGCATCTTCTATTGAAATTTATGTTTCTCTGACAGCTCGCTGTGCCAAGTGCCTGTCATGTCATTTACCATCTGCATATCTTCTTTTGGGAAATCTCTGTTCAAACACGCAGCCCATTCTTCTCTAAACTGGGTCATTTGTCTTCAGTTCGGAGCATCAACCCTCTGTCAGCATGATGATTTGCACGTATTTCCTCTCTGTTTTAAGACTGAAAACAATAATATTGTGTAGTTTATGCGCCATTCACACATCAATCACCCCATTTTATCTGTAGGGGGGGTAGAAACTTTCTAAAGAGAGAGAAGATATTTCATATCTTAATTTCTCAGATGAGAGAAATAAGACTTAGAAGAAAATGTCCCAGTTAATGTCAGAGCTATGGGATGAGCAGGGTAGAATTGCCAGCTGGGCTCCTAGTGTTTGGGTTTTGTTTCCTTTTCACCTTTTTGTTTCGCTTTGAGACAGGGTCTTCTGGAGCTCAAGCTGGACCCGAACTCTCTATGTTGCAGAGGCTGATCTCAAGCTCCCAGCCGTCTTGATTCAACTACCCAAATGCTGGGATTCTAGCAGGCACCATCACAATTGGCTGTATGCAGTGTGAGGAATCTAGCCCAGGGTTCTGTGCATGCTAAGCAAGCATTCTGTAAGCTAAGTGACATCCCAGCACTGGCCTCACTGTGTTTTCACCATCTGAGTTCACTCACTGGGATCTAAACCCAGGAAAGTGTCAGTTTTGGAACTCTGGCTGTTTCATTCCTGAAACCTTTAGGGTTCAGGTCCCAAGAGTAAAGCCGAAGTCACTGTACCGTTATAAAGGGTTTAGGTCAGTGGTTCTCAACCTTCCTAATAATGCCACCCTTTAATATAGCTCCTCACGTTGTGGTGTCCCCAACCATAAAACTGTTTCACTGTGACTTTTTAAGTGTAATTTTGTTATAGTTTATGAATTGTAATGTAAATACCTGCTATGTAGGATATCTGATGTGTGATCCTCAAGGGGTTGCAACCCACAGATTGAGAATAACTGGTTTAGGGTTTGGAAAAACCCACTTGTTGACTGTCCCCCATGTCTCTGAAGACCCAGAATTTGGGAGCAGCTGGGGAAAATGGGTAAGAGGCTTAGGCTCAGGGAATCCTTCTGATTGATCAAGACTGTAGGCACCAGTCACTTAACACACACACTGACCATAGGATAGTCTCCTTCAGGAACATCTGAGTCACAACGTCATTGTGAACAGTTTCCGATTTGGGATTCAAGGGAAAAACTGAGGCAGATTGTCTTTTGGCATAAGAGATTTATCAGAAGAAAACACTAGGGACAGATATGTGAGGTTCCCATAGTCAAATGGGGCCCCCTTTTTTACAGGAGTTGGAGGCAGGTTGGGTTCTCTGTCATGTGCTTGGCAAACTGTCCATAATTGCTCACAGTTAGTCTCTGACCCATGACTGGCAGAAGGATGGAGGGAGCCTGGTAGCCTGCAGAATCAGCTCTGAGGATGGAGAGGGACACAGTTCAGGATTGGTGTGACCCGAGAAGCCACTGATCCAGGATTTGACAGGTCCCTGCTTACAACCGTACCTGACAGAAAGTTGTGACTCAGCTAATAGCTCACTAAATGTCTCTCTCCTTGCACGAGCCTTGTAAAAAAAGGAATGTGCCTCTTGCAAAACTCTTCCTATGCCTTAGTGACCCGGACCTTACCCCTGCATCTCCAGCACTGGACTCCACCTTAGCCGTGGGCTTGCTTCAGCAGCAAAGCTAGGGGAGAGTCCAGTAGTCCTGTGATTCTAGAGGGACCATAGGAGACAGGTTCTGCTGGGTGTTTTCTATTGCGCTCTAGAATGGGATGGGCTGACTCTGGGATTGTTGCTGTCCATTCATCACAGGGGGAACCTGGGCATTTCTGAGAACATAGTCAGCAGACGGAGGAGGCAAGCCAGACAAAAGGCAAAAGTAGCCTACTTTGGAGCTGTAAGTCCAGCCTTATCTGGTAGAATAAAACCAGTCTGTTGGCTGTCCCTGTGCCTCTGTAGTTATAAGACTTAGGAGCAGCTGGAGTTGGTAACTTGAGCTCAGAATCTCCCTTCTAATTGGTCAGGACTATAGGCAGCTCAGCATCTGTAGGCATAGGCTGTAGGAAGGTCTCCAAGGAGCCTTCTTACTAGTCTGCTAAGGCTTATTACTGCAGAGGGTCTCAGTGTGTCCCCCGAATGGCCATGTGTCAAAGTGACCACTAACTCCAGTGTTAGTCTTGAGAGAGATGAGGGCAAGCGTGGACATGGACCTTAGGAGTTATTTCCAGTGGCTATGCATTTTTTGCTCTGTCCCATTCACTTCAGGCAAGCAACCAATCCCGTCACATCTCATAGAAGTTTATTAGACTCTACCTGTCGATGACAAGTGTTCAAAGACTCCACGAAGACATTTAAACCACTGCCAATCACTCACGAGGGGCTAGTTTTCTTTCATGAGCCGATAACTTGAACACCACCGCATCTCAATCAAACCTTTTCATTCGCTTCTCCTCTTTCTCCTTGAATGAACAAGGTGGAGGCTTTCTATCATTTTTTAATAGACAGAACTGTGAATGATACAGAAATACAAAGCAAGACTTTCCACGGAGAACATCATGTTCCTAGTACATGCCTCTGCTGTCAAACTGTGATTGCTTTTTTTCTTGACCCTGAAAGCCAAGCTTGCTATGTTCTATGTAAAATGTTGAAATGCCTCAGAAAATCCACAGCAAGCACTCACCTCTCTCATCATACCCATCTCAGAGCCATGAAACAGCTTCTCTCTGTGTGTGAGCTGCGTGGACATGCAGGACCTGCTGTATCTATCTCTGCATCTTCAGCAGGAAACCAAGCGCCCAGTGTTGGTTAGTCACCTCCTGTCCTTAGCCAAGTGGGGCAGATCTGGCGGATTCCTCCCCTTGAAAGGATGGCTGGTGTTTGAGATTATGAGAAATTTTGCTTTTATGACACTTTCTTTTGATAGTTTTTGATTTGTTTGAACCTGGGGCCACTGACAGACAGGAGTTTGACACACATCCCCAGCACAATGCTGACCCTGACATTCCAGAATGCTTAGTGATGGGGAATACAGACCTTGGTCATGTGGTGTACAGCCACCTAATTACTCTGCTGTAGTGTGGGTCAGCACTTCACTCAAACAGGTGCTAAAGTCAGACTATGCCAGAGCTGGGACGCTGGACTGTCCTCCTGGGGCATGAAACCCATGTCTCCCAGGACAGTAGCAGGAGGAGTTGGGAAAGAGAGCTGCCTTCTTCTGGCTGCTAAAATACATTGCCATAAATACAGGGACCTAGAAGTTCACATTCTCCTGAGTTCTGGATGTGCAAAAGGATGAAATCCACTGCTACAGAGACTCTGGAGACTTCAAGGGCAAACCCACTACTTTGCTTCTTGCACGCCAAGCTGTTGCCTATGCCCTGGGATTAAGGTGGCCACCCAGGGTCATCTAAGCGCTCTTGTTCATTCATTCACCCACTCTTTCATTCACCACCAAGGTTGGGCAGAACTTGCTCATTTGGGCAAAGCCCTTTTGCAGTGTGAAGAACAGGCTCCTGTTGTAGGGTCAAGGGCAGAGGTCAAGGAGACAGTGGGATAGGGGATAGTACCTATCCTTCCACAGGACTGATTTTGGCCTCCTGAATTTAATGATGCCTTTATCAAATGTTAAAATTAGGAGACTTCAATGAGTTAAGTCCAGAAGAAGGAGTGGATGGCGGGGGTGGGAGGTGGGGTGGAGCTCAGTTGGTAAAGTATTCACCGTACAAGCATGAGGACCTGAGTTCGAACTCTAAACCCCACATAGAAAAGTTGGGCATAACAGTTTGCTTCTGTAATCCCAGCACTGGAGAGCTGGGATCTAGGAAGATCCTTGGCCCTGCTGGCCAGCAAGACTAACTGAAAAGGTGAGTGCCTGGTTCAGTGAGAGATCCTACCTCAAAGAATGAAGTGTCAGGTTATCAAGCAAGACATATAGCATCAATTTTTGACCTCCAGACTGCACACAAGTGCTTGTATACCTATGCAATACATGAATGAACATATGTGATAAATATAATTAATTAATTAATTAAAATAGATGAATAAGAAGAAGACTTTGAAGAGGCTGCTGTGTGCCTTGGTCACCCTCTGGGTACCTGGATATAATAGTATCTAACATTAGCAGATATAGGGGTCTTCATTTACGTCCTGAGGAAAAGGTAGCATTTGAAGATGGAAGAAAGGAAGATGAGGATGAAGTCCTGGCCAGCAGGTGTGAAGTCATGTAGCTTTTTCTTCTCCTGGAATAGTAGCAGACCCTCTGGAGTAAGTGGCAGGGGGACAGCAGTGTCAGCAGTGTTTGGCCATCTCATTGCCGGTGTTAAAATAGCACTTGACAATAAATGTTAAATGACATTTCCCTTCCTCATGCAAAATCCAATCCGAGTCATCTCATAAATTCTGCCTGAGGCCTCCACTGCAATTGCTTAGGCTCATAACCCCATCACAAGGTCACGCGGAGATTACTTTGCAGTCCATCTGCAGCGTCAATCCACGGTTGACTAAGGGGCAAAAGAACCCATACTTGGTTCTTTCTGACGGTTCCTTTAAAGAAAACTCAACTTCTAAGCAAGTTTGCTGGCTTAGAATGTAGTGATTTTCATTTTCTTTTTCTGTATGATTTTAACACATCTGCTCAGATGACTGAATACTAGACTTGAGCCATCCTAATTTACCCTCCAGGCTGCTGTCCCTAGCCACGACACCCACCTTAAGCTTGGTGGACATGTCTCGCTCTTCACTCAGTGAGAAGTTGATCCCGTGTTCCCAAATGTTTTATGTCTGTTATTGCAAGATTGCCAGCCTGCAAGAGCTCTCAAAGAAAGTGCTTCATCTATAGAAAGCAAACCATTTCGGCTTCAATAGCTGGACGGCTCCCTGTCCATCAGCCACCAAGCCCAATTTCACACTTGAAAGAAAGGCTTGAATCTTTCCATGGTAAATTTGTAGTAACAGTCAGAGAATTAAAACCCCTGCATGTTTTTTTTTTGCTTTTTTTTGTTTTTGTTTTTTGTACTCAATAAAACTGGCCTGTGTTTATGACAGAATGTGTCACGTGACAGCTCATGAAAGAACAAGGTTCCACAATGACAAGTATGCTCAGGCCTTCTGTTTTCGCTTTAATTTTTTTCATGCACAATACAAAACCTGATACCTTGCAGGGTCTCAAGAGGCTTGAATTGAGGAGGAAATATGTATTACTCTCTAGTCTCTCCGTCATTAACACTGTGTTATAGCTCACCTTCACTCATTTAACTATGCTGGGTGTGTACACATGTTTGTTTATATACTTTACAGTCATTCCGAAATGAACTTGCTAATCTATATATTTTATTCTATGATATTTTAATATACTAGTAAATGAAGCACATATTTCTTTTCTTTTTTGTTGAAGTTTTAGTTTTTATATCTTTTTAATAAAAATATTTTTTTCATACAATACATTCTGATCAATGTAGCCTTCTCTAACTCCTCCCAGGTCCTTCCCACTTCCCCACTCACCCAAACCCATACCCTCCTCCGCTCTTTCTCTCTCATTAGAATACAAACACGAATCCAAAAGCATATTAAAAATAAAATTAAAACAAACAAGCTATATAGAACAAAACAAACAGGAAAAAAAAATAGACCCAAAGAAAAAGCATGAGAAAACGTACAAACACTGAGACGCTCATTCACACATATAGGAAACTGTAAAAACAAAATCAGAGGCCATAACGTATATAAACAAAAGAGCTGTCAGGTAAAACAAAACAAAGATGCCTAAACAAAGCATTTTGTGGCAAAAATAAAAAAAAAACTTCAAAAATCCTATAGAGCTTGTTTTGCTTTGGCTATCTATTGCTGAGTATAGGGTCTGCCCTTAAGTGTGGCTCCTATACCCAGTGAGACCTCCCTTGGAGAAACTAAATTTTCCTTTGCAAGTGAGTGTTGATCAATTAAAGACTGCTTCTGGGTCTGTGGTGGGGGCTTGTGTTTACTTTCTCTCTCAGCACTGGGAACCCATCTGACTCAGACGGTGCAGGCCCCGCGCGTGCAGCCGCAGTCTCTGAGCTCATTTGTGTGTCTGCTCTGTTGTGTCTAGAAGGCCTTGTTTCCTTGCTGTCCTCCATCCCCACTGGCTCTGAGAATCTTCCTGCCTTCTCTTCCCATAGCTCTGAGCCCTGAAGGGAGGGGTTTGATGGAGACATTTCATTTGGGATGAAGTGGCTCAAGGTCTTAGAGAGCATTTTGTGTGTGTGTGTGCCAGTAATTATTCTTTATTTCAAAGGTGTATTTGTTTTATTTAGTGTGTTTGGGTGTTTGCCTGTATTAATATGTATTAATATGCATGTGCCGCTCACATGTACTCCCTGCAGAAGTCAGAAGAGGGCATCATATCCTCTGGAATTGGAGTTTCAGGTGGTTATGAGCCACTACGTGGGTGATGTGAATAGAAACCAGGCCCTCTGCAAGAGCATACAGTGCTATAAACCACTGAGCCATCTCTGCAGCCCTCAGGCCGGTAATTCTTGGAAACAGTTTTATTAACCCTGTTATACTTTTCCATGCCAATATGTTGATTATATTCAATCAGTCCTCAACCCCGTGGGGCCAGGAGTTCTCAGATGGTGTCAGTACCATGAACAGCGTGAAAACCGCACTCATGTGTAATATTTATGTTTTGAAGACTAGACTAGAACCCTAGACTAGAAGAGTGTATTCCTTACTGTATCATGGCTGTGATAAAATACGAGACAGAAGTAGCTGGGGGAAGGGAAGTTTTGATTTGGTGCATTGCTTCAGAGATGGTTCAGCCCATCACGATGAGGAAAGCATGGCGGGATTCACATAGCATGAATTTCTTCTGTCACAGTCTCAGACCAGAAGAGAGCAGAAATGCGCACAGGTGTCACCTTCAAGGTCATCCCCTATACACTCCGTCACCTTCAAGGTCATTTCCTATACACTCCTGCTAGCCAGACCCTGCACTCCCAAGATCCCCCAAACCTTGCTTGGAAACCACCAGTAGCTGGAGATCAGGTGTTTAGACATATGACCTGGGGGGAGGGCAGTTCAGATAAAGATCATAACAAGGGCCAAATGGTTA
Organism: Microtus obscurus; assembly: GCA_963919715.1. Classification (NCBI taxonomy): domain Eukaryota; kingdom Metazoa; phylum Chordata; class Mammalia; order Rodentia; family Cricetidae; genus Microtus; species Microtus obscurus. Next base: position 9,727,973 of record CAWTZC010002533.1, on the reverse strand, counting down.
CTGAACAGTTTAATGAGTTTAACGATGCTTCCCCTGTTGCCAAATGGTTCTTCTATCTAGAAAGTTTCCTGAAGGTTTTCTGTTGTTTAGGATTATAACACAGTCTTACAGCCCTGCGCCCCCAGTCACAAAGTAAAGCTAACTGGGGCTTTTTGGCTTTAGGACACTCTTGCCCTTTGACTAGGTCATGTCTCATTATAAGAGCCCTGAGCCACCTTTAATGCAAGGGTTATCAGTCTTATGCTTATGAACTCAGAGTTCAGGAGCGGAAATCCATCCTTCAGCTTCCTAGCCTCAAACTAAAATTTTAGCACAGCCTCCTGGGGAAGAGTGGCTGAGATAGCCCTTTTGCACCAGTTCTTATGCCATACTGATCAGCAGCCGAAAAGAAGCCTGCACCCAACACACTGTCAGTTATAAGGCTGTTGGTTAGCAGAAAGCCTATGAGGCTTACTTCTTATGTTGTTATTAAAGGACACATTTCATTAAAGGGCACATAAGTGTCACCATAATCGCATTCCTCAGTCTATGAATTTTATTCTGAGGAAATTAAGAATATCAATCTGAGGAAACATTCAGAAGTATCACAGAACTGCCAAGTACCCATGACACTCAACCCTGACGCAATGGCAGGTCTTTAGGAGCCATAACCAGAGGATGCATGTTTCCCAGGTTAAAAAAAAAAAACACTTTGCAAACCATGAGAAATTCTAGAATTACAAGACATATGTATTATGAATAAATAATAAAAAGCTGGGCGCAGTGGTGCATACTTGTAATCCCAGTGTAAACCCAGCAGAGACAGCTGGATCCCTGGTGCACTTTGAACAGCCAACCAGATAGCAAATTCAGCGAGTGTCTGACCCATGAGACACCCTGTCTAAATAAACAAGGCAGGTGGTGTCATGAGGAAGAAATCCTAAGTTGGTCTCTGACCTCCATACATAGACAACACAAGTACACAAATATATGCTTGTATATATGGTTACATGGGTCTATCCTTTATATATCTATATATCTATATGTATATGCATATATTTTTATTTTTCTTTGTTAATGTTTTGTTAGCACAAACTATTGCCATAGTCACTAAGCAAGACTTGGGTAGTACCTAATGAGCTTTTATGGAGTCCAAAGGAACAGAGATTCACTAATGAAGTCCCTGGTTCCCTGCTTTCATCCTTCGTCTTGATGAGGCAATGGTGGCTTTCCCATCCTGCGACTGACTGGGTTGGCTGTGTGTTTTCCCTGCAAGCTTGGACCCAAGCCAGGGAAGGGAAGGCACCAGGGAACTTTTCACACAGTGATGAAGCTGTTTAGGTTGTTGTCCAAAATGCTGACAGATCAAACATGCTAAAACTGCAAAAACTCACCTTGGCCCTGGGCCACATTCTGTAAACCCTCCCTGTGGATATGATATCCAGGGCAGCAGCACCTGCCTGCCTTCCTGTATTGCGTCCTGGACAATGCTGTGCGTGGAATGAACCCCTGGGCTTCCTGCTTCTGTCTCTGGGGCCCAACCTGTCCCATCTCAGGGCAGCACCTCATGAGAACTCCCATGATGTCATTTTCAGGGGGCTCCAACAGCAGTTTTGCACGGAACCAACGGCACATAGCAAAACACTTCATCCCGGCCACCAGGCTTTTTGTCCTCTGACTCCCTGAGAAAGCATGAAGCTCAGGCCTGAACACACAGTCGCCTGCGGTCTTGAGTGCCAGCTGTCTCTGCTGCTGTGACACAAATACATAACACAACTTAACGGAGAAAGGGAACCATAGGGTTCTGTCCATGGCTGCTTGGCCTCAAATACTTGGGAAGAACCTCGGGCAGTGAGAGGGTAGAGAGTGAGATGCTCTCTCACAGTGGACAGGAAGCAGAGGCAGGAAAGCCTGAGGTAATATACCTCAAGGAACTCACCCCAGTGACCTGCTTTCTCCATTTAGGCTTTGCTTTCTAAAGTTTCTGGAACCTTTCAAATTAGTGCCGCAAGCTGGCGAACAAATGCCAATATGTAAACTTGCGGTGGGAACGGGGATTTTTCAGATCCGAGCCATTGCAGTCCTGAGAGGCTTGCTGACCATCTGCTGCCAGTCAGCACAGCCCTCAGAACATGCTACAGCCGCAGCCTCTTGGGATTCAATCATACTGATGCTTTTATTGCTTGATTATTTTTTTTACAACTAACTTCTGACTTCAGGGGACCCCAGTTCTTCTTTTTAGTGGTAAAATAAACTCTTTGAAATTAAATTCAAATAAAAAAATAATTAGAGGAATAAGTGATCTCACAGGCTGAGATGCTGAAAATGACCTTTATCTCTTGATCCTCATGCTTCTGCCTCCCAAGAGCTGGGATGACAGACATGATCCACCATGGAAGACTGTGACGGTGCCAGGGACCAGACTCAGTGTTTCATGCATGCCAGCCAAGCACTTTATCAATCAAGCGACATCCTTAGACTTCCATCTGGCTTTGCTCCTTGTTGTAAGAACAACCCACAAATCACACACAATGTTCCTTTATCCAGTGCTATGTGTGTCTGTGTGAGGGATCAGCTGACCCGCATTCAGTGGGTACCCATTCAGGAGCTGTGCAACCACAATACTAAGTGACTGTAGAGAAAGCAATCCCAGAGAGCATGCCTGATGCCAACTGACCCCACAAGGTGGCTTCTGACACAGAAGAAGTCCCCATCCATTTCCTCTGCGCATTTTGAAATTGAACCTGATGTGATTGTATTTCATATTGGTATTCTGCACACAAATGAGAAACCCAGTTTGCTCTGAAGCGTTTTAGAAACTCAGACTACTGGAAAGGAGGTCCTTCACCTTACAACGGAGACTGAGGTCATCTGGCATCTTATTACCATGGTAGGACAATTGGCCTTACCTTTCAGACAAAGATTAAGTGCCCAGCAGCTACCAGCATTTATTTTGACCAAAGTTTAATTTAAAGGAAACAAGCCTCATCAAAAGAGTGGGGTGAGAAAACTCCCGGCGTTACTGCAGTTAGGGTGGCAGACTAGAGCAGGTGATGGTCCACCTTTGCTCTCACCGCATTTAAACTGCGGCCAGGATGGAGCTCAGCTGGTAGCATGCTTGCTTAGCATGCAGGAGGTGCCGGGTTTGATACTTAGCACCCATAAACTGACCCATAAAATAGAGGGTTCATGCCTCTATTAATCCTCACACTCAGGTGATGGGGTGGTCAGGAGTTCAAGGTCATCCTTGGATAAATAGGAAGTTTGAAGTCACGTGGTTACATGAGTCTCTGCTTCAACAACAGCAACTCAATACTTGGTGACTCAGTGGGTCCAAATGAGAAATGAGCAACTGTTCGTTTAAAATGAAATCTAGAAGTTGAATCTAACTATCACCATGAGCTGTGTCTGCTCAAGGAACTGGTTTCTTTTGGCACACACTGAAGCTGACTACTGCTTTTTAATAAATTACTTGTTTGTTCCTCTTTTGGGTGGTCACAGTTTGTTTATCCACTCACCATTGCTGGACTTGGGTTACCTCCACTGAAGCACTATTAAGGAAAAGGAAATTTATAGAAAGAGGCCCCTGGTTGTCTAGAATTGGGGTAAACACAGGGATTCAACATAGACAGACAGAAGTGGATTTCTTCAGTGAAATGTTATATAAAACTGTGGCTATGCCAGGGATACTGATGCAGGACTGTAATCCCCAATATCTGGGCGGCAGAGACAGAAGAACCAGAGTTCAAGGTCAGCCTGGGCTACATAGTAAGTTCCAGGTTAGCCTGAACTATGTAATGAGATCTTATCTTGGAAGAAAAAAAGAAAAATGGAAGAAAGGCTCTCTCCGTTTTTCTCTGTCTCTCTGTTTCTTTCTCTCTCCCTCTTGGTTAAATAGAACAATCAACTATGTTTCCCCACACTGACTCATGTCTGTAGCCTTGAAGAAGGCCAGTGTCATAGCACGTGATTTATAAGCAGAGGATTGAAAGTAACAATCTCAGCATGTTGTCTCATGCCCTCAGTGCCAACTTCTCCCCACACGAGCACAGATGTCACGGAGAGCATCCTTGGACCAGCTGGCACCCATCAGGAAAAGAAGAGTCCTAAACAAACAATTCCTCAGACCCCATCCAAGCTAGCAGTAAAGGAAGCCAGGCAGGAGATTGCCACCAGCATGAGGTTTACAGAATGCTGGGACAAGGTGGTGCTTTCCATAGTGGGACTTTGTGCCAAGTCCCTCTCAATGGATCACATAACCTTTCTTCTGTTTTACTTCTCAATATCCCTTTGAACCACTGCTATCTTCTAACTTGATTCCCCAGGCCCTCCAGAAGCAAAACACCCAATTGTGTCATTCTCTGCATTCCGTTGAGCTTACTAGAATCCTGGATCGTGGGGTGTGTGAGGAAATGCTCACAAGTGTGTGAGGGGATGCTCACAGTGCAGGCTGCTGCAGAACAACAAAATGCACTGAGTACTGAGGGACCTGAAGACAACTGGGCCTGGCTGTGATGAATACCACCCCTTCTCTGAGAGAGAGCTGTGCTTCTCAGAAGGAATGCAGAATACACTCTTCTCCATAAAAAAAAAATGCATTTGAGGATTAATACAAGCAGAACAGCACACATCAGGACTGCAAGCATCAGGACCAACACATATTAGGACAGTATACATCAGAACCAATAGACATCAGGCCCAATGTGATCGCAATCACAATTGCCAGCAAACAAAGAAAGCATCCTCTTCAGTTTTGCAGTGAGCTCATACAAACAGACTGCACAATAACTGTAGATAAGAAGCCAATATGAGAATAGAGTCATAGCTATATAGAAACATAGACACAGGGAGAGACATAGACAGGGCTAGGGGGAAGGACCCAGAATCCCAGATCTCAGAAGGCTGTGGCAGGAAGACTCTCTGCTCATACCCATACTGGGCAACAGGATGAGAACTTATTTCAAAAACCCGAAGAGGAGATGGCTCAGCCAGTCAAGTGCTTGATGTACAAACACAAGAACCTGTTTCGAGCCCCAGGATCGAAACAAGCCAGGCATGATAGTGTGTGCTTACAATCCCAGAGCTAGGAAGGAAGAAATGGGCAGATCTCAGCATTTTCCTAGGTGGTCAGCCTTAGCTTACTTGGTGAGCTCCAGGCCACTGAAAGACTATCTCACAGAAGTGAGGTGGACAGTGCCTTAGGATGCCCAAGACTCATTTCTGGCCTCCACACAACTGTTCATATACATGTACCCTTTAGCCCCTGCTCTTCACAACAACTTTCTGAAAATCTGAAGAGGAAAATAGAAGGGAAAATGAGAAAAGAGAAGAAATAACATAGGAATAAATCCAGGCATTGACCACTTTTCTTACAGGACAAGGATGTGCACACTTTTCAACAGAAGCATCAAGTTCAAAACCTCACAGGAAGACAAACAGCAACATCCAGTTTCCTATGTGTCACAGTGACTGTGACAGAGACCACAGGAGATTCTTCTAAGTCAGACACTGAAGACTGTCGTCATCCCCCAGTACAAGAGCCAGTTGTCTGGGTTCTGTGAAATCCTAACTCCAGAACAACCAATGCCAGCCATGATCCACAGCATAGAAATGCCCACGAAACATCTGATGAGCTACATCATATAACTATGGTTGATGTTAGGTTATCATTTATGCTCTAGGTTATCATGTTATACCTCTAGGGGAAAAATGACATTTTCTGCCTAGGGCTCCCTGGAGATGCTGCGAACCCAAAAATGGTAGCTTCTGCCTGAACAAAATAACTCACCACCGTTACCCACCGAAAAATGATATTAAATAATTTAACTCTAAATATAGTTTCCTGCCTGGAAATGGGAGATATTAAACACCAAATATATGGATGTAATAAAAGGGCAATACATGGGTAAATTAAGGCAAGGCATGCATTCCCTCATGAGATGCAGAATGGGACTGAGTGAATGTCAGGGAGTGGTAACTGCAGCGGCCTGAGGCATAACTTTATAGAGCGCTGGGCTTACAACTCCCCTTCACTGTGGAAGCATGTGCATGAGTTCCTAATGGTTCCTCGCCTAGTCTGTTTCTTGGAGGCCAGTGCATAAATGCTTGTATCTGCAGGGCCAAAAGAAAGGGCTGTGGTAACCAAGTCTCTTACCGCATGCCAAATATCCTCCACCTGAAGGTGCATCTGCTGAACACGGGTCTTTCCGGGAGTGGTGTGGCCTCATCCCATCCCTTCTCACAGACATGGTATCTCCTGCCCTCAGAAGGCATCTGCGTAGGGAGCTCTGCTCACAGGTGATAATACGTGATGAGGTAAGGGCTAGGGAAACTGCTCACTCAGGAAAGTGCTTGTCCCCAGAACATGAGAACCTGAGGTTGATCCCTGGAAACTATGCAAAAGGTGTGAGGTACATGCTGGCAGCTAGAGACAAGAGTCTCCCTGGGACTCACTGGCTAGCCAACCTAGCCTACTGGGTGAGTCAGGTTTCCATGAGAGATTGTATCTCAAAAAATAAGACAGATGGAAATGGAGAAGTGGCTCAGAGAGCATTTGCTATTCTTGCAGAGGACAGGAATTGATTCCTAGCACTACCTGGTAGCTCACAACTGTCTATAACTCCAGTTTCAGGGGATCCTGCACCCTATTCTGGCCTTTGAAGACACTGAACACACACATATATACACGAAGGAAACACCCACAGATGTAATTTAAAAATAAGGCAATCGGCCCCTAAGGAATGATAGATACCTAGGGTTAGGTACTGACCCTTACCCACATACATGTCATGTGTACATGCACCTGACATACATGAACAGGGACATACATGCTGGTCTATACACAGAAGCAAAGAGGTGATGTTTTATATGACTGTGCTGGCTAGCTTTATATCAAGTTGAGTCAGACTTTCAGCTGAGAAAATGTCTCCATCAGATTGGGGGCATTTTCTTGGTTGACAAGTGATGTGGGGTAGCCCAGCCTGGGCTGGTGGTCCTAGGTGCTATAAGAAAGCAGGTTGAGCAAGCCATGAGGAGAAAGCCAGTGTGCAACACTGGTCCATGGCCTCTGAATCAGCTCATGCTTCTGGTTCCTGCCTTGAGTTCCTGCCTTGGCTTCCCTGGTTAGTGGACTATATACTATATACTGAAATAAGTCTCTTCTCCTCAGGTTGCTTTTGGACCTGATGTTTTGTGTGTGTGTGTGTCTGTGTGTGTATGTGTGTGTATGCATGTATATGTATATATATATTTTATATACATAAAAATAAAACAAACTAAGATAATGCCATTATTCAAGATTTCTCCGCCTTAAAATCTTACATTCAGATATTTCCTGGTGTTGAACAGGATGGGGCTACCTCTCACCACTGACAACAGACACACTTCTTAACTCAACTGTTCTTTGATGAACATGTCACTAATCTTTAGCTTTAACTTTCTGCTATTTTCAAAGGACACTCTTGTGACCATGGCCCTCATGTATCCCACCTACATCTGCAACCGAAACGGTCCAGTGCTACCACTGCAGGCTGTGTGACTTTGAGTCACAGGTTTCTGCAACAGTATCCCCGTGCATACATCTCCAGCAATGTATGAGATATCACCCTCACCCTCATCCCAGGAAAACTCTTTTATTGTTTCCATATCTGCTCTGCCAATACGCACAGGGCTCATGCCATTCAGGAGCAAGGGAAACGACTGTGATGTGCTAGGTTCCTAAAGCAGGATTTACTACAAATACATTTGGCTGGGAAAGCTCCTGATGGGCTCTGAGTCAAAATAGGTAGAGATGGCACCATGCATCCTCAACACAGACTTTGTACATGATTGAAGGGCTTCAGTGTTCATGCCAGAGAATTCCAACTCAGAGTAAAGAGAAATGATCTAGCTTAAAGGATCTGAATATAAGGTCTGCACTCTGCTTTAAGGCATGCTCACATGACAACGTGGGAACCAATCTCTATATTACTATATTTTATTACCTTACTCCAATACTTTATATGTCCCTTGCCCTCTCTTTCTCTCCCATCAAGTTCAATCTGTGCTGCTCATACACTCCTGGATGTGGGATCTATTAGAGCGTGGTCAACCTATGAGGACTCAAACCCTTTAAAGTAAACTGACTCTCCCTGCACCCCATCAGCCATCAAGACCAAATAGCTCCTCAGCAGGGGATGGGGGAGTCATGATCCCCTTCCCACACCACGCAGGAATGTTGATTGGCTCAATTGTGTGAAGACAGTCACAGCCACTGCGAGTTCATGAGAGTAGCTTTGGTCACATCAAAAGTCAGTTTCTCTCTAGTCCTCCCTGACTTTTGGCTCTTAGATCATAGTCCTCCTCTTCCATGAAGGTCCTGAGCTTTGGGGTGAAGAGATGGTACCAATTGTGGGTGAGCATTCCATGGACACATATTCTCTGCACCTTGACCAGTTGCCAGTTTCTCCATTAAGCACCTTCCTCTGCACAAACAAGCTTCTCTGGTGGGCACTGAGAGCATCACTGATCTATAGGTAGAAGATATGAACTTAGAGGGAAGTTTGGTACTAGGTACGTTGAGCAGATTAAATGTAGTAGCTTCATCGCTGGGGCCTTGAGCTCCACAAATGCCAGCATTTTAAAATTCACATTCAAAGATTTTTTTATATTGTATTCACAGAGCTCCAGGGTCATCTCTAATGCCCAAACTGTAGAATATTCTTCTCCTAGGCATCTTTTATAAGTCACTCAACTCATGTAGCAGTGTTTCCAAGACCTGACTGACAGTATCACATCCTGATCCTGGCTTTTCTCTACTGAATAACTATTTTACCTTCTGGATATAGAACATTCTTTTTATCTCACCTTTGGGTTTTCGGTTACTGTGTGATTTCTAGCTTTTGGTTAGCATAGTGCCTGGCTCTAGAAACCTGAATACACACGCATTTCTTGTGGGTGCTGGTTTTCTGTTCTGGGCATCAGTTTAATAGAGGAGTGTTGACCCTAATTGTCACTCTGTATCCACCTCATCATAATATAATTGTCATTCTCCTTTTCTTTTTTTATACTAATGTGTGATTGGTTTCCAGCACTTTTGCTTTCTTATTTTTAATATTTCTCATCCCAGTTCTTAAAGTTCCTATCTCCTGGTACTCTTTCTTCCCCTGCAATGGGGTTGCTTCCTGTACAAGTGACTCTAGTAAGTGGTGATTTATCTTTTAACGCCCTCCTGACCCCCAGAAGTTTCTTCTTCCTACGGGCTTGACTTGTCTTTGTGACGTGGCACTCAGATTCAATCTGAGCACCCTGACAGGCTCTGAGCTGTTTCATGTGAGAAAATCTTATTTGTTGGGGGTCTGACCTTATTTCTTTCCGACCATTATAACTCTATTTGCATGTGTACATGCCCCTGAGATGTTTCATGTTCTCACCTATACAAACGTTCTGTTCCATTTTTTTAAAGGTACAACTGAGACTGGCTAACTCTTGTCTTCTCCAGGCTGTACTTTCAAGAGCATTCCCTGAGTTTCGAGCTGATGCTGATGTAGGTTTCCATGGGAATGTGACAAGGGATGATGAACGAGAGGTGAGCATGGTGCCCTCATCTAGTCATTCCCTGCAATCCCCACTATGTTACTTCTTTGTAAATTACTGAGATGTGTGCTGGCCTCCATGCCGCCCATGTTGCTCTTGTTCGCAGTGTCAGGCGGAACACTGACTCTGAACTGGCACATGGTCCGAAATAACTAGTGCCTGACTTTTCTCAGCTGCCTGGCATAGCCATGTCATTCTGTTCTGACAAGGGATGGAGGTCAGCAGAACTTTCCAGAAAGGTCACTTAAAGAAAAAAAAAAGTGTTGTGACGGCTAAGAAGATCCTTTCCTATCACTTATTGGACCTGCTTTGCTGACACAATGTTTGGCACTCCTGCAGCTATCTTAATCCATGAAAATATAAGCCAGGAGCTAACACGGTGTGGAGCAGAGTAGGTACCTGGGAATCCAACGGGACCAGGAACTGCAGCATCTGTCCTGGCAGGCCTTTTTCATTGCTTCTGCCACGTGACTAAGAAATGAATGTCTATCTTAGTCAAGCCATTTATTGCCAACTTGACACAAACATAGAGTCACCCAGGGTAGAGGGACCCTCAAGTGAAGAATTATATTAATCATATTGGCTGGTGGGCATGCTTGGGACAGACTATATCAATTGATGGTGGATGTCGGTGCCACTGTGGGTGACACCATTCCCTAGGCAAGTGGATTCTGAGCTGTATGTGATAGCTAGGTGCACATGAGGCAGAGATAAGCCAGCTAGCATCCTATCCTCCTCCATGGCTTGGTTTCTGTTTCAGGTTCCTGATTGAGGTCCTGCCCTGGCTTCCCTCAATGACGGACCGTGACCTGAGAAGTGTAAGTCAAACAAATCTTTTCTTCCCCAAGTTGCTTTTGGTCATAGCGTTTATCACAGAAAATGAGAACATTAATCTTAAGAAATACAGTTTGATATGTTTCTGTCAGGCATGACTTTAGTGTAGCTTCATGAATTCAAATACGGCCATCTATAGCTAAAATACAAATTAAATATCAATTACCTCTTTTTGCAGCTCATTCAATTACTTAAAATGTATCTGTTTTAAAATGAAACACATTACCTACAGTAAGTGGAAAATCACTATTGCATGGACTATATAGAGGATCATTATGAGAAAGACTAATTTCTTATGATGCATGCCTGCCAGTCTATAAAATGTTGTCAAGAAACCAAGGCTTTAAAGACACACAGTCTCCTTAGACAAAAAAGCTAACTGAGCATGAGCCAGAGAGAGAGCCAATATACAGCATTTCTCATTCTCTCTCTCTCTCTCTCTCTCTCTCTCTCTCTCTCTTCCCCTCCCTCCCTCCCTCTCTCTCACTCCTCTCTCCTCCCTCTGCCCCTCTCTCTCTGAGATAAACACCTCTCCAGGCTGCAGCCATGCTAGGAAACTCAGATATATGCAGGTGGGTATCCGTTCAAGTTTATTCAAACTTAACTCTGTGCCAAGAACATCATTAGCAGATTCGCCATCGGAGCCTCTGGGAAACCCCCGTCCACGAGAGAATTTTACACATCAGGCTTTGTACATATTTACCTAAGTCAGGGCCATGGGTAGCGAGACTCTGAAACTGCAGAATGGTATCTGGGGGCAGAGAGCAATTAGTTATTCTGCTGTGGCTTTAGGATCTGTGCAGGCAAATCAAAGCAGATCTGATCGCCGAGATAACGGCATTGAGATGAGGCTCTCAGCAAACAAACTTCTTCAAACAAGGAAGATGAACTTGAGGGCGATAAGAGATCCTCACTAACTCCCGCTGAGCTCATCGCTGATACGAAAGTGGCTCCTTACCCATGAAATTGCACCTGTCACAGCGACTTCACTTCATTAAGGCAGCTTCCTGATCCGAGCAAGATTATCGGCAACACACAATCTATGACTCTCCAGCTAATGAAGACTGCCTCTCCTGAGTTTCCAACAGCTGAGCTCCGAGTTCTGAGACAGCCGAGCATTGGCCAGAGAGAAGAAAGGATTTATAAAGCAAAACAGCCCCTCAAGCCAAAACCACCAACATTATCTAAGCGTCAACTCAATGAAACATTTTCCAATTATCCTCAAGAAAAAAAAAGTCCTCGCCTCGCTTCAACGCCACCTGAAATAATGGCCCAAGGTTCCCTTGATTCCATTCTATGAAGATAGAAGTATAAAATGAAAGGGGATAACTATTGAAGATGTTAATAAATATGTGGTACCTGTTAAAAATATCTATTTTCATCTTGTATATTTTGCTAAGTTGAAAAAAGACACAGGATGGTGGTGGGGGAACCTCGAATCAAATGGCTCACGGTAGAAATTAATTTATATTCAGCCTTTTTCAGCTCCCCAACTCTGTCTGCAGGAATCCCAGGTATCAATCTTCTCTGGAGTTTTTCTGGGACAGCATCTATTCCGATAAATATCCTTCTATGTTTTCCTTGAGTGGACTTCTTTGAACTCATAAACGAGCGATCACTCCATAAGTATGCATTTAGACTTGTACCCTAATGCATATGTTAACAGAGACAGTCTCATTCCAGACTTTATTAGAATTTATCGAGCAATTATAGGCATCCTCCTGCATACCAAGCACTGCTCAGACGCTAGGGACATAGCTGCAAATGAGACATGATTCTGACACCAAAGGAGATTCTGATCTAGACTTCTTCATGAAGTTCAGTCGGCAGACCTGTCATATCAGGACCCCACACTGTGTGTGTGTGTGTGTGTGTGTGTGTGTGTATTGTCATCCTATAAAAGGTATACATTATCAGGTTGCACAAGCACAACACTAGCATGTGATAGATACATGCTTAATATACTGTGCCCTCACACTACATAAGGTGCTTCATACACAGGCTCAGGCATGTCTGCATTTCCATTATCTGTCCCCTAAATATGAACCAAGCATTAAACAAGAATAGCTCTCCAAATGGGTGGCATTATGACGCTATATTCTTCAGAAGGAAACATCTAGGTAGTATGTCCAGAGTCTTATTTCTTAAAGGAGATATTGACAGAGGCACAGGACAATGGCTGACTGCTCCACACATTAGAGCACTTAGAGGTGGCTTGGAGATGCAATGTACTAGAAGACCTGGGCTGTCAGAGTCAGAACCGCAGGAATTGTATGATGAGGTGAGGGGCCACCCTCAGAGTGCTCTGCTCTTCCCTTCTGTGCCCAAGATGAACTTGGCCAAGTGTAATGAGAAAATACAAAGCATAAAGATAATAAAATAATAACTTATGGTGGACCAAATCCCATTGTATCCATGGGCAACATTACTGCTACTATGAACAAGTATGGTAGATGGTGAACAATGGCATGAGGGAAAATAAAGTACATTAGCTAGGACCCTTTCCCCCACTTGGCTCTCTTCCTGTGGTAGAGGATTAAAAACATTTATTTAGCAAAGCATCTAGCCATCAATTCCATCCATCATCCATTATCCATCCATGATTTCACTCATTTATCCATTCATCTGTCCATTCATGTATCTATCAATCATCTATTCATCTTCATCCTTACATCCATTATCTATTCATCTAAATATGTATCATTTACTTTTCTTCTGGTTGTGGCCAAATACCCCATAAGCAGCTGTGGAATAATCCTTCTGTACACTGTGAATACGATTACTCTTATTGGTTAATAAAGAAGCTGATCAGCCTATAGCAAGGCAGGATAATGTTAAGCAAGACAATCAAACTGATGATACTGGAATGAAGAAGGAAGGAGTCAGAGGAGTGGCCAGCCAGATGCAGAGGGAACAGTAGATGAATGTGTTATCCTAACAAAGGTACCACCATGTGGCAGAGTATAAATAAGAAATATGGGTTAATTTAAGTGTAAGAGTTAGCTAGTAATAAGCCTGAGCTAGCGACCAAGCATTTACAATTAATATAAGTCTCTGTGTAGTAATTTGGAAGCAGCTCCCAGGACGGAAAAACTCTGCCTACATTAGGGATGAAGGATTTCTTTTGACTCACATCTTATGTAGGGAAATGGTCCATCAGAGTAGAAAAGGCAAGAGTGTGAGGTGGACTGGGCATGGTAGTGAATACCTTTAATCCCAGAATTTGGGAAGTAGATCTCAGAGTCTGAGGCCAGTCTGGTCTACAGAGTGAGTTCCAGAACAGCCAGCCAGCACTAAATAAAGAAACCCAGTCTTGAGAAAAACAAATAAACAAACAAGAGTGTGAGGCAGGTGGTTTCATTGCCTCTGACATCAGGAAGTGGAGAACAGACAGGAAACAGAGCCTCAATGCCCACCCCTAGCAATCTACTTCCTTGAGAATTCCCCCCTCCCCCAACAAACAGACCAGGAGCTGGGACTCATTGTTCAAACAAATGAGCGAGCCTATAGGGGACAGTTCACATTCAAACCACAATACCATCTATCCATTAATCCATCCATCAATCCCAGCTTCCACACTCACCAATCCCTCTGTCCACTGCTCTCCATCATTACAGGCATCTGCCTGTCTAGCCTCATGTCGGTTGGCTACGTGACACAAAGTCACTTTACATTAGGATAGTGCTCCCTTGGCAAACTGGATTTCTCTCATGGGCACACTGGGCCAAGATCATATGTAAGACCAACAAGTCCCTTTGTGTGACCCATTCCTATTACAGGGCAGAGCTCAAACACCAACTTCCTCTTTTCCTCTCAATTTTTTTTTACCAGTCATAAAAAAGGAGGAACACAGACAGGAGCTGCTGTAGGTGACCCAGATTCCCCCAATTAACACCAGGTAGTGGAGCACAGGGAGAGACTCAAGACAAAGTATCCCTGACTTGGTTTCAAGTGTTTTTGATAATGAATGGGTACAAGACACCTCCATATCATGGGAAATAAATGTATTTTCCAAATACTGAGTTTTGACATTTTAAACTGCGCTCCAGGAACAATGTAATACCTGCCTAGACTCATCCTTTCAATTTTTTTTTTGGCTCAGTTTTTCAGTAATACGAAGATGCAGAAGAAACCTAAAAGTGACAAAGAAAATGGATGTGACTAGACTAGGAATTCTCCGAAGCCACAAATGAGGTTCCGGGAGAGAGGAATAAATCAAGAAGTCCTAAGTCGCCAAGCCGTTCTTTGCCCAGCTGCGAATTGCCGGTTTCTAATTTGGTGGCTATCAGAGGCAGATCCGGGTTTTAATTTCTCCCTAGAGTGATTCACGATTGCCTGTAATTCCACAGCAGGTGGCTCACTGTTCCATCAGAAAGTGCCTGTGCACAAATACAATCATATGCATTACGTTGACATCGGCCCTGGAACGGTGGCTGCATACACCCTGCCTGCAAAAGAGTGAATGCTCCCGTGTTTAACACACGTGGAAATACTCACGTGGTAAGAGACAACCTCACGATCCTGACACCTCTGATAGGAACTGAAAGAAGTGTCAACTTCAATTACTGTTAGATGCCACCACATGGAGAGGCCCTGGCACATGGTAAAGTTTCTATGGCCCTATGTGGGTCCACTATGAACAGGACCCCATGGCTCCCATCTGGAAGACTCCTCCTATTTTACCTGGAGACAGTAATGACAGATTGCACCCACCACATACAAATCACAATGGAGTCAGCTAGCCAACTTCGGAGCAATAGGAAGCCAGCATGGCAGAGACTCCGAGCGTAGCGC
Organism: Microtus obscurus; assembly: GCA_963919715.1. Taxonomy (NCBI): domain Eukaryota; kingdom Metazoa; phylum Chordata; class Mammalia; order Rodentia; family Cricetidae; genus Microtus; species Microtus obscurus. The sequence goes on along the minus strand of CAWTZC010002533.1, from coordinate 9,712,793 downwards.
ATACCAGGTGGGACTCACCTCTTCTCTGCACCAGCAGATTTCTTCTGACAGATGAGGACAGCTGGTGCGTACTTCCCAGTATACTCCGAGCTCTGTTTGACATCCCAGATGGCAGGGCTGCTGGCTCTCACCCCGATGATGCTCACTCCTTTCTTAACCTTGGCCCTGTTGGAGACAGGAAGTACATGTTTGAGACAGTCCTGAGACACCCCAGGTCCAGGTCAGCAGTGGTACCAGGGACGTGGTACATTGTAGCTTTGCATGTATGAGCTCATGGGGAATTAGGTTTAAACACAAATTTGTAGCCATCTTCCTATCTATCTGTCCTAGTCCCCCACCCCCACCCCAGCCCTCAGTCATCCCTACTTTTACAGAAGGAGCTAGGAAAGTATGCTGGCCTTCAGCGAACAGCTGTTGCATATGGCAATGGAATGTCTCTATTAATTAAAAAACAACACACAAAACAACAGCACTAAAACCTACCTGGAATCGTTTATGGCGAGAAAACCAAATGAGAACTGGAAGTAAGCCAAATATAGAGAGGTAACATTCATAGGGGAGCACCTGCAGGGGGAGGGTCCTGAGCAGCAGACCATAGGAACACCAAGCACTACACCTGATTTTCCCAACAGTGTCTGAGTTCCACAGAGAAGCACTGAGGCTCAGACAGGTGAGGGGATGTTCATGGGCCCCTGCACATAGAGGTGCTAGGCTGAGCAAGGCTAGCCAACCTCTATGTTTCTGCTCCTTCCTGACAGTCTTATCATGTTTGTTGCCATAGCCATAGCCTCCATCATCATCATCATAGCTGCAAGGCCCATCTTCATCATCACCACTATGACCTCCATCACCAGCATCAGCAGCATCACCTCAACCTCCATCAATATCACCACCACAACTGCGGACATCATCATCATCATTATCATCATCATCATCATCATCATCATCATCATCATCATCATCATCATCATCATCTTTTCTTCTTCCTCATCACCACCATCCCATCATCATGATCATCATGACAAACCTCCCTCCATCATCACGACCGTATGCTTCATCATTATCATCACTACTTTCCTAATCTTTATCATCACCACCACAACCTCTCTCTTCATCACCATTACCACAATGTCCATCTTGATCATCGCCACAGCCTCATCATCATCACCACAATCCCCATCTTCTTCATCATCACCACCACGAACCCCTCAACATCAACAACACTACAATATCTCCATTATCAACACACCTCCTACCTTCATCAACATCATCACTACATCCATCTTTATCTTCATCACCACCTCTGCCATCTGGTTCATCATCACCACCACGTTCCTCGTAATCCTCTGTACTCTAGGTCACTTACCACCAATTGGATGCTATTCTAAATGTTATAGTTCTATAACATTTCATCTTCAAATACCCTACTAGGTCAGTTACCGTGGGAAATATTATCTCTTTCATGGCTCCAGAGTAGAGAAACAGGCCTTGAGCTGCAGGAAGGACTGCATCACGGCGAACTCCTGCTATTAGAGCTGATAAAAGTGAATACATTCATGTTCTCTGCTACTCACACAGAGTTGGTTGGCTTGCGCCATGCTACTTAATATCTACTCGTGATTTAGCCAAGGACACATTCAACAAGGCAGTTCATTTATCATCTTCCCTCTTCCCTTCCTCCATCATAGAAGGGGCCACATGGTCCCACAGGCTTTTCTGCAAAGTACAAACACCCCTGCCCTTGCACTGAAGCTGGATAACGGAGGTCCTCTTTGCATGCAGGCCCTTGTTTCTTTCTCAGAAATTTCAAAAGAAAAAAGCCTACATGCGACGAGAAAAGGCAAAAGGACAGCACAGTAATTTTCACAGTTTGATTTACAAACTGCCTTGTAGATTTGAAGAAAGCGTGTTTCCTACTGTGTCTTCCCTTTCCGAATCCTTGGGGAGAATGAAAAGGGCTTAGAAGCTGAAGCACCGAGAGATGCTTGGACGCCTCTAGTCTCCTGGGGAGACTGGCGGCAGCCTGTGTCACACGCTCTGCCTTACACCCACGTGATCAGAAGAGGAGCCCCCCAGTTCCTGTCTGCACCTCGGAAGTCCTCAAGGAATGGGGCATAGAAGACGGAGACATGTCTTTCCTTAAGTATTTCTACTTCTATTGAAGACAATTTTACACACACTCTGCAGCAGAGGACCTGGAGTCGCCATGCTCCTGGAAGGCCGTCAGAAAGATTTCAGTGGCACTGGGAATAGGATCCCGGGATAGTTCCCACCATTCCTCAGTTGAGAACAGTGGGACTCTGGGTTGACACTACACAGACAACACGATTCACATTCAGCACCTGGGTCTAGAAGGGCCAGGAATATTGGCAACCTGCTGGACAGAGGGCACCATGGGACTCGTCCGCAGTAGAATCCTGGGCTGAGGTACACTCCTCTCAGTGTCCAGCGCTGCATACAACATTGCACAACCGTTTGTTTGGGGGAGCTAGAGTGGTGCTGTGTGGCTTCACAGAGTGAGGATTCTAGGAAGTTGTAACTGGCTTCCTCTGGATATAGCCCATGTCCTTTTCCCCTCTGGTTACTATAGTTTGTGTGCTTTTCGAGACACAAAGCTGAGCAGCACACGTGACTACAGGGTAAGCCCTCTGAATCTGCCTAATGGCATGTTGAACCAGTAGGTGGTCTTTGGGACAGGGCATTCCCTACTGAAAGACTATACTTCCCAGATCCCCATATGGTCTATGGGAATCATTTCCTTCCCTATAAAGGCTACAGCCAGATGCTTCGTGTGGGAAATTTTTCTCATTCATCCATGTAGGTGAAATCTGAGATGCCCCCTTATTTTTTTTTTTTTTTTTTAGTCAATAAACATAGTTCCGCCTAGAGGTTAAATTTGAATGCCCCCATTTGGCCCTTTCCACCTCCTTTAATCCTAATAATATAATAGGGACAACCCCAGTACTCACAGTTAGTCTACAACAGGAGAAACTGACGACTTATGGTCAGCTCTGGGAGTTAACACTAGGAGTTTAGAAACAGATTGTCATGGATAGCATTGCTTCCATGGGAGATACGAATGTGCTTTGTGGGGGTTTTGTTTTATCTGGAGTCAGGATGGGACCCAGGGCCCAGGTGACACCCCCAGCCTGTGTTTTGCATTTCAAATGACTATACTAGCAGGTGTTTGGATGCATCCATTCATAAAGGTGAGGTTTTATGTACAAGTCTGTGTACTCAGGACACTCTCTGGCTAAATAAGTTTTGACTTCTGCTTTGTGCAAACTCGACTAAATTACAGGCATTTGGGCATGCTGGTGAAGGGGCTGAGGAGATGGCTCAATGCAGAATGTACTTGCTGGGCAAGCATGAGTTTGATCCGTAGCTTTTACATAGAAGCTCAGCACAGAGGAAAGCACTTGGAATCCCAGTGTTGGGGAAGTGGAGATGGGAAGATCACTGGGGCTTGCTTGTCAGCCAGTCTGGCCAAATCAGTGAGCCCTGGGTACTGAGAGACCCTATTTCAAAAGCAAGGTGAAATAATTGAAAATAGTCGAGATCAGGGTGTGGTCTCCAGATGTATCTGTGAAGTGTTGCACACACAGAGATCTACTGGTGTAAAACTTCATTCGCCATGGACAGCTATTCTTTCGAGATATGTTAGTATGGATTACAGAGGCTGCCCCAATTACTGTGTGCTGGAATTTTATTGAATCAAATTTGCTTTAAATAAATAGGTCATCAGCCTCTCTTTGGCAATCTTTTTATTATGTGGAAGGTATTGGTACCTAGGCCTTTGCTGACGTATAATGGGCTCATATTTTGCTTAGATTTTATTCCTAAGTAGGTCATTTAGAATTTGGATGATGTTTCTCAGTGAGTGGTCTTTCGAATGTACAGGGTTATTTATTTAATCCATGAATGATCTCAAGTTTTCTATAACTACAGTGGTTTTGAAGAAGAAATTCTTTCTAAGGTTTATAGCAGAACACTGGATTTGCCTCTCTCAAAAACAGAAGGACTTTGCTGAGAAAACACGCACACACACACACACACACACACACACACAACCAGTGACTCTGACACAGAGTGGGAAAGAGATGTTTGTTTGCACGGTGGAGGCCTGCGCTGTGTGTGAGAATCACGTACAAATATATCCAAGCTTGGCCACCTGCTCCTTGGAGATGGGTCCGTAGTATTTGTAGAACATGGCGCGCCTGCATTAATCATTCTGAAACACTCCTTTCAGAGTTACAAGAAGCAGCGTGTGGAAGCTCATAGCAGGCAATTCTTAGAACCCGTGGAGATTGGCATCACTGGGTCTGAACCAAATGTTAGTTCCTTCTTTGTTTATGACAAGCGGGTTCGTTATAGTCATTAATGGAAGTTTATAACCCACTTGTGGTTCCATAAATACAGGTTACCCTGACAGCCTCATTACCAGCGATAAACACAGCACTTGATTTCTGAAGACACTTTACCGTAGATTTACATCTAATAACACATTCACCACAGTTGAGAGTGGGAAAGCCATAATTTTCCCCAGAGTATGCCCATGCCCGCAAAGGCTGATACAGACAAACCTGCTTGGGCTTAGAGGATGGTGTGCTTTTAAAACATAATAGAATAAGCTGTAAAGTCCAGACATGTGCATATGTATGATGTATGTATTATGTATATAGCATATGCACATGTATCCCCACACTGCCTCAAACACAGGACTCAGAAACTTAACTGATAGAGCCAGGACTAGCTAGCAGCCTGGACACCAAACCGAGGGGCATAGTGGTTATGTTTAACTCCATTTGCCTCTCCACATCCAAGCCTCTGTCCTCTGTCAATGTTGGGCCTGATCCTGGGCATTCAGGGTATCTGTCCACCACCTTATAAAAAAAGTTGACAGTTGACCCAAGTCAACCTACTCAAAAGCCCTCTTCTAGGAATTTACCAAGCACTGGGCCCTGATAACCCTCCTATTTCTCTCCCTCCTTGTCACCTTGCTTCTTTCTCTCTAGTCCATGATATTAACATATGCAAATGAGACTTTCATTATCATATGCAAATTACCATTTAGCCTCAACATCTGCAAGCAATCCATTCCATTGAGGTCAAGACATGCAAACAGTCCTCTAGTAGTAACATATGCAAACTGTTCCCTAATATTAACATATGCAGGTGTCCCTTGACATACCATATGCAACAAGCCTCAGGCATTAACATATGCAAATGAGCCCTGAATTAATATGTGCAAATTATCTTCCAGCACTTGCATGTACAAATGGCCCCTGTCATTCGCATATACAAATTCACCTGAGATTAACTTATGCAAATATCTCTAAATCTAGCTCTCCTAGGCTGTCCTTTAGACTATGAAATAGCCAGCACTCTCTCACCAAGTGCCTTTCTGAACTGGACCAGAGGTGATTAGTTCATCTGCCATTAGGCTGACTAAGGGGCTGTCATCTACCCCTAAAATAGGCTTGTTTTGAAAGAACACATTGCATTTCTCTACCATAGCTGAGAAATTCACAGCTAGCCTTCTTGGTGGTAGGTGCCTCTGATCCACTCCAATATTCAAGGATCAAAGCAGATCCTGGTCCTGCTGTTTCCAGCCCATGGTTTGCAGCACCTCTGTCATGAGCACCCCAGCCATTAGGAAAAAGGCAAGTGGCAAAGAACAGGGCAGGGCAAATGGACAGTGCAAACTCAGGTGCATTCACATTCTACTGAAAGCATCTACCATCTTGGCCACATGTGGTTACAGGTGCAAAGGCTTCTGGGAAGCCAGTTCCTACCTGGCTACTGAACCTGCCTGCAGTGTTGCCCAAAGAGAGCTAAGATTTCCACCTCAGTTAAATGTGTCCTACATCCTAGAGACCACACGCAAAGCTAAATCCCCCTGCACCATTGCACACAGAGTCACTACTGCAGAGAAGCCCCACCTGAAAAGCCACCAGCGGGCACTAAATGCAGGCACATTTATGAATGGTTTGACACGTGGATTATTAAAAGTACCTGTGTACAGCTGGGCAGTGCTGTCATACACCTTTAATACCAGCACTTGGGAGGCAGAGGCAGACGGATCTCTGCGAGTTCGAGGCCAGCCTGGTCTACAAGAGCTAGTTCCAGGACAGGAACCAAAGCTACACAGAGAAACCCTGTCTCAATGATAAACAACAACAACAACAACAACAACAACAAAAAGCACCTGTGTGCTCAATAAAAGAAATACAAAAAGAATGGAAGTTAGAAGGGGGATGAAAAAGAAGTAAATTGGGCTCAAATTTCCTTGTGAGATTTATTTAAAATTTGTGAGTGCATATATGTGTGATGGAGGAGGAAAAGAATAGAAGAAATGAAGGAGAAAATTGAGACAAAGAGGCCTGGGGGGCAGGGTGAGACTCTGGCACAAGTTTAGTGCTCACAGAGTTCAGAGCATTGAGAGGAAAACCTTGGGTGGCTTACAAGTACGGTACATGTGTCCAGAGGAATGTTCTGGAACTAGCAACTAATACTTTGCCAAGCAGGGATGAACACAACCTGCAATCCACAATCTGCTCTAGGATTCTCTGGAATCTGACAATGGGAGGAAGAAATGGGCCTCCAGGCTGCCTCCTGTTTAAGAGAGGCTTGCCAGAAGCAACCTTTCCAGAGATCCAAGGGATAAAAACCTTTCCAGAGCCTCATCTCCCAGGGCACCGAGTTCTGCTAACCACCAGCACCCAGAACTGCATGAGGCTCTCCTGTCTGCAGACAGCACGGACACTGTTTATAGCTGGACACCAAACACAGGGAGGGATGCTGTAGAGGCCTCCTGATCAATGTGGGAGAACACACTCCTCAGTTCAAAGACCAGTAGATACCCTGCTGAATTTCTGGAAATGTTTCCTGTCCCTTGTTTTCTCTCATTAATAGTGGCCAAGAATAAAATAAGTTCCACTGAAGTACCTGGCTACCACCCCTCAGAAAATGGTCTAAGGTCTGGCTCTATGCCTCTCCAAGGGAACATGGGAACATGGGGGCGTAACTCTCATAGGATGGATAGTGGTACCTGGGAAGGCTCATACCTGTTGACCAGTGTAGTCGATCACTCAGCAATTAGAAGTCTACTACCTTAGACCACAGGGATAAAGTCTTTACTACACCTCTTCCATTTCGACTTGGAGATTGTGGTTGTTTGAATGAGAAATCTCCACAACAGGCTCAGGTAACTGACACTGTTTGAGGTTAGCAGAACCATTTAGAAGGTAAAGCCTTGTTGGAGGAAATATTTCACTGGCGGTAGGTTTTGAGAACATATGGCCTTCCCGTTTGATCTCTGCTTTCTGTGCGATTGAAATTCTGATCTGTCAGCTTCCCGCTCTGGCTGCCACGCCATCCTCACCATCACGAAGATTCCCCCCACTGGAATCATAGCCAGTATAGTCTTTCTTCCATAAGTTGCTTTTAGTCATGGTGCCTTATTACAGAAACAGAAAACCTAACTAATACAAGGGCTATGCCAATTTATGCACACAGCTAAGACAGACACAGACGGGAGAGCGGGACCAGAGTGATCAACACTAGCATGTTCTCCAGCAGGAGACATATTTGAATGTGCCGTGTTGACGTCGGCATATGTGTTTACGAAGCTGGCACTTGCACTATTGAAATACTGTGTGCTACACACAACACAGCACAGGCAAAAATCAAAAGTGTTCAGATGAAAAATAAATATGTTGAGAAGTAATGGCTATTCTCTCGTTCCTAAGAGCCCCCTGGAACATCCCCAGGATGCCCCCGCAGTAGAGGAATGTTCTCTTACCATACGGCACGTTGGTACATGCTGAAATGGAGCCCAAAGCCCGCTGCAGGATCTATGTGTTCCAATCTCAGCAAGAGTGAAGGCGATATGGTAGTTTGAATGTAATTGGCCCCCATAAGCTCATAGGGAGTGGCACTATTAGGAGGTGTGGCTTTGTTGGAGTAGGCATGGCCTTGTTGGAAGGAGTATGTCACTGCGGAGGTAAACTTTGAGGTCTCATAGGTGTTCAAGCCATATCTAGTGTCTGAGTTCACTTGCTGTTGCCTACGGATTAAGATGTAGCTTCTTCTCCACTTTCACCTCCTTCCCCAGCACCACGTTGCACTATGATGATAATGGACTAAACTTCTGGAAATATAAGCCACACCAGTTGAATGTTTTTTCTTTATTTGAGTTGCTGTTGGTCATGGTGTCTCTTCACAACAATGTGGGGGGCATCCAGAAAAGCTCTGCAGCTCCTGGCTGACAGACAGTTGCTACCTGTTAGAAGTTAAGAAGGAAAATGCCAAAGGCCAAGAAGGATTTATTCACCAGGAAGGAAAGACCCCATGCCTGAGGGAGATGGAGCCAAGAAAAGAGGCAGGTGTGTCATCAGGAGAAGGTGTGGTCAGAAAAGGATTGTAGCTTCTGAAGAGAGTGTAGCTTCCAGAAAGAGATAAAGCTTCACACTAGCTAAGTCCCATACTGCACAACTTGTGGGTAAAGTGTGGATTAACTAAACCCAAAGAGGCCATTAAAGGTAGAGCCCATGCTGTGAAATCCAGGGAGACATCCCAGGCTGGAGCCCACCCATGTCCATCCATGCCCACCCACGTCCACCCATGCCCTTATTCACAGGGCAGTTTTATTGACCTTCCAAGTTCAGGCTGCCACTAAACCTTTGCTGTGACCATCTTCCCATTATTTCAGCTACTGTGTCACCTTCCCAAAATTCTGCCAGCTGGTTCTGGTGCACAAACATACTCATCCTGAAAGAATCAGCTCAATGCTAGCAGTCACTTCCGAGACTCCATTAGTCTATCAGTGTGTCGATGTATATATGTGTGTGTGTGTATTTATATATATATATAGAGAGAGAGAGTGTGTGTGTGTATATATAGTGTGTGTAATATATATATATATATAGAGAGAGAGAGAGAGATAGTGTGTGTGTATGTATGTGTGTGTATATATATAGTGTGTGTATATATATATATAGAGGGAGAGATAGTATGTGTGTATATATATATATATATATATATATGTGTGTGTGTGTGTGTGTGTGTGTGTGTGTGTGTGTGTGTGTCAGATGGGTGAATGAATGAGCCAGTTACAGTTAATGAGTGCACTGAGAGGTAAGAAAACAACTGAATGTCCATGTCGACACCCTCCCTAGTAACATTTTAGTGACCATTCTCCTACGTGCCTCTTTATTCATGCACTATTTAAAATTCTATATAATTAGAACAAAACCCAGATTGGCCACACGAGCATCAACTGGAACACTCACCATCCAGGGAGGTTCTGGTCAAAAGTAGTACCGTATAAATGGGGCCTCTGTAAGTTAAGCCCCACACACCTTGGGCATCTGTATGTGATGACTGTGAATGAGGCATGCTGCTGTGACCACAGATCGTTCAGGTTTCTTTATCAGCTCCAAAGGTAACTAAACAAGCCTGATGCAGAGAGCTACCTGGCTGCCAACCAACCCAGGAAAGGAATACCCAGTGAAGGGAAAGCCCAGCCACAGAGCACTGCAGCTGGGCCTCTGTGGTATGAAGTTCCCTCCCAGGCCAGCTGCCTGCTTGGAAGACCCCTGATGTCTCTTGGGTGTCAGAACCTCTGCAGTTCCAGCATATGCCAAGTGGCTTCCTTTGCCAGTATAGTGATCACTGACTTGTTCAGGCTGCACCAGCGCTTAGAGCTTCCTACAGCCTTACAGCTCCCGGGCCCAGCTTTTCTCCTCACAACTCAAGGCAAACAAGATGGTCAAAGGTCTGCTTCTCTTCTGGCCTTAGCTCAGGGGAGACATGACAGAGATGGATGGAGAAGGTTGTCAACGCCACAATGTAGATGCTGAGGAGAGGTGACTCCCCTCTCCCAACAGAATACACTGTCTAGAGAGGACAGTGGCATGTGTGAGCAGGGCCAGGAACCAAGCTGTGATTCTTCTGCTTGGTCACCCAGTGAGCCATACAACAGACATCTCCTGAGACCCATATGGCTTCCAAGTGCTTTCCACAGCACTGGGAATGCACAAAGAGGAAGCCATATCCCAACCATTCTAGAACGAGTGAGAGCCAGACACAGAGACGTGTATGTATGCATGTGTACACACAGGTGTGATGCTGATATCTCCTGTAGGTTGTTACCGAGGGCTGGGAGTGGAGGTACTATAGAGACTGTCCTTAGTTTATTGCTTACATTCCTGCCAAGAAGCTATGGTGGGCAGAGGGAAACATGCAGACAGGCTCAAGGCTGCCTCTCATTTGATTTGCTCTCCATTTGGTGACAGGGAAAACAAACAAACAAACAAATTTCCCTGGTCCCTATAGAAACTACCATCCAGCAGTTCAGAAGGCTATTTGCTATTGCTTGAAAGTGAAGAAGCCCCCAGGGGCTCATGTTTGGGGCCTTGATTGACAGCTTATGGGCTTGGGGATGTGATCAGATCATGAGGACCTGATCGATAGATTAACACATTGACATATCAATAATAGAAAGGCCTTACTGTGGTAAAGGAGGCAGGGACTTGGAGAAAGTGGGTCACAGATGTGTATATGAGGGCTAAGTCTTGCTCTGTTCCCGTCTTGTCCACCATGACATGAGATGTTCCACCATGCCTTCCCTATTGTGAGAGACAGAACCCTCCAAAACCCTGAACTAAAAACAGCAATCCCTCCTTGAGTCTCTCCCAGGCAACTGAGCATAACCAACATGGTTACCACACTGTTCAAATGTTTCACCACTAAGTTTTAAGTTTGGTGTGCAAGGTGCATGGTATATGTATGTGGGCACACATGCAAATGCAGGTGTGTGAAAGTATGTATGCATGTGGAGGCCAGAAGAGAAAGACAGGTGCACTTCTTGTTGACAGAGGTTTCTGGCCTACCTGGTCCCACAATTATTCAGTCCAAAAGAAGCACTACATTAACTGTAAACTGATTGGCCTATTAGCTCAGGCTTCTCATTAACTCTTATAACTTATATTAGCCCATAAGTCTTCTTTGTGTTAGCCATGTGGCCTGGTACCTTTTTTGGCAAGGCAGTCACATCTCGCTTCCTCTGTGTCTGGGTGACGACTACAGACTGACCTTTCCTCTTCCCAGAATTCTCCTGTTCTCCTTATCCCGCCTCTACTTCCTGCTTGGTTGCCCTGCCTATACTTCCTGCCTGGCTACTAGCCAATCAGTGTTTACTTAAAATACAAGTGACAGGGTACAGACCATTGTCCCACAGCACCTTCTCTATTCACTCTCGGCTTTATTCCCTGGAGACAGGTTCTCTTACTGGTTTTTAGCTAAGCAGGAAGGCTGACAAGACCCAGCAATCTTCCTGTCCCTGCCCAGTGCTAGGGACACATGGACATGGATCCATAAGGCCATGCCCAGCTTTTGGTATGAATGCTAAGGATGTAAACACAGGTCCCTGTGGTTACACAACAAGAGTTCTACCCATGGAGCCATCTCCCAGCTCCTCGCTACATCTTTTTTATTTATTTTATTTTTTTCTTTATTTTGCATTCCAACCACAGTTCTCCAAGCCTCCCCTCCAGCCCATACCCCATCCACTCCTTCCAATGGGTAAGGGCTACCATAGTGAGCCAACAAAGTCTGGTATATTAAGTTGGGGCAGGACCAAGTCCCTCCCCCTGGATGAAGGTTGAACATGGCATCCCCCCATAGGGAATGGGTTCCAAGAAGCTAGCTCATGCGCCAGCGATAGATTCTAGTCCTACTGCCAGGGGTCCCTCAGATAGTCCAAGCTTTACACTATCTCCCACATATGGAGGGCCTAGTTCGGTCTCGTGGAAGCTCTACAGCTGTGTGTCTAGAGTTGATGATTGTCCATGAGCTTGGTTCAATGTCTCTGAAGATTTCTCCATCATGGTCTTGACCTCCCTTGCTCTTATAGGTGAATAGGCTGCTTATAGATTTACAAGCATCCTCAACACTCCCTGCAAACCAGCTTCTCTAGGTCCAGAAAAAAACAGAACAGAAAGGGATCATATACATAAAGGACAGTAAAGGATGGAAGTGGAGAGAAGGTGAGACAGGACAGTCAAGGCTGAAGGCAGAAGATGTAACAAACACAAAATACTACAGTCACTGGAGGGGGTACGCGTGTTGCCAAGCCTTGAGGGCCAAAGGTTCCCCCTTCCTTGTAGGCCTGAGGGCTTTGAAGCTGGCCACTAGGGAGTGGAGCATTACACTACCAAGGTCCCTCTTCAGTAGCTGTGGCTACAGAGGTCTAAACACCTGCACTGGTGCTGATGTTACTGGAGGCTGGAGCTTCAACAGCTGACAATGCCTGGTCATTCATGTCCAGAGCAACAAGTCCCCAAGCTGCAGATAGAGAGCCATGAGCCTCTGGCTCTAAAGCCCAGAGCAGTGGGCCACTGGCTCTCAAAGCCTGGAGCTGGGAGTCTCTGGCTCTGTCAGTGTAGTCCCCAGGCCTGGGAAACTCTGGAGCCTGGGATTGCCAAACCCTAGTAGTTTCTCTCAGCTATTTACAATCCTTATGTGACCAGAGCAGAAGGACCCGAGGCAGATCGGATCTGAAACACAGAATGCCTCTAGGAATCAATTCTCACTTTCTTGCTAGCTCATCTTGAAATGATTACTAACCAGCTCTGACCACTCGCAACAAAACAAAAGCAAGTAAGACACTGGCTTGCACTCCAGCCTCAGATATTAGACACAGGCCTGAAGTTTAAATCTGCCTCTGGAGTTCCAAATTTAGACAAGTCAATAATCTTGACATAGAAAATGGGACAGATATTTACAGCAGCTCTTGGGTGACAGTGCCAGCAGCAGGGTTTTATAACTTGGGCCACCTCCCAGATCTCAGATCATTGCAGTGCTTAGGGGACCAAGATTCGCTTGATATTCAGGGTTTGGAATAAGTCGTAATTTTATTGTTGGTGAAGAGCCTCAAACCTCTATTTTCACCACACACCTACTACAATTGCAGGCTGGTTTCTGTTGCTCTCGAGATGACCAATTTTTTTTTGAAGAAAATCGCTTAAACATACATTAGTTGAAGAAAACTTTCCATACCAAAAGTAGGATGCCAGCCAGCAAACACACATGTTCTCGGATGTCTGTGGGAGGGCTATAGCTTTTGTGTGTGTGTGTGTGATTTTTTGAGACAGGTTTTCGCTGTAGCTTTGGAGCCTGTCCTGGAACTAGCTCTTGTAGATTAGGCTGGCCTTGAACTCACAGAGATTTGCCTGCCTCTGTTACTGCTGGGATGAAAGGCGTGCATCACTGTCTGGCTGGAGCTACAGCTTTTAATTAAGTATTTTTATGGAACAAGTACCAGGATGTTGTAAATAATGAAATCAGAATGAATGGGACTGTAAGAAACACTTCTTTCCCAGCAGACTTCTGTCCGTAACTTTCCTCTCCGTTGCTATGCATATTCTGAGAAAGTAAGATGTGTGGACATCTGGATTTGACAGAGTAATAATCATGTTGTGTGTGCTAACTTGGTTTTGAGAAATTAGAACCAAGCCCACTCAGTGGCCACCTTGCTGGAGAAATGGACAGTTTCCAATCCTGGATTCTGGCAAGTATTTCACGTATTCTTCACATGCACTTCCCGAGTATTTGTTTTAGGGTCTCCTGGTCTAACTTTAACTATCAATTTGGTCTAGCCAAGGAGTACAGAGAAGACTGCATCAGTGGACAGGCTGCCCAGATTAGACTTGTCTGTGGGAATTATCTTGGTTGTTCATTGATACAGGAGGGCCCAGCCTACTGTGGGTGGCACCATTCCTTAGGCAAGTTGCCCTGGCCTGTATAAGAAAGCTAGCCTGGGAGAAATCAGTAAGTAGAGTTCCTCTATGGTCCCTGCCATATAGTGAAGTAAGTCCCTTGGCTGGACTAATGTGAGGAATAGCAAGCAGGCCTGTGGTTTGAGTTCTTGCTTTGACTTCCTGCCGCTGACTTCCCTCACTGATGGACATTGACATAAGAGTTAACCAAACCAGCCAGTGGTGGTGCGTGCCTTTAGTCCCAGCACTCGGGAGGCAGAGGCAGGCAGGTCTCTGTGAGTTCAAGGCCAGTCTGGTCTACAGAGTGGGTTCCAAGACAGCCAGGGCTACACAGAAAAACCATGTCTAAGGGAGCAGGAGGGGAGTAAGCCAAATACCTTTCTTCCACTAAGTTCCCTTTGGTCAGAATGTCTTATCACAGCAAGAGAAAGTAAACCCGAATACAGAACCAACAGTAGACAAAAGGACTGCCATGTCAGAGAGACATGTGGGTCAATTATGCACGTGGAGGGGGTACACATGTATGAGGATGCTTTTGTACAACTGTGCATGTGTGCATGTTTGTGTGTGACTGACCTTGTGTGTGCACTGGAGATAGGTGTTCCTCAAGCATCATCTGCCTTTGTTTTGAAACAGCCTTATTGACCTGAAATCAAGAAATTTGACCAGGTTTACTGGCCAGTGAGACACAGGGATTCATTGGTTGTTACCTCCCGAGGGTGATAACTGCAATCTTGTGCTACCACACCAGGCTTCTTTTTATTTTTGACTTGTGGGGGTTTAACTCAGGTCCTCTCTTATCAGCATTTTAGCGACTGAAGTATCCCTTCAGCCCCACAGGTTCACAGATTCATTTTGGATGTACTTTGGATAGTTGTACTAGTTACATTTTGTTTCTGTGATCAAAGACCACAGCCGAAAGTGACTCATGGATAAAAGAGTATATTTTGGCTTATGGTTCCAGATGGAGAATCCAAAATGGTGAGAGAGAGATATGGCTGTCAGCATGGAAAGTTAACAGATCACATCTCAACCACATGCAGAAAGCAAAGGCAAACAGGAAGTGGGGCAAGGCCATAAACTCTCAAAGCCCACCCAGACCAGTGACATACTTCCTCCAGGAAGGCTCCAACTCCAAAATGTTCCACTCCCCAAACAGTGCCACCTACAGGGGAAAAATGTTCAAACAGCTGAGCCTGTGGGGGACATTTCTCGCTCAAAGCATTGCATCTATGTGACAACATTCTGCCCATCTCCACATTTACTGACATTAACACTATGCCTAAAGAGGGCTGTTTTACATTTCTTTATTTTCCTATCTTTAATCTCTTTCTGTCCTTAAAAACCTTCACATCGTCTACTTGTTTCTCTATTATGATGTTGGCTCAAGTTTAATTGTGTATTAAAAAGGCTGCCACTTAGGAAATCAATCTGTGGATTCCCCTAGAGTTTATTTCACTGTAGATGAAGCTTTATTTTCCCATTTGTTTTTTATCAGTAGATTTACTAAATGATCTGTCCACCCAGAGCCCATGATACAAAATTCTGTCATTAATATATATTAAAGCATCCCAGCTTTGTGGCTGATGTTTGGCTTTGCAACCCTGTTATTAGGCTGAGGACCTTCTCACAGTTTGGATGCCTTTTGACACACTTTAGTGTCTTGGAGGGTCATTTTCATCCTGTGGCCTTTTCTTTGTGGGGCTATATTGATGTCTCACATTTCAATAGGAGCCATTCCCGTTTGCATGTTTTCAAAGGCACTTTGAGTTTTGAAAAGAATAAAAGAGACAGGAAAGAAGAAAGACATAGAAATGGGGCATAGAGTGTTATAAAAATCACTCCCAGGTTTGGACCACACCAACCTCCAGTCAAAAAGTAGCACATACCAGTCAATTATGGGGTGATGGCCCGCAGCGGTCATTCTCCCTGGAAGGCAAGTGGCTAAGTGTGCTGTTGAAGGACCCTGGTGATGCCTGAGTTGACTACCTTGGATACTCCACACACAGTAACCTTCACAAAGACGGTGGGTGGTGGTGGTTTTCCACACTTTTGGCAACAGCCTTATGTCCAATGAAGATGAACATGCCTTTTCTCTCTTGAAGGTGAGGTGCAGTCCCATAGAGCAGTGATTCTCAACCTTCCTTAATACTGTAACCCTTTAATCCAGTTCCTCATGTTGTGGTGACTCCCGACCATAAATTATTTTGACGCCACTTCATAACTGTAATTTTTGTTACTTTTATGAATCATAATGAACACATGTGTCTTAGGTAACCCCTGTGAAAGGATTGTTATACCACCAAAGGGGTTGAGAGCCATAGGCTGAGAAACACTGTCAAAGACAAAGCTCTGGGATGTCCCCAGGAGCTACAAGTAAGGAGGGAGCCTTCTTTCTACCACCTTTCTCTTTCAACCCAACCCCCTAAGCTTTGTGAGGGTTTGAGGATCTCAGCTACTTCACCACAAAGAAAAAGCAAGCATAAAGTGAGTTTCTGTGATGGAAGAATGTTCTAGTTAGCTTTTCTATTGCTTTGGTAAAGCATTATAACCAAATGCTTGAGGAAGAAAAGGTGTGATTTAGATGAAGCTTTCAGGTCACAGTCCATGACTAAGGGAAGTCGGGCCAGGAGCTCAAGTAAGAACTTGGGAACACAGTAGCACAGACACTGAAAGAAACAATTAATGAATGGGACCTCCTGAAACTGAAAAGCTTCTGTAAAGCAAAGTACACGGTCAACAAGATAAAACAACAGCCTATAGAATGGGTAAAGATCTTCACTAACCCCACATCAGACACAGGGTTGATCTCCAAAATATACAAATAACTCAAGAAATTGGTCATCAAAAGAACAAATAATCCAAACAAACAAACAAAAAAAATGGAGTACAGATCTAAACAGAACTCTCAACAGAGGAATCAAAATGGCTAAAAGACACTTAAGAAAATGCTCAACATTCTTAGTCGTCAGAGAAATGCAAATCAAAACAACTCTGAGATTCCATCTTATACCTGTAAGAATGGCCAAGATCAAAAACACTGACGACAACTTATGCTGGAGAGAATGTAGGGTAAAGGGAACACTTCTGCATTGCTGGTGGGAATATAAGCTGGTACAACCCCTTTAGATATCAGTATAGCAATTTCTCAGAAAATTAGAAAGCAACCTTTCTCCAGACCCAACAATACCACTTTTGGGTATATACCCAAAGGATGCTCAATCATGTCACAAGGACATGTGCTCAACTATGTTCATAGCAGCATTGTTTGTAATAGCCAGAACCTGGAACCAACCTAAATGCCCCTCGGACCGAAGAATGGATAAGGAAAATCCATTTACACAATGGAGTACTACACAGCAGAAAAAAATAACAATATCTTGAAATTTGCAGGCAAATGGATGGAGCTAGAAAACATCATATTGAGCGAGGTAACACAGCCTCAGAAAGACAATTATCATATGTACTCACTCATAAGTTGTTTTTAAACATAAAGCAAAGAAAACCAGCCTACAATTCACAATCCCAAAGAACCTAGACAACAATGAGGACCCTAAGAGAGACATACATAGATCCAATATACATGGGAAATAGAAAAAGACAAGATTTCTTGAGTAAATTGGGAGTGTGGGGACAATGGGAGAGAGGGTTGAAGGGGAGGGGAGGGAAAAGGAGGGGAGCAGAGAAAAATGTGGAGCTCAATAAAATCAATTAAAAAAGGAAAAAAATAACTTGGGAGCAGAAACCATGGAGGAGCACTGCTTAATAGCTCGCTGTCTGGCTCTTGTTGGGCCTCTTTCCTTATACAGCCTTGGACCAGCTGCCTTGGGATGGTGCAGCCCATGGTGGGCTGGGCCCTCCCACATCAGTCATGAATCCAGACAATTCCTCATAGACATGGTCACAGGCCAATCTGGTGTGGGCAGATCCTCAGAGGAGATTCCCTCTTCCCCAGGACTTTAATTTGTGTCAAGTTGACAACAAATGCTGAACAGTCCAGAAAGGCACTGAGTCTTTCTGTCTGTTCTTAATCCCCGGATCCAATCGAGCCTGAAACAGGACCAGTGACGGTCTTTTAGGTTAGAGAAAGCATCTAACCTTCATAAGTTTTTTCATTGTCTTGTAGTCATCTTAAATTTTCACCTTTTTATGTTATTGTGGTAAGAGCCCTGCTCGGGCTTGAGTATGCTCACAAATATCCCATAATAGAAACTTGATTCTTAATTTAATGGTGTTGAGACCTGGGTCTCTTAAGAGGTGATGAAGTCAGAAGCGCTCTGCCCTCAGGAGATGGGTTAGCAACCACAGGTGTTTCCTGGTAGGAAACCATGCCTTCAGCCTTCTCCCATCTGTCCTGTGCCAGCCACCGTGCTGCCTGCAAGATACTACAGTCCCTAAACCTTGGGCTTCTCAGCCTCCAGAGCTGTAAGGAATTAATCTCTGTTCCTGATCACCTAAGCAGCTTTGTGCGCTCTGCGATAGTCCCCCCAGAGTAAGAGAAACACTTACCATCGTATTTCCACTCCTAATAAGTTCTAGTGCATAATAACTGTAGCCACCACAACGCACGGTAGCTTTGTAAACAGTTCCACCTTGTGAAATTGAAAAATTGTGTCCACCTACCCATGATTCCCCTTTCCTGACCTCGGATAAGGTAACCAACCATGCTTGTACTCCATTTCTGTATGTTCAGTCATTTTATGTCCCATCTGCTGTTGGCATCTTGGATGCACAGAGCAAATGCAGTTTCTTTACGTTTTTACAGCATCCACATCCTCACCTACGCAGTCAGTGATGTTGAAGGACTGAATGTTGGTCCAGCTGGGTGGCTCCATTCTGGCACTAATGCTCTGCATGACCATCGAACAGTGAAAGGCACTCAGCTGCCTCTGTGCCCTCCAATCCAGCGAGAACATGCGAGCAGGAGCAGGTGCTCTTAGGTGGCAGGCCCGGCAGATGCAGGCAGAGCCCTGACCCCTTCACATCCACGCTGGGCTGGAGATCATACCTCTGAGCTGGCTATTAGCTCTTTTAGCACTGACTGGCAACAGATGTTCTTCTAGAACCTTCTGTGAAGCCAATGGCTGGAGCAAACTATGGGTTCATGAAATCCCAAGCTGTGGTTAAGTTTCTCATCAGCCTGTCTTCTCTCATGCTCTGTAGTCAACCCTACAGGCTGTAACTGTGCATTTATTAATTAATTTTACTTCATGAACACTTAACACAGCTCTTCTTGCACCTACTTATGATTGTCTGATGAGCCAAGGAGCCACCTGAATTAATCCCTGACACTTCACTGCTAAGTGAAATGCTCTTAAATATACACATATATTTAAATACATATGTTGATTAAAATATCATTATTTTAATGGGAAAATTATGATTTCCATTCCAGGTAGACAACTCTTTAGATGTCAAAAGCTTCATCAATATTTGTGTCCCATTTAAAGGTGTGTGTGTGTGTATACTGAAAAAATATGTCTCAACCATCATCAGGACCAAATAGACACCCAATGGTCCTCATTCTCGCTGTTGGTTCTATATTTATTTGTTGGTAGGAAAGGCAGGAGAATGTTTCCCTGGAGCAGTGCAGTGCAGGGTGTAGGTATTTGGTCCCCAGGACATATGTATAAAGCCAAGTGCACTAGCAGGTGGTTATGATCCCAGCACTGGGGAGATAGAGACAGAAGGGGCTCTGGGACTCAGGGGTCAGGTAGCCAAAACTACTTGGCCAAGTTCCAGGCAGAGAGACCCTAATTTTAAAAAAAGATTCACACATGTATGTGAATACATCTTTGTAGATACCTGAAGACATCCTCAAGTATTATACCTCAAGTACTGTCCACCGTTGGTGTGTGAGAGAGAGAGAGTCTGTGTGTGTGTGTGTTTGTGTGTGTGTGGTGTTTTAAACAAGAGCCTATTCTTACCAACATGAATTGTTTTCCTTCACATATCTCCTATGTGAATTGTCTCCTATGCCTGTGTAAAGACCTTTGACAGTAACCATCCCGGGAACTGGGGGACAGCATTAGCTCCACTGCTTCTGGGACTAGAAAGTCATCTTAGGAGAAAAAACAGCTTCGCCACGATTGCCCCTCTGGCAAGGCTTTCCCTCACTGAACTTCAGGCTCTCGACAGACACCAGAGCACAGAATTTGCAGCTCTCTTCCAAAGCAGCATTCGATGGCCCCTGCGTCAGGGCACTTAGCAGACCCCTTGCCGGAATGCTGTGATTGCCAGCTGCCTGCCAGCCGCTCCACAGCCCACACATTTAAGTAAAGATTTCACAGCCATTACCAGTCTCGGTAATGACACCTGCTGAAAGCTAAGTGCTCTGCCCGTCGTAAACCACAAAGAAAACACAGGCAGGTGAAGATGGACACTGTGATAAACAAGAAGAGATGGCTGTGCTTTTAATTGATTGATTTAAGTCTCCATCCAGCTGCAGACATCTCCTCTCTGAAGTCCCCTTGACGTTCTGCAGACATAACCAGTCTTGTCCTCGGGTGTTGATGGTCAAGAATAAGAGGACATGCCAGGTTCCAGATTCCGTGGCATGGTTCTCTCAGGCAGATGAATAAGGATGGAATGGGTAGACCAGCCTCAGGCTCCTCCTGTAACTCCTGCTTGCTTTGGTGTTTATAGAGTCCCAGGTCAAAGTTCAAGGTCACTACACCATGTGGAGACTCCACCTCAGAGTGCAGGCCAGTGTTCTGCGTGGTGACCATGGCTGTAGTTCAATGTGAGGACCAGGAGCAGCCACATGGAACATTTAGGGTCAGCCTTCAAAGGACTCAAGGTCTTTTGATCTTCTCACCTCCTTCAGCACCTCCTGAGCAAGGCGCAGGCCTTAACAGGAATTAATTCACCTCTGGTACTGTTTTGACAGACAGTCCAAAGGAACCCATGTATCTTATAATCATTATAGTTATTTTCTGTTACTGCATTAAACATCATGACCAAAAAGCAACTTGAAAAGGAAAGAACTTAACATACAGTTTGTACTCGTTATGGGAGAAGCCAAGGCAGGAATTCAAGACACAAGCCTCAGAGTGGGAATGAAGCAGAGACCTTAGGGGAGCACTGCTAACTAGCCTGTTCTTCTTGGCCTGCTCAGTTTGCCTTTTTACCGAGCCCACTACCATCTTCCTAGGGGTGGGTCCACCCACAGTGGGCTGGGCCTTCCCACATCAATCATCAGTCAAGAAAAATGCTCCTACCTTTGATGGAAGCAAATCCTAACCATCACAGCTTAGTTATCGTCTCCTGGCATACAGAAATAAAGATATGGAGTGAGACAGGTACATCATACTCAGCTAACTTCAAATCTTCTGACTCTTGGTCAGACATGGGTACATGGTATGAACAGGACAGGGGTATCAGGCAGATTATAACTTCACCTCTATACCCAAGAAATTTTTATAGGACCCTGGGCATTTAGCTCTATAATACAAGTGTACAAATCAAGCATTTATTGATCATAAATCATAAACAATTTATTTTAAAACAATTCTTTGGACTGCATATAACTTTGCCATTTTTTAAAGTCAAAAGCAAATTTGAATATTCATGAGATGGATTGCCTGTTCATTTTTACACAAGAAAATAAATCTTGGTTGAATGTCCAATATTGCAGGATGAAGAGTATCTCTGCTGTTTTTCAGAGCTGATCGATAATTTGATTTTATAATCATCCGTGCTGAGAATTCTGCTTCATACAAATGCATAGTATAAAATGGAAGAAATGTTCAGAGCCATTTCAGAAATTATTGGAAATTTTCTTTCCAATCTGGAGCCAAAATTAATTCATCATTTCTTATGAAATTCAAGTCAGCAACTCAAACAGCAGGGTTTTTTTAAAAATCAACCATCCTAACACCACACAATCCAAAGAAATACAAATTTAACACACTAAGGCACAAAGGTAGGAAAATATTAAAATATGAAAAAAGTCTTTGTTTTCCATTATTAAACTCTTCTGTTTCCATAACAACAGAAAACTTTGTTCTAGAAAAACAGTTCAAGTCAGTCATATCTGAGCTGCGGAGTTGCAGGCAGCCTTCACTGGAGTCGGATGGTGTGATCGCATGCTTGGTACAAAGTTTGGAGGTTTTGTACTGGGAACTGAGGCCACAGTGAAGTCGCAGAGCCAAACATGGGTTCGCACTGCTGCGAACACCTTGGATGCACTATGCATTTTATTTTGAATTAAATTTTGTTATTTTCACTTCAGAAACCAGATACTATTGCCTGCCTTTGCGTTGTTTCACTCAGCCTCCAATCCAGTTGCAACCCACAGCTTCTTAAGCTGGGGTACAGAGCACGGGATTGGGGGGATTCTTATATAGCAGGAAAAGTCAACAACACTATGTTGATGTGAAGCTGGAGGTCTTACCACCTACCCACCCATCCCTGATGCCCATCACAGGCTCAGTCTGTTTGCCCTCAGAGGCCATGAAGAAATGGGCCGTGAGAGGATCCACGTGATTTCTCTGATCTAGTATTGCTCCACTTTCACAATCTGAATCGATACTCAAAATGATGAACTTTTTTTTTTTAAAAAAAAGGTACATTTTTGGGTTGTCCTGAAACACAATGTAATTCTTAGACTTCCTGCCTTGATGATACTCCATTATGATGGATTATGTGCTCTAAAGCCATGAGCCAAACTAAAGCCTTCTTCACGTGCTCGTTTCTATCAGATATTTAGTTACACTTGTGAGAAAAGAAGTTGCTAGAATGATCACTTTCTCTCTTCTACTGAGAGAAGCCTGGAGATAAGAAGCCTGGAGAGTAGGCCAGTGATGGACGTGAAGTGCTAGCTGCCACAACAATGGACAGGACCAAGCTGAGGGAACCTGTAAGGCATTCACCAGGGACACTGACAGGCTCTCAGTGGGAAGGACCACCCGAGGAATCCCATCCATCAGACACTGCAAGCTGCAGAAGAGAAGGTGTCTTTTACCTCAAGTAGATGAGATAGAACTTCAGCCCCAGTGACAGGGACTTCCACTGAAGTACAGGCCAACTAGCCCATGTCTCTTAGATGCCCTTGTTCTTGTTTCCTCCATGTCCCTGATGGAGCACTAAGGCACAAAGTCTTTTGAATAATTCTTTCCTCTCATCTCACTGTGACCTGGAGCCTCCACCCCTCTCAAAAGCCATTTCACTCTAGGCTTCCAAGGCACCGGGTACCCTGCCAATCCTTG
Source organism: Microtus obscurus (assembly GCA_963919715.1). Classification (NCBI taxonomy): domain Eukaryota; kingdom Metazoa; phylum Chordata; class Mammalia; order Rodentia; family Cricetidae; genus Microtus; species Microtus obscurus. Next base: position 9,689,803 of record CAWTZC010002533.1, on the reverse strand, counting down.
GGCTGTCAGTAAAAACAATGACAATAATAGGAACGGAACAAATTGCAAAATCTCTTGCCAATACTTCTTTTACAATGAGGAGTGAGAAGCTGATTTTACAGAACTTAGTCTCGCCTTTGGTTGGTGCCAACAGCCCAGGGGCATCCAGTACAGAGCTGGCTGCACATGGCTTGCCTGAATGCCTGGGAATAGAGTCGGCCTACCACAGAACGCATTTGAATCTGAGAGTGCCCTAAAGAAAAGGTAGGTCTGGTTTGGGCAATACCTTTCAAAGATCAGGCTGTGACTGGGTATGTAGCCAGAGAGTCAACCTGGCACACTCTCCTGGCAATGTGGAGGCTTGAGCAGGGTTTGACTGACTGACAGGGAGAGACTGTCTATACCTCATTACAAAAGTGAGAGAAGCAACAGTTTTCTTTCAAAGATGTTGACATATCAAAAGCCACAAGATAGTTCTTTAAAAAGGTAAAAAAAAATTCTTACATGTCTTAAAACTTATTTTGTGGTTCATTCATCTCTCTGCTTCTTCACTGGGGATACAAGGTGACCAGCTGCATTACACTTCCGCTGCCCTGTCTTCCTCACTATGATGGAGATCGTAACCATGATGGAGTATCTTAACCTTGATAGAGTATCCTCACCATGAGAGTATCCTCACCATGATGGAGTATCCTCAACATGATAAAGTATCTTCACCATGATAGAGTATCCTCACCATGATGGAGTAGCCCACCATAATGGAGTATCTTCCCCATGATGGAGTATCCTCACCATAATGGAGTATCCTCATCATGATGGAGTGCACTCTTAAGGCAGGAGGTCAAACAAGCCCTACCTTCTGTAAGCTGCTTTTATCAGGCATTTTGTCACAGCACTGAGGAAAGTAATAAAGATGTCATCCAGGCCTTTCCGTGTTCATGGTGTGAGCCTGATAATTCACCACGGATCCTCAGAACCTGCACTCATTGGCAATCAAACAGCAAAACGAAAGAAAAAATGTTTCTCAGAGTGAACAGATCTTCTGACACGTTTTCTTCATTGTTTACTCCTCAATTACAGAAGTAAGAAAAATACAGTATGCATAGGTTAAATATTGGAGAAGAATACTTGAGTTGGATAAGCTTTCCTCATGTGTGTGCATGTAATGCATTTTGTAAAGTTGAAAACTCCATTGAGAGAGTTGGTGTAGATATCCAGATGAAGTGAGTGTTGATTGACATGTCGAACTGGTTCCTTCTTTACACAAGTAAAATGTTGGATGATTACCAAAAAAAAAAAAAAAAAGAATGCTGGATCGAAATGCACTACCAGTCTGTAACAAAGATGCCTTCATTAGATGCTACCTAGACTTCAGAAGATGCCAGTGGAGTCCGATATCCTCTGCACCGCTGCCTCTAGTGTATCGAAGTGTGTATGGTGGTATAAAAGCCTGATAAGAACATCCCCTCTCTTCTGTGACATCATCCCCTAGCAGACACTCATGGCCATTGGCAACCACACCACTCACCAACCATTGTTTATTCACCCACCTCAAAGAAAAAGATGCCATTTCTGCCTTGGTCATTTCCCCTGCCTACACCTGGAACCAAGATTGTCATGAGACTCCTTCAGTCCAAGTTCACCACACACCCTGAGAGGTCTTCCACTACAACAAAGTGTTCTTCTTTCTTCTCCATCAATTCCATGAAACTCTGTCTTCCACAGGTGTTCTGGTGAAATGGACAGGGCCATCTCAGGCTATCCAAAACTGGCATAAAACACATCACAAGTGACTGCTTGGTTGCCTTCCTGTTTAAGGAGTGAAAATGAGTTTTGCAATTTTCCTTGGACTACTTTCTTTAATATCTGATGGGTCAGTAACACAGTGACCTTGCTCACAAAAAGCCTGAAGATGTACAATTCAATCAGATAGCCCCTAGTCATGTTGATCTATTTAAATTTAAATTAATAAGGACAAAATTAAATCAATTCAATTCCCTGGTTGCATACCAATAGCTCATGAATACACAAGCCACTTGGATGAGGGCCATGGATGCACAGCCTGCATGGATGGAGAACATGTATGCACACACTGCATAGATGAGGACCATTGGTGCACAGTGCATGTGGGTGTGGACCATATGGATAAGAGCGTGGATGCACAGCCCATGTGGATGAGGGTCTTGGCACTCGGTAGCACAATTTTATCATATTTCCAACATCTTAGAAATTCCATTGGAAAGCAATGCTCTAGAGTAATTTTGACAAAACTCTGCGTCCTCAGGCACATTTTGAAGTTGACATTTAAAATTTTCCCTCCTAAGCTACAAAGGTTGGAATTTTCAGTATATTGAAACTATTGACATTTCAAAATTAACTGTTACATCTTTCTTTTAAAAGTATTCACCAGACTCCAAATACCAGTGCAATTTGATACCCACCATTGTTCACATAAAGCGTACACACACACACATATATATATATATACTCTTCTTTACTACAGTTAAATTGTCTATCAGTTATTTTTTCTTTTCCCTTCCATTCTTGTTATCTTGTTCACAGACACTTCCCCTCAATTCTATGCTGAATGTTTTTTATCGATCCCTCTCATTGTCTGGAGTCAAAACACATAGAAAGATTTGTTTTTCTCATGATCCTGAGCCTCCAAATAGTTACTACAAGAAATAAAAAGAAGAATGATTGCCAGATACCTGAGCTGGGGACACAGAGTGTCACAGTTAGCTTTAGCTGTCCTCTCGATGCACCTGGGAACAGAGACCTTCAGCTGAGGCATTGCCTCCATCTGAGTGGCCTATAGGTATGTTTGTGAGGATATTTACTTAGCTGCTGATTGATATGGAAAGATCCTGCACAAAAAAAAAATGAACTCCAAGGTATTAAGAACCTCAACAAAACTGAAACTTCTAGATGAAAAAGTAGAAAGGACATGTCAATAGGTAGGTATGGGTAAGGGCTTTCTGAATAGTGTTGTAATAGGAGCGGTGGGGATGCATCCCCAACACCCCGGCCACCTGGCTAGCTTATGCCCCAAAATAACAACACACAAACTGTATTCTTTTAAGCACTGCTTGACCCATTATATCTAGCCTCTTCTCGGCTAACTCTCGCACCTGGACTAGCCCATTTCTTATAAGGTGTGTAGTACACCAAGGTGTGCTTACCGGGGAGATTCTAGCCTACGTCCATCCTGGGTCAGAGCTTCACCGCATATTCTTCAGAGAGCAGAGCTATAGTGTCTACCCGGGAGAGGGGAGCGTGGCATCTCTGTGCTCACTTCCTCTTCTTCCCAGCATTCTGTTCTGTTTACTCCTCCCACCTATGTTTTAACCTATGAGGGCCAGCCAAGCAGTTTCTTTATTTTTTAACCAATGACCTTCCTCCATCAGAATAGGACTCTGATCACTCAGGAAATGCATCTAATAACCAACATATGTATCTCATGATGCTGAAAATCTTCCACATAGCAAAGGAAGCTATCAGTCAAATGAAGACAGGCTATCCATAAAGGGAGCCTTTTACCAACCATAAACACAACAGCACAGACCCAACAAATTAAAAGAAAAAAAAATAAAGAAAACAGACTCAATTTTAAAAACAGGCCATGGGATCGAACTAACCATTCTCAAATAAAGAAATATAAGATGATAGGAAGAATTTCTACAAAGTACTCAACATCCTTGGCCAGCAGGGAAATGCAAGTGAAAGCTACTTTGAGACTGCATGTCACCCTAGTCACAATGGTTGTCATCCAGAAAACATGGTTGTCATCCAGAAAACAAATGACAGACAACGCTGTCGAGGATGTGGGAAGAGTGGAACCCTGGTCTGTTCTTAATGAGGATGCAAGCTGTTACAAACATCATGAAAGTCAATGTGGGGCTTTCTCAAAAAGTTAAAAATAGCACTATCATCTGACCCAGCAATTAAATGTCAAAGAACACGCATACTGTGAAAAAACAAAAATAAAAAACAAACAAACAAAAAAAAACACTGATGGCAGACCTATCAGAAGTCAGGAGAGTTTTGCTATCCTGCAGCAATGCACAACACTTACTGGCTACGACAGAGATTCCTTCTGTGTTCACACTCGATGTTCCATGTGAACAGGCAGAGTGTAGGCTGCTGGGACTGTGTATGGGGCTGCCATCGCTGCCCAGCACCTCAATGCTTCCAACCCAGAGAATGAGAGAGCAAGGAGGCTGACATCTCTGCTCAGACGTGTTTCCATAGAAGTGACGCATGTCACTTTGGACTAAGGGAATCACATGATCTGAGTTTACTGCAAAGGAGGCAAAGGAACGGGGGAGCATAATAGTGTACTGGGATCCTGTATTGGTTACTCTTCACATTGCTGTGACAAAACTCCAAACAAGATCAACTTAAGTAAGGAAGGTTTTTACTTATTATTATTATTATTATTATTATTTATTATTATTATATCAAGGGTGCAATCTATCATAGTGGGAAGCCAGGGCAGCATGTGTATATGGCAGCTGGTCACATCAAGTCTGCAGTCAAGAAAGAGACAGATGAATGCTGGTGCTTAATTCTCTCTCTCTCTCTCTCTCTCTCTCTCTCTCTCTCTCTCTCCCCCCCGTTTTTCAAGACAGGGTTTCTCTATGTAGTCCTAGATGTCCTGGAACTCTCTTTGTAGACCAAGCTGCCCTCAAACCCACAGAGATCCGTTGTCTCTGCTTCCCGAGTGCTGGGATTAAAGGAGTGCACCACCACTACCTAGTTGCTTTTTCCAGTTCAGGACTCCAGCCCAGGGATAGGTACTACCTACATTGGGATGGGTCTTCCCTCCCCAGTTAACACTTTCTGGAAACATCTTTACACACACACACACACACACACACACACACACACACACACACACACACACACACGCGCGAGCTCTAAAAATTGTATTGTATCCATTATTCTAAATCTCATGATTAACAATCACAGGTCCTATCTAGACAGAAATTTCAAAGTGGTGCTAGAACATTCCCAGCCAAGGATGTCTGGCATAAGACATAAAGACAATGATACCAGGAAGTTGAACTCAAAAAGGCATTGCCAACAATCTCACCTCACTGGGATGAAAGTCCAAAACCATGGAACTTCAGCCATGTCTGTGGAACCAGGATGGCAATGACATCTCCACCTTCCCAACCGAGGACAATAGGGGATAGGAAGTGTGTAAGGCATAACACAGCTTCCCAAGGGAATGTAGATGTGCTGGTCATTTTTATTTATAATCTAGCCTCACCTAGGAAGAGAGTCTCCATGGGAGATTATTTGGATCAGGCTGGCGTGTAGGCCTGTCTATGTAGACTGCCACAGTTAATTGATGTGAGAGGACCCATTCCACTATGGGTGGCACCACTCCCTAAACTTGGTGTGGTTGAAATGATCAGTGGAGAACTCGAGATGGATAGACGCAAACAAGCAAGCATGCATACGTTCACCTCTCCCTGCTCTTGTCTGCGGGTGTGATGTGACTAGCTAGTGAATGTTCCTGTTTGCTTTTCAACACAATAATGAACAGTAACCTTGGATTGCAATCTAAAATAAATCCCTTTCTCTCCTAAGTTGCTTTCTTGCCAGGGTATTTTTACCATATCAAGAGATACAAACTAGGACAGGCAGGGGCTGGCATTAGAGTGCACAGGGGGCAGGCTTATGCTGAAGTTCAGGGCGGCTCTTTCTGGTTTGCACTTGGGTGGAGAAGTAGAAGAAGTCATTTTCTACACAAATGGCACAGGGCAGCATGGATCCACATCCCAGGTTTCCAGTTAAGGAGGGTGCTCTGAGGAACACTCCGGGAGCACAGGTTTACATTGCAATGCCATTCAAGTCTTCAAACCCCATCCATGACAGAAATGACTTGTCACCAATAGCAAAGACTAGGGACATGACAGTTTGATCAGGTTCTGTTTCTACAGCAACGAAAGCAGAGAACTGGACACTGTGTAGCCTGTGAGTGGATTTGCACTTGGTCACAGCTGACATCTCCTTTCTCAGACACCAGGGTTAGCAGACGGCCCATGGGGTTTGCAGTTGCAAAGGTCAGCACCAGTGGAAAACCCCCAGAAAGTGAGCAGGATGCCTCCACTTTGTTCTCTTCTCTTCTCCCTTTTAAATGAAGTCAAGGGACTGGAGAGATGACTCCATGATTAAGAGCACTGACTGCTTTTCCAGAGGATCCAGGTTCAATTTCCCCCACATACAGCAGCTCACAACTTCTGTAAATCCAATTCCAGGGAAACTGACAGCCTCACACAGACATACATGAAGGCAAAACACTAATGCTCATAAAATAAAAATAAATAAATTTAAAATAAAGGTGATACATGGTAAAGACATTGACACTAGGTGTTGAATTACTTTCAATAAATAGAATGTATGCATATACATATATTTTATTTATTTATACATACATTATTATATATAAAGGGGACTCAGAAAATGTATACTTTTAAATCCACTGATGCCCATGCATCTGCTGTCTGGCTTTGCACCACACAAGACACTGCTCTAAGCTGAAGATCTTTCCGTTTAAAACCTCCCAGGGTCAAGACAACATTGGTGGGCAGGTAGATGTGTAGCCCAACCATAACCCCCTAGCCTGAGTCTAAAGACACCAGCTATAATTTTCAAATAGTCATGACCACTGCATGTCTTTCATCTGTACATCTATTATCTCATACACCTGAAAGATCCCACAAGGCAATTCCCAAGTCCAGAGACAGTCAGCCTCTATTCCAACACATCCCTCTTTCTAGCAGAGAAGTTATGACTTAACCTAAAATTAGTCTTACTGCCAAAGTCAGAACTGATTATTAGAAATCGTTCCCCTTTAGACTCTCCTCTGGAATACACTCCTCAAAACAAGTCAGTTGGACGGGATCTTCCCTGTGGAAGCCACCTTCAAAGGCTTTTGATTTCTGTAGGGTACTTTTTGATGTGTGAAGAATAAGCCCACCTTGGTGCCTGCCATGTGAATCTAATCTAAGCCCACTGATACAAGGAAGGTTTTCAGGCTGCACATCTCCTGGTACGGATGTGACAACAGGCGGGTGGTGCATAGGTGCCGGCTTCAAATGAGGCGACTGCTGAGTGGAGTGGCAGGCCAAGGGAAACGAAGAGGCTGGTGTCATGAAGGCATGTCAGCAGAAGTGACATCTAGGCACAGTACGCGGTGTAATGGCAGCCCAAGCTGAGGCTTAAATTGGCACAGGCATGAAGTGGGTAGCAATTTTCCTATTTCCAGGAATGGCAACACTGATGAAGGCCATGCCTAGGCACCAGAGGGTTATCTAAAATAAGAATATAAAGCATGCACCTTCTGCAATGACTGCTCGGGAAGAGAGCAATGGACTCAGTGGTCCTGCTCATCCCTCTGCAAAATGAATGAGGGTGACTTAAACCCTGACAACAAAGAACGGCGAAAAAATAAGCAGTGTGTGTATATTTCCCAGTGTCCTGGGTCCACAGTGACCTCCCCCCTCAGCCAGAGCCCAGAAAGGGTCACCCACTTGGAATGCCATCATACACTGCCTCTGAAAGAGAAAGCTAGAAAGCCTACACCTAGTTCTCCTGTGTACACATGGAAGTGACAGGTCGTGCACCCTTATTTTCTCTCAGAAGCAAAAGCTCTGTGAGCATGCCTGACCTCAGGGGAATGGACAAACCCAACTTCATGGTGATGGGGCAACTCAAGTCTATTACCTTGATGGGGAAGCTGACTTCAAGATGACGGGAAAACCTGATTTCATGGTGACGAGGACGTTCAACTTCATGTTGATGTGGAAATCCAGCTTCAAGGTGATAAGGAAGCCTTACTTGAGAAGGATGGGAAACCCAAGCCCATTCTCTTCTCTGAAGACATTAGTGGATGGCTGTCATGGCCACTGTGTGATGCAGACATCCAACAAGGCTTCATAATGACAGACAGAGGTGAGTGTCCTGCTATCAAAGTCTAAGATACACTGAGAGAGTAAACAAGGCACGCATGGGTTGAGGGGCTCAGAGGAGGCCGTGCTTTTTTAGATTGTGAAGGCTCATCAACGAGAAGCAATAACCTTTCCTTCCAACCCTAGTTCAGGACGACACCCCAAACAACCCATTCAACCATTGTTTGGGCGCCTGCTTATGTGAGGTTCCCCCAAAACCCAGGTACAGAATCCTCCCTGACAGTCGCCTTCCACTTGGCAATGGTGACTAAAGCTGGTTTTCCTAGAATGGGCCTTGTTTGTGAACCACCAGACATAGAACTAACTCAGTGCCACACAGGAAACGGTTCAGGATATCTTCTTGTCACGCTATAAATTTTCTTCTTGAAAACCTGCTTCCGACAAGTACTGGGAGAGTCCCTTAGACACTACTGGAGTCAGAATAATTCACGGAGAGCCGTTGAGCCCCTCGTACATGCTATCTGAAGCTGCATAATAAACCCACACAAGTTCTTATTAAGGACCACAGCTTTCAGCCCTGTGAGACAGAAACCAGTTATCATTATGCATCTCCAGGAATGCAGATTAAAATTAAATCAATTTGTTTATCTCCAGATTCTCTGACCAATTAACATTTCAGAAAGAGAAAGGAAAGCACTCTACCCCCACCCCCAGACACACACACACACACACAGAGCCCTCATTCAAATGGAGATATTAAAAATATCAATCTCAGGAGGGTTTCGGAAATAAACTTAATTATCCAAAGGGCAGGAGACCAAATGGGACTCCGCCAGCACCGGTGCTGTGAGCTAGCATCAGGCTTTCACGGCCCCGCCACTGCATCTGAAGAAGGTGACATTTCCTTGTGAATTCATTTGGAGCATCTGAGAATTTGTGTCCCTCTGTACACTGTCACCTTAGTTTTAAAGCTTTTGTATCTCCAAAATATGCCTTAAGAAGTGTTTTTGGAATTAAATATTTTAACTTCTTCTTCTATCTTTTCCCCTTTCTGTTTTCATTAGTATGCGAGACAGCAAGCATCCTTACGGCATGTTCCTACAGACTGGTTTTGGTTGATCACCACTCTCTGCTTTCCCCTTTCCTGTTGGACCCTTGCACCCTGAGTCTGCCCCCTCCCACTTCTGGTTTCCCCCCTTTCACTTTTATGCCCTATGGGTTTTATTACCCTTCCCATCTGCCACACTTAAGGCCTCTTTTAACCCCTCCCATGGACTCCTTTCTGGTCTCTGTCCACCTCACTCTCATATAAATACACATAAGAAAATATTAATTGACAGAATCCGCAAATGAGACAGAAGATGCAGTATTTGATTCTCTAGATTTAAGCTATCGGTGTCGGTTTTTTTTGGGCGCTGGGACAGGGTCCGAATTGGGAGGGCAACCGGGAGGGTAGTAGCTCCTTTGTCTAGGTGGCCTGCCTGCCCTGCGGCAGCAAGCTCGGCCCTTTGTTCATGAGACACCCAAGCAGCAGGGAGATCAGAACCGGCTGCCAGGAGAGACATCACTGGGGAGTTCAAGCTCAGCAGGACGGTCCCTGCTTCCACACTGAAGAGATACACCCAGAGACTCAGTCACATCAAAGACTGGACCAAGAAACCAGGCCTCTCTTGGCTTTATTTGAAAGAGGAGATGGGAAGTCGCCAATGTAAGAATTTCTCCAACAACCTGAAAGGCAACATGACATCACCAGAACCCAGGGATCCTGAAATAAGAAGAATTGTACACCCTACTCCAGAAGAAGTAGAAGAAATCGACTCAAAAGTGAATTTTTTGAAAATAATAGAAGACCTTAAACAGGAGGTGAAAATCTGCCATAAACAATAAGAGATTACAAACAAAAAGGTAGAGGAAATGAATAAATTGCTCAAAGATACCCAAGAAAACCAAGAGAAACAAGAAAATGCAATCAAACAGGTAAGGGAAATGGTTCAAGACCTGAAGAATGAAATGAAAGTAATGAAGAAAACACAAACCGAGGGAAGGTTGGAGATGGAAAATCTGGGTAAACGAACAGGAACTACAGAGACAAGTACTACCAACAGACTACAAGAGTTAGAAGAAAGAATGTCAGACACTGAAGATACCATAGAGAAAATTAACACACTGATCAAAGAAAACAATAAAACCAACAAATTCTCATCACAAAACATTCAGGAAATATGGGACACAATAAAAAGACCAAACCTAAGAATAATTGGGATAGAAGAAGGAGAAGAAGTACAGCTCAATGGTTCAGAAAATATATTTAATAAAATTATAGAAGAAAACTTTCCCAGCCTAAAGAAAGATATTCCTTTGAAGGTTCAAGAAGCATACAGAACACCGAATAGACTGGACCAAAAAAAAGCATCTCCTCGCCATATAATAATCAGAACACAAAACATCCAGAATAAAGAAAGAATATTAAGAGCTGCAAAGGAAAAAGGGCAAGTTACTTATAAAGGTAAACCTATCAGACTTACACCTGACCACTCTATGGAAACCATGAAAGCCAGAAGGTCCTGGATAGATGTACTGCAGAAGCTAAGAGAACATGGATGCAAGCCGAGACTACTATACCCAGCCAAGCTTTCGTTCACTATAAATGGAGAAAACAAAATTTTCCAGGATAAAAACAAATTTAAACAATACGTAGCCACAAATCCAGCCTTACAGAAAGTAATAGAAGGAAAATCACAAACCAAGGAGACCAACAATGTCCACAATAACTCAAACTTCTAGACACCCTTTACCAGCGCAACTAAAAGAAAGCAAACACACAAACTCTATGGCTAAAAAAGTGACCGGAGTTAGCAACCACTGGTCATTAATATCCCTTAATGTCAATGGACTCAACTCACCTATAAAAAGGCACAGGCTAAGAGATTGGATACGCAAACAGGATCCAACATTCTGCTGTTTACAGGAAACACACCTCAACCACAAAGACAGGCACCTACTCAGAGTAAAGGGATGGGAAAAGGTTTATCAAGCAAATGGACCTAAGAAACAAGCAGGAGTGGCCATACTAATTTCTAACAAAGTTGACTTCAAACTTAAATCAATCAGAAGAGATGGAGAGGGATATTTTATACTCATAACAGGAACAATTGATCAGGATGAGGTCTCAATCCTGAATATCTATGCCCCTAACATAAAAGCACCCACATATGTAAAAGAAACCTTACTAAAACTCAAAGCCGCCATCAAACAGCACACACTAATAGTGGGAGATCTCAACACGCCTCTTTCACCAATGGACAGGTCAACCAGACAAAAACCTAACAGAGAAATAAGAGAATTAATGGAGGTATTGAATCAAATGGACTTAACAGACATCTATAGAACATTCCACCCAAATAGGAAAGAATATACCTTCTTCTCTGCAGCTCATGGAACCTTCTCAAAAATTGACCACATCCTCGGTAACAAAGCAAACTTCCACAGTTACAAAAAAATATCCATAACCAACTGTGTCTTATCAGATCACCACGGACTAAAGTTAGAATTCAACAACAAAGCTACCCCCAGAAAGCCTGCAAACTAATGGAAACTGAATAGTCAACTATTGACCCACACCTGGATTAAAGAAGAAATAAAGAAAGAAATTAAAGTCTTCCTTGAATTCAATGAAAATAAAGAATCAACATACTCAAACTTATGGGACACTTTGAAAGCAGTCCTAAGGGGAAAGTTCATAGCCCTTAGTGCCCACTTAAAGAAAACAGAGAAAGCATACATTGGAGACTTAACAGCCCACCTGAAAGCTCTAGAAAAAAAGAAGCAGACTCACCTAGGAGGAGTAGAAGACTGGAAATAATCAAACTGAGGGCTGAAATCAACAAAATAGAAACACAGAAAACAATCCAAAGAATCAATGAAACAAAAAGCTGGTTCCTGGAGAAAATCAACAAAATTGATAAACCCCTATCCAAACTAATCAAACGGCAGAGAGAGAATTTGCAAATTAATAAGATCAGAAATGAAATGGGGACGTAACCACAGACATAGAGGAAATTCAGAGAATCATTAGATCTTACTACAAAAGCCTGTATGCCACAAAACTGGAAAATGTAAAAGAAATGGACACTTTTTTAGATAAATACCATATACCAAAGTTAAATCAGGATCAGGTGAACAACCTAAATATACCTGTCAGTCGCGAAGAATTAGAAGCTGTTATCAAAAACCTCCCTACCAAAAAAAGCCCAGGACCAGACGGTTTCAATGCGGAATTCTACCAGAATTTCCAAGAAGACCTAATACCTATACTCCTTAAGGTATTTCATAATATAGAAACAGAAGAGTCATTGCCAAATTCCTTTGATGAAGCTACCGTCACTCTGATACCAAAACCACACAAAGACTCAACCAAGAAAGAGAATTACAGGCCTATCTCACTCATGAACATCTATGCAAAAATTCTCAACAAAATTCTGGCTAACCGTATTCAAGAACACATTAGAAAAATTATCCATTATGATCAAGTAGGCTTCATCCCAGAGATGCAAGGCTGGTTCAACATACGAAAATCTATCAATGTAATCCATCATATAAATAAACTGAAAGAAAAAAAACATATGATCATTTCATTAGATGCTGAAAAATCTTTTGACAAAATTCAACATCCCTTCATGATAAAAGTCTTGGAGAGATTAGGGATACAAGGGTCATACCTAAATATAATAAAAGCTATTTACAGCAAACCGACAGCTAACATCAAACTAAACGGAGAGAAACTCAAAGCCATCCCACTTAAATCAGGAACACGACAAGGCTGTCCACTCTCTCCATACCTCTTCAATATAGTGCTTGAAGTTTTAGCAATAGCAATAAGACAACATAAGGGGATCAAGGGGATTCGAATTGGAAAGGAAGAAGTTAAACTTTCGTTATTTGCAGATGATATGATAGTGTACATAAGCGACCCCAAAAACTCCACCAAAGAACTCCTACAGCTGATAAACACCTTTAGTAATATGGCAGGATACAAGATCAACTCCAAAAAATCAGTCGCCCTCCTATACACAAAGGATATGGAAGCAGAGAGGGAAATCAGAGAAGCATCACCTTTCACGATAGCCACAAACAGCATAAAATATCTCGGGGTAACTCTAACCAAAGAAGTGAAGGATCTATTTGACAAGAACTTTAAGGCATTGAAGAAAGAAATTGAAGAGGATACCAGAAAATGGAAGGATCTCCCTTGCTCGTGGATTGGGAGGATCAACATAGTAAAAATGGCAATCCTACCAAAGGCAATTTATAGATTCAATGCTATCCCCATCAAGATCCCATTAAAATTCTTCACGGATCTTGAAAGGACAATAATCAACTTTATATGGAATAACAAAAAACCCAGGATAACCAAAACAATCTTGTACAACAAAGGTACTTCTGGAGGCATTACCATCCCTGACTTTAAACTCTACTATAGAGCTACAGTAATGAAAACAGTGTGGTATTGGCATAAAAATAGAGAAGTTGACCAATGGAATCGTGTAGAAGACCCGGATCTTAACCCACAAACCTATGAACACCTCATTTCCGATAAAGGTGCTAAAAGTATACAATGGAAGAAAGAAAGCATCTTCAACAAATGGTGCTGGCACAACGGGATGTCAACCTGTAGAAGAATGAAAATTGACCCATACCTATCACCATGCACAAAACTCAAGTCCAAATTGATCAAAGACCTCAATATCAATCTGAACACACTGAACCTGATAGAAGAGAAAGTGGGATGTACCCTACAACAGATTGGCACAGGCGATCGCTTCCTAGGTATAACCCCAGCAGCACAGTCATTAAGGGCAACATTGAATAAATGGGACTTACTGAAACTGAGAAGCTTCTGTAAAGCAAAAGACACTGTCACTAAGACAAAAAGGCAACCCACTGACTGGGAGAAGATCCTCACCAACTCCGCAACAGACAAAGGTCTGATCTCCAAAATATATAAAGAACTCAAGAAACTAGACTTTAAAATGCTAATTAACCCAATTAAAAAATGGGGCACTGATCTCAAGAGAGAATTCTCAACAGAAGAAGTTCAAATGGCCAAAAGGCACTTAAGGTCATGCTCAGCCTCCTTAGCGATCAGGGAAATGCAAATCAAAACAACATTGAGATATCACCTTACACCTGTCAGAATGGCTAAAATCAAAAACACCAATGATAACCTTTGCTGGAGAGGCTGTGGAGAAAGGGGTACCCTCATCCATTGCTGGTGGGAGTGCAGACTTGTGCAGCCACTTTGGAGAGCAGTGTGGCGGTTTCTCAGGAAAATTGGGATCAACATACCCATGGACCCAGCAATGCCACTCTTGGGAATATACCCACGAGATGCCCGATCATATGACAAGGACATTTGTTCAACTATGTTCATAGCAGCAACATTTGTAATAGCCAGAACCTGGAAACAACCTAGATGCCCTTCAATGGAAGAATGGATGAAGAAAGTATGGAATATATATACATTAGAATACTACTCAGCGGTAAAAAACAATGACTTCGCGAAGTTTGCATGCAAATGGATGGAAATAGAAAACACTATCCTGAGCGAGGTAACCCAGACCCAAAAAGATGAACATGGGATGTACTCACTCATAATTGGTTTCTAGAGATAAATAAAGGTCAGTGAGTCTATAATTTGATATCCTTAAGAAACTAAATAAGAAGGTGAACCCAAAGAAAAGCATATAGCCATCCTCCTGGTTATGGGAAGTAGACCAGATTGCCGGGCAAAAATTTGGGATCTTGGGGGTGTGGTGAGAGGGGGGGGGTAAGGGGAGAAGGGGAGAGAAATGTGAGAAGGGGAGGGTGGGGGGAACTTGGGGAAACGGGATGATTGGGATAAAGGAATGTGGGTTAGGGGGAGCAGAGAAGCACACATCTTAATTAAGGGAGCCATCTTAGGGGTGGCAAGAGACTTGGATCTAGAGGGGCTCCCAGGTGCCCAGGGCGATGTCCCCAGTTAGCTCCTGGGGCAGCTGTGGATAGGGAACCTGAAATGACTCTATCTCATAACCATACTGATGAATATCTTGCATATCACCATAGAATCTTCATCTGGCGATGGATGGAGATAGAGACAAAGACCCACACTGGAGCACTGGACTGAGCTCCCAAAGTCCCAATGAGGAGCAGAAGGAGGGAGAATATGAGCAAAGAAGTCAGGACCACAAAGGGTGCGCCCACCCGTGGAGACAGTGGGGCTGATTCTTTGGGAGCTCACCAAGGCCAGCTGGACTCTGACTGAAATAGCATGGGATAAAACCGGACTCTCTGAATTTGGTGGACAATGAGGGCTGCTGAGAAGCCGAGGACCATGGCACCGGGTTTTGATCCTACTTCATGTTCTGGCTTTGTGGGAGCCTACCCAGTTTGGATGTTCACCTTCCTAGACCAGGATTGAGGGGGGAGGACTTTGGACTTTCCTCAGGGCAGGGAACCCTGACTGCTCTTCAGGCTGGAGAGGGAGGGGGGGTAGTGGGGGGAGGGGAAGAGGAAAAAAAAAAGCTATCGGTGTCTTTGTTTCTTTTTCTTTTTTCTTTCGACTCTTTCTCTCTTTTCCTTTCTTAGTCACTGTGACAAAAGTAACGAAGAAAAGATGGGTTCGTTTTGGTTTTCGGCTCCGGGTGAGATTGCATCATGGGGAGGGAGATGCAGGAACAGGAGCGTGAAGCGGCTGCTTACACTGCACCCACGTCAAGGAGCAGCAGAGACAGACACATGTTGGAGCTTGGTTCCTATCTCCATTTGTACATCTAGAATCCCAGCCCAGGGAATAGTGCCACCCACAGTGGGACTTCCGATGTCCATTAACCTAATCAACATGGTCCTTCACAGACAACCTCAGAGGCAAACCTCTGATAGCCTAGAGAGTCCCTAGCAGGTTTGCCTGGAGGATGTCCCTTAGGTGATCTCAGAGAGGGCCAAACTGATAATCAACACAATCACAGCTCAGCTTTCTAGAGAACACAGTGGCATTTATTAATTCATAGATGACTTGGGCAATGAAAAAAAAATAAAAGGTTTTGACTAAAATCCCAGACATCTAGCCCATTTGTACCACTTCTGAATGGGTATAAAAGGCTTGGGACTGAGTGTCCACCAGCTGGTCCAAGTCCTCGCTAGGCTCAGCTTCAGATCCACGTACTAACAAGTCGCCTTGGCACTGTCAGATCTTGATGGTGTCATGGGATGGATGCAGGGTACATCTAGCACAGGGAAGAAAGAGATTGTGCCCCAGGCAAGCTTACACAGGAAGAAGGCTGTGCCCTACTACTAGCAAGCAGGCTTACTTCCCGTGGAGCTCAAACACATCCTGAACGGGTGGATAACCAACCACAGGAAGCAGAAGACAACAGGGGCCTGTGAACAGACTGGAGTTACAGCGTGAGTTCTAAAAGCCCGAGGACAACTCCTGTCTCATAGAAGAAAGGCCTCAATTCCAGATCCATCCTGTACTCACTGCTCTCTATCCAAGGGCCACAAGGTACCTGCTTTTGCTGACATGGAAAATGGTCGCCCGCTTCCTGTGGGGCACCACAGGGATCAGCTGAGGCTGTGTGAGTGTGAACTTCATCCTTGTGCTCCCTGCCCCTCCTGCCACACCTGCACCTTCAGACACATCTACATGCCCTGCTCATGTGACTCCATGGTCAAAAACATTTGTCAACTCCTGCTCACTTGGATAAAACTTGTGGTTTCTTTGAGAACCAACTTGGAGAGAAAGTCCACTTGAGAAATCTGCCCTCATTTGGGTTTTCTTACCCTAAATCAGATAAATGTTGCTTGCATCCAAATGGGACACCTGCCCCTAGCATACTCCCTTAACTCACTCTGTGTGTGTGCATGCATGTGTGTTTGCATGTGTGTGTGCAAGTATGTGTGTGTGCGTGCATGTGTGTGCATGTATGTGTATGTGCATGTGTGTGTGAGTCTGTGTGTGCATATGTGTGTGTGCAGGCATACACATACCATAGCACACATGTGGCAGTCAGAGGACCACCTCAGTGTCACACTCCTTATCTTCCACTTGGTGACACAGAGTCTGTTTGAGGCTTGCTTCTCTATGTGTTGGCTAGGGGTCTGTGGGCTTCCAGGGGCTCTCCTGTCTCTACCTGCTGTCTTGCTCTAAGAACATGGGGATTATGGATACAGGCTACCAGATTTTAACTCAGGCCCTCATGTTTGGCAGGCACTTTACCAACTGAGTCATTTCCCCAGCTCTCAACTCCCCCTCATCACCACCTCCCAGCTCTAGCAGAACTTGTGCACAGGAGATGCTCAGCAAACAGAACTAACGGCACACAGGAACTCCATATTAGAGGGTGCCTCAGTGTGTTCTGTACTAAGCAGCACTGTTGCAGAACAGCTGTACACTGTGTGGAGAGGAGTTGCTGTGATTGGTGTAATACAAAGCCGAATGGCCAATAGCTAGGCAGAAGAGGAAAGGCGGGATTTCCAGGGAGAGAAAGGAAGAGGAGAAGGAATCTAGGTTCTCAAGAGATGCCAGTGAGATGCAGAACAAGTTGGACAGGCTGTACAGAGAAGGCGTTGCTGAGCCATGTGACAAAATGTAGATTAAGAGAAGCAGGTTAATTTGAGTTGTAAGAGCTACTTGGGAAAAAGCCTAAGCTAGGGCCAAGTTTTCATAATTCATAATAAACCTCCATGTCATTATTTGTGGGCTGGTGGTCTAGGAAAAGTCTGACTAGATGGCATGCTAAAACCACTAGGTAGCATTCTCCAGAATAGCATTTCAGTATGCAGTACTATCCTGTCCAGTTGTTTCTGTGAGACCTCCAAGACCTAGTTCACTGGCCTGTGAGACACAGCTCTCTGCCTTTCTAGAATGCACACTTGTGTCTTGCTCTTTTATGTATTTTTGATGCTTTGTGCTTTGTGTTTGGGGACATGTGCACCTGTGTGCAGCTGAGAAGGTCTTTAGGTGTCTTCTTTCATCCTTCTTCCTTTTATCCTCCTCCCGCTGCCTGGCGAGGAAAGGCAGGGACACACGGAGTCTCCCCCAAAGAACAAGACATTGCAGTTAACACACAAAGAAGGCAACACTGGAGAGATCTTTTTTTTTTTTTTTTGGTTGGCATTTTAGTCTGAAGAATTCAAGCTACTAAAAGGCTCTTCCTACACGGAACATCTAAAGGTCAGCAAAGTTGTCCTTTCCGGGAGGATCCAGGCCCCATGGGAAAGGACAGCCTGAGCGCAAAAGGACGTAGGAGTGTGGGGAAGAGAGGGCACCACGCAAGTCTGCAGCTTAGATGTTGCACACAGGGATAGCACTTAGAATAGTCAACAACTGACAAATGGAGGAGCCATCAAACAGCGGAGGACCCTGACACAGCCACTCAGCTGTGCGCTGAATAGACATGAGGCCTGTGTTTCTGAGAACACAGGATGGTAGGAAGTGAGGCCAGGAAGAGATTCTACCCACTGACTGGAAGTGAGTGCTATGTCTCAACTGATGGACACATACTAGAAACATTTCAGAACACTACGCATTCTCCCCAAATTGTCCCTAGAGTAATTCTCAGTGTGACTATCATCTGGCTTCTTTCAGACATGATGAGAAGAAAGGAAGAGGACCGACGTCAAAACTCTGGTCAGCAGCAACATTGGCGGTGAAATCTAAGTTTCCTTGCCTGGTTGGATTTTAAAAGAAAAGTAGATATCTCCTGATGGGTCGTGGTATGGAAGTCCTATGAAAGACGCTCAGAATGCCACAGTGTGGTCATAAGACCCGGTGGAAGTAATAAGCTAAAAAGAATGCAACGTGGCGACTTAGGGCCTTCTAGCAAGATGGTTGCTGAAGCTTCCGGCGTCAGATCTTTGCTTTTACCTCTTCCAGGATGTGCTGGAAGGAAAGGCACAGATTCCTTGGACAGCTAGTGCAAGCCCTGCAGACAGCACCTTTTGCGGATGATCTTGTCAGTAGAAAACAGCTAAATTCTTAAATTGGCTTCTGCATTTATCTGGGGCCATAATATTGATTTAGTAATTGATAGGATATTCCATACACACATCTAGCTCAGGGAGATATGTAATAGGCTTTCATATTACATATTCAATATGTAATAGCCACAAGATGATGATCTTCTTTAGAGAAGCAGCTCCCTCATAGCTCCTGCTCTCTCCTGGCCTGTGTGCTGTGGGAACAGAACCCCACTCTGAGTCACAAAGGTTCACTGTGGCTTACATTAGGGATATTCCCAGGATCCTCTGTGGAGCCCCTAGAGCATCCTCAAGGTCCTTTCGGCAAAGCCAAAACTGTTTTCAGAAGTAAGCCAAATACCATTCACATGCATGTCTAAAGTGGATGATAGAAAAACCCAGCAATTTGGCACAACACAGAACAGCCGCACAGCCCTGCTCTATGCATGCATTAATGGTGTAAAGTGAGGAATGGGGTGGGATAAACCTGCTCTCACCCCAGCATGAGTCAACATGAAAGTAAGCTGTGTTGGCCAGGAATCCTTCATGCACATGCTCGTGATGGGAAAACAACACTGTCCCTTACGGGTGTCCTCTATGAAACAGCAGAAGGATTGTTTTTATTAAGCATCTGCCCCTGAGCACACACCTCCCTCATAACCCAAGCAATGAAACACAGACGGCAACCATGCAGTGCGCTGCTCTCCCCTGGACGACTACATGGAGAATGTGCAGGGTCCCTGAGAGGCCGGCTGTGTGGAGCTGTCAACCAGACATGACCTAGAATAACCCAGAAGAAAGTGTGAATTGAGGACCAGTACAGATCAAGTTGGCCTGTGGGCATTTCGGGGGGCATGCTTTTTGATGGTTAATTTCATTGGAAAATCTGAATTTCGGTGGCATGGTTTCAAAAAGTTGGACCCTAAACTATATAAGAGTGAAGACTAGGAAGGCAGCAAGCGAGCTCTCTGACTGGAGCCATCTATCCGCTGGGTCTCAAAATATAAAATTTTGATATTGCATAATCAAATGGGTCAAGAACTGGTAGTCCTACATTGCTAACAAATAAATATGCCCCAAATAGCCAATTTACTATGTTATGTGATCAGTCTGGGCTTACCAGACATGATTCCAGACATGCTTGAAAGATGAGCAACAGACGATAGACTTTGAATCTCAATACCATAGACACCGCTGCCACCACCATCACAGGACAATCTTGGACAATGCTAAAAGACCAAGCACAGTGCTTTGAATTGCTATTACATATCTCTCTGTGGTCCAGCTATATGTGTGTATGGAATAGCCTATCAGTTAATAAATCAATGCAATGGCCACAGATAAATGCAGAAGCCAATTTGAGGACTCAGCTGGTACCTGCTAAGCCAGACTTCAAGAAATGTTTAAAAATGTAAATAGTACCCTAATCACTCATTTTCTCATTGTTCTAGAAAATATAGCTTTTTAGTGAAAATTTCATCCTTCATGTTTAACATGCAATGATAACAATTCTTTTTAAAAATATGTTCATAAAATCTTTAATGATTTTCTCAGTTTTGATTTCAAATGTAAAAATGTAAGTAAAACTACATAAAAAAAACCTTCTGGTTCCTTTTTTGTTATGAGAATTTACAAGAACTTTTGAGACTAAAAGAGCCATGGGACTAAAGAGATGTCCAGTAGTTAAGAGCTCAGGATGCTATTGCAGAGGACCTGGGTTCAATTCACAGCACTGACATGATGACTCATAACCATCTGTAATTCAGTTCTAGGAGATCTGATGTCCTCTTTTGACCTGTTTGGGCACTACACACCATGCACAGACATGCATGCAGGCAAAACACATAAAACAAAAATAAATAGAATAGGATAGGATAGGATAGAATAGAATAGAATAGAATAGAATAGAATAGAATAGAATAGAATAGAATAGAATAGAATAGAATAGAATAGAATAGAATAGAACGAGTCAGAAAACCCAGTCTGAGAATGACTAGTTAGGGCAGTCAGCCTCTCTTAATTTGTGTCCGGAGTGGGTGGCCAAGGGATAAATCTGTGACCAGAATATAACAAGCACTAAGGAGGTTTTCTTGGAACATTTGAAAGAGAAGTAATTATAGCTTATTTCCTTCCATGTAGGATTTTAGTGAGACATTTGTTATATAAACTCTGAAGAGAGACACGGGACAGACTGAGTTGGAACAGGCTGCAAAAAAGCAGCTAAACCCCAAGCAGAATGTTTGGAATTCAGCTTGAGGCACTAAACCCTGTCTCCTCACAGACCCCCAGTCTCCCCACTGCTCCTCAGTCTCCTCATAGACACTCCAGTCTCCCCACAGCCCCCAGTTTCCCCACAGCCCCCAGTATCCTCAAAGGCCCCAGCTCTGGATGTCAGGGTCCATAAGGCTCGTGTCTTCATGCTGTTAGTGCAGTGTCCTGGCTTCCTTTCCAGTTGCAATGATGACAACATACCCTGACAGAAACAGCTCAGGGAAGAGGATTTTAGCTCACAATTCCAGGGTACCCTCCATCACTGTGGAGATATCAAGGTAGGAACTTGAAGCAGTCAGTCCGATCACACACAGTCAAAAGCAGAGAGAATCGAATGCATGCAGACTCAAGGCTCAGGTCTTTCTCTCTGCCCACACAACTGAGGGACCAAAACCAGAGAAACAGTGCAGTGTGCTTTCGGGGTCTCCTTACTCTAATTTACATAATCAAAGCTGTCCACCACAGTCATGCCCATTGGCCAACCCAACCCAGACAGTCCCTCACTGGGGCTCTTCCCAGATGATCCTAGGTTGTATCAAGTTGACAATTAAAACCAACCAACACAGCCAGTGTATGTTTTCCTGAAACTTAGCCTAGACATCAGCCAAGACTGAAATTCCTCTATACTGCTACCCACAATTCACTCAGTGAAAAAAAATGAATTCACAGCTGCCAGAATCTCAAGGTGTAGATACATTCACAAGGACTTGAAAAGTACCACTTCATCTTGTAGTTTCTTTCAGTTTTTTTCTCAGGCATTATCTGTTTCCCATGGTGACAACCATCATTTGTGACTAGATGAGGGATGGCCCAGCTAGTAAGAGCACTGGATGATCTTCCCGAAAACCAGCACTCAGTTCCCAGGACCCATGTTGGGCGCCTCACATCCACCTGTAACACAGACTCCAGGAATCTGCTGCCCTCTTCTGGCCTCTGTGAGTATAGTGCACATGAGGTGCATATACATAAAACACATAAATAAAATGAATCAAAAAATAAAAATAATAATTCCAAATCAATCCATCTTCTTTCCTAAGCTGTCCCTACCAAAGATCTGTGGAAAGGCAGGTAATTTCTCAAGATATTTTTCTAAAGTCTTTTTAAGTACTTGAAACATCAGTCAACAATGTAATTTCTTGTGTTTGATTCACAATTTTATTAAACTTTATTTCCTACACCCTACTTATATCTTTAACTTCTTTATAGTATATTTGAAAGAATCTGGATTTTAAAAAAATATTTATTCACTTTTATGGTATGTATATGAATTTCTGTATGCTTGTGTAAATACATGTGTACAGTGAGCATGGAGGCCAGAAGAGGGTACCAAATTCCCTAGCACTGGATTACAGACAGTTGTGAGCCACCATGCAGGTTCTAGAAATTGAACACAGGCCCTCTGGAAGAGCAGCCAGTGCTCTTAGCTACTGAACCACCATTCCAGCCTAGGCTACTTTTACTCTCATTGTTTGGTTTAGCAAAAATGCTGATGGCATGCACATGGACTTCATTACATAATCCCATGTCAGTGGGCACACGGATGAGGAGCCTTGAGACCTCAGCACAAACATTAACACCATGTCCTCTTTTAAAGCAATGGTGCTCCACCCCCAGTCCTGGTAGGTGTTACAGAATGTTGGGCCATTTCCAAGTTTCTTGGGTATAGGTGAGGATGGTATGGAGCATTGCCTTATCTACTAAGAACCTCTGGGTCAGGGTCCACAGTTTGAGAATCACTGCCTGAGAGACTCTTTGAATGAGATAAAGTGGCCAGCTGTTAGTTGCTAAAACGTTTACAAGCTAGGAATGATTGGCACGATAAGAAGCTTTGACAGGAGGGGATGGAGAGAAGACACTCCTAACTCCACACCCCGGCCTTCAGTCAGCCAAGAATCCAAATGGATAACCTAGCTCACAAATTAATTGAGCTCTTCCGACCCATGAACTCAACTCATCTATCATGTAGCCATAGTGAAGGTGAAAAGCACCATGGAGGGCAATGGATAGAATCAAATTAGAGATTCAATCTGGACATGTGGGAGAATTGTATCAGAGAGATATGAATCATCCAAGAGAGTCCTCAGACTGCCCTGTCCCTGCCCTGAAGTTCAGCTATTATACAAATGCCACTGACAAGGCTTGAACCTGTATTTAATTATACACACAGACCCTAGTTGCTGTTGGACATTATACAGAGTAGAAGATGCCAGAGAGATTGGGGGTGGGGAACGGGTATATAAAAACCTCTCTGTGTATCATATACAGAAGTAAGACATCTGAGCAAGGGAGGTCAAAATCATGATGGAGACACCTACAGAGACAGCTGAACCAAGCTCGTGCAAACTCATGAACTCTAGACTGACAGCTGTGGAGCCTCCATGGGACCGAACCAGTCCCTCCATATGTGGGAGACAGTGGTGAAGCTTGGACTATCTGAGGGGCCCTGACAGTAGGACCAGGATCTATCCCTGGTGCATAAGCTAGCTTGTTGGAGCCCATTCCCTATGGTGGGATGCCATGCTCAGCCTTAATGCAGGGAGAGGGGCTTTGTCCTGCAACAACTTAATGTGCCAGATTTTGTTGACTCTCTATTAGAGCCCTTACCTGTTGGGAGGAGTGGATGGGAGGTGGGCTGTGGGGTGGTTAGAGTGGGCTGGAGGAAGGGTGGGAGGGGGAACTATTCTTGGAATGTAAAATGAAATTAAAAAAATAAATTTTTAAAAATGTCAATGCAAGTTCATTTGGATTTTAAAATTTGCAAACAGAATAAGCATGAACGAAAGCATGGCTCCAGTTCAAGCCTGAAGTCCTTAACATCCACAAAAGTAGGTGTTAAGTGGACTTCATAAAGTCAACAGCCAGGAACCTCCTTCTGAGTCACTGCAGGATGGAAGCTACAGGTGCCATCACGGGCTGCCTGAGACTACAGTGGGTGTGAGATGGGAGCTGCTGCTTTGACATGCTGTCAAAGGGATGTTGTTCCTTGTGGCCATGAATTTTAGTGGTTGCTCACCATAGCCCTTGTATGGTGAACCACAGCCTCCTTACAGGTGTTGATTGATCAGGGCTCAAAAAATTTAAAACATAGTTCTTTAAACCCAGAAGCATCTAACCAGGACCCAAGAACTATTCTGGAGACCAAGGGCGGAGGGAGGAATCTAATGCAGGTTACTGCCAGCTACCAGCTAAGGAGCCCAGCTTGCCCCATACCTCACTGACTAACCTATGGGCTTTCTCTTCTTATTCTACACAGCCTCCTCCTTGAAATGCCCCAAATGGGGCTACACTCTTTTCTCTGAAATGGTTTAAATGGATCTCCTCATTTCTAAATGCTGGCTAAAATGCCATAGAGGAGGCACTGCCTATTAGTGCCTCTAACTCTGACCTAAGTAGGGCCTAGAGGTGAACAAAACAAAAAGGTACCCACCTTTGAATGATCAACCTTGGGTTCAGGACTGGAGGGTGGCACAGACCAGAGTCAAAAGTGAAAGATGCTGGCCGTGAGGTTATGAGAGTAAAATAGCAAAATCTTTGAAAGACACACAGTGTATACAATCAAAACACAAACTATTCTCTAGTCCTTTGATTCCCCAAAAGTCTAGAAACTGTTTCCTGGGCTGATGAGAACAGTTGATGTGCCTTTTGCTGGTTATCTCTTTCTTTATCCCACATTCCATTCTGGTAACTTCTATGCACATGGATAAGCAAGGCTTAGTTCAGTATCAATGATAGTTATACAAGGAAAGGAGGAAATCCCAGAATGGGGGGAATCTAGAAACAGGTCAGTGGTTAAGAGCACTGGCTGCTCCTTCAGTGGTCCTGGGTTTGGTTACCAGCACCCACATTTAGTTCACAAACATCTGTATCTTCTGTTTCAAGGAATCTGATGCCCTTTTCTGGTCTCCATGAGCACAGCACACACATGATGCACAGGTTTATATGCAGACAAATATATTAAAAATTCCAAGAAATGCCTCAGGTCATGTGACCTCAAACAAGCCATCTCTGAACAGAGATCTATGGATGGCTGCGATTGACCCAGGAACCTGAGACCTTTTCTTGAATCTGGGAGAGTTAGACAACAGTTAGATTCAACTCAGGAATGAAGGTGCCTCCACAGTGAACCAGGACGGTGCTAGTGGGAGATCAACCTTGTTCTAAAATTAGGCCACACCAGGGAATATAAGATCCCACTGTGCTTATCCAAAGGGATCTGTGTTATTTTCTGTCTCCAACTGTTGTGATCTACCTGTCCTCACTCTCCCTGACAGACAGTGGAACTTCCTTGTGGTCTGTAATTGACAAGGATGTTTGTGTTCTTTCTGGCCGGTGGTTTTCCACAGAAGCAGTAGAGGTATAAATGGCTTTAGCTCGGGGTAAATAAAAGCTGCTGTTCTTGGGCTGGAGATATGGTTCAGTGGTTAAGAGCATTGTCTGTTCTTCCAAAGGTCCTGAGTTCAATTCCCAGCAACCACATGGTGGCTCACAACCATCTGTAATGAGGACTGGTGCCCTCTTCTGACCTGCAGACATACACACAGACAGAATATTGTATACATAATAAATAAATAAATAAATAAATTTTTTTTTTAAAAAAAAGCTGCTGTTCTTGACCTGAAAAGAAGCCTCTGTGTCTCAATCTCGACGCCCCCATGCCAGTTTCAGCATCCAGGCTGTGCTGAGTGCGGCACCCAACGAAGTACTGCAGGCTAGAATTTAGATTCCTCGCTGCAGATCAAGAGCTGACTATCTGTAAATACCAGTAGTTATCAGCAAGTTACTCTCCAGGAGCTGATAAAACATGGATTTGAAGCATGCGTGAACAATACAAGGAGGTCAAGACCTACAATAAGAAATGGCTATGTGTGCTCTTGGTGGGCGCTTTGAAAAATGAGCATTGCCAAGGCCAGTGATTCTTCCCGTGTCTGTGGAGAAGCCAATTACAAACAACTTGACATTATTTCTAATCCCCTGCTCTAGTGGGAAAGGAAAGAGAGATACTACCCATTATCTGATAAGAGGATGGTACATAGAGATAGGTTTGTGTGTGTGTGTTGTGCATGCATGCACATGCGCACGCACACGTGTGTGTGTGTGTGTGTGTGTGTGTGTGTGTGTGTGTGTGTTGAGTTGCACATCTGTAAGTGGGTATACATGCATGTAGAGGCCAGAGGACAACTTTAGGTTTCCTATATTATCTTTTGAGATGAGGTTCCTTGTTGGCCTGAAACCAGTCTGAAGTTAGTAGGCTAGTCTGCCCAGTCAGCAAGCCCCAAGGACCCACCTGTCTACTTCCCCAGTGTTGGTTTTAGAAATGCATGGCACTGTCCTAAGACTTTACATCCCTTCTAGTCTCAAACTCAAGTCCTCAGGCTTGTGGAATAATCATTTTACTGACTCAGCTATCTCCCCAGTCTGAGTTTGGTTTTCAAAAATGTAACATCCATAGGTATTTTCCCTGCATATATGTCTATTCACCACAAATATTCCTGGAGCCTGGAGAGGCCAGAAGAGAGTGTTTAGTTCTCTCGAACTGGAGTTCCAGGCAGTTGTATTGGAAACTGAACCCAGGTCCTCTGTAAAAGAAGTGCTCTCAACAACTGAGAAATCTTTCTGACCCCAATTAATTTTTTAAAAAAGCACCAAGGATGAGTAAAAGCTAAGAATAAATATCATAAGTACAGGCTTCAGACAGTCCAATCCCAGAGGTCAATTGTTGTTACTGAGACCTCAGGCAGATGTTCAATGGTCAAGTACAACAACAGGGAGAAGCAGTAAGGAGCTCGGGCCACACAAGCTGCTGAGGTCACCGAGAGCAGGACAGGGAACCAGGCTGGGCTAGAGGAGAGCTGGCTCCTCAGATGCCCTTGAGTGGAATCAATACTAAGATGGGACCTGGATATATCTCATGCACATTTGATACAGGACCAAAAGTTCACAAATCCTCCCCTTTTATGCAGCCTCATTTGAACTTCTGACTTGACACTCCATGTCATTCATATCAAGAACACTGTACCGAGCAAATGTGTGCAGGGGCTGATCCGGGCACCTGGAAGATGGAATCCAGAAGACAGGCTGCAATTGAGGACATGTGGGTATGCTTCAGAATCTGATGGGAACCAACCACTTGTTCGCCACATGGAAGCAGTCATCTATAGGTTATCTGACGAAAGCTGGTTCCTGGAGACTCCTCTTCCTTCACACACAAGTACCCAAATCAACCCAAATCTATCAAGTTCAAGTCTTTATATGTAACAGAAGAGACATGGATTCCCTCATTCCTAACCCACATACATCATGGCATGTCTAGATGACATATGGAACCTTATAATACCATGTCGGTGTGCTGTGTAAATTACTGTTATTCCATATTGTTTAGGGAATTACATAAAGAGAAAAGTCTGTGCATTTAGAGGGAGAATATTTTTAAATGCTTGAAAACATAGACAGGGACCCCACAGATACAGAGAACCAATTTATAATCACCCCCTAGATATTTGTGCTGGGACTCTAGGGAAAGCAATTTAGTGTTGGTGAAATATTTTCTCTTTTAAATTAGCCCAATGGAAAGTAAAATAAGATTGAGTCAAATTGATTTTTAAAAAGCAAATGTTTCTTGGCGCTCTTGCTTTTACACACTCTGCCTGAGAACAGGGTTATCTCAGCCAGCGGACGTATCAGATGTTGCAAAGACTTTATAAACACATTTGTGAAAGCGATTTCTTGGAATATTTATAATAGGCTATAAATACAAAAATGAATTAGTCTGATGGAACCAGGGTGTGTGGAGGAGGGGCTGAGCAAACACAATTCAGGGGTAGCCATGAGCCAAGGAGATGCAGCGCCTGGTGATGTCAGCTCTTGTCCTACGGGATCCTATTCCATCCTATTCCAGCCAGCCAGCTTTAGCATTGAGATGGTCCATGGTGCAGTGGGGGAGAATGAAAGAGAAAAGGACAACAGAAAGAACCAAGCAAGGCACAATTCCAGAAGTTCCTGAGTCTAAAGCTTCCAAGACCTAATAGCATAGACAAGCAAACCCTAACCCTGACCCATCTTAGAAGAATAGGAGCTTGGGAATTTGTTGCCCAGGCAACAGCAACTAACATCCACCAGGAACTCTGATTACTGAGTATCTAACAGAAGATTACCTAGGAAGACCAAGGGACTCTCTGAGGGTGGATTAGAGACTGTCAGAGACTTCCACCGCTAAGCCTCAAGTTCAAATCCTCCACCTACTTTGAAAGTATAATTATGGAAGCTGTGAATGTGGCTCAGGTGTTAGAACGCTTGAATGGCGTGTACAAAGCCCTGACGTCCATCCCCAGCACCCCACAAACAGAACCTGGTGGTTCTGTAATCCTAGCACTCAGAAGGTAGAGGCAGGAAGATCAGACGAAGTCCAAGGCCATCCTCGTCTACAGAGTTAATTTAGACCAGCCTGGGCTACATGAAACCCTGCTTCCTCCACCCTACCCCCAAAAGATAAAGGTATAGCTATAAATTACACTTATTTAGAGCTGATAATTGTTATCCAAATCCAGATTTTTTTTTACTCAAATATTCACAATGACTTTATTTGTAATATCCCAAACCTGGAAACAGTCATAGCTCTACAACAACAACAACAACAACAAAAAGCTGGCATATGGTAGGTGGTATGGTTTAAGCAATAGTAAAACAAGGAAGAGCACAGAGAATTGATGCAGCGACATGAATGAGTCCCCAACACCATTCCACAAAGACGTGATGCCCCAAATACATACTATGACACCCTCCATACAATGCTGCAGAAGCTGGGGTGGTGGCACACACCTATAACCCCAGAACTTGATGGGGAGGGATGCTGAGGAAGAAGGGTTATCAAAAGTTTGGGACCAGATTTGGAATGTAGAGAGACCCTGTCTCAAATCAACAATAACAGCAACCACCAAAAGGACATTGTACTGGCTGGTTTTGTGTCAACTTGACAAAAACTAGAATCATCAGAGAGGAAGGAGCTTCCGCTGAGGAAATGCCTCCATGAGATCCAGCTGTAAGGCGTTTTCTCAAGTAGTAATCAATGGGGGAAGGCCCCGCCAATTGTCGGTTGTGCCATGATTGGGCTGGTGGTCCTGGGTTCTATAAGAAAGCAGGCTGAGCAAAGCATGGGGAGCCAGCCAGTAAGCAGCATCCTTCATGACCTCTGCATCAGCTCCTGCCTCCAGGTTCCTGCCCTGTTTGAGCTCCTGTCCTTCCTTTGATGATTAACATCCATCTGGAAGTATAAAATTCAGGCAGGGAACCCTGATGGCTCTTTGGGCTGACGAGGGAGGGGGACTTGATTGGGGGAGGGGGAGGGAAATGGGAGGCGGCGGTGGGGAAGAGACAGAAATCTCAAATAAATAAATAAATAAATAAGAACAATGACACTGTGAAATAGAAGACAGAAAGATTGTAGAGCTGGGGTGAAATGGTGCCCTTTGAACATGCCATAGCCACTCCACTTATGAACTCACAGCAGCGTTGGTTGCCTGCCCAAGACCAGGCCCCTCCCTTCCAGCATGGAGTGGTGAGAGGTTCATGAGCCCCCAGCCATAACTGAGGAGTCATGGAGGGTTGATGACTGCAAATGGAAGGAGACTCAATTTTCTCTAGTTGTGTGATCCCTGGGAGGTCAAACACATTCCGGTGGATAAGCCCACACCCAAGAGTACACAGACAGCACCAATTGGATGAGTTATTTAAAAAAAAAAAAAGACATGAAATTAGGAGGGCTGGGCAATGGGGTGGGTAATAGGGGTGGATTTGGAAGGATTCGGGAGGAGGAGTGGGGGTAAATATGATCAAAACACATTGTATGTTATGTATGACATTCTCAAAGAGTTAATAATAGAACTATATTAACTTAAAAAGAACAATGATTTCCTTGGTGGCTATCAGAAGCATAGAAATTGATTGGGAAGAGATATAATGGGACCTCATGGGGATATGCAATGAGCTGTCATCAGATTTAAGGTTTTTGCATTCCATTCCATGGCCATTTTGCACTGGGAGCTACAGAGAAAGGCTGAAGTCGAGTTAATGAGATGCACATTGCAAGATTTGCCTCAAGTGCACTTACATTTGCAGGTTACTTTGAAGTCTATCAAAAATCAACTGGATTAATAGATGCACAGAACAGAAACTCGATTGCCACACGATAGAGATACAAGTGGGATGCCCGGTGCGGAAGCCAGCACTGGGCTGTGCGAGCCAAGAACACAATTTCATCAGCACGACTGCCTGTCCAAAGTTCTTGTAAGAAAATGTTGATGGCGAGCTGGTGAGATGGCTCAGCAGGTAAAGGAGCTTGCAGCTCAGCCTGACAACTCTAGTTCAAAGCCCAGAACCCACAGAGTAGGGGGAGAGAACACACACTCATGCATGTGTGCATGCACACACACAAACACACACACAGAGTAAATGTGAAAAAATTAAAAATAAGTAAGCTCCATATTGAGGGAGTTGGGATGCAACCCAATCAGTGGTAGACTATTTGCCATGTGTGTGTATGGCTTTGGGCACCATCACCAACACTAGGGGAATTATTTGAATTGGGAAAATATACAAGGGGTTCGTCCATTATGAAGTTGAGTCATTGGGGTACCCAAATTAAAAACAAATGAAATTCAAACATCACACAGGTCAAGATTTGCATTCCCATTTTCCATAGAGGTAAGCCAGGGCACATTCATGAAATCAGCAGAGTGTGCAGAGTGGAAGGCTCTTTATAAGGGGCCTGAGCCCATACTCATTTCCCTGACTTGCAGGGACAGAGGGTCAAATGTCACACCCATGGCCCTGTTCTGGAGTGGTCACGGACAGAACGTCAGGTGTTAGTCAGGGCATTCCACGAGGCAGGAGGAACAAAAGGTAAACCCCACCATATACCATGACCCAATCTGAGGTCTCCCTACTCCCCAAGGGATCTCACAGAACAAGCAAGTAATGAGTGACAGAATACAAAACAAAGAGGAGAGAATTTCATATTGTTGTTTATATAAAAACATTTACAGCAGTCCCTCAGACGTCTTTTTGCCAGCCTAGCTTCTATAAGGATTCTAGGGACTGAAACTCTGATCTACACACTTGAGTGACAAGTGCTTTCTCTCGAACCATCTCCCCAGCCCCTAGGGTGGTTTTAAGTCACCATCTCTGATCAATAGTTTGCTCAACAACTAGAGAAAGTTAGAAAACAGAGAGCTGGTTCCCAACCCTTTAGGGAACAGAGAGAGGAAGAGAAGATTTGATAGACGAATGACAGCATGAAGACAGTTCTAGAATGGTACAGCGATCATCTCATGATGGATGTGGGCATTAGAGACCTGTACAGCTGCAGAAACTCAGCCACTACCTACCAAGAAGACGGGTGTGTTTTTCCTGTTTATGAATTCCCTCCACCTATACCACAGTCGTGGGGGCTGTAACAGGCATACCAGTATCCTTGCAGGAGCTGGGGACATGGAGCCTGGCCCATGGCTCCTACAGTAGGGACAGACCAGGCACCAGGTGGAAAGAAAATAAAGAGGACAGCGGGCTGGAGAAGGAACATCGGAGTGTGTGACGCTCTCAGAGAGCAGAGGATGGCAAGGGCCTTGTGCTAACTGCGCATCTTTGTCACTACATGTTGACACAGGACAAAAGGTCACCATAGTCTCAAAGGTCACATGGCTTGTCTCTATGACCACCCAACATACTATTTTGAGTTTTTCTTTTATTTAAAGGTTTAAACTTTTGCAACTTATTTAGAATGGGGCAGAGGTTATACACAGGCCACAGTGCATGCATGAGGTCAGAGGATAACTTGCAGCAGGTGGTTCTCTCCTCCTAGTAGGCCCCAGGGTTTGAACCCAGGTTCTCAGGTTTGACAGCAAGTGCCTTTACCACTTATCCATATCACTGGTCCCAGCCCCACTCGGATTCTTATTCCCTGAGGCAGTGTATGTTTCTAGCTGGTATGAACATGAATTTTAATAAGTTTTCTCTTGTCTCTGTTGATTTTTTTTTTCCACTGAGTAATGGAGTTCGATGCAGATCTGCTGACTTACAATGACTCCTGTTCCCAAGTATACTCTCTGTTATTGTTCGGATCTTAAATGACCCCCAGAGGCCCATGTGCTAAAGCTTCATGCCCATCCTAGTTTCAAATTGCTGTTGCAATTTGACAACTCCTCCCAAAAAATAGCAGCATAGAAGGAGTAATTGCAGGCAGTAATTCCCCATGACAGCAGGGAAATTAAGGCAGGACCTCCAGCAGCCAGTGGCATCACACTCACAGCAGGGAAGTCAAGGCCGGACCTCCAGCAGCCAATTGCATCACATCCACAGTCAAGAGCAGAGAGAAATGACTGAAATCCCATTGCTTTCTGGCTTTTGTTATCTTTCTTCTGTTCTAGAGATTTTAGGATGCCCTATCTCAAGAATGGTGTTTCCTGTAGGGAGCAATGTCTTTCTATATGATTTACCATCAGGACAGCCCTCAACCAACAAATTTGTTACTAAATAAAACAATTCCTCAGTGGAGACTCTTGTCTCCGGTGACTGATGCTAGGTTGTGGCATATTGACATTTAAAATTATCACAGTCCTGTGGGGGGCACTCTAGGGAGATGGTAGAGGTAAGCCAAGTGAGAAGGAGGTTAAGGCATCAGGGTGTGCCCTGAACAAGAAATTCGGATCGAGGTCCTTGATATGCTGCCTCCATCCAGCCCCAAAGGGATAGAGCCAAGTAACAATGAACTAAGACTTTGGAAGCTATTGGCTAAAACAAACCTTTTCTTCTTGATTATCTCAAGTGTTCTGTCACAATAATGGAAATCCGATTCACTCAGTTTTCTTGACACTTATTCTATCAAGAAAACTCAGATAACTTCTTGGGTCAAGAAGACAGCTCAGTCATTAAAAGCTAGGCCTCACAAAAAAAAAATATCAAGAAAATGAAGCCCTTTCCCCTCTTTGATGGTCTCTGAACATGGCTATGAGGTTTTAGCCTTGGGATGGGTAGTTATCACTTGACTTCTGATTCTAGGATTAGTCACATGGTTTGCTTTGGCCAATAAGATTTGGCCAGACATGAGCCCAGCCTGAAGTGATGACTGATCTTCCTAGTCATTAAAATATGATGACCAGACATGATCCAATACCTAAGTGATGACTGGCTTTTCTGGCCAGTAAGAGATGATGACCAGACATGATCCAAGCTCTAAGGGATGACTTGTTTTCCTGGCCAGTAAGATATGAAGACCAGACATGATCCAAGCCCTAAGGGATGACTGATCTTCCTCTCTACATCTGCACAATCCATTGAGAACACTTCTTGACTAGCCTAACGACCCACGTTTGGTGGCCTGGCTGGGCAAGACCAGGACTGTTATTTCTTGTTACTATGACAAAACACCTGACAGAAGCGACCTAAGTAGGAGAGGTTATTTTGGCTCACAGTTTGAAAATAAAGTCCATCGTGGTAGGGAAAGATGCAGATGGAATATGAAGCAATTGGTCACCTGATATCTACAGTCAGGAAGCAGAGAGAGGCGGATGCCGGTACTCAGCTCACTTTCTCCTTTCTATTCAGTCCAGGACCCCAGCCTAGGAAATGGTGTGGCCCATAGCTAGGGTGGGTCTTCCCTCCAGCTATCACAATCTAGATAATCCCCCGCAGATAGTCTCAGAGGCAGGTTCCTACATGATTCTAGATGCTGCTGGAATAACAATCAAGATAACTATCACACAACGCTTACTGGCACTTGCCTTCACACTGTGTGCTGGAACCCTGCATGGTTCCCAGTGACAGACATCACCTCAAACACTGAGATGTTCCAGAAGAGTGTGAGAGAGAGAACTGAATGACTTCTCCAGACATCCATTAACATGTGCTGAACAGCTCACATGGACAGAAAGAGCAACAGACTGGAGGTGCATAAGCCAGCCAAGGAGAGTGTCTCTGTGACCTAGTGAAACTAACAGAGCCACTCATGGGGGCTGCACCTGCTTAAACCCAGAGCAATCCAGGGAAGTCCGCCGAAATACCACGTGGCTCCTTTCTTCAATGACAACAGAGACAGAAACAGGGACCCTGACTACAGATTGGAGGATTGGGCAAATGGCTGCCAATACAGCTATTGGATCAATGTTGGCATAGATAGCAGCTCAATAAATAGTCGCTTAATTGCAATGACTGTTACTAATTGAAAAGGAAACAGTGTTGTGAACATGCTAAACAAAATCACCTAAGCAAAACCAAATTAAGATATGCAGTTTCATGAAGTATGGTACACAAGCTACTACCATCACTTTCCCCTCATTTTCAGTTAATTCTTTGAGAATTTTGTACAATGTATTTTAATCATGCTTACTCAACTTTCCCCACTGCTATGATAAAGACCATGACCAAAAGCAGCTGAGGGAGGAAAGGGTTTATTTGGCCTTCATGTTCCCACCACAGTCCACTGCTGAGGGAAGTCAGGGCGGGAACCTAGAGGCAGGAACTGGAGCACAGGCTATGGAGGAACCTTGTTTACTGGCTTATTCCCCTTGATTTGCTCAGCCTGTTTTCTCACAAAACCCAGGACTATCTACTCAGGGATGGCACCACCCAAAGTGGGCTGGGCCCTCTCATAGCAATCAGTAATCAAGAAAATGATTTCTAAATTTGCCTACAGGACAATCTCACATAGGCATTTTCTCAGTTGAGAGTTCTTCTTCCCAGATGATCCCAGCTTGTGAAAAGTTGACAGGTAAGTAGCCAGCACACCACCCAACTTTCTGTCCTCTTCTTTAAAAGCCCATTTAATCCAGTTTGCCCTGCCCATTTATACTAGAATGTGTGATCTTCCACTGGGAGAGGGTTGACTTACCAAAGACTGCGCCCTTAAAGAAAACTGATTCTTCCTTAGCAGCTACCAAATGCCAGTAGCTCCTCAGCTATTGGTGGGATTTCACGATCCTGCTCTCAAGGCTGAGGGGTTATATCAGAAGAAGGGGTGGGAAGATTCTGAGAGCCACAGTCAGTGCATGATGTCACGGAACAGTGTATTCTAGACATTGGAGGGAAGTTGCTTTCCTGTACTCATTGTGGCTGTAACCCTAGCCATAAGAACCACAAAGCCCAAGCCAGACAAAATATTGCCATCACTTTTTAGCAAAAGTCATGGGCAAACGAGAAGAAAGAGCTGGATGGATCCCCCACAATACATGGCCTACCATGTTATGAGAGTGGAGTTTTACAAAGACAGGAAGGAATATTTACTACCACTTACTCATTTTAGGACCCCAACTCACAATCTACAAAAAAGTAAATGAATAATAAATAAATAAGCAATCCCCCTCCAATCAGCACTTTTCTAGGCATTTGGAAATGGACCCTCCAGCAGCGAAGGGGCTCCCACTCTGCACACCTTGGCTCACGTCCCTGTGTGTTATTAGCTGTAATTGACCCATTCCTCTGATTATGGATACATTAGCAGCTGACTCCAGCAATTCTTTAAATGCACAAGTGGCTGCTGAACTGTGGGATTTGCTGATGTGAACTTCCAAGCTTGACTCGTAAAATGATTCCTTTAGTTTTTTATTATATACTGAATGTCCCCAGAATTATTAACATCAGCTTCAAATTGAGACTGTAACCATGTTTTGTTGTTTTCAGTGGGGATGTGACTGACAGAATAGGGGAATAAATACAGATATTGTCATTTATAATGTATAAATACAATACACTTCTGGTCAAAATTCCATTGGGATTTGTGTGAGAAAGAAAGCATATAATTAATATATTTAAGGACCTTTGAAATTTTTAATCATTAATTTAGTTCATGTGTAGTTCTATGTATGTGTGTCTGTGTGTGTGTACATGTGATGTGTATGCAGGTGCCAATGAAGGTTAGGAAAGGGCATCAGATCCTCTAGAACTAGAGTTACAGGTACCATGTGACAGTTATAAGGTACCATGTGGGTGCTGGGTGAATGTACTGCCATAGCTCCCCAGTAGGTAGAGAAGGCTGTTGTCTCTGACTAGAAAGGTATCTGCTCCACTCACACCAGTTGACCTGCACAATTACAGGATGAAGCATCTGCTGGAGGGAGACTGGTGGGCCCCAGCATTTCTCAACACCTAGATTACCCCTGTGCTTTTAAAACAAACATACCTATTTGGTGGACCCCATTGGCTCTATCCTCTTTCAAGACAGAATTAAATGGAGCTCCCTTTTAAAGTTTCTTTTTTAAAAGGTTTATTTTATTTGAATGATACACTATGTGTGTATCTGTGTTGGAGTTTGCACCTCTGAATGTACTGCCCACAGAGGCCAGAGGGGGCGCACATCCATTGAAGCTCGAGCTACAGATGGTTGGGAGCTGCAGTGTGCATATGGGATCCAAACCTGGGGCCTTTCAAAAAGCAGGAGGTGCTCTTAACTGCTGAGTCATCTCTCCACCTAACTCCATCCGAACTTTGGGCTTTCTGGCCTCTGCCCTTCCTTCTGTGTTGTACTTCATGCCTACCAGTTCTACATGGCCAAGAGAAGCCTTTTTACTTTCCTTCATCTCTTTGTGAATGGCTTCCTTCAGTACTTCACTAATGCATGGCCAGTTTTAGTTTTTATTTCTGTCTTCCACCTCAAGCCCCTTTCATGTCGCTTATGTCTCCGTACTAATGAGGTATCTGGGACAAAATGCACTTCTGTGGGTTCCATGCTGTCTGAGTCTGGGATGAGCAACACCCTGCCCCGCCCACCCAGCCACACTACAGTACTTATTGGACACAGCCTAAGCATGATCTAGCCTGAAACAGCCTCACTGACGCAGGCTGTCTTCGCATGCTTGCTTCCATGAAGCCCCTTTGGATGCAGCTTCCATGCAAGATCTCTTTTCCTACCAATTACCCATCATTTGTGCCAGCACACTGCTAAGCTGCAAATCCCTGCAATTGCTATTTCACTCTCTGCCCTTCTTTCTCATAAATCTGGCGAGAGTCTGGCAGCCTGTCCAGAGCCTAGGATAACGAAGTCCTCTCCCATCCTTCTTCCCTCGCTGTGCGGGTGACAGGTAAGGAGTAGATCACTCAGGATGAAGTTTCAGCTGTTAGAGCAGAGAGGAAAAATAACAGTGGCTTAAATAAGACAGTAGTTTACTTTTCCGGAGGCTGCCGAGGTACAGACAGCCTGGGGCTCATAGGTAGGTTACCTTTACTTTGCTATGGTTACTGGTTTGCGCTCACACATCCCCATGGTCCAGGAGGGCTCAATTCCATACACATGTGCTGCAAAGCACAGAGGATGGAGAGTAAAGGGCCCTGGACCACTTCCATAGCCGGTACAGGTCCTATATCTCCACGTTCTGCTGATCTGCTTTCTAGATAAATCAGAATGTAAACGGGAAATCCACAGAGACTTCTGTATGATAGAAAGCTGAGGGACCTCTCCCGCCCAACCCAAGGAGAAGGAAATTCTTCTCATATTTAAAGCCTTTCAATGCAGGATAAAGCAGCAGCCCTTAGCAATTAGATAAAATGTGTCTCATGCTCTGCCCTAGCACCCACTGGACAGAGATATGTTTCTATGTGCAAGAAAGTACATGGACACGAGGCTGTATTCTGGAGGAGGCATAAACGAGCAAAGTATACCCTAGTTGGGGAACTGGTTAAAGAAATCAGGGTTTATTTCCCCCCATACAACATTGTACACCTACTGAAAAAAAAAAAAAAGAAAAAGAAACCTGCCTGTTCTGACAAGGAACGCCATGGAACATGAAACATCCTCCACAGGCTCATGTGTCTGAACACTTGGTCCCCAGTTTGTGGAGCTGTCTTAAAAGTTGTAGAATCACTAGCATGAACAGCCTTGATAGAGGTAGGATGCTCGGGGTGAGCCCTAAGATTTGACAGCTTGAATCCATTTCCTGTCTGCTCTCTCTGCTTTCTGCTTATGATGCAATGTGACCTTGCATGCCTTCCCCACTGCAGTAGGCCATTCACGTCCTTTCTTAAAGGAGGAGCTCAACGGCCCTTTCCTCTCTTAAGTTGGTTGAGCCAGGTCACAGCATTAACAGAACCAAGGCAAGATAGGAAACTGGTCACAGGGTGCCACCTTAACCTGTGCAAAGGTGTAAGGACCGTCTCGATCTGGCATGAGTCACAGAACTGAAGAGATGTCCTACTTTGCTCTTCTGTTGTTGTGATAAACATCATGACTAAAAGCAACCTGGAGAGGAAAGGGTTTATTTCAGCATACACTTCCGGGGTCCAGTCCATCTGTGAGGGAAGCCAGGGAATGAATGCAAGCTAAAGCCGTGAAGCAGAAATCATGGAGAAGCACTGCTCACTGGCTGGCTCACTTCATCTTTCTCATTCTCAGCTGTTTTATTATTTCAATCTTATATATATGAGTATTTTGCTTGCATGCATATCTGTGCACACATGTGTGCATGCACATAGAGGTCTGGAGGTCAAAAGAGGGCACTGAATCCCCCAGAATGGGAGTTCCAGGTGACTGAGCTGATGTGTGGATTCTGAGAACTGAATCCAGGTCCTCCACCAGAGCAACAAGTACTCTTAACCACCGACCCATCACTCTAGCCCCACGAACTAGCTTTCTTATGTAATCCAGGAACCCTTGCCCAGGGGTAACATTGACCATAATGGAGCGACTCTTTCCACTTCCATCTACCAACAATTAAGGTAATTTCCCATTGATATGACCATAGGTCAATCTGATTTGGGTTCTTCAGTTGAGAGTCAGGTGACTCTTGGTTGTCTCAGGTTGACAATGAAACTCAACAAGGACAATAGAGAAATGGAGAAGGGACTAGAGCTGGTTAAATCCCAAGGAGAGGCTTATTGTCATAAGACATCGTAAGTTCTCTTTGCGTTTCCATCTTCTCAAAGTCAAAGAACACATTTTATACAGCTACTACCAAGAGATCTACTATGTAGACACCAAGGAAGTTAGACAATCGGAGAAGGCTGACGAAGGTCTCATTTGACCTCACAGGCTGGGAGCTACTGAAATCCTGGGTAGCTAAAGGAAGCCTCACCAATGCATGCAAAACTACATCAACCGAAGGAAATGAAATTTGAAGAAGACTATGAGACCCCAGACATTTTTTTTTATTCCATGGGTGAGAGAGAAGTAAAACTGATCCATTTCAGGTTTCTTTCACAGTATCCATGGAATAGATCCGAGTTGAAAGGTTCCAAAGCAGGGAAGGGTTTGGGGCCGATTTCTGATGCATTGGAAAGTGGGTGGGAAGCACACGGACAGGAAGATGTGAGGCACTGGTGTCCTACTTTGGTTTTTGTTGCTGTGAGAAAAAACTGTGATCAAAACTAACTTGAGAGGAAATGGTATTTGGGCTTATACCTCCCAGTCACAGCCCATGACTGAAGGAAGCCAGGGCAAGAAACCAAGGCAAGAGCCTGCAGGCAAGAGCTGAAGCAGACAGAGGTCGTGGAGGAACAGTACTTGTTCTTCATAGCTTGCTCAGCCTGTTTTTTTTTTTTTATTTTTATTTTTCGAGACAGGGTTTCTCTGTAGCTTTTTGGTTCCTGTCCTGGAACTAGCTCTTGTAGACCAGGCTGGCCTCGAACTCACAGAGATCTGCCTGCCTCTGCCTCCCAAGTGCTGGGATTAAAGGCATGCGCCACCACCACCCGGCTTTCAGCCTGCTTTTTTCCATAACCTGGGACCACCACGCGCTCAGGGGTTGCGCTACCCACAGTAGGCTGGGCCCTTCTACATCACTAATTAAGAAGATGCTCCACAGACATGCCCCCCGGGGCCAATAAGATGGAGGCAATTCCTCACTGAGGTTCCCTCTTCTCAGATGACTGTAGTCGGTGTTGAGCTGACAAAAGTAATCGGCACAACGGGACAGGGAGAACAATGGTGGTGCCAAGCATCCTTTGTCAAACGCTGCAGCTTTGGGGAGATGTGTTAATTACTTTGATCATTGCGAGGACCAAATTACCTGACAAGAAGCCTAAGGAGGGGGAGGGTTTAATTTGCCTCACAGTTTCAACGTACACACTGTCATGGCAGGCAAAGGAACGCTGCGGTGGGCAACTCCGGCTCACATCTTAATGGAGCTGGAGGTAGGGTGTGGGTGGCTAGTTTACTTTCTCCCTTTTATTCCTCCCAGGACTTTAGCCTAGAAAATGGTGCCATCCACAGTCAAAGGTTTCCCCACCTCAACTAGACCTCTCTAGAAACACTGTCACAGCCACGCCAACAGACATGTCCCCATGGTGATTTGGTTTCAGTTCATAATGAAGATTAACTATTTTTTTAAATTATGCGTATGGCTGTGCATCTGTAGATGTACATGTCTGTAAACACAATCTTTAAAGCTGGCTGGTTTGGGGACGTCTAGGTGTCTTCAATCACAACCCACCCATGCTTTCTAGTCCCTTCACCTTCATAGGTATTATCACAGAGTTGAGCCATTTTCTGTTACCTGTTAGTGTAAGGCTAAAGTAAGTCTTCAAGGTAACCACCTCGGTGGATTTCCAAGACATTCTAACACAAATACAGGCTTGATTGTGGACTTCACTGGTTCATGGTCAGGCTAGAAATATGTGAACATATGGCACACTGACCCAGGCAATACATGAGGGAGAAAGAACTAAGTTCAGCCAATGACACACAGCCCTGCTGGCTCCTTCCCTCGGCCTTCAGAATGGAGTTTAACAGCTGATTCAGCTTAGCGACTCCATAAGCCATGTGGCCTCATTTAAGACAATGATCTGCCCCTGTGTGGTTTGCACATTTAAATGAGTCCAGAGATTTTCTTGACAGTTATCACACTCCCGTGCAGGGAAGGGGACGTCATTAGTGTCACATCAAAGCCTGGAAATTACTGGGCTGTTTTCATAGCCATCGGGAAAAGTGATTATCAAGAGGCCCTCAGCCAGGCACAGCGAGTCACCTTTAGCTTCTACCAAACCAAGATGAAAAAGGAGGGGCTGGATCGGCTTCATGGGTGTCGTAGCTCCTTTACGCCTTGCTGTGACAAAATACACGGCCAAAGCAAGCACACCAGGTTGCTTTGCTCTTAGCTTGATAAACAGCCTGATCAAAAAGCATAGACTTCCAGTTCACAGTCCATCTCTGAGGAAAGTCATGGCCCACACTGGAGGCAGGAAGCATGGAGGAACGCTGCTGGCTGGCTTGCTGCAAAGCCCCTGCTCAGCAGCTCTCTTATGTTGTCCAGGACTATCTGATTCCAACTGCAGTGGGTTGGGCCTTCCTACATCAGCTAGCAATCAAGAAAATGACCCATGGACCCACCTGAAAGAGGCAACTTTTCGACTGGGGTTCCTACTTCCCGTGTGACCATAAAAATGAACCAGGGCAGCAACTTAAGAGCCGCAGGATTTATTCTGGCTTACTGTTTGAAGGGCTATGGTCCATCCTACAGAGAAGGAACATCAGTAAGGGTATGAAGCTGGAAAGTCAACAGCATCAAGCAGGCAGGCCACAGAGAGAACAGGACGTCATCAAACCTCAAGTTCTCCCTCAGTGATGTACTTCCTCCAGCAGAGGTCCACCTCCTAGAGGTGCCACAGCCCTTCCTAATACAGCACCACCAGCTAGGGACCAACTGTACAAACGCATGAGTCTTTTGAGCACATCTCCCATTTCAACTACAACAGGGGGTAAAATGCTCGCCGTACAATCACAAGGAGGCAGATTCAGCACCCACAGAAAAGCGGGTGCAATCCTGTAGCCCCAGATCTGGGAACAGAGACAAGAGGAACCCCAAGGCTTGCCAGCCAGCAACTGAAAGTAACACAGAGAGTCCCAGGGTCAGTGAGAGACCCTGACATAAGAAATGAGGGTGAAAGCTGTAGAGGTGATAGAAGATGGCCCCAGTGTTGATCTCTGGCCTCTACACACACACACACACACACACACACACACACACACACACACACAAATGATATTACACATTAAGCAAAAAGTCTGTCCCAGCATGTTCTAAGCTTTCCTAAATCCTGAGCAAATCACGTCTCAAAAAACTGTCTACTTCTGCCTGAGGCCCCAGCCATCACCTTTGCTCTTCTGCCAGCTCCCAGTGACAGTGGCCCTGACTTCCTTCACATCCTGTCTGCCACGTCCATCTCTGGCGCAGTCTATGTACATAACAGACACTTAATTGACACTTCCCTGCAAAGCTGCCCGTGCCTGGAAGTGATGCAGGGTGTGTAGACAGATCGTTCCCCCCGGCACATGGGAATGAAAGCAATGCAAATTTACCTTGTTCGATGGACTCGGGTTTATCATCACAGACAGGCAGAGCCGAGAGCTAAGCATGAATCTATATAGGTTAATGACTTTGTTTCACAGAGGCAGAGCCGAGGGAGAGAGCACGAAGGAAACCACTCCGAGGCACAGATAATGTTACAACCAGATCCTGATCAGAAACCCGACCCACTAATTAATTCTAAGTGAATCTGATAATATGCAAAAAATGAATATGACAGCAGCTGGCGTTTAAACTTAGCATTCATTCCCCTGCTCTATAGCGAGTGTCTTTCCCTCGTACCTGCTTCAGATCGCGGATGGAGATTTATGGGTCTTGGATGCCAGCATTGGAGAGGAACACGGGAAGCGTGTACGTAAATAGGTAATCTGAGAAATTGAATGCAGTGAAGTAACAAGATATCCTTGCTATGATGCTACTTTGGGGACTTGGGGGAACCCCTGGGGTGTCTCCAATGAGCCGAGGACTGCGGATAAGAACGAGCCAGTCCCAGTGTGGAAGCTATAAACGCTGGCTAGATTTTTCAGCTTCCCGTAGTCACAATCTTCCTTATATGACTCTGAAGATCCTCCCACAAAGGGGACAGAGGAGAGGTCTCTGCACTTCAACTGTGAACAGAGCCTGGACCCTCGGGACGTGGCTAGGTTCAAGAGTTGAATAGGTTTGGCATGCTGTTCTGTGAGGTCTATGTATGTTCATGGTTCATACCACAGAGCAAGACATTCCCAGGAGCAAGACAGAAGACTGAGTGTATGGAATGGAGCTGGCCAGAAGCCAGCAGGCTACAAACATGAGTTGCCGCTTACTGAAAACAGACCGGCCTGTGCACCCCCATCCCCAGCCACCCAGAGGAATGGGAGCCCACAAATGTGCACTGCAGCTGGGCACAGCGGCTTGTACCTGTAACCCCATCACTCGAGAGGCCGAGGCAGGAGGACTGTTAGGATTTCCAGAGCATCTTGTAT
Source organism: Microtus obscurus (assembly GCA_963919715.1). Classification (NCBI taxonomy): domain Eukaryota; kingdom Metazoa; phylum Chordata; class Mammalia; order Rodentia; family Cricetidae; genus Microtus; species Microtus obscurus. The sequence goes on along the minus strand of CAWTZC010002533.1, from coordinate 9,646,393 downwards.
TACACTGTGAGTTCCAGGTCAGCCTGGGCTCAAAACAATAACAATAGTAAAGCAAAGAAAACACCCATGGCTTCATGTTCCACATTGTCCATGAATGTCCTAGGCCAAAGTTCACTGACAACCTTGAGGAGAGTTTTGGAAATAAGTGTTCCAGAGAGGAAAATGGTCGATGTGATGGTCCAAAAAGACCGCAGGTGAGAGGTTAAGGGACAGAAAGCCTGGTGTGAACAATGCTGGTTAGATGCAGATGCCTAACTGGTTAGATGACTGCAGGCTGGTGCATAGGAACTGGGTGGGTGTGGTCCTAATGGCTCTCCTGGAGACTGTATTGGGACATCAGTGGACATCGGGATGTACCTAATAAACTGCCGTGTTCCGGGTGCCTTGTGGATGGGTATTAAGATAGGGGCAGGTGAGAAGAGAAGCTGAGATGTGAAAAAATCGTGACTGGGAGATTCCTCAGACTGAGAAGAGCTACAGCATGCAGGTATGCGCCACCACCACTCCTTGTGTGTACATTCATACACTTATATACACACATGTAAGTATTTATACCATGTGCATATATGATTGATGTGCTAAGCATAAGTTGTGCAGTCACTTGGGGAAATCCTCCCAAGAGAGATTCTGTATTCTTGGTTCATCTCTATGCACACGTCAACAACCAGAATATCCTGTGATATTTTTTCCAGGTCCCAAAGTACTCAGAACGTACTTCCAAATAAAATATACCCTAATCTTCTGTAATGAACACTCATGATTTGCATGAAGCAGAGCTGCGGGACTTCTCAGCATGATCAGTAAAATGATTGCATGGAAAAGGAGTCCCCCGTTTCACAGTCTCCCGCTTCTACAGGAGTCCCCAGCAGCAAACACCGTGTCTGCAGTATAAGCAGCGGAGGGTCCCTAGGGAGGGAACATCATCTTTCCACACATCATCTAAGTGCATCCCCTCGGGCAGCCTGAGGAGAAACATGCATTCTCCTAAATAGGACGAAGAAGTCCTTTGAAAAAAACAAAAACAGGAAAAACAGAGGCAGGAATCCAAATGTAATATTTACACTCACATTAGAATTTCAGGTATGGCAGGGAGATTATAAGGGGGATGGGTATCTTGGCTGAGCCATTCTTTGGAGAGATTTAAAAACATCCCAAATGTGGTCCTGACCATTGTCCTTCCTGGGTCATTTCCCCTATGGGCTTGGACCACCTGTGGGGCTGAGACAATTGTGGATATTTCTGGACTCCAAATTGGATTTCGTGTTCAGAAGTGCTTTATTGAGGGCGGATGGTGGGTCTATTCAAATATGAGCTTTGAGAAATGCCATTAGAATCAGACACGAAATTCAATCCAAAGTATTGAATGGGGAAATCGGGAGAGAGGATGTAGCAACCTCGCCATGGCATATCACACACACACACACACACACACACACACACGATTAAAGAAAAGAGAAAAATGGGGGCTGGGGAAAGAATTCAGTCAAGTATATACCATGCAAGCATGATGCAGACCTGAGCTGAGTCTTCAGCACCCATGTGAAAATCCAGGCATGAATGCATTTGTCTATAATCCCAGGACTAAAGAGGCAAACAGGAGAATCCCTGGGGCTTGCTGGCTAGCCAGGCTAACCCACTCGGTGAGCTTTTCTGACTCAAAGTGTAAAGGGATGGAAGAAGACACCCAGTGTCAGTCGATGGCCTCCAAATGCACGTGTATTTGTGTGCATGTGTACTTCACACACACGTGCAATTGCACACACACAAAGTAGAAAAGAAAAAAGTAAGGAAAAATAAAAAGGAGAGTCTACAGAGGAATTCAACCACAAATCCACAGTGTCCACAACTGGAGGAGCAAACTACACTAGCACATTAACAGTTAGAACCCTCCGGCAGATTCTTAGACAATGGGGGAACGGTTTCACACACTGCACCTCTCACACAGAAAGGTACACAGCTAAATGCCCTCCATTCTCTTCCAGCCTTCCGAAGCTTGCGGGGCAGGGCTGATTTTAGCTCTGAGTGACCCAGGGTTCCCTTTCAAGCAGTCATTAAAACAAGTAAGTTTCAGGCCAAATCATGGGCACACAGCCAGCCCACCTCTATGACAGATGCGCCTGGCATCCAGCAGAGAATCCAAGCCCTCATTTTTCTTATGGACAGAATCATTCCTCTTTCCAGCATTTGGCTCCTAGTTTTACTGCAAAATCCAGAACTGGATTTCTGTGAGCCAGTCTCTCCCATGGTGGTGACTTCAGTTCTAAGTCCTTCTGGTGAGGATAACAGAAATTGAGCAGGGCATGATGTAACCACAAAGGGGAAGAAAAGAAAAACACAGATATGTAGAAGTCATGTGTCATGCAAACATTCCCGGACTTCTAATAGAGCTGTAGAAGTTTTGGGGTACTAGACAATTGTCTTTCTGTTTGCCCACATTCCTCTCCTGGTACCACAAGCTATATTGATGCCTCTTCCTCACCCAGATTTCAGCTGTGTGTCTTTATTGATTCTATCCTAAGTCAAGGTAGGCATTTGGATAAGATGTGGCCAGTCACCACAGTCTTAGACATGGACAGTTGACACAACGACAGTTCCCCAGGCTCATAAAAGTGGCTAGAGACTCTACCTTTACCTCACCCCTGTGAAACTGCTGAGGGATAGAGCATGAGCCCTGAGTCCCCCAGCCACACACCAAAAACAGAATAGAGCTGAGGCTGCAAAGAGAAACAGAGCTGAAAGATGGGCAAGGGTGTACAGTCATGACTCAGTTTGGAACCAGTTATGCTTGAGGGCAATACCACCCTTGAAATTCCCATTTCTGTGAACCAATGCATTCTCCATTTTTAACTAATTATTTTTTAATAGATTTTATTTATTAAGTATACAGTGTTCTGCCAGAAGAGGCACCAGATCCTATTATAGATGGCTGTGAACCAGCATGTGGTTGCTGGGAATTGAACTCAGGACCTCTGGAAGAGCAGTCAGTGTTCTTAACCTCTGAGCCATCTCTCCAGTCCCTAACAAATTCTTTTTGAGTGGGGTTCTGTCAGTACCAACATATTCAGTTCTAATAGATACTTGGTGAATAGATTGTCAATGCCTGTATTTCTTTAAATATTTTCATATTGTGTGTGTGTGTGTGTGTGTGTGTGTGTGTGTGTGTGTGTGTGTGTACCTGCTAGGGAAGCAGCTGTGAACTTCCTAACGTAGGTATTAGTAGCTAAACTCTCGTCCTCCAGAAGAACAGTATGTTCTATTAACTCCTGAACCATCTCACCAGCCACAGAAATGTTTGCTTTAAAATATAAGACATAAATAATAACAAATGCAGGGCTCTAAATAACAGAAGTTCTAAATGCCTGTGGCTATGTAGTCAGTATACACAAATTCCCTTCAAGTCAAATGAAAATAGATTTAAGGGCCTGGAGAAATGGCTCAGCAGTTAGGAGCACTGACTGCTTGTCTGGGAGACATGGGTTCAATTCCCAGCACCCCATAGCAGCTCACAACTGTCTGTAACTCTAGGATCCAACATCCTCACACAGACATACATGCAGGCAAAACACCAATGCACACAAAATAAAAGTAAACAAATATTTTTTTTTAAAAAAAGAGATAGATTTAAGTTCAAAATGGTTGCTGACACCACACTTTTTTTTTTTTTTTTTTTTTTTTTTTTTGGTTTTCCTAGACAGGGTTTCTCTGTGGTTTTGGAGCCTGTCCTAGAACTAGCTCTGTAGACCAGGCTGGTCTCGAACTCACAGAGACAAACATTTCTTTCATTAGTCATAATTCATAATTCTTCCCATTGATGCCCTTGCATTTTAACCATAGTGTCATTACCGCAAAACTGCTCACATCACAAGCTAATAAAGGTCATGAATTTTATCACTCTAGAACCGTCATTGGCCTCCTGTCTCTGTGCTCCCATTATTACCTGAGTTTGACCACACTGTTTCTTTGGTGTGGTCTACTCACTCCTGCTCTTGGTACAGAACACAGGATGGTGACCAACAGAGCTGGGACCCCAGTAGCAGAGCAACCACGCACCCATAAGCAGTTTCCAGAAGCCATCAGGTGAAAAAGTGAAAAGTGAAACAGGTTGCAGTGTTCAGTGATTACAGTCACCTGTATGCAGAGGGCAGGCAAAGCCTAAGGTGTGCAGTGACCACCACCGTTTGTGCTTGGGACCTGTGCAAACATCACAGGATACAGTGTGCAGAATTAAAGTCATGCACCGCGTGTTTGCAGACCTCACAGGACACGGTGCACGGTGATCACAGCCACTTGTGTGTGGAGAGCATGCAAGTATCAGTCCACAGAAGAGCACAGGATAAGACTCACATGGATGCTCAAAGAAGCAAATATCAACACAGTTACGGAAGCTCTCCTTTGTGCTTCTTAAAGAGGGCAGAAGGGTCACCTGGGATGCCACTGCCTTGACTGAACTGTGATAAGGACACAATAGTAAAGGAAAGAAGGAGAAATTGGGGTGGGAGACGAAGAATTGAAAAAAGGAGGGGAGGGAGAGAAAGGAAATCAAGGCAAAATACATTCCATGCTAATCACCATATACCTCATGGTGTTAGCCAAATCATTATCACTTTCAAGATCTACTGTTAGGTGAGTCACACGACCACATGTTTAAGATAGACTGTCTTTAGCATAGCCTGACGGTCAATGTATTAAACGACAGATTTGGGTGATGTCTCACACACCTTTTCACCAAACATGCACAGCCTACCCCATAAGCATCCCACAGAATGGGAGTACAAGTGCCACAGCTGTTGAACCCACAGAGACCCACCATCATCAGTTAGAGACCAGTCAGCCCTATCACTCTTAGCATTGTATGTCCCGTGGGTTAAACACATGTAAAACCCATGACTGGGTGACACAGTACCTTCAGCATCCTCAAATCCCCTAAGTTCTGCCCATCCATCTCTCTCCCACCCTCAATCCTTTTTATATTATAATTCTAGGCAGTCTTTCCAGACCAGGTCCTTTCACATCACCATATGCACTGAAGTTTACTTGAGAGCTCTTTTCTTTCTAGTTTTGGATAACAGTCATTGTGTGGATTTCCAGGGATTTTAGCCCTTCACCCACTGAAGGACATGTTGGCTGCTTCCAAGCTTTGGCAACCTTAAAGAAAGCTGCTTTAAAAGGTCACACGCAAGTCTCTCTTTAGATACACATTTAGCTCCTTTGGGTGGTGTGCTGGCTAGTTTTATGTCTACTTGACACAAGCTAAAGTCATTTGAGAAGCAGAGAACTTCAGTGAAGAAAATGCCTCCCTAAGATCAGGCTATCGGCAAGCCTGTAGGGCATTTTCTTAATTAGTGATTGATGGGAAGGTGGTGCCATCCTGGGTTCTATAAGAAAGCAAGCTGAGCAAACCATGGAAGCAAGCCAGTGAGGACACCCCTCCATGGCCACTGCATCTATCTGCTCCTGCCTCCAGGTTGCTGTCCTGCATGAGTTCCTGTTCTGGTTTCCTTCAGGGACAGAGTACAAAACTACCATGTAGGTGTGTAAGCCAAATGAACCCTCTCCTCCCCTGCTTGCTTTTTGGTCATGATGTTTCGTCAAAACAATAGAAACCTAGCTTAGACAGATGGGCTCCAAGGGGCCATCTGCTGGACTATATACCACCTTGGGACATTTAAAATTTTCAGAATATCATGGATATCATCACTTCCAACTGTGAACCAATTGTCTAGCCGCTGGTCCTTGTTCTCATTTGAATGAGGAAAAGAAAAGGTGCACTGGAGTCATTGTAACACACCTAACCAGTTGGAAAATGGCATAGCTGGGGCGCAGCCCCGCCCTCCCCACTTGCCTGAAGCATCATCATCTTTAGATAGTGAAGCATGAGATTTAATTACCATTATCATTATCTCAGCCTGACTAGCTGCAAATGAATTCCAGGTTCTAGGTATCCAGCCAAGACACGGAGTTAAGGATGCTGCTTACTGACCTAATATTAGACAATACAAATGCATGCCTTCCTAAGAAAACAGTTGTAATTAAAATAGCCTTCCCCTCGGGGGAGATGAGGTGGTAAACAAGAGATGGGTGGCATTAATTTAGAACAAGTATGTTACCTCTTTAGAGAGACCCTATCGGCATGTTAATTTGGGTATTTTGTTTTCTCTCCGCCGTATATTTATAACAGTGAAAGTATCTGAGACGGCCCACTCCTAAATGCTCTCTGATCACGGCTTGGGTTTCTGGTTCTCTTCGCTTTTTGCTTTTCGTTTGTATGCCGTTGCGGAACACTGGAAGCCCGCCGATAGGCCACGGCATATCTTTGAACACGGTGAGTGTGATTAGAAAAATAATGTGCACTGTGGAAAATGACTTTTTTATCACAGCATCGTCGTTTTCCTATTCTGCTGATTTATCTGGAAAAGAATATAGGTAAAAATAAGCTTACTCCACAGAGAGAACACCCTAGGTTGCATATCCGACAATATATGAAAGTTCTTGAATACAGATGTGTGCTGGGGGGGAGAATACTTAGGTTGTAGGGGGGAACCTACGGGCTCTAGTATTCTCCTGAAAACGCTTTGATCGACACTTGGATCTTGGCATCAGACAGTCCTATTGACCCCATGTAATTCTTCCTAAGCAGTTTTTAATTATACTGGGGACTTTGTGGTCCAGGTGGGAAGAAAAAAAAAAGCGCAGATCGGCAAGTATGCATTTGGAAGCCGGGACACTTGGTTCCTATTGTAAATTAAGAAGCTAGCCGTGAGGTTTTTAATATCCTATCTTTTTTAAGTCAGAGGTCTTGGTTGTGGTCAGCAACAGCCGTCCTGAATCTGCAAGAGTCAATAAATGAACTTTGATGATATGAAGGCCAGCCCAAGAAATCACAGCCAGAAAACCAACACTGCTGTGTTCCACCAAGCCATTGCTCGTAGCCATGACCTCTCATGTAGCTGAACATGTGAGCGGGAGGAAAGGACCAGAGGGACACTTCAGACACATGCTGGCTGGAATTCTCTTCTTTGTGAGGTTTTGGGACGTGTGTTTGCATGGCAGAACATCCATACCTGGGCTACAGATGAAGACCTAGTGATGATGAGAGTCTTCAGGGGTCAATGTTTCCACTTCCTTCCTCTGGAATATAGAACGTTAAGAGGCAGTCATGGTGGGTATTGACTGAGTCAAAACACAGATTCCGCTGCAGACTCCCTTGAGCATGGCTCGATGAGAACTGGAGGATGGGCAAGGAAGATACAATTGAGCAGCTAAAACCTGGTGTGCTCAGCAATATAGATTCCCAGGGGGTCTGAGAGCCGCAGGAAAAGCAGCCAATGTTCCCCTGCATTGCTTAGACAGCGTGGATTAGCTCAGAGGTGACCCAGTCTTTGTATGGTAGATAATGGTGGAAGACCATGATGCGGAAGGTAGATCAATGATGACACCAAACTCACCCTCCATCACTTTAGGCCCAATGCAGGTTTGACAAGACTTAGATGCTCCTCAGGGCGAAAGATGAGGAAATGGAACTGAAAACTATGACTAAGTACTGACTGAGATGAATTTTCCATCACTTTGGTAGAAAGATTAGAATAAGACACTGAATTAAACAAGGAATAAAATTTCATTACTTGTATACCTGTGTATATTATCCACAGCAGCATCCTCTACAGGAAAGTTTGCTTTATATGGGTTGGAGGTGTAACTGTGCTGATGGTGACCCCTGGGTGGTGGTTCTATGTCCATAGTCATAGTGACAATCAGAGTGTTGACTTGGTGCCCTGTAGTCATAGTGACCCCTAGATAGTGACTTGATGCTCTAGTTATGGTGACCCCTTAGGTGGTGACTTAGTGACTGCAGTAATTGTGACCCCTGAATGATGACTTCATATCCTATAACCATGGTGACCCCTGGATGGTGACTTGGTGTCCTGTAGTCATGGTAACCACTGGGTAGTGACTTGATGCCTTCTAATCATGGTGACCTCTAGAGAGTGACTTGATGTCTTGTAGTCATGGTGGCCCCCTAAGTGGTGACCCAGTATCCTATAGTCATAGTGACTCCTGGGTGGTGGCATCATGTCCTGTAATTATGGTGCCCCCTGGGTGGGGACTTTGTATACTGTTTCCATGGCGAACATGTGCTTGGCTAGCCTCAGTCTCCAGTCCTTCTAGAGAGCCTGCTGATGCTCCCACACACTGTAGAGTTAACACGGAATATTGGCATAGGCCACATACCCAGGAGAACAGAAACAATTTTACTAGGCATTCAGAGGGCTCAGAAGTTTGCCTCCCAGGATCCCGGGACAAAGAAAACAAAGCTTTCTTCTGTTTGGGCAAGGCTAATCCTGCACACAGCCAGGGCTCCTTGAGTGACTGCCACTGAATGAACAAGGGGCAAACAATTCCAAGATAAAATATACCCACACACTCTTCTGTGTCCTTTCCTGTGTTGGTGAGCACCTGCGGCCAACACAAGTCCCCATCCTCCAAACCCCAAGCCTCAGACATCAAAGCTGTGGAGGTGGCCTGCTGGGTGCTCATGGCACGGTTCCAGCTTTTGTTCCACCAATCAGCATATGCTTCCCAGAGCAAGAATAGCAAGCGCCGAGTTCCTCTGCAGTTTGTAATGACAGCCAGCCCCACTGGACATGTTGATGGAACTGAGAAGGAGCAGGAGATGTCTGGCCGTCTGTGCTGCAGTCTGTGAAATACTGTTTACAGTGAGGAAAGATGGATGGCACATTGCTAGGGGGAGAAAAATCTACAAGTTCCTGGCTTTTAAACTAGGATCACTGTGAAGTGTAAGTGCTGTGTGTGCTTTCGTGTGCCTCTTCACACTAAAGCATTAGAAACAGGAGTGCCAATTTCATTCTCCTATGTGCACGGGCTTTTCAATTAGCAGAGTCGAGAGACCTGCAAAAATTTGCAAAATACCAGCTTTTTCTACAGGGAGTGGGCGGCAAGATCCAGACATGGAGAGCCTGCCAGGCCCTTTGGCACGAGTCCATCTCAATTCTGTCCAGGCCTGGGGTTGCTTTTCATCTGTGGAAACACACAGGTAATGGGGGGTTCTGATGTTATTAGCAAGGCTAAGAAAGCCGGGAGGTAGGGTAGAGCTTAGATGATTCAAGCTCCCATTGTCCCTTGACAGATACTATTGAGGAGGCCAGTTTTTCTATGGGTAAACACAGTCCAGTTTCTCTTTGAAACCTGAAGAGACACACCTTCTTAGCTAGTTTGTTTCAAAAAAAAAAAAAAAAGTAGATGCCATTTACAAGGTAGAAGAAAGCCGCCACAAGGACAGGCGAGATGGTTCAGTGGGCAAAGGCACTTGAGGCCAAACCTGATAACTGAAAAAGAAAACCAACTCCCTCAAGCTGTTCTCTGACTGTCACATACAAGCTGCATGAACACGCGCACGCACGCACACACACACACACACACACACACACACACACACATGCGCGCGCTTAACAATGTAATAAAAATAAAAAGCAATGTGCCTTAGGGAAAAGCATACTGTCTCTACTGACTGTCACACTCTTCTCTGTCCCCATTATCTGCACCATCCTTAGTCCTTCCTACTTCACAGTTCTCCAACAAATCACCCACCTTGGCTTCGGATCCACATGTGAGAGTGTGGTTCTCAGTCTCTGGACTTAAATCAATGACCTGGCATCCATGCTACAACAGACTGTCAGCACTGTCTTGACTTAGCCTGACTAAGGTCAAGGTGGCCCCTGGTGTGTGTCACTAAGTATCCAGATGATGCTGAGACTGGCAGTTTAGGAAGCAGTTTGTAAGTCAGTGTACAGAGCTTCCCAGTCAATCGCTGGAAAGAACATTCTTGCTCTCTCATGACAGACAAGACAGGGAGAGGCAGAAGTCAACCATCAGGTTTGGCCCTGGGGGACCTGTAGAAGGCTCTTCCCACCCCTCTGCGACATACACAGATGGCCTTTAAATGAAAGGGTGCCCTCCTAGAAAGTCACAGGAAACCTGACAATGGTGGGATGCTCATAGCCATCAATCAACATCATGACTAGGCTCAGACTCAGCTTGGGGTACACCAGTGAGGGGTGGGGCTCTAGTTCCAAGGGCTGGCTGAGGAGGGATGGCACAAGTCACTGGATTGCACGTGGTGTTGTTTATACTCTGTCTCCAGATCCTCCACAGGGAACTGGCACCTCTTCACTCTGTTCCCAGGGGAGGCCCTTCCTCCTACTTCTGTTCTGCCCCTCCCTACTTACCTCTCAATATTGCCCTGAAGGCATGAGTACCAGGTCATATGTGGGTCACAGCTGGAATCACCAGACACGGACGTGGAACAGCACAAGGTCACAGGGTTCTTGCTCTACTTTGCTCTGGCTAAGAACTATGAGCATTGTTCATGGACATGACATACTACTTTCCTCAAGGCACTTGCCAAAATAAGAGAAAGACTATCAGTGTATTTTAAAACTGACCTCATGCCTTGATCTTACCTGAATGGCTCTAGAAACTTCATATATTAATGAGTATATTTCCTGTTTCAGCAGAAAAGACTTCTGGTCTATCTTCAACTCTTAAAGTCATCAGCTAAATCAAAATACCTTGTTTTCTTTTGTTGACTTATGTCTTCATGTGCCTTATGTATGGGGGCACATGTGTATGCATGCATGTGTGCACATGAGTGTGCTTGTGTTTATGTCTGAGTGTGAACATGTATGTGACGACTATCAGCCACCCTCACTCATGTTTCTTTCCTGAGGCATGCTGCTTGAAGAGGGTCTCTCTCTCAGGCTGTGAATTCAGTGATTAGGCAAGATGAGTTGGCTGCAGAGCACCAGGGATCCCCCTATCTCTATTCCCCAGCACGACGGTTACAAATGAGGGCTGCCATATCCAGCATTTCACACCGGTGCTGGGAACTGAACTCAGATCCTCACACTGGCACAGACAACACTTTATTGACTGAGCCATTGCCCAGTCCGAGTCTTCTTTTTCTAGAAGTCTGACACTTCTCAGAGATGTTGAGCCTTCTTTTCTATAAAGGCAATTTGCTATTTACTTCCTAATCCATCCTTCTCACCACTTGGCTACCTGGACAGGAGAGAGAAGGGCTGACCCTTCAGTCCACAGAAATGAGACTCTCATGTAAGTGTGAATACGAGGAGCGAGTCCCTCACGTTATTAACAGGTAAGTAAATAATGATACTAACAGAAAATAACGATTAGAAAGCAGCTCTGCTCACCCGTAAGTGAATTACACACTTGTTCCAAGGACGTTTTAGGAAGTAAACAGCATATAATCACGGGGATTTACAGGGCAATTAGGTTAAGTACTGACAAAAGTACATTAGCCCGACATGGCACAAACATCCTGATAACAGACTGACCGAGGCTCTGATCCAAATTGTTCTCCTGGGAGCGCTGTGCAAACGCCTCCATGAGGAAGACCTGCAATCCTCATAAAGCCTCAAACCCATGATCTCGGCTGACCCTAGAGGTCCTAAGCATCCATGGAAGTCTTCTCTTCTAGTTTCATTTCTGACAAACCAACTTATGGATGGGGTCGCATTTTAGCTGACAGTTCCAGGGCACAGTCCATCACAGGAAGACATCAAGGCCAGAACTCAAGCAACTAGCAACATCACATCCACAGTTAAGAGCAGAGAGAAAAAGATCCATCCATGTGGCTGTCTACATGCGTCCAGCTCTCAGCCAGTCCCTTCCATCCTAGGGCCTCTGCCCACGGGAGTGGTGACACCCATAGTGGGCTGGGTCAATTAGCCATCAAAACTATCCTCCACAGCTATGCCCACAGGCCAGCTCGATCTGGACAATTATTCAGCTAAAGTTCTCAGTTCTTAGGTGATTCCGGGTTGTGTCATGTTGACAATTGGGAACTACACAGCACAACTTTCCCTTTGCCTTAGCCACAGCCAGAGACTCCCCATCGGTCTATTTGGGGAATGTATTTTATTCCCACAAAATCCATCTTCTCGCCTTCCCTGTAGCCTGCAAGACAGACACTTCCGCTGTGGCGATTTCCGTGCTAAAATCACAGGAGCTCGAATTGGTGGCTGGCTTGTTGCCCAATTACAGAGCATGTGTAGGTTTCCGAGTGAAGTTGACACTAGCTGCTTGTGATGGCTCCTGCGCTGAGAAGGCTTGGCCCTCAGATGTCGGGTCTGTCGCTGAAGGGCGACTAGATCCCACATGTTCTGGTGTCAGTTATCCACTGACGGTCTCATAATTAGATGGCAGTACAGGGAGGTAGCAGAAACCATCAGAGGTAGGACTGGGTCGGAGGAAGCAGGTCACTACTTCCTTGGGAATTTGTATTGGTAATGAAATGAGCCAGTCAGTCCGTCTCCAGGTGTGTGTCTGCCTGTCTGCTTCTCTCTCTCTCTCTCTCTCTCTCTCTCTCTCTCTCTCTCTCTATATATATATATATATATATATATGTGTGTGTGTGTGTGTGTGTGTGTGTGTGTGTGTGTGTGTGTTTGTGTAGGTATATATGTATATATGTGTGTATGTTGTGTGTCTGTCTGTCTGTCTGCCTGCCTGCCTGTCTGTCTGCCTGCCTCCCCCACACCTCTCTCTTTCTCCCCCTTCCCATGACATTCTTTCTTTACCTCAGTCCAAAAGCAATGGAGCCAGTCTCTGAAACTGATATCCCAAATATCACTGTCTTAAGCTGTTTTCATGGGATATCATTGGGGAAATCTTTTTGTAAACTGTGTAAGATGCGTCTCTATTTAACCTCACCCACCTAAGGGATCTTCTGATTGGTTTAATAAAGAGCCAAATGGTCATTAGCTAGGCAAGAAAGGATAGACAGGACTTCTAGGCAGAGGTAAGAACTCTGAAAAAGAATCTAAGGTGGACAGATTTGTCAGTCAGATGCAGAGGAAGTCGGATGTACAGTACTAAGGCGAGGTAATGAGCCATGTGGCAGAATGTAGATTAATATAAGCAGGTTAATTTAAGTTTTAAGAGCTAGTTGGGAACAAGCCTACACTAACGCCAAGTTTTTATACTTAATAAGAAGTCTCAGTGTCGTTATTTGTGAGCTGGAGGTCCAGAAAAGACCTGCTACAGGGTATTCTGTGAATCAGACATGGTGCCCTCACAGCAACATGAATCATACACACTGACTTTCTAAGTCCTGTGCTGACTCTGCATCTGGGAGAATTCCTCATAGATGCCCCTCTACAGTTCTTGACTGTGAAATTGGCCTATCCTTCCCTTTCTGTATCTCCCCTGTCCACATCTGAGGCAAGAGCTGAGCACTGTAGAAACATCACTCTCCAGCCTATTCCTCACTCATGAGGACTGGGATGTGGGATCCAGGGTTTATTTTTAAGTCCAAAGCTTAATTTTAAGTCTGGGTGGATTTAGCACAAGCCCTTCCTGCTCATAGGCAATCTAGTGTGAACTGACTTTGGCTCACCTATGAAAGCAATGTAAGGATCTAAGCTCCTTGACCTTGTGATGGCAACAGCCCACCCACACTGAGTTCACCCATCAGGAAAGAGAATGATGGAGGACCACAGAGACACTGATGTCCCTGTACTGAAGGTGACACATCCCTTAAAATGTACTCTTAGCTACCAAAGCATGGCCCGTAGTCCCAACCCAACTGTAAAAGAAGTTTCAAGATGGAATGGGATGCACAGCTACTGAGTAAACCTAAGCATCATCAAGGCCTTTACCTTGATTCCCTGTTCCCGAATGATGAGCAATGGTTTTGGCTATTCCATCCATCCCCAAGACAAAAATTCAAAAATCCCATTCATTCACTCCACCCAGAAATGTGGGTGAGAACCAAGATACAGAGGCAGCCCATCAGGTTCAAAGAGCCATGAACTAAAAGGGACAGATTTCTACAACTGATCCAATGTGCAGTGGTGGGCCAAGGGTGACAGGGTTATCTTCTCTTATGATCGAACCCAACATACAATGTTGAAAAGGGCAAAGACAGAGTAGGGACACCCTCTCTATGTGATAGATCCAGCATGTATGGTAGGCCAAAAACAGAAAAGGGATAATTTCTCCCTGTTAAATACCCAATGTGTAATGGGGAGCCAAAGACAGAGAGTGATACCTTTCTCCATGTGGTAGACCCAGAATTTCATGGGGTCCAAGTACAGATTGGGGACACCTTATCTACACAATAGACCCAGAATGTAATGTGGAGCCAGGAACAGAATCACCACTTAGAGCAGAAAAGCTAAGGAATATGGCAGAGTATGTAAGAGATTCATCTGCAACTCTGGTGGACAGACACAGTGCATTGCCCCCTCTACTGAACACAGGAGATGTTCTATGTTCATGCACTGATTCTGATACATGGGAAGAATCCCCCTGCCTGATCTTTGACCCTTGCTTACGTTGAGCCTTAGTACTCATCTATCCTTATCCTGAGATCAAGATACAGTGAGTCTTCCCAATTTCACAAGGACTTTGATTTCAGGGGTGGCATTATGTCTTTCAGTTTCTTCTTCCAAACACAATTCATTCCCAAGCCCAGCTATCCTCTGGCTAACTTGAAGGGCATAAAACATGGATGTCATGAGATTCGACTGCTTCACTTAGACCTACCGTTGTTTTTTTAAGGGCTGATCACCAGCTACCTTGTGACTGTGGAATGGAAGTCATATTCCTATCTATTTGCTATGAGGTCCCTTGATGCCTAACAGTTGGTCACCAAGCCACTGTCCTGGTTCAGGCTTCTGATGGGGCAGTCCCTGACTTCTGGGACCAATTTCTGAATTAGGGTAATTTAACCTAAGTGCCTAGGAGGGACCCTGCATCCCTATGTCTCAGCAAAAATTTGATGGGATCAGTGGAATCCAATTATTATTATCAACTGTTCAGGTTAATAAGGAAATACAGGGTTGGTAATTAGTAATCTATAATCATTGAACTTGTAGTCACAGTAGGTATGTTTTCAAGGTCAAACAAAGATATATTTTAGATATAGAAGTCATCTTCAAACACTTCAGAGAATGTGGCATTTAAGATGTTTTAATAACCTAGGTTCTTCTTTTTTTTGACAATGAGACATGTCTGTTCCTGCAGCACCAATCTATTTCAGAGAAGAGAATGAGCATCAAAGAAACTCCACAGGGAGCTGACTTTCTTTGTTGCAAAAGTAAGTCACTTGGCAAGAAAATGGTCTTGCCTCAACTGCTGACAGTATGCTTTCCTAATTGAATAAACCGAACACAAAAGAAAGTGACTGCCAAACATTGTCAAGGCAAGGAGGGACAGCCCTTCAAAATATCCTGCTTCACAGAAAAGTCTATCAGATATTCTAGGCCTGAAGACCGAAGATGGATGCCCCAATATTGCAGAGAAACTTTGGATGACTCTCCAAGCATCCAGCTGTTTTTGTCATTTCTCACATTTTTGGAAGTTGTTTGTTTGCACTTCCTGCTTATTCAGTTAATATTATTTCCTTCTTGGGTCTCTGAGGGAACTGAAGATTAGATAGTTATAGTTTACCAGACATAGAAAGCAAGTTATGATAGAAAGTAAATTAGGTACAAGACTTTGGACTCACCAAGACAGGATAGATATGGAGTATTTTCTCTAAATTTGACAAATGCAAATGGACTAGACATTGTTGATGTACTTATTGCCTTATGTATTGTATATAGACATTGTATTTATAGTATATAGTTTTTATTCCTTTATATATTAGACAAAAATTGGAACTTAGTGATATTTCATTTGTATTTTAATAAATAAAGCCTGCCTGAAGTTCAGAGGGTAAAACAGTCACACTGATCAGCCTTACAGACCAAGCAGTAGTGACACACACCTTTAATCCCAGTAGCCTCAGTAGTTTGTCATAGAAACCAGGTGGTAGTGGTGCACACCTCTAATCCCAGCCATAGAGAGGAATATAAGATGGCAGGAGACAGCTCTCACTCAGAGTCTCATTCTGAGATTCCTGGAGGCAAGATCGCCATTTCGGACTAAGGTAGAGGTAAGAGCCAGTGGCTGGCTGTTTTGCTTTTCTGACCCTAATTTCTGCCTCTGGGATTATTAATCATGCTACAACTGACTTTACACCATGATCCACCTCATACTAAAATTCACAATGGGTACTGCTGCCTCAAAAAGGCACCTTCAGCTCTGCTGTGTGTGGCCACGTCACACAGGATCAAGAATACACCTGTGCCTACATGTCCAGGCCCAGGAATATAGTGATATTTCTGTTAACGGCACTGTTTGTAGAAGCTAAGTCTCATGACCTAAGCTTGGTGTACAAAAGAAGCTTATAGGGGTGCCATGTAAGGATTTGGGAGCAGGTGGTATATGGTGAACCCTGTAACATCTGGTAAATTGAAGAGCCAGCAGCAGAAGCCAGGCCACCTGACTCTAGAACCAAGGCTCTCAAACACTCTGCCAATGGGGAACAACTTTCACAACAAACACCAGGGACTAACTGAGTGGACTAACTGAGCCAAAAACCAGACTAACCTTTCCTGCATAAGCTATTTTCAAGATGGTTCAACAGCTCAGGGTCTTTTCAGCCAGAATAAGCTGTTCTTTGCTGCAAAGAAGCTGGGGCATCAGGCAGATACCTTGTCAAAGGTCCAGGTTACCCAGAGTCCTGACATAATAGAAACCAATAATAGGCTGGCTGATATCAGATGGGGACAGGCGCTTACACAGCTCTCTGTTCCTTAATTCAAATAGGTCTGTTCTTAGAGCTTGAGTCCCAATTACATGATGCTAAAACCTGTCTTCCATTGTGAGCTACTGTACAAGATTTGGCTGGGGCCGGGTTTGGGAGGGAGGCAGTGAAGCTAACCCAGCAGTTATGAACTCACTTACCTAAAATCCTTCAGGGTGTGGAGGAGGGGTGTATGAGAGCAGACTAGTAGGGAGTGGGTACAACTAAATTCTACAGTTGGTAAACAGTTCTCAGTCCAAACAAACCAAAGCCCTGAAAACCCAGAAATTTTACACCCTCAGAGATAAAAGGGAGGGAGGATGGTGGGAGGGAGGGAGGGAGGGAGGGAGGGAGGGGGAGGGGAAGGTAGAGGGAGAGAGAGAGAGAGAGAGAGAGAGAGAAAGAGAGGGGGGGAGAGAGAGACCCACACTGAATTCCAGGTAACTTGGGGTGGGAAATAGTCCTTGGCTAGTTAATTTTTCATGCGTACATAAAATTAAACTCTCACCTATGGACCAAGAATCTTCACTATTTAATCTTAGTCTTAATCCATCTGTTCACTCTCAGGCCCTGTCTCCTGGAGCTTGACTCTCCTAAGATTAAAATCACATATAAACCAATTTATTATGTACCTAATGAAGTTGCGCCTTGTTGAGTGTTTCTAGGCGATGTCACAAGAGCCACAATGAAGATGGGGCTTCTGTCTAAGGCCAAAGCCACAAGGAAGAGAAATGAGGCTTCTGTCTGGATAGAAGACTGATATAATCCTTCCCAGCGAGCCACTTCTGCAGGTACCTGAATGGTGCAGATTACTGGAAAGATCCAGGTCACAAGTAGCAAAAAGATAGTACGTAGTAGCTGACCAGCTAAGCACAAACACAGATTCAGACCTGTCCATCAAGCCTGTGGCACCCCATTGTCCATCTAGAAGGCAATATTTATGGTGATTTGAATGAGGAATGTCCTCTACAAGTGCACATATTTGAATATGTTGTCCCCATTGGTGGCACTGCTTGGAGATATTATGGGATCTTTAGGGTGCAGAATCTGTCTGGACAAAGAATACCACTGGGGGATGGGTTTGGGGGTTCATAACCCCCTATTTCCAGTTTTCTCTTTCTGCTTTCTGTGTGTGGCTGAAGAGAGCATCTCTCAGCTTCCTGTTCTAGCTACCTGCTACTAAACAAGCACTCCCTCTGGAACCATAAGCCCAAATGAACTCTTCCTCCCTTAGATCAGCTTAGCTGTGACACAGCCTCAGATCTGTCCGTCACCACCACTGTCGATTGCCCTGCATCCACTGTGCAACTGAAAAGACAGCATCTCAGTCTATTTAGACAGCTTTAGCAAAGCATTATAGCTGGGGGCTACGGCTTTAATATATAACATCTGTCACAGGCTCATGAAGTCAGTGCCTGGTCCTCCTGCAATGGGTTAGTTTGGTACGTTCTGGAACTGTACGAGGTGGCGGTTAGCTGGAGAAAGTAGATCATATGGGTGGGCTCTGGGGTTGCTTATTCCTGGTTGCTTTCTGTCTCCTTGGCTTCCTGGTTGGTCACAAAGAGAACAGACTCCCCTACATGCTCCTGCTTCCGTCAAGTTGTTCTGAAGCTTATGGAAACCAACAAGTATGAACTAAACCCTCTAAAATGGTGAGCTAAGCCTCTAAATTGTCTATGCATGGTTTCTCTCACAGCTACAAGAAGCTAACTACGACATACCAATAGATTATTCCACAACAAGATAGCTTAGGTTATTTCTCATGGCTGTGAACATTGGATGTCCAGACCCAAGGGGAATTACTACACACCCATTCTTGCTTGTACATGGGACTTCTGAAGTATTTTCTTACATTCTGAAAAATACAGACATTGCCCTTGAATTAGGACACTAACCTCATCTCCGAGGATCCCACCCTCAGGATTTAATAATATCCCAAAGCCATCACACACACACACACACACACACACACCCAGGTAAACCTCCCAGGAGTTAAAATTTTCACATATGAATTGGGGGAGAGGCAGACATACATACTGGCTTCATGTCAGACAACATGCCTGCTTCTTCTGATCCTCCCAGCTGTCGTGCTACTTCTCGGAGCCACATCTTCCCAGACAGCTGTGGCAGTTGCTGTGAGGACCAGGGAAAAGGTGGGAACCTGCCAATTACAGCACCTGTGGGCTGCAGACTTTAAATCACACAAGGCAGTGGGAACCGCCATGGTTGTGAGAACAGCATGTGGGCGTGAGGGCTCTACACGACGCTTGCTCTCAGAAGGTTACACGCTGCCGCTGTCGCTACGAGCACAGCTGCAAGAACGTTTTATTGTTTGTCCCTTGAATGAAAAGCTCTGAAAACATTCTTTGATTTACAAAATCAGAGAGACAGAAAACACTAAGAGAGCGGAATCATAATGTTTACCACGATGATGTGGACAGCTGCCTGGACTCCAGCCCCAACAGAATGCCCCCAATGTGTTGACTCAACAGACACCTGCTGACACACATTGTGCACCAGGCAGTGCTCTATCTTGCAGTGGCGCTAACTCATTCTGTAAGGAGCCAGAGAGGAGATGCTTGGGACTTTACAGAAAACACAGTCATTTCTATCTATCCAGCCCAACCACAGCTAAACTTCAATAGATTCAATAAACTGGGTGTGGTAGTATCTTTTTTCCCTGCACTTATGAGACAGGTGGGGAATTGTGAGTTCAAGGCAAGCCTGGTGCACATACTAAGTTTCAACCCAGCCACGTCTCAAAAACAAACAAAACAAGCAAGCAAGCCAAAACCCAAAAGATTCATATTGCTTTAAATTCATTCTGATAATTGAGGTCATCATGCATGCAAAATATATACATATACACTTTCAAAAGCACAGACATGGCTACGTGAATGCATTCACACACAAATACCCATGTACTGCCATTCATGGGTGCATGCATGTACCCTCCCATACACACAGATTCACAGACACATGCACACTCCCCACCACACACTCATACACATACATACAAGATCAAAACGGACCCTGTTAGGTTCACGCAGGGGCACCAAGCCATATATATACATCCATGTTTCTCCACCATGCTGTCTACACCTCTCCCAGCACAGCCCACTCCAGGAACCAAGAACCCAAGCAGGATAATTCCACCAGTAAAGAACATACCACCTGATTATACATGAAGCCCTGAGTCCATGTCCCTGCTTCTAGCTAATTTCCCAGAGTGTTTCTACTCCAAGACTCCCCCTCCCCCATCCTTTGATTTTTCAACATCAGCCAAATTGCCTTCATTTAAACTCAATTAACTTCTGAATGCAGAGGCACCACCCTGGTCCCATTTACTGAAGGAAACTCTCCTAATGTGCCCATTATAAACCCCTGTCTCCCGTGTTTTCAATAGAAAGATCATCTGACATTTGGTTGAAAGGTCTGTCTGCAGTATCCTCCAAACTCATTAAACAACTTTCTTTGAACCAGACTGAGTTCCAGTAATCATTTACCTCTTAATTTAAATACCATCGCAGTTTTTGAAGGGCATTTCATTTCATAATGGAGTCTATTACCCTAACACTACAAGAGCAATTAACATACGGTGACCAGATCCCTCTAGAAAGACACCAGATGCCGTTGTTTTAGGTTACTGTGTCACAAGAACAGCCTTACCACCTTGCTACCAAGCCAGCAGGACTGTGGGTCACTATGCACATATCCCAACCACTTTCGGATCAACCCTGCTCGCCCAATAAAGGTGACCTGCTGTGGTTACTGCCAGATCCTTGTGACTGGTTTTAGCTATGTTTATCTTTTTAAACCCAAAGCCACTCAAGTTCAAGAGCAGGAGACTCAGCCTTCCAAATCCGGCTACAGTATCAGTCCCACTCCTGCTGTTTCACAGGCAGGTGTCTGGTCGTGCCTCCTGCCCCTGTCCCACCCCTCCACTCTGCTCTTGCATCTTCTGGTGGTCCATGCTTACAATAACTCAGAGATATCTTTTAAAACATCAAGTCATGGCATTACCCCAGATTCACACTGACAGTGGCTCCTGCACTGCGAGAAAGGCCTCATTCCCTTTGCTGGTTCCAGTGGTCCTGATGTCCCTGCCATCCGGGCATCAATTACCTCCCCTGCTCCTAACTCACTCCTGCCCCACTTGGATTTCTGGCTGCCAAGGCTACCCAGCGGTGAACCCCAGCCTGTGGCTGCTTCTGTCCAGTGTTCTCCTCCCATATCCTCACTTTTGCCATCAGAGGAGATGCTCCCAGCCCCTTCCCTGGTGTCACCTGCTCATGCTGCTACTGTGTAGTCTGAGCGCACCAAACAGAGATATGACATATGATCCTGCCCGTGGCTTTCCTCTCTGGGAGAAATTACATTAGCTGGACAAGTCTGCATTCAGTGTGGAGGCTCATGGGTTAAAGATGGGGCTGAGTACCTCTTTGCCTATCCCATGAGTGTTGTCAAAGCAGGCTCTGGGTACCACTTACCTGTTCCATGAATGTTGTATGCATGCTAACCTCCTGTTCATTTCATTTATATTCTACTGGAAGTGAGGGCCCACAAAGGCTGTGCTGTGTGGAGTGCCTATCCCATTCTGTTTCAAGTACTTCCAAAGATGAGCACGGTAAGCCTTTCAAGGATGTGAAGCAGTGTAGCCATTGACTCTCATTTAGTAACAGAGTCTAGAGCAGAGAGGGATGACGTGAATCACCAGAGGACACACAGCCTCTTAGGAAAGGCATGCCTCAAACCCTAGTGGTCTGTGGCTAAGTTCTTGTCCCTGCTGTATAATAAATGACCTGATTGCAAGTCTTCTTTTCCTTTCTCTCTCCCTCCCTCTCTCCCTCCTTCCCCTCCTTATTCTCTCTTCTCTCCATTCCTCCTCCCATGCCTTTTGGAAGAGTAAAGGCCTGAGTTCTCCTCTGTGAGCTGCAGCTTCAAGAGCTGCCCCCCTCGGTGCAGCAGTTTTTCCTTCCCTACACTTATTTCATTATCTTTTTCAAAATGAATACCCTGGATCCTCTAAAGGAGTGAGTAGCTAGGTAATTCACAACCTGCATCTCAAGGGGCTAAAGGACAGCATCAGGAGAGCGCTGTCAGATCCTGGGGTTCAGACTGCAATAGGGTGATGGAGGGCCCTGGCTCTCACAAGGTTCCCGGATCAGTGTAGAAGACAGAAAACCACACAAACACCATAAAGGGCCGGGGGGGGGGGGGAGGGGTAGTGCACGGGGAAGTGAGAGGGTTTCTATTTAGTGTGATTCCAAAAAAGTTTCTGCAGACAAATGGGGGTAGAAGGGAATCCCCCCACATCTAATGTGGTAAGAACATGAGATTTGAGACTGGCCGTGATGGAGCACACTTTCAATCTCAGCACTCAGGAGGCAGAGGCAGGTGGATCTCTGAGTTCAAGGTCTGCAGAGTAAGTTCCAGGATAGCCAGGGCTATACCGAGAAACCCTGTTGGAATAAAAGAAAAAGAAAAGAAAAAAAGGAAGGAAGGAAGGAAGGAAGGAAGGAAGGAAGGAAGGAAGGAAGGAAGGAAGGAAAGAAGGAAAGAAGGAAAGAAGGAAAGAAGGAAAGGGAAGGAAGGGAGGGAAGAAGGAAGAAGGAAGAGCTGTAGCTAGACTAAAGGAAAGATGAACTACTTAGGTAAAAGGTTAAGCTGCAATACACTCTAAAAAGCCATGTCATATATTTATCCCGACCCAATCTCAAATTATAGAGAAATCTACCAATCATCTTATGGTGGTCAACTTGAAACAATACGGAATCACCTGGCACTGAAGTCTCTATGAGAGGTTATCTACACTGGGTTGGCCTGTGGGCATGTCTGTGGGGGAGTGTCTTAATAAGGTTAATTCATGAGGGAAGACCCATCCCACTGTGGGCTGTGGGCAGCATCATTTCCTAGACAAGGGGGGCTTTAACTATTGAGAGTAGGGAAACTGAGATTAACACAAGCAAGCAAGTGAGCATATATGCATTCATTTCTCTTCTCTCTGGAAAGAAGGAAGAGGAAGAGGGAATAGAAAGGAAGAGGAGGAGGAGGGTTAACTTAGAACTTCACACTGAATTTATTTTAATATTGTTGGGTTCTTATCTTTTTGACTGAATTTTATGTGTGAGTAAACATCTATGTGTGAGTAAATAATGTATGCATTATATGTGTGTGCACACACATGTATGTGCTTATGTATAAACAGGTGGATACAAGCATGTGAAAGTATGTATATATGTGTCTCTGCGTAGGTGGATGTTTGTGTGTGTTTTCCTGAGTATGTGCAGGTGTATTGTGTATGTATGAGCACATGAGGGTCCACATATGTATGAGAGAGAAGGTATGTGTGTGTTTGTGTTTACACAGTCACACATGCTTCTGGTTCTTGACTTCTTAAAGGACAAGACACACACACACACACACACACACACACACACACGTCCTTATCCCTCTTCTCTCCATCCCCATTGCAGAGGACAGTGCCCTCCCTATAGGACATTGCTGAATCAAATCTTTGGTTGACTGAGCCAATATGTGAAATGACCCAGTCATAACTCTGCCTTCATTGCTCGGGAAACTACACAGCAATGGCTATGGCATTTTTGATTACACAAATACACCCTGCTTGCCCTATCTAATCATCTCTTGATGGGCATGCAGCATATTTACCGCTTTTCACCATGCAGTGGCTGGTGTGAATATCCTAAGCCATGTCCTTCAGAGCCCAAGGCAGGACTCCTTCCCAACTAGAACAGACTCAAGAGATGGGGGCTGCGCCACTTCCAACTTCCCTGGTGGAAAAGTTTCCCTGGGCAGAGTGTGTAAGATGAAGAAGGGTAGGGGGAGCAGACAGGGAACCTTCTTAGTGTGCCAGGAGAGTACGGCTGGGGAAACATCAAGATGAACACATGAAAGTGGTCACGGGAAAGCTTGACATCCCTTCTCATCAAGGGTTCGGGTGAGAAAACGCAGCAAGATCTAGAAGAGCCCCATCTCTGGAAGCAGGAGGAGGAGGGTGTCATGCAAATGACTTGGAAAGAGCCATGAAGGAGGGCCCATGGCTTTAGAGCCTAGATGTGTCCCTAGCCCCCCTTGCCCACTTTCATTCTCAGGTTTCCCTTTTCATTCTTAATAGACTGTCTCTATTCCAATCTAATTCTTTGCGCAGAGACACAGAACCTAGAAATCTCAGCAGGTGTGCTTTGGACTCGGATACAGCCTATATAATGCCAGCTGCGAGTGGTATGGAGCCCCAGGGGATGTGGCCAGCAGTATAAGACTACAACAGATATCAGTTCTAGTGAAGAAGCAACCACTGGTACCCTGCTGCCAATCGAGGAGGAGGAAGGAACCAAGGGAATTGTCAGCCTTCTGATCTCCTAATAGTGGCTTCACACACCAAAGACAGAAAAAGCAGAAAGCAGGCAAACTCATAAGTGCTTTGCAAAGAGAGCAGCCTCCAGGACACGGAGGAGAGGAAAGAAGGGACAGACAGGGTCCTGCCGAGGAATGAACAAGAGGGTTAAGTAGGGGAAAGGGACTGGTAGACGATGTCCCGTGATTGTCCAAATACTCCAGTGACAGTCTTGCAATGTAAGATTTCCACTGCATCACAATGGTGTCAGGCCCTCCCCACACTGCAGGTTCTTGCTTTGATAGGCACATGACTTCCTATTGGCTGACCTGATTGGTGTTTGCTTTTTTCAGGGATTAACTGGAGTGTCCATGATTAAGTCTTTAAGCTGGTCATCTTTCCGTTTTGCACATATACTAGCAGTTTGCAAACTGTTAAGAAAAAGTATGAAATAAAATAATTTTCTCGCCAGGAGGTGGGGTGGCGCACATCTTTAATCCCAGCATTTGGAAGGAAGAAACAGATGAAGTCCTATGAGTTTGAGGCCAGCATGGTCTACAGAGCAAGTTTCAGGACAGACAGAGCTATTTATACAGGGAAACTCTGTCTCAAAAAATCAAAATAATAATGACAATTATTATTATTATTATTTTCTCAAATCATGGTTTATTGACATGGGAAAAATATGAAGAGCTCATGAGTTCAACAAAGACTTTTCTTTCACATCAAGTAGGCTTAGCCTGGAGTGACTAGAGTCCAAACAAAAAAAAAATCATAGGGCCACTAAAGCCACCCTAAAGCTCTTACGGCAGAAACTGGGGTGATGTGGAAGAGGAGAACAAACTGTTCATTTGGCCTAAGAGCTTTCTCCTCGATGTTTTGGTCCTGTACCACAGTCAGCATCCACGTGAGGAAGGAGGCAATGAGGAACCAGGAGAACTCTCCCCTGGCCTCCAGTGAGGACTGTCTCAGAGCCACTGCTGAGAGCTGCTGGCCTGATGTGTTTCTGTTTTCTGTTCTCATCAGTAGCATTCGTTCCATCTCTTTTCTCTCCCTAAAAAGTACTGTATCCCCACCCTTGGTACAACACCCCCAAAAGTCTAGTTGTTCAATTCCCGAAGGCCTACAAAGAGTGAAAACAAAGGGCCCTGGAGGCAGAGCGTCCGTTCATTCTCATTCATATTCAATCACTCATTCATTCATCCATCCATCCTCACTCTCACTGAGTGCTCTCTCGCCTCTCTTTCTCTGGGTATGACGACGGATGTTTGCATTCTTTATTGACTTGATTAGATCCAGAATTACCATGGAAACAGGCCTATGAAGGTGTTCCTAGAGAGGTTTAACTGAGGTAAAGAGAACCCACGCTGAATGTGGGCAGCACCATGCCCTCCCTGGTCTGGCCTCTTGGACTGAACACAAAGGAGGAGGTGAGCCAGGCACCAGCATCCATCTCTCTCTGCTCTTCCTGTGGATGCCACATGGCCGGATCCCTCATGCTCCTGCCTTCTCCAGCAAAACTAAACCTGACTCCTTTAAGTCACATTTGCTGGGCAGCTTGTCACAGCAATGGGGGGGGGGGGAGGACCGCCATGCTTCCAGCCTCTGTGCTCTTTCCTCCCCCATGGGAGACACACTTACAACTGTGGACTGGCAACCTCTTCATAAAGACTATTTCAGCCCACAGACCAGCAAGCAATTACAGCCTATCCTTCAGTGAATGCAGGGTTCCATAGAAACACCAGGCAGACACGAGCTGTTTCAATGAATGCCCCACACAGTAGCTGCAGTATTTGAAGGTGGGATTTATTACCGTCAACACAATTAGTTATTTTACACACACCATAACTTTTAATCCCCTCAGATGCTTGGGGGAGGGGGGAGGGGTATTCCAAGCCTCAATCTGCAGTGCTCTGAGCTCGGCGCTCCTGTGGAAAATCACAGGAGTAATTCTAACTTGAAACAATTTAACTTGAAGCATTCCTCTTTCAGTTAAGGTGAAGAAACAGCGAATTTACGGCAGTCATAAGTGGGACGTGTGCACCTGCTTGCACATCCTGTCTCTTGGAACAATGGTTTCTAATGGGATTTTAATCAGTGTTCAGCCCAAACCAGGAGCCCCAAGGTCTACTAACCTGGAACACACTGGTTAAACGTGTGCAGTTCCTCTTCTCTGCACACACTCTTACACCATATAGGTCCTAGGGCTCTGCGGGTCTGCTCTGGGCCAATGCAGAGTGCAGGTTCTCCAAACTTAATTAGTGATATCATCCGTTCCCACTCCTGAAACATTCAGCTGCATGCAGTGGCCTGTCTTGGTGGTCACCTTGTTCATATTGAAATCCACCCAGGAGAACACCGAAACATGCTCCTGGCGGTGTCTCAGGGATTCTTTCAAGAGGAATAGTACATGAGGGTGATCAAGGGGTTACCCTTGGTGGACGCAAATTTGAGTATACTGTTAGAAGGTACTAGAACTTGACTTAGGCTACTAAGTAGCCCAAAAGAAGGATATGTAGTCCAAGCAGAGATGGTGGCTACAGGTGGTTCTGGGTATATAAGAAAGCAAATAAGGCTTGTTCTTGGTCCGTTCCAGTTCCTACCACCAGGCTCTTGCTTTGAGTTCTTGCCCTTGACTTCCCTTAATGATGAACTCTATCCCATCATATAAGAAACCTTTCCCTCCCCGAGTTGCTCCTGGTCATGTTACCACAGCAACATAAACCCAATTCAACAGCATGTGATAGTAAATGAAGTTGCTAGTCGTGGCCCTGATTTCACCTAAGCTTCATCACCTCCTGGTACTGGTAGGATGAAAACAAAGCCCCTCAGCCCCTCATGAACAGCAATGTCCCATGGGGTCAGCTCTCCTCAAGCTTGTATCTCCATCCCTTTCACTTGCTTCCCGAGTCCTTCCCTCCCCATTTCCTCTTCTCTCTCCAACACCGCCTCTACCTCTGTCTTTCCCAGTGTCTCTGTCTCTATCTATCCTTCCCATCCATGCCAACTACCTAAGGCACACATCCCTGGCCCTCATCTTGTGTTCTCACCACAGGGCTTGTGTGGCATCCACGGCTCCTATCTGGCTCACTCTTCTTCATTTTTCCCTTTCCCACTCTTCTGGCTTCGACATTCCTTTCTGAGCTGGTCCACGGCTACAGCCACAGAGAAGCTCCTACTGACTCTCATCCTCATAGCCCATTGTATCTTCTCAGCACTGGGTGGCACTAACTAGAGTTGCAATTTTAGGCTTATAGGATGGTCAGCATTAACTAACAACTTGACAGGATCTGGAATCGAAGAGATAAGTCTTAAAGCATAAATGTGTCTCAACTTAGATATGTTTATTAACAGCCCTCTATTCAAACTTCAATCTCACTTCAGGACCCTGAAGATAAACTTGGGGTGGTAGTGGGGGATTACTGAATTCCTCTTTTTATACTTTTTCCTGTTAATATGACTGTTCTAATGTCACTGAGGACGACAGGTGGCTTCACCTTCAGGGACAGGGGGTGCACAGGCTGTGACCCTAAGTTTAGTAACAATCTCTCTCAGCTTGCTGACACTCCTGCTGCTGTGTCTGCCCCCTTTTTATGGACTATACCCTGGAACCCTCAGGGAAACTGTCTCCTTCTCTATGGTGTCTTTTCCGGGCATTTTGTCACAGCAAGTGGAGAAGTAATAAAAACCGGACAGGCTTCTATTTATCATCTCTGTGACTCTGCACGTCAGCCCCTGCACCCATCACAGCATGGAGCAGCTATATGGAATGAGTGTGCGGTAACTGAATCTTCCAAAATAAAGTTTGAGCATTTTCTCTAGAAAATGACCCCCACTGAGATAGTCCCTCCTGGCAGTTCTGCCAGTCCACCTGGTGACTGCCTACCATATCCTCCACGGGACAATGACAGCATGAGTCACCTGCCCCATCACTTCCTTTTTAAGTCCCGTGTTTTATGAGGATTGCGGCTGATAGCTATAGTTTGGACAAGAATACAGTTTTGCCATCAGAATTCATTCTCAATAATCGCCCAACGATCAGCTGCTTAGCACCCAAGATACCAGACCAACCACCACTACCACCATGAGGGACATGCTGCTGAGCTTGGTATACCCCATGAGGAGCCCAGATTGTGCATTTGTATCAAAGCTGCTGGCGCATGTAGTTAGGCTCAGTTGGTGAGGTTGGGCAGTCGGTGATGCCACAACTAAGCCTTGAAGGTCAGGGGTCACTCCTGAGCTCTCTCTGGATATCCACAGCACCTGCAAAAGGCAGAACTTCCATCGGATTTTCTGGGCATCTGGGTATATGGTTTTTAAAGCACAGAGTGTTTGGCCACATACACATCAAACACACCATCCTCTGCATGGGAATTCTCCAGGTGTCCCGCCCACTAGCCAAGAGAATCATTTTGCTCTGGTTTTCTAATGCAGACTGGACACTATCCAGTCTTAATTTAAAGGTGTTTCTGTTTGGGATGGAAACTATGTGGCATGTGTAATCTGAAGAAAAGAGACAGATGGAACCAGTGTAACTTAATGGTTTCAGTTTTGAGTTTAAAGCAGGTAGACAGAAAAAAAAAAAAAAAAAGGAGAGAGAGAAAAAAGCAAACTCCAAGAAGTCAGGGAACACCTAACATCTGAGAGTCACTGGGTAAAGTGAATGAAGGAGACAGTGTCCCACCCTGCTTCATACAGAGAGTTTTCTAGAACATTTTGGGACACAGAAAGAAAGCAGCTAAGGTTCAAAATGGGCTGCCTGACCCAACAGAGGCCAGAATAGCACTTGTCTTAGCCATTGTTCTATTGCTGTGAAGAGACACCATGACCAAGGCAACTCAATTAAAAAAGCATTTAATTGGGGGTTTGCTTACAGTTTCAGAGGTTTAGTCCACATCATCTAGAGGGGAGCATGGCAGGCACGGTGCTGGAGAAGTAGCTGAGAGCTACATACTGATCCATAGGCTATGAGAGAGAAAGAGAAACACTGGGCCGGGTGTGGGCTTTTGAAACCTCAACGCTCACTCCCGGTGACATACTTCCTCCAGTAAATCACACCTTCTAATCCTTTCTTATTTCATATTTCTTCTGTCTTTGTGTTTGCTTTCTTTTAGACAAGGTTTCTCTGTATAGTCTTTGCTGTTTTGGAACTCACTATGTAGACCAGGCTCTCTTCGAACTGATCTCAAAGATCCACCTGCCTCTGCCTCCTGAGAGCTGAGATTAAAGGCGTGCACCACCACTGTTTTGCCCTCCTAATCCTATCAGGGAGTTCTATTCCCTGATAAATAAGCATTCAAATATAAGAGTCTATAAGTGCCATTCTTACTCAAACTACCACAGTACTCAGAAGAAAGTCGATTTGGCCCAGGTGCTTCTGATATTTAGTAAGACATAAATTATTACCATTCCCCCTTTTTGTTTTTGTTTTGGGGTGTGTGTCTGTGTGCATGTGTGTATATATATGTGTGTGTGTGTGTGTGTGTGCACAGTGCATGTGCACAAGTGCACATGCCATGCATGAATGCAGAGGCCAAAAGAGGACATCAAGTGTCCTGCCCCATCACTCTCTGCCCTATTTCTTTGACACAGGGTCTCTCACTGAACATGGAGCTAGGCGGGTGGTCAGTAGCCCCAGGATCCTCCTGTCTCTCTCTATTCCCTACACACAGGCACAATGCATGCCTGGCTTTTGTGGGTACTGGGGATTTGAACTCAGGTCATCATGCTCGCTTAGCAATCACTCAACTTTCTGAGCCATCTCTTCAGGACTTTGAATGACCCCCTTAATACTCACTGTAATTACCTTGGGTAGAAGAGTAAGATAATCATTATAATTCCTAGAATGTAGGCAGGAACACTGGGGAACAATCACTAATTGGTTTCCCCAAAGCCACAGGAATAGAAAGTGAAAGATAGGAATCTAGCCCAAAGCTGAGTGAGGCTTATATCCTGAAGTGACAGCCAGCTCTTCCTTCTGCTATGGGCACCTCTGCCTTCCTACACACTCATGATAAAGGTTCAAAATTCTTCACATTCCATCCCTGTGCTCCAACCCCACATTCTGGCAGAAGCCTATCAAAAAACAGAGAAGGAAGCAGCAAAGACTGAGTGTAGCCATTATAGTAGGGGAGCAGATAGGGGTGTGGTTACAGGGGGGTTCTGTGAGGAGAAATGGTTATTGTCTTCAGTTGTGCATCCTCTAAGAAACCACTCAATGGGTCTATAAAAAAGAAATTTGAAAGGAAATTTTAGGGAGGAAGGGGTTTGATTAAGGATAGGAGAGGGAACTAGAAAGGGTGGAGGTAGGAAAGAGGAATGTGATTAGGGATAGGTGGGGGTGGGGGGCTATAGAGGGTGGGGAATCCCAGGAATTTCAATGCCTTCTGTGCATGTATGAAATTATCTAAGAAAAAACAAATTAAGTAAAAGTTTAAACAAAAAAACAAAATGGAGTAAGAAGAGACCATAGGATGCTCACGCCACAAATGAAGACTTGAATCAGTAGGCTTTGGAAACAAGGTATTTGATGATCACGGTTCTAAGAGTGACTGAGGGAACGTCCCAACCCTCCATAAGCCTTGATTCATTTCCTCATACACTTAGAAAAATCAGAGAGGTTCTAGAGGGAGTGGAGGGAAGAGGTGGGAGAAAGCGGCATGGTTGCTGATTCCTGAGAGGAACTGACAAACTCCGCTGGAAGAAGACCCACAGAAGGCAGAACAAGATGTCAGGACCCAGCATCTCCCCTCCCACTCAAAAGTAGTCCACAGTCCACCCTGAAGTCATGTTAATCACTCCTGTCTTCTTGGTTGACAACCAGAGGGACTCAGATGGAGTGAACCTTTTATCTACTGATTAAAAAAAACAAAAACAAAAACAAAAACAAAAACAAACCTCTATTGGGGGACAGGAGCATGGCTTTCCTGTTCAAAAATTATTTTGTAAATTGATTGTTTATAATTTTATATAATTTGGGGATATAAAGATACTATGACTTATGAATATAATAAGGCGAAGCTAGACCAAACCAGTTGAACCCCCATCACCTCATATGCATCTTCATAAGGAGAATATTTAAAATTTGTCTTAGCATTCTGAAATGTAAAATACACCATTACTGATCTTTCACAAAGTACCACCCCTAAGCATCCATCCACAGATGAATAGGTCAAGAACATGTCGTATATATACACAGAGGAGCAGTGTACAGCCTTTAAAGGGAATGGCACTCTATGAAACCTCCACAGCATGGCTGAAGTAGAGAAAGAGCTTACAGTAAGTGAAACAAGCCGGACACAGAAGACACATTCCCAATTACATGTAAACTCTACACAGGGAGCCCAAGAGGAAGGGGGCGTAGAGGGGGAGACAGAGGAGAAAGAAGAGGGAGCAGGAAGAGGAACATAGGGAAGGAGAAGGAAGAAGAACAAGAAGAGGAGGAGGGTGAGGAGGAGGAAGGAGGCACAGCCAGCTTTAATAGGATGTAAATGCACCCATTGACTCCAGTGGCAAGGCAAGCTCAATAGATCTTCAGATTCATCATATTAGAACCCTATTAAAGACTGTTAATTCACCCACACACGTGCATGTTTGTACACAGGCACACATACACACACCACATAATGGCAAACAAAGCCCCAGGAAGATGTACCCAGAACTCTTCACAAGAAGAGATCATCACACACATCTTTTGAACGTGCTGACAGGAAGAGGCTGAACTGTTGGGTACCCACTCCTGACATGTTGTCAAAGGGTGTGCGGACCATCCTCAGGAACACCATTTAGCTCCCCGAGCAGCGCTCACATAGAAATGGAAAGGCCAACCCTAGGCTGTGCCTGGGTATAGCTGTAACTTTATTAAAGTCCCCCCTGGATACTGAAGCAGGAAAGACAATTCACCTGCCCAGCTGGCTGGAATGGCAGGGTGGGGTTTCATTCCTTCTGAAGCTCTTTAGGCAGTGAAGACTAAGGTTTTGAGGAAAACACACTAATTTGTCCATTTCCAACTCAGTTTTTCCGCTTCCTGCCAAAGTTCCCTCCCAAGTAGCTGGCACACAGGCCTTTCCAACTGGCGCCCTGCAGGCCACTCCCTCATGAGTATCCTCTCTGCTTTCTCCCTGGTTGTCAGTTGTGTCTCTCACCAAACTGTCGGATAATTTCAAGGGTAATTCCACTAACCAGGCCTGACCACCCTCCTTTCAATCCCTCCCTACCTCTGCCCACTTCCTAGTGTCAACCTGAGCCGCAGAATGAATAGCAGACGTCAAGATGCTATTATCCACATCTCAGCCACTTAGGTTCATTCATTCACTCATTCACTCATTCATTCGTTAACAATCTAGACAGTGTTCGCCTTACCCTGTCTGCTGTTAACACAGTAAGTAGCTCAGAAAGGAACGTGACCATGCCCACTTTGCTTTGGACCTTCCCACAGACATAAGCCTGTAGCCAAACGATAAAACAGGGCTTTGCATTTGACACCATGAAAGTTTTCATTTCAACACAGCCCATCTCTGTCTTCTGCCCACACCCTTCTTCAGACAAGGGTATACAGAGAAACAAGCATCTTCCCGAAAATCCCTGCTCACTTCCTCTGTACATTTCTGTCGAGATTCATAAGCCTTATGCATTGTGGATAAATCACCTATAGATACATTAGAACCCAGGAAGTCTGCAGTCTTTTAAAAGTTATCTAGTTCCCAAGTCTTGCAAGCAACTTTTATCTATCTAAATTCTGGAAGCAATATAAGTCTGCCTGGTCTTGCTTTTGTTCAAATTAGGTAAATATTGAGGACAAGAGGGAAAGCAGGGTTGTGAGGATCCAGGCCAATGCCAGAGCAGGCAGAAAACTTGTTAGGGATTCAACATTTGTCGCGGGGGAGCAAGCAAGTACCTGAGTGGAACTGAGATCCACAGCAGGAAGCACTTGCTAAGAGTTTAGTGAACTTGGAGGCTCCGGTTGCCTTTCTCTGTCTGTGCTAATACCCTTTGAAAGCAAGGGAACCTCGATTTGTGCCCCCGATTGCATTCATTTTACCAGCCCTCTGGGATTGGAAGTACATCGGAATGACACCTTCGTGCCTGGCAGAAGTGTGATGGATGGCTGGGGAACTCCGCAAACAGCCCGGCTCATGCGCTGTCGGGGCCCATCACGCCGGCCATCCATCTCCCACCTGCAAGCCCAGGCTCGGCAGCCGTCTTTCATATTGTTTCATTTGCTCATTACTATAGAACCACAAATGGGCTCGTCACAAACATGGGAGCCACTAGGAAGGAACACTGGCGCTTTCAAAGGCTTTGCCCCAAAACCTAAAAATATTCAGCCCAAAGGCTTTGTTTTCACATAACTATTTTTTTTTCTTCCCAAGTTATCTTTCTAGGCTGCTAGTCCAGGGAGGAATGGAGCTTGTCTGAAACCACTAGGAATCATGGTCACATGGTCACCATAGCAACTTCAAGGGACACCAGCGAGTGTTCACCCTCTGCTCCTCCAGTTCAGTCCCTTTGCTCCTGCAGTTCAGTCCCCGGTACCAACTAGGGGTTTAAGAAACTGACCTGAGGGAACTGGGGAGATGGCTAAGTCGGAAAAGCGCCCACTGTGCAAGCATGAGGACCTGGGTTTGATTTGCAGAAGCCAGGCAGGGCGCTGTGTGCTTCTGCTACCAATGCTGGGGAGGAGGAAGGAGCCAAGAGACTCCAGGGAGCTCCGTGGCCAGCTTTACCAAAAAATGGTGAGTAGTGTCCGGGCCAGTAAGAGATGTTGGCTCAGAAACAGCATCTGAGGAGGAACCACACGTGAGGTTGACCTATGGTCACCCCAGGTACGTGTCTGCTTGTACACACACACACACACACCCTCCTAACGACTCTATTTAAGAATGTCTACGGAGCTTTGATTCCACATAAATCTTGAGAGTAAATGTGAAAATGTCTATATCTTTTTTTGGACTATACTAAACTATGCATATCATGTAAATTAAAATGTCAGCTGCACAGAAAGCAGAATCCTGCCACGTCTGAGTCTGAACACTTTATTTGAACACGAACGGAAAAGTAGTTTGCTTTATACAAAGAGGAATATCATTTTGCCATCTCAGTATTCTCTGGGCTCCCGCTAGAGTTTTAAGACAGGGCTTTTCCTCTTTTGAAATGTGTTTTACAGTTTCATTAACACCTAAGAGATTACACAAATAAATTATTTTAATCCTTGAGTCTGGCTTTGTAATTTCCCTATTTAAAAGCATGACACTGGTGGAGCTGGAGATACGGCTCAGGGGTTCAGAACACCGAGAACCACTGCTCTTGCAAAGGATTGGGTTTCCTTTTCCAGCGCCTGCGTGGGTGGGTTGGGGCAAGCTCTCACAAGGCTTCGCTCTTAAGTGAAGAGCTACAGGCCACAAAAGGCTGCTGGGAAAGGAAGAATCAGTCTTCTCCAGGGACAAGCCGCTGCTAGGATATCCAGTCCCAAACACATGTAAGCCCTGAACACATGTATGCTGAGTAACACTAAGTGGGCTCAGTAGGTTGTATTTATATATTTATATATGTATATGAGTGTGTGTATGTGTAAAACCACAAAAATTAAAGAAGAGCTCATGAATTTGAGAGGGAGTAAAAAGAACACTAGAGAAGTAAGATGGGGGATGGGGTGAGAATGATGTAAATACAGTACTCGTGTATGAAATTCTCAAAAACAAAACTATAAACAAGAACTATGTAATAAATAATATTCAGTATAATTTTGTCCGCTGGGAATTAATGGGACACTATATTGTTGCCTGACTTCTTCGGTCACTTAAGCAGCCACTTACCTTTAGAATGTATTTACTTAGCAGTCTCTCAGCTGCCACCAACCCAGTAGTGAAGAATTGCACCAGGCAGCACCTGAGACCTCAAGCAGACATTTCCCTGCTTTCCTGGAAGCCAGGTGTTTCCGCGGATGTGTTTGAAGTGCTCTGATTTACGACTTTGTTCCATAACTATAAAAATTTCACCAGTTGTTTTCCGGTTAGAACACATTATTTGGGGCAAGTGAATCTGTATTCCTGGGCCATGATCACACATATATTTGACTCAAGAATAAACTATGTCTTATTCCCTTTGAGCTGTGAGTTATGTGGCCAGAAAGCACAACACATCATGTAGAGATTTTTTTCCAGTATTTTCTTTCTGGGCAGAATCCATCCCTAAAACAATTTATCCCTGCCTAATTCATTTCACCCTGAGCTGTCTGACAGTGATGGTCTATGTACATAGTCCCCAGCTAGAATCCCCTGAACTGGACCAAACTGTAGCCATGCCCTGGACTAGAGGTCTGGACCTCCTCCCAGCCTTACCTTATAGAACTCAATGCCCTGACCAAACCTCCCCCACTATGCCTCTCTTCTAGTGTCTCAGAGCATTAGAATCTCCCGCTAGTAAACTCAATTTGAGATGCAAATCCGGTTAAAAGTCTCTTTTCAGCTCTACAGTTCAGCTTTACAACCCAGGGCACATTCTTAAAACCCTGGAGCCATCCTGCTGTGTGCAATCCACCAAGGAATGCCAAGCCCACCCCAGCTTCCCTGGGAGAGCAGGAAGACAACTCAGAGGAATTGCCCATTAAACTGTAAAATCGCCCATTTGCTGGGAAAGTGAGAACTTTACCTTTGTTTAAGGAAACAATTAGCAAACAATGATCCAGCTAGGCCTCCTTTACCCCGACTATAGCCTGCATTCAGTGGGTTCAGTGGTGCCTGCCTCTAATCCCAGCACTAAGCAAAGTTGAGGGATGGAGAGATGGTTCAGTGGTTACCAACTCTCAATGTTCCTCGAGCAGGACTGGAGCTTGGTGCTCAGCACCCACCTGACAGCTCACAACTGCCTGTAACTCCATTCCAAGGCATCTGATCCCCTCTTATGGCTGCCAGAGCTATTGGCACATACGTGCACAAACACACACAATAGTCACAGGGAACCTGGACTGCTCACCATTCTCGAGAGGGAGGGGGAATGGAGTGGAGGGAAAGGGGAAATGGCTAGGGGAGTAGGGGAAGGGGGAGATGTGTGAGGGGAGGCGGGGAGGTGGGAGGCGGGGAGGAGTAGATAATTAAAAAAAAACAAATAAATTAATAAAATAAAAATATTAAAAATCAAAGCCATCCTCAGTTACATAGCTAATTCAGAACACTCCATCACAAATAAACATGAAAGCAAGGAAAATTCCCTCCAAGGACCTTTTTCCAGTAAGGTAGGTCTGAGTTCTGGCTTTAGTCCCTGAATGCAAAAGCCCAAAGTAAAGTCTGTCTTCCTGCTATCCAGGGCAGCAGTCTTCTAATGGCCTCAGGAACCTATGAGGGGAAGACTGTAACTGATCACTTTA